>OZ037783.1:4462243-4497243 GCA_964035525.1 Porites cylindrica | reverse complement strand
GTTACCTTGATCATGAAAAAGTTGTCACTGAGAAAAAAAAAGTCAAAATCTAGAATACAATGGGTTAGCGCAAATAAAATGAAATCAAGTCCAAGGAGGAGCAAAAAAGCGAACGAGCGATAAACGGGGAGAAGCGAGAGGGGGTAGGCTGTAAGCGTCTTACAAATACTTCCGTCCGCCCACTAATAAAATCGCCCACTCAAAAAAAGCGTTTCTCGTGTCAAAATGTGCGATATAGGGGGGTCGGTTTAAACGCTTGCCATGCTTGTTGTCTCTGCACGCACGAAGCAAAGAGATTGGCGTATGTGTTGACGTAAACTATCAAAGTTGACAAATCATAGGACTTAACCAGGAGCTGGTAGCTTAGGCAACGACGACGGCAACGTCAACGAGAACGGCAAAAATGCAATAGTTTTAGATTAGCGAAACAAAAACTTGGCAAGTGTATCACGCTTTTTTGTACATTTCTCTACCATCACTACACGACTACGACGTCAAAATGCTTATTTTCACCTTTTGTGGAGGACGCGCGTGAACACAAGACACCGACTTGCTTTTTCTTTTCCTGAACTTCGATACGGCTTTTTGGAATTCAACTCCAGAAAAAAACTGGCAACATTTGGCGAATTGAACTTGAGGCAATAAGCGCGACAAAGTTTGAAAAAGCGCAACTTCATAAGTGACGGTTTCGTAACCGTCGCCGTCGTTGTTGCTTAAGCTGTTAAGGTGGCTCGATACAGTTTTTCAGGGTCAATACCTCCCACGTTTGAGCGTAAACTACGTCGCCATAAGCAAAGATTTGGAAAAAATAACGCCACAGTTGTATTAGATAAAGAAGAAAATTGGTTATGATCAGGGTTGCAATGACATCGGAGTTGTCATAGCAACGAAATGACGCCATTACCTATTTTACTTGCAGCAGTATTACTCGGCACTGGGAACTGTTCTTCCAAAATCGTTTATTGGAACTTTTTCCTTCAATAGCCGCCTCGATGTTCCTGACGTTAAAGCGAAATCTGTAAGAGCGTTCTCGAGATATTTTGGGAAAAAGTTTTTTATGGTTAGAAATACGGTAAAATATTGACAATCTTGATGTTCGACTGTTATCTGTACTAAACGAAGCGCTTTTGACATGCAATTTCTTCTCATAGTAGTTTCAATCTTTTTAAAAACGTGTGTGAAAGATCATGGAGATCCCTCCAGCCGATTGCTAGAAAGAAGGATTTGATTAGTATGTATCAAGGCGCTCTTGTTAGCGGTAATGTAAATATTTCGGTCTACTTTAACAAATTAGCGAATAATTTTTAAACCGCTCGATAAATTTTTGAGAAAATTTAAGAGTGTTGAGATAAACCGTCCTTTTATATGACCTCTTAGTTTCAAGACTATTGATATATTGCAAGACAGTAAAATAAGGGCAACAATTCATATTTTGTCAGAAGTTTTGTCTTTACAAGTGACAGCCCTTATTATTCAGGGTATCGTCTCAAACTTTCATTTTCACGTGAGCAGCAGTAACTAACAATGCATTTGACATATGCAAAACTGCTAGCTATACACCGAATGCAAATATGGCGGACCTCTCGACCGGCCCGGGTCTAGTTGCGCGAAAGCGAAGCTAGTGGGGCCTCAAGAGTTTTGTTTTGACTGCGCGTCTTAGCGATTGAGTCGATCGATATGGTTTGCTTGGAGTTGTTGCATGCCTGAGGGCCACCAAAAAGAAGATTTTACTCTAGCTGGAATAGCCTTTACATTCCCGAGATCTTTTCGCAAAAAAAGTTAAGGATACATGCGATTCGGCGCGGTGATGGGAAGAACTTTACAGTGAAAGTGTGCTCGCTCCACTTGCTTTAGATGAGAGGACTCACGAAAGTATTTGAATGAAATAATTTTCACAAGAGATGGTGCGTTCCAAGATGTTTGCATGGTCTGTTATTTATCCAACAAGAGGGAAACATTCTCAAGAACGGGAGCATCCGCTGTGGACTGTAAGATCTTTTAGATTTCACGCTGAAAACAGCTGCATTAAAATATAACAACAACAATAACAATCGCTTGTTAATCCTACAAGCGTGGCCTGTGAAACTGTGCAAGAACCAGAAGAAAGTGACATATTTCAAGAACAGTCCTTGACCAAAGTGCACTGAAAAAACTAACAGAGGAACCGTCGCCATCTAAGAAAGTAAGAAAAAGGTTCTGGCAGAGAAAGAGCGTGCAATTATTCGAGCATTGTATTTGACCTTGCGCGTGATCTATTTTAGCAACTTGTCGAATGGTTTCGAGATAAACTAACAGCGATTTTCCAAAAATTGCTTCTTTATGGCACTACTCAAACTGTTGAACACAGGATCGTGAAGACTGTGAAAACATTCGGCCTTGTTGTATGTCGTTGTGTCCCTGAGAGCGCCTAAAGATTGGTAAGTGGCGACGGCGGATCCAGTCGTTCTCGAGGATATTTACCTTTCCTTGGTACGAGAACAGACAAAGCAAACTTGAAACAGAACCATGAATCTTTCAGTTATTCACCCATTCTAATAGTTTCGTGAGTCTTCTCTTCTGAAGTGAAGCGAGCACACTTTCGTTCTTTTAACTCCGTGATAGTAAAGTGCCTCCATTCGCCGCGCCGAATCGCTTGAATCCATTTCGTTCTTCGTAAAGAACCTTGGCAAAGCGAAGACAATCAACTTTCCCGTCTGCTGGAGTTGAATCTCCTATTTGATGGCTCTTAAGGTGGCTCCGGAGCAATTTATAGTGCTTCTAAAACTAAAAAGTACCTTTTAAAGAATAGCACGATAGGCAATCGGCTTTTGTTTTCAGAATTGGCAAACGTTGAATTTACTTGTCTCGAAAATTGAAACTGGTGTCTCCTTCTTCCTGATAGTAATTTATTTTTGAAATTCCAAAACAATTTCACAGCTGAATTTTGAGCGACTTTTAGTTACGGACTTCTGCTCCAACGATTTTTCTGAAATTCCTCTGGCATATTTATTATATCAATTAAAGCCGATACCAGAAATTTCAGTAAAAAATATCAGCAAAATTTTTTACTAGACGCGATTTTCTTTGAACAGTAGGGTCTTTTTAAGCGCTAATTTCTCAAGAAATATTTACCATCGGAATATTTCGTATTATTGCCGAATGATATCTGTTGTTCTTTGCAAAGTTTCGCAGCCATCGCGTTAAAATCGAAAAAGTTATGACGGAAAATTTGTCTCAGCTAAATGCTCTTGTATTAATTACGGAGCCACTTTAAGCACGTAACAACTCGAAGGAAACCATATTGATCGACTGAATCGCTAAGACGCGCAGTCAAAACAAAACTATCGAGACCTCACTAGCCTCGCTTTCGCGCAACTAGACCCGGGCCGACCGAGAGATCAGCCATATTTGCATTCGGTGTATTGTTATGCACGAAAATATGACACTTGGAGACAATACCCCTGAATAATGAGAGGCTCTCACTTGTAAACACAAAATTTCCGACAAAATGTTAGCGAATTCAAGCCCTTATTTTACTGCCTTACAATATATTAATAATCTTGAAACTAAGAGGACATATAAAAGGTCGATTTATCTCAACACTCTTAAATTTTCTCAAAAATTTATCGAGCGGTTTAAAAATTATTCGCTAGTTTGTTAAAGTAGACCGAAATGTTTACATTACCGCTAACAAGAGCGCCTTGATACATACTAATCAAATTCTCTTTTTTAGCAATCGGCTGGAGGTATCGTCATGATCTTTCACCCACGTTTTTAAAAAGATTGAAACTACTTTGAGGTGAAATTGCATGTCAAAAGCGCTTCGTTTAGTACAGATAACAGTCGAACATCAAGATTGTCAATTTTTTACCGTATTTCTAACCATAAAAACTTCATCCCAAAATATCTCGATAACGCTCTTACAGATTTCGCTTAAACTTCACGAACATCAAGGCAGCTATCGTAGGTAAATGCTCCAGTAAACGATTCTGGAAGAACAGTTCCCAGTGCCGAGAAATACTGCCGCAAGTAAAATAGGTAATGGCGTCATTTCGTTGCTGTGACAACTCCGATGTCATTGCAACCCCGATCATAACCAATTTTCTTCTTTATCTAATACAACTGTGGTGTCAATTTTTCCAAATCTTTGTTTATGGCGACGTAGTTTACGCTCAAACTTGGGAGGTATTGACCTTGAAAAACTATATCGAGCCACCTTAAGTTGTTGCTTAATTTGGGCGTTGTAATGATCTCTAGACCGATCGCAATCAAACTGAGTTAAAAAGAAAAACTTGGAATGATGATAAAACGTTAACGCACCTGCTACAAGAACGACGTATTCCTTGTTCTCGATTCCTTCCATCCTGCGTTTTATATTGGCAGGAACATCACCCTCGCTCGTTTTGAGAAGATTTAAAAATGTGGCATCCAGTTGGCTTACAACTTGTAAAACTTCATTATAGACCAGAAGAAGCTTAATTGACTTCAGCTTTTCCATTGTTTGTGCATCTGTAATTACCTTAAATGCCTATAAAAAAAAGGTCAAATCAAGGAGGGAACAAACAACACTAGGAACATAACAAAAACATTATGGGACTAATTGAGGACTTTGTCTCAGTTTTCTGTGCAGACTGTTAAGGACTTGGGTATGGCGCTACGACCGTAAATAAGTTGAAAAGCTGACGTTTCGAACAACAGCCCAATTTCAAAACGAATCCGTATATATAATAATCTCGGCAGAACCCATAAAATTGTGACGATAGGTTTTGACCTTCCAAGCACAAATCGGAGAAATAAGCGTTAAGGGAATTCGAGCAACTTCGGCGTATGAACAACAAGGGGGAAAACTAACTCTGCAACTCGCTTGGCTAGCGGGAAAGGAACCCGTCACTGTTCCACGTTACTAGGATCTACTACAACTGGAAAACAGGACAGCACTCAAACTTGGACTTCAACAGTTTAATCTTCAGTTCGTGGACGTAAATCATACAGGCATGTGCATCCAAAATATAAATCATACAAACATGTAAATCCGCAATGTAACTTAATCGAAAAACAGTGCTCTATTTCTACTAACCGATCAACTTATTACAACATCTCACAAAACATTTAATTGAAAGAAGGCTGAACGAAATCAACTGAACACTGAAAACAAATCTGGATAAATTCAGCTTTAAAATTCATATGCTAAACTAAATGACTCAAAATGAATTGTCAGTCAAGGAAAATGAATTTCGGAAACTTACAAAGATTCAGCAGTAAAGTTGTGCAAAAGAATTCGAGTTAATCCTTTGCTCACGACACCTCAAAATGTCAAAACTGAAAAAACTAAAACGGTTTGTATTTGAACCGGAGAAAGATCCAGTTGTTCAGTTACTAAGCTGTATAGTATCCAGAAACAAATTATCCTACGCTCTTAAAAGTCAACATTGTGCATAATTTAAAAGAACATGCCAATGCAAGTTCAATGTAAATAACAACTTCAAAGGGAATATTTAAAAGCTAGATAAGGAATTCGAGGCAAATAAAGAATTCATGGGAAATCTCTCCTTACAAAATGTAAAATTTTCTCTTTCTGCATGCGCATGTCTCTTCTCTCGGCCAAATAATCTGTTTCAAACGTTCATCTTGAGGAAAAGCATTAAATTTAGTAGCCTGCGAAAACAGCCGTTTCTCCTCGCTTCTCGCCGCTGGGGACGTTGGGCGAGGAGAAACGGCTATTTTCGCAGGTTAAGGCATTAGTGGCCTTCTAGCAGAAATGAATTAATGCATTGCTTTCAGTAAACTACTTTAGCATTCCTAAATGTAGAGAAAAAAAGCATTCGAGTACAACAAAAACAATTGCTGAAGGCCAGTACAGCTTGCTTGCCTTATAGACCTTTGTCATGCGGGGGCCATTTTGTCTCAGGAGATTTAATAGCTTTGTTTATGCACGGCTAGCCCGTAGAGAGAACGAGGCTAGCCGTGCATTAACAAAGCTATTGTCACCCGTTTTTCCCTCGCCGGCTCTCACTATCACATTGAAATTCTGCTTTGTCGATTTGACGTACTATTCTAAATATAAGAACGGACAAATATATGAAGAAGTAACGCAAGAGTCTCAGCTAGTACCGACCCGCGACTGCGGTCTTCGGCAAAATGTACAAATCCTGATAACAATTTCTTTTTTGCCACAATCATCCGTGTAATGTGAAATCATCAGCTTTGAAATAGTGCCAGCAGGTAGATTTTAAGTAATTTTTCAGAACTGTTCAGATAATGTGCGATGAAAAAAGATACCTGTTCGCGTTCGGTGATTATTTAGCGTCGCCTTTTCTAGCTTTGGTACCTTTGTTCGAAACCTCGCGTGGAGTTAAGTATAAAATATCCAGATTTCCATGAACGTATACGTCATCAAAACATGCCCTTACAAAAAATTTTGATAGAGAAGTATACTTCCAGTATACTCAGAGTATACGGTATCAGCAATTACTGATGATAAGTATACTTTCAGTATACCCCTAATGTACTGCATGAATTGCAGTACACTCTAAGTATAATTTGAAGGGCATACTTAGAGTATACTTTTGATGTAGGAGTGCTTTTCTTTCTTTTGCAGTATGAAATAAGTATACTTCAAATCTACTACAGCAGTATAACTGACAGTGCTTTATTTAAAGTACTATATTCTTCCTTCTTTTGCAGTGGGAAATAAGTATACTTCAAATCTACTGCAGCAGTATAAATGACCATTAAAAGGCATAACATTGTACTAGCTACTGCTCTTTCTTAATAGAAATATTAATTACATGTAACTGTTATTTAAAATAAATTGTGCAAAACGCCTCAAAACGGATGTAAATTAAAAGTATAAGTTCCCTTCAATGTCAATTAAAAAGCAAATTCAGTTTAGTCCTTCTCGATTCTATTAGCAAGTCTGCAAATGAAATTAACATTAGGACCATCACAGAATTTGATAGAAACACACATCAGTGGCACCCAACGGCAATTTTCGGGAAAATATCTGTTCGGAAGACGATTTGAGAACTAGAATTTTCGGAACATTTGTTGTAAAATTTCTTGCTTGCCTGCCTCTCCTAGGATTTTCGAACATCTACAAAATGGTATAATTACCCATTTTAAACAGATATTTACCCTAAAAAAGGCCACCTAGAATTTTCGGGAGCCTTTTCCTGGCTGAAATTTTCGAAAATGTAAGTTTTGATACCTATAATTTTCTGATCACTAGACTTTCAGCTAGGAAATCCGAACAGATGAAAAGTTTTTAGGGGATAAAAATATGCCTATATCTACCGTTTAAATACTAAAATACGTTCAACAATGCTATGTTAAGTGGTTTTGAACTATATCCTCGTTGGGTGCCCCTGACACATAAGACACGATCGGTCCCTAAATTACTTGCATGCATTCGTGCATGCATCGAACCTTAAGTTTAAATCAAAAAGAGCAAGAAAAATTGTGAAGTGTAATTAAAATGACCAAAAATACAACCGTGCGTTCTCACTTGAACGTACTTTTTTTCTTCCATTCGGCATTGAGCTTCTGCTTCCGTATAACGACAGGTAAATATCGATGAACGGAGACTGCCTTCGATCTTCACTTGCGAACCCAAGGCTATATATGTACGAAGCTCAAGCAGTTTCCTTTACTCTGACCTCAGTTCAGATCTCATGCTTGTCCCTCACATATTGTTAATTAACTTAACCGGTGAAAAAAAATCAACATATGCACAAAGATCTCAAAGATGTAGATCGATCCGAACGTTCAGAAACCAAGATGGCCGCACTCGGACGGGACGATGAAAGACTAGGGGCGCTTTCCATTTAGTCAAAATTTCCGGAATTTCCGGTTCCGTGGTAAATGGAACACGTTTCGTCGGTTCGTCCCACTGGAAAATTCCCAGAAAAAGTGGAAAATCTAAAAAGGTGGTCCCGTTTTCCCGGTTGGAATTTCCGAACGGAATGTCGTGTTCTATTTACGTTTCTCGTAGTTTGTACCAGTTCCAGGTCCACGGTTCTGTCAATTCTCAAATTCGCTGTCGGACAGTCTTGTCATTGGTGTCGCTTTCGCTAATTCGTTGCAATAGTCTGTCGGTCGTCGCCAGTTCGTGGCTCTCATGTCGCCGGTTCAAGGCCATGTCGCTTGTCGGAATTTACCCCTAACAGGGCCTCTTTAATAGGTGGGAGCATTCCGCCATTACAACTTGAATCTTTGACTCTATAAACTGCTGATGTATCAAAGGATTACAGTGCTGCATTTCAATGACTCGCTCGAAGTTATCTTGGCTGCAAGGTTTATTTCGAGATGACATTCCAATAACACGACAACACTTCGTTTTCTGTGAAAAACATGTGATTTGTTTTTCGTACAAAATGATTTTGCACACCTTTGTGATTTCGTTACGAAGTTTGGATATGCCGTATGATCAGCATGAAAATATTATTCCATGTGTGGAATTTAATATTGTTTAAAGGACAAAAATATCATCAAGGTTCCTTGCCTTATTTTATTTTTGTATAGTAAAACGTCAGTCCAGAACAGTTTTGTCCAGTGTCCTATTGTTTTTTGTGTGACCTGTGACCTGACCTGTGGCCTGTGACCTGTGGCCTGTGGCCTGTGACCTGACCTGTGGCCTGTGACCTGACCTGTGGCCTGTAACCTGTGACCTGACCTGTGACCTGTGACCTGCACTTTAGCCCCGCCGCTGAAAAGGTAAGTGCTGTCCTTTCCTTTCGATAAATAGGTTATCTTTATTTATATTTTTTTCACTCTTTTGCAAAAAGATGTCGATGCTTGTGAGGTTTAGAAAGGAACTACATTTTAGTTTCTTCTCCCGATCTGCTTCTTCTCATTTTTCTTTACTACAAAGCTGGTGCGTTCATTTGAAGTTGAGCTATTAAGCATAATTGTTTTAAACAACAATAAAACAGCACAGTTCTTGTAATGAACACATTCAGTTTAAGGTCCATAATACAGGATTGACAGAAAATTCCTTTTTTGTATTTACTGTCCTACATGTTGTTTAGTGTTTTCATAGCTCGATCTCAGAGCGAGTAAGGCGTAATATTGAATAATCACAAAACTTGGACTGAAATAACTTTGGATTAAAATTTAATTAGAATTAATTGTCGAGGAACTGAGCACAGAATTTTAACGCTTTTGGCGCAGCTATAGGCTGTTGAGACTCTGTTGATAGAGTACTTGTGACCCAACATATTCTCCTTTTTTTCACCTCATGCATGCAGTGTTCCAGTAATGGAATCCAAGAGGGTCTTACTAGTAAAAAGTATTTACAGCAAGTGCCGTGGCTTTTAGGCATGGAAGATACGGGACATCCAAAGCAAAAAAAATGGACTTGCAGAGACGAGCAGCTCAGAGTCTGTAGAGCAGAGCAGCTGAGTACTGACAGTGGCTTCAGCAACAGATGAGTTGTTTGTCAAACTACTGTAAGTAACATATTATATTTGACATTGGCAGAGGACACAGGATTTGTTAAACTTTACTATGACAGCGGTTAAATTGATTAATAAAAATATATTTTAAAATGTATTAAATTGCACTAAAGTTCAATATTTGTGTGGTTATTTCTGGTAAAATTTAGCAACACAATCCTCAAGCAATGTCCCCTGCATTTTAATAACACTCAAACATATAAAATTTATTTGTTGTCAAAGTTATATTGTATCTTGGAAAATACTTCAATTTCAAGTCATTGTTACAATTTTTAACAAGAATAAGGCATATTTTGTCAATTGGTTATTAAAAATGTGACATGTTTCTAACATGTGAGGTTCATGCAAGATTTTACTTGTGATGAAAATTAATATATTTGATGGGGACAGGGCATCATATAAAAAGAAGCTAAAAAATGCAACTGTGACATGCAGTAAGTAATTATGTAAATTAAGCCTCTACATAATGAGGTAAAATTGAGACCATGCTGAGAGGACTATAAAAGTATACTTTTCATTATAGCCTGTCTGCCAACTGATTTTCGAGTACACCTATAAGCATATTTAAGGTATACTTAAAGTATACATTAGGGTTAAAAAAAAAGGTTAAAGGCTTGTTTATAGTGGAAATTGCACTTAGCTTGTCCAGCTAATTTACAGGCACTCCACTCAAATATTTAGAAACAAATAATTCAAATACAACATAACAGGATTTAAAAACCCCAACTGGCAGGGTGTTCCAATTTCAGGTGGGTTGTAGTATACTTGGAGTATACTTGAAGTATGCTCACAAGTATACTTCAAGTATACTCAACACTAACTTAATTCCTACAAAAAATATACTTTTTGTATACTTTTTGCAGTACGTATACTTTGATTACATAATATGTATACTTCAAGTGGTAAGGGTGATTCCCAGTAACTTCCGGAACATTTCGAAGAAAAAAAACTGTCATTGGCGCATTTCATATGTGACTCGATTCTTGTTTCAAGGTTATTATATTTCTCATATTTTCTCTAGTTTTACATATAAACAAGACAGGGGGAAATCATATAATATCCTCTTAAAGAGGCTACAGGCAAGCGTCGCTCTATGGGTTGATTTCCACTGACGCGTTTTCAGGCTACGCACTTTAACGCACGTAAATTTTAATCACGTAAATAACCATAGAGGCAAGATAAAAAGTGCTGAGCTTAAACGAGAAGTTAAGCGAGGCTCAACTGTTACGCTTACGAGCGACCTTTCATGCATTGCCTCTATTTTATTTACGAACTTAAATTTTACGCACATACACAAGAAAAAATTACGCCGCGACACTGGAAATCAGTCCTATCTGTCGAGTCATGAACGATCGACTACTTTCTGAGAAATGAAAAGGCTTTCAGTAATATACATATGCTTGAAGCATAATTCGCTATTAATCATATTCTTGTTGCAAATTTAAACATCGATCGAGATCAGATCTCGATTACTGAGATGGCCCTCTTTCCCAAATTAAGTAGACTGAAGCAAGTCCCGTTAACCAACTTCCCGACATATACTTATTACAACCTGCAAATACCTTATTCGGGTCCAAATTATCACGTCGATCGTTTAGATTTTCGCAGATCCGATCTGTCATCTGTTGAAGGGTTTTGCATCCTTTGGTTGCAATGTTTAGATTGATCATCAAGGCAGTAACGTCAGCTATATCATCTGCTTCTTCGATCTTGCGTTTTATGGCCTCCATTGTCTCATCACTTGGGGAACTAGCGAGTGCGGGCTGAAAGTTAGAATCCCACGCAGACGTTCTTAGGGGTTCGTTTCGCGTTCCTACTTCACTAAAGTCTGCTGAATTGAGAGGAAAAAAACGTAGACCAATCACAACAGACTTCCAGGACTGGGAAGTGCACTTTAGACCTTGAGAAATTTCGCGCTTGACTTAGCACCAGAAAATATCAGAAAGCTCTCACGAGAGGTTAAGACTGTACCGTTTTAGAACAAACTACTCAGTTCACTCACAAGCGTTCGTACTAGAGGCTATCCTCACTATCTCATTGAAAAAAATTATCTCTGAGGTTAAATTTGCTGAACGGAAGTCGACCTTACTACATAAAGTGGGAAAAAATTCTGCCTTTTGTTCAGTTACAAGGTAACCCCGCCGTTGAATCACCTAAAGAACAACTTTATGAGCAATTAAATGACGGCTAATCCAGCCTTTGCAGAGATATATACAAAAAGCCAACGGTTACCTCCTAGATCCTCGTCCGGAGCAAAAATCTTTGGTCACGTATCACACTCTAGATCTAACGAGTTTGTTTGTATGTATGTATTTGGTATGTCAACACTTTGACTTCAACAGCTTCGATTGGATCTTTTATAATCTGCATGTGATCTCCAGCTGGTATTTGCGGTGGGTAAGGAATTTATCGTTCGGTTCAACAGTCGTTTATAGTGAGGCAGGAACGCGTGATGAACCCCCAAGAAAGTCTGCGTGGGAGGCTAGCTGAACGTCAACGAAAGTAGCTTACGTTTTGATTTTCAGCCTTAAAAGACGTCATTTTTTTGCTGTCAATTCTTTTGTTAACGTTTTCTTGGAAGCCAAGACACAACCGTTTTTTTAAATTGATTATTAAATAATGGGAAATGATCCCTTTGAATTCTCCTAAAACTAGATGTATGTTTTGATTGAACTGTCAATAAGATTGTTTAGACTGCGGATAGCCTCAAGGTGGTAATTTTTTTTTAGTAAACTGCCCTCCCCTGTAATTGTGCATTGTTGTAAGTTACCCTCACCCCCGGATTTCTTTTGCCCCACCTCAAATACGCCAATTCTTAGAATGGGTATACAAATCATGGGAAGTAGGCTTTTTCGGTGTCAAATAGCACTTGTTTCTTGTTAAATTTCGGTTTTCTCAAATTTAACCGGAATCTCATTTAAAATGGCTGCGGCAAAAACAAAAAGCATCGATGAAATCGACGACATAGGGGAGATGTTTGAGGCGATGGCGGCGCTTGACATTTCTTCGAAAGGGTTGCAAACGCTGCAAGATATGAAAGATCGAGTAAAAATTACAATAGACCAGTCTTCAAAATCACCCAGTTGGAGCGCAGGTCAGGTAAGAATTGCTATAATAATTCACAATTTCAGTTTGTCATTTGCGCGTTGTACTGTTTGACATGAGCAAAATATTTTGCATCATTCGTTTGCGTTGCTCATATAATTAACTAGGAGTACGAAATCGATTACGAGTACGACTTTGGAATTTGGAGCTTCTTGTATCCCCAAGAGTAATTGTTAGGATATTATTGGTGTGATAGTTAAGTAATTACAGTACTGTGCAAGAGTATTGAAAGCGAGATTCGCCGAATTTCATCCTTTGTTCTCGCGAAAATTCAGCGAAAGTTTGCCGCAAAATTTAGCTAAAGCGCCTGCGAATTTTCGTTGAGTCAAATGAAATTTCATTGTCATTTTGGCGAAATTTTGCATCCTGTGAAGTGAAATTTCGTTTAGCTGAAATTTCGTCGGAGCGATAAATCGCACTCGTGATATATATGTGAGGTACATGAGTTTCACTGAGTGGTTTGCAAACTGTTACTCGTGCTCGATCTCGTACTCATTAGGGCCATTTATACGAGGAAAAATAAGACGCGTCCTACATAAGACGCGTCTGAAATAAGACGCGAACTGTACCATTTATACGAGCATGTCTTATCCAATAAGACGCGCCTTAGCTAAGCCGCGTCTTATTTTAGACGAAATGTGCCGTTTATACGGAAAGTTCGCGTCTTATTTTTCCTCGTATAAATGGCCCTATTGTCCACTGAATCTAAAGAACATATTGGGGCCATTTATAGGAGGAAAAATAAGACGCGTCTTACATAAGATGCGTCTTAAATAAGACGCGAACTTTCCGTATAAACGGCACATTTCGTCTAAAATAAGACGCGGCTTAGCTAAGACGCGTCTTATTAGATAAGACATGCTCGTATAAACAGTACAGTTCGCGTCTTATGTAAGACGCGTCTTATTTTTCCTCGTATAAATGGCCCTATTGGGTTCCTGGCGCATCCAGTGGGAATTAATGTGTAGCTGATTACCCTTTATCATATACATGACTGCGAAATTGTAGCTTATATAGGAAAGACAGTATACAAGCTGTTTGCTTCAGCTGTCCGTTCCCCTGCAGAGGAGATTAACATCCTTGTGGCGGACTTATTAGCTTTTTCCCATCGTTCTGCGAAGAACCAGACACTAGTGTGCGTAGAACTAAAAAACAGGGGAAATAATCATTCTTTCTAGAAACTTGAGGACTATAATGGCTGATATTTCGTTTTAGTTTCAAAGAAGTTAGGTTTTATGACTATGTGCTACTCCGATTGCATTTGACCCTTCATTCTGACTCAAAATATCAAATGGCACATTCTTTATTACCAATGCGTTATTCCTTTATATCTATGCAGAAGTCTATAGTGCCTTTAACAGAAAATTGAAACTAAAAATCTTAAGCGCTCAGACTTAGACTTTCGTAATTTATACGGCTAATACGACAGCGCACCCATCCTGTTCTGGGGCGCCTTCATTCCCTGTTACTTTTCTCCTTTTTCCGTGTTACGCATCAACACAGGCTGAGTTGTTTACTAAAAAGGCTCGAAATCAAGGACCATCTTCTTATTTCTGAGGTGACACAATTGCACTGAAAGAATGTATGAATATTATAAATATCACAGAAGCTAGTCGATCTGTAAAATATCGTGGAAATAACTTTTCATCTGTGTCATTGTGAACCGGGGCTACTGGTTGGCAAGATGTGTTTTCCCATACAAATCTAAGTGTTCTAATTGCAAACGAGCAGCCTCGCGAAGACATGATAAAAGCCATGCGCGAAAATTCCAAGGAAGACTGAATCTCGAAGCAATGTAACATAAGGTAGTTTAAGGTAACTTTTATGACCTAATGCAAAACAGAGAATGCATTGTTTTCGAGCGAACATGTGCATAGTATATATCATAGGCGCGTTTAACGTGTAGGTGCTATTTTGAATGCTTCAGCATAACCGTATCAACAATCTACTGTTTTAATCCTAAAATTAAGACTATGTTTTGTGCAAAATTGTTTATCGCTGTACTTTAATGAAGGCGTGAACCGCTGCGCACAGCTGAGTCGATCCTCATACTATAGATTCACGTTAATTCCTTTGTCTTTCCTTGGAAAATAAATAAATTGTTAAAGTCCTATCAATATCAACTCTCCAAACGTTGCTTAGAGGGAAGACTCAAAGGTTTCAAGGTTACTTCATTGTTTATTAAGATTATGAAGCTCGTCGAATACCGAATAGCTAAGAAAGGCCCCGATTTTCACCATTGTTGTAGATGGTTGCCTCCTCATTATTCACAACGTTGTCACGCGCGTGCTATTCTACTTAATGAAACAGTCTTACTCTGGCTACTTGATTCTAAAAGTGTTATAAGTTATTAATTCTTAAAAGAAAAGAGCCTTCACTTAAGGCACTAGTTATAAAATTAACTTCTTTATACTTTCAAGTTACTATTATTACTGGGAAAAGCCAGTCTGCATGAAATATACAGTCACACAGTTTGCACATGAAAGTGTAAGCTATAACTATATCAATAAGTTTAATTTTTGGCGGCTATGGCAATCGCTTCTTTTGTAATATAAACCAGGGAATTTACTTGTCAACTAATTTTTATGTGCTTTTCTTTACTTCTATTTCAATAACTGATATATTTTTTCAAAATGCATTGTTTTCGTGGTTGGTGAATGCTGATCACTTGACCAACAGTTGAACATGCCGGCCTATAGTTATTTATAAAGTTACTAAGATAGTACGCGGTACGCGCGTTTTGATTGGTTAAAAACCTATGGTTTATTGTGACGGTCAACTCATAGAAAACTTAAAGTTATTTTATAAAAGCAATAGAACACACTTTCTATGGGTCAACCGGCGTGATAACCCACTTGAGATGTTGGGAGAACACTCGAATACCCAACATCCCGTGTGGGTTATCACGCTGGTAAACCCATAGAAAGTGTGATCTAATATTGCTTAAGTATATACCTCGGCAATGTGAAGCTGACGGGAGAGGATGCAGGCCGGTTAATTTTTCTTTTTTGTCAGTTCAACAACCACACAACAGTTCAATAACCACGATTCCATCACTGGTGAAAACCAACCTTTAGCATAAGAAATTTTTACAAACACATCAAATGGAAAGGGTGTGCGTATACAGCAAATTTTGCTGTATACGCGCACCCTTTCCATCTAGAGTTTACATGCCAAAATGTTTCCAGCTTTCGCTCTATGGCTCGCAAAAGTATTGACAAAAGGACACATTTTAAAGACATGTAAAGACACATTTTTGACAAAGTATTTGTCAAAGGAGAACCCTTGAGAATCCTACAAACAAACTCCTCAAAAAAAAAAAACGTATGTTAAGCAACTCGCAAGTAGCAATTAATTGGCAACCCGCAAGTAGCAAGTGACAAGTGGCAAGTCGCAAGTCGCAAGTAGCAAATGGCAACTCGTTAGTCGCAAGTAGCAGGTCGGAACTCGCAAGTCGCAAGTAGTAAGTAGCAACTTGCAACAGCGACTTGCAATTTGCAAGGCGCAAGTAGCGAGAAAAAGAAGGAGAAATATATATATGTCCCTTTGAAGCCCCCAAATGCTGCCATCAACACAACTTTACATCTGGTTTGTCGACTGTAAACAACAATAAAACTGAATTATACATGTAAAGCTTGAGGAAAATATCTAAAAAAAATAGCAAAAAATGCAGAGATAATTATAGGAATGATTGTATCATTCCGACATCCAAACACGATCAACTTAAACTATGACTTTAAGTTTGATGATACGCTTTTTCCGGGACTGATGAATTGATTATAATTCAGTTTTGTCTTGTTTTTGTTTTTTGTACTTCTTTTCCCTAGGCGTTTTCCATCTTGACAGATGCACAAGAAGACGATATAAAGAAAAGAACAATTTTGCTGAGTCTTTACATTGGAGCCGAGGAATTAGTTAATAAACTGGACCCCAAAATTCGCGCCCTGCTACAGCAGAGTGTTGGTAATTTAGAGGAGAAGATAGAAAATCACCAACTGCAACTGACACGAAAGGAATACTTTGTGCTTGTGGCAGGTCAGAATCACTTTTCTTAAACACTTCAACAGGAGCCTAAAATAACTTTGATTTTCTTAAACACTTTGACATGAGGCTAAAATAGTAAATTATATCCCCCCAACTAACCCTTTTTAGTAAAATCCAACTAGTGGTCTATTATCAATGCTGCATTCTGATTGGCCATTTGGTGGGCAAAAAATGATTTAAGTGTAGCTTTAGCTATCTAAAGTTGTTTTGTCTCAATGTTTTTTACCAACTAGTGGTATTTTAATACTAAAACAATTATTCCTCTCGCCCTCATGGCCTCTGAGTCAGTAGCCCATTCGGCCTTCGGGCTCGAGGAATACTTGTTAATTATTCCCTGAGAAAAAAAAAATCTCTGAAGATGCGGTTTAGGACGGTTTTGAGGTAGGTAAGAATTGAAAGATTTTAAACTTAAACTTAAGGTGACTTGACGCAGTTTTTTTGGGGGGGTACCATCCTACTTTGAAGCTCTCTGGTATCCCCAACTTTACTTTTATCGTAAGTCTAACACATAGAATGGATTAGATATAGATCAATCTACAATATAACATAAAATTTTTGGCGATCAGAGTAAATTTCACGTGGTTATAATGCCACGCCCTTTTGAGGTCTGAGTCGAAAATCTGCTGTTGCTGGCATTTTTTCGTGAAAATCTCTCAGCTACACATAGTGCGCATTAGTGCCTTGTGCTGAACCGAGTTTCAGCAAAATCGCAAAGACCCAATTTGAGAAATTCAGCGGTTTCCAAATTTAGGTCATAATTTATGCGAAAATGATAAGCAAACTTTACACGGATTATATCTAATAAACTATGAGATTCATCTCTGTATTTTGGGCGTCCTTATAACAGATGGGTCCTTGCAAGTCAGCAAAACAATTTAGGGCCTTGTAAATGCGTGCGATTTCGAGCAAAGCAAACATATAGAAATTATAGTTTTCGCTATTTGTTGACGTTTGTCAGCGTTTAAGAGTCAATATCACAAAAAAAGCATTTTCTTAAAAATTCGTAGTTTTTTTTCCTTCAAATTTTTTCAGGGCCACAATTGATTAACTAACTACCCAGACTCTGAATTTCATGGTCATTGAAAAACTGTGACATTATCTTCTATAAGCCCAAACTTGAGTAAACATTGAAGATTTTTATCGTTTTGGCTGAGTTTGTGCTTTGAGAGTTGTCTATTGTTTCTAGTCTGTCATGATACAGCATTCTTGTTCAGCACGCGTGCAATGACTGCGCTTGGCTGACTCACAATTTTTAATCAATTGTCATGCTTCTTGTGCCTTTGCAAAAAAATCAAGAAGTGCTACACACTAAATCTACTTACTATTAAAAGAACAACATTTTTTCATAGGTTTAATGCAAGCCAATAATTAAACCAACTCGTGATGGGAATCCCTTCTATTTTCTTATACTAAATTATCATATCTCGGTGAGCATTCGGAAGTCAGCCAAGCGTGGTCATTGCACGCGTGTTGAACAAGAATGCTGTATAATGACAAACTAGAAACAATAGACAACTCCCAAAGCACAAACTCAGCCAAAACGATAAAAATCTTCAATGTTTACTCAAGTTTGGGCTTATAGAAGATAATGTCACAGTTTTTCAATGACCATGAAATTCAGAGTCCGGGTAGTTAGTTAATCAATTGTGGCCCTGAAAAAATTTGAAGGAAAAAAAACTACAAATTTTTAAGAAAATGCTTTTTTCGTGAGAAGGACTCTTAAACGCTGACAAACGTCAACAAATAGCGAAAACTATAATTTCTATATGTTTGCTTTGCTTGAAATCACGCGCATTTACAAGGCCCTAAAGCGTTTTGCTGACTTGCAAGGACCCATCTGTTATAAGGATGCCCAAAATACAGAGACGAATCTCATAGTTTATTAGATATAATCCGTGTAAAGTTTGCTTATCATTTTTGCATAAATTATGACCTAAATTTGGAAACCGCTGAATTTCTCAAATTGGGTCTTTGCGATTTTGCTGAAACTCGGTTCAGCGCAAGGCACTAATGCGCACTATGTGTAGCTGAGAGATTTTCAAGAAAAAATGCCGGCAACAGCAGATTTTCGACTCAGACCTCAAAGGGGCGTGGCATTATAACCACGTGACATTTACTCCGATCGCCAAAAATTTTATGTTATATGGTAGATTGATCTATATGTTATAAATTCTATGTGTTAGACTTACGATAAAAGCAAAGGTGGGGATACCAGAGAGCTTCAAAGTAGGATGGTACCCCCCCAAAAAAACTGGGTCAAGTCACCTTAATCTATGACTTTATCGGCGATTATAGACGATTAAACATTAGCACCTGACGTTTTTAATAGCCGTTTGTTTATCCCTCGCACGAACGAACACCTCACACGCGCATTTTGAGAGAAGTTTAGTGACATCAGTTTCCATGGTTACAAGTTATGACGTCATAAGTAGCAGGTGGTCAAGCCAAGTTTTCGTTAAAATACACGTTTTTTTTTAAAGTAAAGCTCGTGGATAAAATGAAGCAAAGTACTTATTTATGTGTTGTTTTACATGTCAAGCACAAAAAGTTACCAATTCTCGCCTTTTTTACCGGATTTCTAATTATTGGTAAAATCCAAGGTGGCGGCCAAGATGGTGACCAGGCATCACAGGCCTCCACCACCCATAAAATAAACCTCATCCTGTGAAGAAGATCAAAGGCTTTCCTCTGAAGGTAAAATCTATTCCAATTACTGCAACATATCAAAAACTCTAGGGAAGGGGTTCCATCAAGCCCCCTCTTGTAGTCCTTGTACCACGGAGGGGATATAACTTCGCGTCTACGTCCTAGAGTTAAGTTTTATATAAGGCAAAATACGATAGCTTTTAATACTGAAACTTTACACCTTTGCAGGAGAGACGGGATCTGGGAAAAGTAGCTTAATAAATCTTATTCTCGGCGAGGAGCTTCTTCCATATTCTGTTTTAAGTACAACTTCTACCATATGCGAGCTTAAGTTCGGAAAGGAACGCAAAATCGTGGCTCATTTTAAAGACCAGGATCGGCCCGAAGAGATTATCTGGTTAGAGGAATCAACAGAACAGGGCTATCTGCAGCAAATTTCTCCTTACGTCCATGTGAAGACTGATCGAGAAAGGGGATCAATTTTCAAAAAAATCGAACTCTTTTGGCCTCACAGTCTCTTGGAGGTAAATTGATTGATATTTAAATCCTTGCACCGTAATTTTGTTACTATTTTAGATTTGTCTTCATTTATAATTTGGGTCAAGGAGTTGGCCAGTTGGTTTTCTCGTTTTTATGTTCATGGGCATTGGTTTTGGTTAGTTTAACTTGGATGGAAACTTCGTCGCCCATTAAAGTTTTTCTACAATATACTTTGATATATATTTGCTAAGTACACCTAATCTGCAAATAAATAAATAAACAAGTAAAAAACTAACTATAGGGTGTTAATTAAGTTGTAATCTGGGCCAGGTTGCTCAAAGCTGGGTTAAGATAACCCAGGGTTAGTGTGAAATTTGAATTCAGATATGAAAGCTTAAAAAGTAAATTCAGTTTAATTCTTTTTGTCAACAAGTTGATGATTGGATGCCCTTAAAAACAGCAGAGAAAATTATCCGAGAAAATGCGTTTGAACGTACTAATTAAAGAAAAAGAAACCCGGGTTACATTTAACCCTGGGTTAAGCGCTAATCGGCCTTCAAACAACTGAGCCCTGAAGTTATTTATATCCTTTTTAATCTCAATCTGGCGAAGAATAAATCCATCATTTGAAAAAAAAAGAAAGAATTTCCCATGACATGTTTAATTTACAGAAAAGTGAGTTCTCTTACTCTTCCATTAAGTGGATTAATTAAATCAACTCAGCAATCGTAATAAACATATTTGTTGTTTTTTCTTTCGTATGACTGCTTTTTTCATCTTTCACCATATCCCAAAATACTGCAAAACTCTATGGAAAACGGTCCTGACAGCAAATCTCACCTACAGTACTGTTCAGACTATACTGCCAGATAGAATTCTTTGCGCTGAAGTTGCTTGAAGTTCCTGAAAAATTGTCTTCGAGATTAATCTGAAAAACGTTTAGAACTGCAGGGGTTTTAAAGCGACTACACCAGTTGCACAAGCTAAGTGTCAAGCCGCCCTATTTTGAAGGGCAGCGAATGCTCATGACTAAAGATAGGGCTCATTCCTCGATCTCCCCAAAACAGATGGAGCATAATGCAATGCTTCATGGGGCCGGGTTCTGAGTTAATTAGAGAATTTGCGCATACGTTGTAAACCCCACATTTTCCACAGGATCTCGCGCGTGTTGCTAAAATTAAAAGTTGAGTACTTTTTTATCACCCCAAAACATAAGCCTATTAAAAAAAGTTGTTTACCTTGCCGTTTGCGTATTTCAGAAAGGAATTGTGATAATTGACAGTCCTGGAATTGGCGAGTCTGATATTATGGACGAGATAGTCACACGGTATCTACCCCAAGCGTTTGCTTTCATCTATGTGATCAACAGTGCAAATGCAGGCGGAGTTCAGAAGGACAGGGTACGTATGGTACAATATCCGCCAAATAATTTTCCACGTTAAATATGGCAGAGTAAAGATGAACACTTGCTCTTCAGACACTAAGGTGAATAATAATTATATTAGTATACCTCTAGCGTACTAAAAAGTTATTTCATTATTTATTATTATGAGACGGAGAATTTTCAAATGATATAGTCTCCTAAGCAGTCGTTCTTTGTCTAGTGAGGAGCGTTGCGTGGCGACAAAGCGAAACCTTTTACTATAAGTAAAATTTCTTTCAAGATAATTTGCTGAAAAATAATTTGCTTCTCATCTCTAGATAAGCCTCTCTACCAGTAACACTTTCAATAACTATCTCCTTACCACTTTCAGGTCTGGAGCTTCAACAAAAGTCTTTTTCCCCACTTTGAATTCATATTGCCACATCTTCCATCCAATATCCGTCATAACTGCAAAGATTTTGAGCGAAATTCTTGTTCCAAGAGCAAAGCTCAGTAAAATTTAACAGTTAATTTTTAGTGGCCAGAAGTAAATTAATGTGTCATTGTTGCTCTTGCAATTGCAGCTTGAGAAATTATTAGAGGAAGTCAGAAGCATCTCTCTTGAAAGACAGGGTGAATTACCGTCCAAGTGCGCTTTGTTCGTGTGTAACAAGTGGGACCAAGTCCCAGGGAAAGAAGAAAACGAAGTGAAGAATCATGTCGTCAGGAAACTTCTAAGATGCTGGCCTGGAATTGAACCTGAATCACAGATCATACATATGTCAACAATGAAAGCCAGTAAAGCTCAGGGCCACGGCTACATTACAAATGAATTTTCCAATTTGATGAATGGCTTGAGGCTCATGGTGTTGAAGAGTATTGGAGCCAGGCTGGAAATTCACTGGAAGTAAGCATCAGTGTATTTTTTGATAAACGTATTCCTAGTTAAGGGGGTAAATTACCAATTTTTAGTGTCCGAGGCCATTATTGCATTAAGGAAATCGCTGAAATATGTCACAAAACTAAGTCATACCCCACCTCTTATGAAGCAAAAATTGATTTCAACCCCCGCCTCACATAATGATAATATTAATGGTAAAAATTAAAAAGGCTCCTCTCATTGATTCCCTCATACCTAGTTTACTTGTTGGATTTCTTCCTCGAAGAGTCATTTGAAGAGTTATCAGAATCACTGGACTCTCAGAGCTTGTGTCGTCTTTGTATGAATTGGGAGATTCCTATGGAGGCCCGTTCTGGTCAAAATTAATATAATAAAATGACATCACAAGTGACTTTTTTGGCCAGTGCAGCATTTATTATGGGCCCGTTGTGTATTTTTGTCATCACTACACAAGATTTTTTTCGTGTGTTGTTAATTTTTTTTAGCTGCATGAATTATTTTTTATTAAGGCTGTTTACTTTTTTTGTGTTGTTATGTGAATAAATTTTTCATGCGTACCACAAATTATTTTTTTAGTGGTACAGCGAATTATTTTTAATATAAGTATTGAGAATTAATTTTTATCGAGCTGATAATTATTTTTCGCTGTATCGCAAATTTATTTTTTGGCCTACAATACATTGCGGGCTTGCGATTGAGGGGGGACTGGATCGAGTGTTTGACTTCCTGGGCGCTCATTTTGAAAACTGTGCAACCGGACGAGTGTTTTCAAAGAGAAAGGTGAGAATGCCAAGGCGAAACATTGTGAGGGAAAGAAACGAAAGAGGTTTTTACCTTTTCTTACAAAATCTGAAGGGAGTCCTTAGTCTATGCGAAAGTGATGAGGTTTTCTGGACAGAAGATTTAATAGAGGAGACTACGAAGCGGCTTCAAGACTCGTACACAACTCTAACTCTTATTGAGCATGACTGGCATGACATGTCTGCCCAAATGAACAGTCCACTGCCCGAGCATTTGCGACGATTGGAGAGCTTTGTTCAATCTCTTCACATGGTTCTTGTTTCTTGCGAAACTGTTGCATCAAGTGCAGACAATTCTGTTTCATTTTATCCTCAACCAAGTCCAAGGGCAGAGGGTCAAGGACCTGGAAGACTGGCTTTGAACGTAACGAAATCTAACAAATAGAATATTTGCGTTCTTTGCACTTTTCGTGGGAAAAGATAGCCCAGTTGCTTCACACAAGTGTGTCTACAGTTCAAAGAAGACGAAGGGCGTTCGGAATAAGTGAAGAATTTGAACAATATTCAGTCATATCTAATCATGAGTTAGATCAAATTTACAAAGAAATAACAGCAGCTGATACAAATGCCAGCAATGGAGGATTTCTCACTCCAAATATTGGTAGGAGAAGGTTTATTGGAGCCTTGAGAAGTAGGGGGCTGCGAGTTCAGCACTGGGGAGCGAGCAACTGTTTACGACGGTTAGACCCTGTAGGTACTGCTTTAAGGTGGCGGTTAGTCATTTATCGTCGAAAATACAATGTTCCAACACCAAACTCACTGTGGCACTTTGACTCTGCCCACAAGCTAATCCGATGGAAACTCATAGTCCATGTTTGTATAGACGAATTCTCGCGTTTGATTACTTATTGTAGGTGCTGCAACAATAACAAAGCTGAGACTGTACTGAGACTTTTTGAGGAGAGCACAAGCACCTATGGGTTGCCATCAAGAGCAAGATGTGATTATGGGATGGAGAATATTCCTGTTGCACAGTTCGTGTTGGAAAGAATAGGCTTAAACAGGGGACTAGTATTATCACAGGGTCCTCTGTTTACAATTGCCGGGTGGAAAGAGCCCACAGGGATGTTTGTGCAGGCGTCCTGTGTTTTTATGCAATGTTGTTTGATGAAATGGAAAAAGGTGGTATTCTTGACCCTTTGAATGAACTGCATCTGTTTTGTCTACATTACATATTCTTACCTAGAATTAATAAGTCTCTCAAAGAATTTGTAGAGCAAATGAATCAAAGGCCAGTATCAACAGAGCATAATATGTCCCCTCTCCAGCTGTGGACAAGTGGCATGCTGCAAAACATCAATTCTCAGCACACTGCTTTAACTGAAGATGAAATGGGACAGTATGGAATTGACACTGATGAATCAGTCACAGTGAGCGATGAAGACTACCAGGTACACATTGACCCACCAACCTTTATGCTCACAGAAGAGCAAAGGATGCAACTGCCAGATCCCTTTGAAAATGACCACAATCAAGGTGTAGCCAATTATCTTGAATGTCTTGAATGCATGACAACGTTCCTTTTGAGTGAGGAAGAATCTGAAGATTAGAGTTAAGTTGATGGGCATGAAAAGTTTATCAAGCTTTCATACCTGCTGGCAGTATTAAAATTTCTCTGTGCAGAATAGCATGAAAAAGTTGAAATCATGTTTTTGCATTTTAATGGCGAAATTACTGGAGCTTAATTTGACAATTTAACCATGGTATAGACTAGACCTTAGAGGCTGAAAAGGAATTAGATATCATTAACACAGAAACAATTCTATGGTGCATTAAGTCAGGCTATTTAATTCTCCAGGCTATTGCAAAATGGTCATTTTGTCCTTGGGACACTTTGCAAAATTGCATGTAATGGTTGCTGAGGGAGAAGTCATAATTCAATTTCCTGCACCCCTCAGCTCTCTACCACCCAAGTAATTATGTTTAATTATAGTAAGGAGTTAAGACCATACTGTAACTGACACCAGAATTGTGTAACCACATAAGTGATGATCTCTTGTTGATTATTTCTAATCTTTTGCTGATTGATACATGGTGTATCAAAAGTTCTCAGAGACATCCAATCTCTAACCTAACTCTACTTTTTTAGATCCAAACAGTCTTTTGTCAGTTTGTAAAAGACTGTGTTTTAAAAAACTACAGGTTTAAGTTGGCCAGCCTCAATGTTATGAAGGCAACTCTCAGGGCGTAGTATTAATAATGTTGCAAGATATTCCATTACAATGCACCATCTTATGAGGAAAAGCAAATAAGACGACTTTTTTCACAATTTCTTAGAATATATGGACACTCTAAAATAATTGTGGTGTTCAGTACATAGGTTGTGTGCATACATGACGACAGTGCATCATGTGGCAGTCACTGTTTAAATTTATTTTTTTTTTGTTTTAACAAAGAGGGCTTTGGGCTTTATAAATGCAGAGTGACACCATCACTTCATTCCTCTCCATTTTCCTAGATCTATGTAGGAGCACGTGACAAAAACTGTCACTGTGTGCTGCCGGACACTTACTTTTAACAAGCCACCCTACCTTCCCCCACCCCTCACTTCTGCAAACACTTGGCTTTGTAACCAGTTTACATTCAGTTTCTCCTTCCACTTTTCATCAACAATAAGAATGAATGATCTGCATAAAGCGGTTTAACATCTTCTTTCAAATTTCTTTTTATTTTTAGCAACAAAAATGCTCAGAACATTTACCCAAAGAAGTAAATCTCTTAGAACAGAGAAACTGTAACAGTTTAGGAATACATTATACAGTTCATTATCAACAATGCTTGAGCCTGAGTCCGGTGTAGAGAGTGGGTACTAAACTAAAACTTAACCCAACCACTTGCAGAAGCTATTAGTAAAATGGAAACCCGGGAATGAGAAGGAATATCCCACTTTGAAAATCACTTTCTGTCAGTTAACTGAACAAATGCAACATGTCCTAAACTTGTCAAACCATATCACTGTTACATAAGGTGTACTGAAATGCTTCTAATTAACAACAACATGTTCAAATGAGACTTCTCTTGAAATCAAACCTTAAATTTCAAGATTCGCAAGCTGTGTTATGCACTAAAAAACTGCCAATAAAACCCCATCAAGTCCTAATACTATTGGCTCTTCAATACTATTAGTTCTTCACAAACCAATAATTCAGTTTACACTCTTATTCCTCACATGTGAAATAACACTTTTGGCAACGACAAAAAATAACAAAAAATTTTTGGAAAAGGCTAAACAATTCCAAAGTATGTACTACCAAAGGCATGGTCATACAAATTAAAGAGCACATTATCTGAGGGAAGACTGGCTGTGCTGCTTGGACATGGGAGATTCAAGGTATTGGTGCAAGTGTTTGAAGATGGAAAAAAGTATCCGCTGCTTGATACAAATATGATTTGAGGTGGAATAGAAAACCCCAACACCGGCTCTTCATCTGCACCACAAGTAAATTGCAAAATGTGATTAAGGGTTTAGGTAGTTTTTCCAGTAACCCTTCTCCCAGCAGCAACTTCTCTTATATATCTGTAAAATGCCGTATACACTTCTTTTTGGTACCTCTTCAAATTAGAACCCTCCTCTGCAAACTTTGGATCTAATAAACGGACAAGATTCCTTATATTAAGTCTGCAGTCAGAGGGCCCAGAAAAGGTATAGAAACACAGGAAGCTTTTGCATCAGCTGCAGGACTCCAACTTTATGCAAACCTTTTTGTAGGTTGATAATGCAAGATGAATGCTCAGATCCATGAATCATCAATTAGTTCTTGAAGTTGTTCCTCTGACGAGAAGGTGGGAATTTTTCCATTCTGTAGAACACTTAATCCCATTATTATTCCACTTGTATAATAATCTTCTGCAAAGTCCTCGATGAGTCCATTGTCAAACATTTTTTCCTTGATTTCTGTGAGGATCAACCTAAAAAACTCTTTTCTAGGTCCCCCAAAGTCCTGTGCTCCCTCTCCCATAAAATTTACCTCAAGTGGCAGCCTTAGGTTGTCAATCAATGATATTTCAGCAAATGCATCTTGACATAGCTTGTCCCTATCTACAACTATAAAGTTGGTCTTTCCTTCTAGTTCTGTTGAAGGGTCAACTATGTCCAATTTCCTCCCAACCAAAATGTGTTCTTGTGCTTTTTTTAGGATGAGAACTGGATTTTGAAATCCCTTACATTCACTGATGATATTGACAGTAATGTTATCAATCATTCTCCTGTAATCAGCTTCACTAAGACATTGTTCTCCATTATCCATGGGCTGTTCCTTATTACCCCCAGGTTGCATTACATGGTCTTCACCATTATCTTGTCCCCAGTCATGTACAGTTTCAGGTGAATGTTGTTCTCCACTAACTACGACTTGTCATCATTTGCAATTAATTCAGATGCACGTTGTTCTCCATTATCTTGTCCATGATCATCTGTAGATTCAACTGTATGTCGTATTCCATTTTCTAACATTCGGTCATTGGAAGATTCAGCTACATGTCGTTGTTCAACAGAAGATGCTACCTCCTTATCTGGCTCTTGACGGAGTACAGATTGCACTTCATTTTGCACGGTGGTGATCTCTACATGAGTCTCTTGATTTGCCTCAGACAAGAACTCATACAATCTTCTTTGAATACCACTGTCCTCTTCAAGGTCATCCTCAACCAATAATCGCACATACACCGCACCTGTAGAGGCGATACTCTTCAGCAAAATGTTTCCATTGACCCTTACCCCTGAAGCCAAAGTCGGTCTCATTAACACCCCGGAGACGTTCTTCACGAATTCGAACTCAATACCTTTGCAGTCCTCAGTTCATTCCAACCTTTCTCAATCGTAAACCCGCTAATAACGCGATTTCTGCGTTGGAGACTGATCTTATCTTGGCGAGTTGTTGGCGTTTTCTCACACTGTAAACCAACGATAACAATGTCTTTGACAACAGACTCGTTAGATGGACGACCAACCCTCTGTGAGCGGCCTCTGTTGCTGAAGTGGAGCTGCTCAAAGTGGAAGCAGAACTACGTTGAGTTGTTGGGAATCTTCCGGTTGTAGTTCACTTAGGGCCTGTTTACATGGAGGTGGGGGACCCCAGGTAGGTGAGGTAACCCGCTTAGGTGAGGTAAAAAAATAACCCTCCTTTACATGCAATCTTACAACCCCGCCTTCCCGGGGTGCACTTTCTCAAGATTATTGAATGGTCGCTAAGCACGTAAACAAGACAAATGCTGGCAAACCACGAGTTTTGGCGATTAATGCACTTCTTCACTCACTTGTTGCTCTTGCTGCAACCCGTCAGTGCAATAGCTTTCTATTGTTAACTTTAATCACAATGCAAAGACACCGCGAAAGTGAATTTTGCGCAAATTTGATGTATCACGAATCCGACCCCGGCCAGGCGGGTTACCCCACCTTGAAACGTTTACATGACAAATTGTGACCCTGGCTGAGAGGGTAACCCGGTCTGGTAGACCGGGCTACCCGCCTTGGCGGGTCACCCCACCTATCATGTAAACGTGATCAAATGAAAATGAGAGATTATATGGACAGGTGGGTTACCCCACCTAAGCGAGTTACCTCACCTACCTGGGGTCCCCCACCTCCATGTAAACAGGCCCTTAATAAACTCCCTTGTGAATGTCGAGAAGAAGGTCCAGATTCTGATCCAGATGGAAGCGCCGGGCGGGCACTTGAGGAGGGAACTGAGAAATCCGATTGATTTCGCTAATGGCATTGTTGGCGATGTCACTAATCTGCCTTTCAACTGACTCGTCCATTTCCCAGAGGCATTAAAGATCAAAACTACCGAAAACCAAGACCTAAGATGTCGTATCAAAGAGCGGGAAGGCACTCGAGCCATTCCCCCCGCAATCGCAAGCCCGCAATGTATTGTAGGCCAAAAAATAAATTCACTATACCGCGAAAAATAATTATCAACGCAATGAAAAATAATTCTCAATACTTGTATTAAAAATAATTCGTAGTACCACTAAAAAAAATAATTTGTGGTACGCATGAAAAATTCATTCATACAACTATATAACAAAGTAACCAGCCTTAATGAAAAAATAATTCAGGTAGCTAAAAAAAATTAACAACACACTGTAAAAAGGTCTGTGTAGTGATGAAAAAAATATACAACGGGTCCATAATAAATGCTGCACTGGCCAAAAAAGTCACTTGTGATGTCATTTTATTATATTGATTTTGACCAGAACGGGCCTCCATAAATTCCTCATCTTCTGCAGCATGATCTCTGGCACTAAGGTTCCCCCATGCGTGGGTGAGAACTCAGGAATTCCTGTCTGATTGAGCTTTTTTTGAAGCTCAATTTAATCATAGTTTATTTACCATACTTTAAATCTGTATTGCTATTAACATTTCAACTGTTGGGTTTTTCATTCTGCTATTATGATGCCATGTGAGCTAACATTGGCATCTTTCTTTTTCGCTGAATAACATTATAGTGCTACTTTTGCAACTTTTAATTTAAGTTTCACGTTTTAGTAAATCCTAGTGCAAATAAAGTAGCACTGTTTTAACATATATAACAGAGGCATTCCTTTCCTACTGCATGACAGATAGGAAATCAACAGTTCATAGATAAGAACACCTTAGAGTTGATAAATTTGTCAGTTTTATTCCAATGTTAGTATTTTTATTTAAACTCTAATAACTCTCCCACTACCTTTCCAGTTTGCCAAAAGGAATGAAAAAGTAATGCCCCCCTGTATGTATTAAATTTTACATCCAACCCCGCTTTCTGTTGTTGTCATTTTCTCCTATGCCCCCCTCTAATTTTCCAACCCCCCCCCCCTTCCAGGTAATTATTGCACAGTCCCTTATTGCAGCAAATGAATAGAGACAGTGCCTATTGACATAAATGTAAATATGTACATAATTAACATAAAATTAATGTATTTTTTACTTAGATTTTCTTACTATCAATTCAATTTATTTTGCTTGTTTGTTGTGCTTAGCCGCGTTTTACCCCAAAATTCCATTTTCAGATCTTGACCAACGTGTCATATTTTCAGGCTTAGTTTAATTTGGTAAAGAAAGAACTAAAGCCAAAATAATATCGTGGTAAATTAACCCGAATTGTCACGCTTTGATGTTGTTCGGCCTCACCGTGTTCATCTCGGAAAAAGGCGAACTCATGTAAATTATGAGGGATTGTTTAGTCAGTAATTAAGGCTGTCAAATGAAAATTAATGTTGTTTTATTTGTTGTTATCTCATATAGATGGTTGGATTACCTCCTTTCTCGAATAATCTATCAGGCAAAAGCCTTCGTAATGAATGCTTCCAGAGATCGCGACAAAGTTATCCAAAAGATGGGAGAGATTGTTAACCGTCTAGAAGCGATTGAAGAACAACAAAGTGAAGTCGTTGCCGGCCTTCGTCAGTACCTAAAGACACGTACAAATGTCGCTTTGCAAAGAGTAACCGAGTATCTTTCGTCGGAAGAAGTTAAAGCCCGCTTTACCTCATGGACATTAGACGAAGTACCAAGATCAGAAGACTCCTGGGAGGTAACAAGAAACCAAATCGCCAAAGCGCTATCAAGACGACTCCGAGAATTCATAGAGCAGTGGGAAGAAGATAACAAAGTGTTTGCAAATGCTCGTGCTTCCCTTGTGAAGCACTTTCAGACACGCTACAATTTTGTCGAAGGACAGCTGCGGAACCTTCAGAACGCCATCACTGCTGACGACATTGTTTTAGAGGATCAGCTTCCAGAAACAAACCTATCCGTGACTGAAAAGGTGATCATTGGTGTCACGAGTCCAATCTGGATTCCCCTTGGTTTAGTTGCTTTGGTGATCGGTGTTCCTATTTATGGTATCATGGCTATAAGAAGAAAGTTGGAGGATAGAAAGAAAATAAAGAAGTACGAGGAAGACAGGTGTGCCTTCATGAGAGAGATTTCGGCAGTGTATCTTGAAGATATTAGAGAGAAACAATGGCTAAAACCTTTCGTAAAGGAGCAAATGAAAGAAGCCAAAGTCTGCCTCCAGCAGATTGCAGCTCGTTTACCTGAATTAATAGAGGCAGACAAGATGCTATGCAACCAACTTCGTGACGAAACGCGTTCACAGCAAGACATAACAAAACGCTACCAGCCAATTATGGATGAAGGTTCTTCTCTCAGGGGACGCCTGGCAGAATTTGGGTTCAAAGAAGTTCGAGTCACTGACATCAGTGCTGATAATCTGAACTGGAAGGAGGACAAGTCTTCCCGTCTCGGCTGCGGTGCATTTGGAGCTGTGTACCAAGGAAATATGAAAAGGGATAAAAAATCCTATACCGTGGCCCTGAAGGTGTACAATGAAGTGCTCGATGATAAAAATGCCAGCCTTTTTATGGCTGAAGTGCAAATGTTAAGGTGAGAAAATATCTCATGTCTCAGTGTTTCTGGGCGTTTAATATCAGGGGTGGATAAAATGGCGAACGATTGAGAAGCTTACTCGCACGAGACATTAATACCATTAGTCTAGTGTAAGGGAGACGAATCGAAGGATACGATGAAATGCTTGTATCTTCGTGAAAGCTACTTAATTGTAAGTCAATGTGAAATTTGGCTTTATTTTAAATAAGAAGAAAAGTCTGACTTTTTCTTTTAATTATTATGATTTAAATCAAACACGCATCCAAGAAGTGGTGGCGCGTATACTACGAGCGACACCGACAGTATGGGCTCATTTTCTATCAAATAGCGCCAAAGATAACATTATCTTTCTGCCATGATTTAGTGCTTAACTGATAAGAAACGTTACAGTGTTGAAGGCCCGAACTTGTAATAAACGACCCTAAATGTAATAAAGTCCTAAATGTAATAACATTTTGTCCTAAATGTAATAACAACTTGCCCTAAATGTAATAAACTCTTCATTTGCCAACTTCAGTAATCAGACTCGAATAAGTGTCGCCCTCAAATAAGCGCCTCATTTAAGCGAGGGAGTTAATTAGTATTCGTGTAAACACGGTACTAAGCGGTATTACTATGGTATTAAGCACCGCTCTCAAAAAAGCTGCGCATTTTTGGAGAAAAAAGTTAATAAGCGCCGCGGCGCTAATTTGCGTAAATTCGTTACATTTCCTTACGTACTGTGAAGCTTAACGTTTACAAATAAATTGCTTGTAAACGACAAAGAAACAGTATTTTTCTAAAAAAGCAATATTTATTTCGAGGCAGTTATGCAAACCCGAGACGAAGTTGAGGGTTTGCATAACTGTCTCCCAACCCCTCGAGTGTTTATATCAGGCTATGTAAACACAGGTAAAAAGTTTTCCATTGCTTTTATAAAATAACTTTCCCGCGAAAAAAAAAGAAAAACTCTTTGTTTAGGTTACTGGTTAAAAGAGAAATTCTTACCAGTCGCGAAGTCTTGTACACGAAGCTTAATGTACGTGTAATCAGTTCTTGTTTTGCAATAAAGACGCTTTCTAAAAAAGGGTTTTTCTCTCTTAAAATGTCAGCTTAAGCGAAAACAAAAATGGCACAGCATGTTTGTAAAGATTTTCCAACTTTCATCCGACGAGGGAATGGGTAAATAAAGTAAATTTGTCGAGTTTTCAACTGTGTGATTAGCGCGAGAGAGCAAAACATCTTGACTCCACACATGTTTACATACTCTTATGCAAACACATATCTCCCCCAATCAGAGCGCGCGTGTACTGTCTTAATTATTTATAAACGTTGTTATCAGCTGAACAGTAGTCCTAAGGGCCTGTTTACATGGAGTTGGGGGACCCCAGGTAGGTGAGGTGACATGCGGCGGGTCACCCTACCTACCATGTAAACGTGATCAAATTAAAATGAGAGATTATGTGGACAGGCGGGTTACCCACCAAAGCGGGTTACCTCACCTACCTGGGGTCCCCCACCTTCATGTAAACAGGCCCTTAGACTTCTCGTTTTTTGTTCGTAATATTTAGCTGCATGATTAGATCTCTTTTCTAGAGATCCAACGTTGACAAGCAAAAGGATCTTCGTCCACGGTTTTTGCAGTAAATTTCTTTAACAAAAATGAAGTATGAAAAACTTTTTAAGGCTTCAAGTTTTTTTTTATATTTTGTCCTTTTAAAAGCTATTTATTTGTAAATGTCAAGTTACACAGTGCATAAGGAAATGTACCGAAGCTTATTAAATTTTTTCTCCAAAAATGCCACGCTTATTTGAGGGCGGCGCTTAAAACCATGGTAATACCTCTTAGTACCGTATTTACGCGAATAAGCGCCGCGACACTTATTAACCCTCCAAATGCGGTGCTTATTTGAGTAATTACTGCACAGCAACTTAAGAGTTTATTACATTTAGGACAAAATGTTTTTACATTTAGGACTTATTACGTTTAGGACAAAATTTTTTTACATTTAGGACTTTATTACGTTTAGGACAAAATGTTATTACATTTAGGACTTTATTACGTTTAGGGTCGTTTATTACATTTAGGCCTTCGTTTAAGTCTTTGCTCGAGATAGAGGATTTTTAAAAGTCACCTGGTTGGTATAATTAACCAGTTGTTAGAGGGGCAGGGTGCCGTGATCTCGGATATAGGTACGGATATGGCCTCACGGTAAATGTCAGTTAACTGTCAAAAGAATGCATGAATGAATGAAAGAATGAATGAATTTTGTTGCAAAATTGATTTCTAAACTGTTAGAACCTAAACTTCAGTTCTAGAAATCAAAACTAATATGTGTGCTGAATTCTTCGGTAGACTTTGTTCTTTGCAAACAATTATTCTCTCTCAGAGGAGAGGGGTAAATTAGGCTAGGAATTAGTTTTACTCTTTTTACTTTTAATTATCTTTTCAGAAAACTGAGTCACCCTCACATTGTTAAATTTTATGGCACTTCATTGCTGCTGGAACAAGATTCCGTGAGAATTATCCTGGTTTTAGAATGGTGCAAAGGAAACCTACAGAACCACATCTTTAAAAACCACCTCTTAATTCCTGGGAAATCAGGAATAGATGATGCCACAAGAAACGCTCGTCAATGGATCGAAGAAATCACTGATGCTCTGGCGTACATTCATGAACAGGGGATAGTCCACAGAGACCTCAAGCTTGAAAACGTCTTGGTAAACTGCAAAGTGGTGTTATAGCTCTTTATTTAACAAGCTAAGTAGAGGACAGCGATATACGCAATATATGAGTCAGGACAAATTAGTTGTGTTTAGACTTCATCTGTCGTGCTTTTGTCTTTGTTAAGAGCCTGTCTGATATGATATTGAGAAAACTTTTCGCAATAAGAGATTAACGTTTAGACATCAAAGAACACATATTAAATCTACGGACCACTTTCTGTTGCAAAAATTTTCGACATTCAGACTCTGATTCTTAACTTCTCTAGCGATTTTTGGGTTAGTTATTTTATAAGCATTTTTCAAGTCATGATTTCACTTGGCTTGATTTTGAAAACAACAGGAAAGTGCGAAAATGGCCTTCAGAACTAGTTGTGATCATCTTTCATGTTAAACCAGCTTCTTTTATCTTTAGCATCATAGCTGAGCCTTAGAAAGAAAAAAGGACGTGGCCTAGGGAGCCACAGGCAGCTGAGTAAGCAACGAGGTAGTTTTTAAGACAACAAATTTTTAAAGGATAAACCTCTGCTTTATTTCTGATTAATCTAATCATTAATTTTCTTGAGTTTAGGAAAACTAGTAAGCTAGTTTGAACTCTACTACAAAAAAAGCTCAACGTTCAAAGCTCAAAGTCAACGTTCGTCACCCTTCTGTGAGCCTTGTCAGCTCACTTAATTGAAATTGTTAACCACAAATTCAACATAATGAAAGTGCGACCTTTGAACTGGGTCTTATTAGTCACAATTGTAACTAATGCAAAGAGAGAAGAGACTGAGGATAAAGCTCTGGGCTGTTTGAGCCAAATAATCTTTGCAAGGCTGAGAGACTGGGTTCCCCAGACTCAGTGCTTCTCAAGTGTAACGTACGGTAGTGTTCTTAGCCACGCAGTGTTCTTAGCATAACTGTACGCTGATATGCTAGGAAGGTATGGTTAAGAACAAAACATATTCCGGCCTACTATTAACGATAATGAGCGACTTTTTAAAGCATTTCACTACAAAAAATTCGATAAGGCACTGCTTAGAGTTGATTGTGGTATTAAATAATACAATATTTATGAATATGTGTGGTAGTTTAATAGTGAAATCTTACTTTAATTTAAGATTCCTTTTTCTTTAAAGCTGTCGGAGGAAAACTCAGTAAAAGTTACAGA
>OZ037783.1:4417243-4457243 GCA_964035525.1 Porites cylindrica | reverse complement strand
GGTCAACGCTGTAAATAAATAGCTAATCAAGCATGAAGAGGGCATAAACAATACCCAACTTTGTCTAATTTCACATGATAATATTTAGAGATTGAACACAGAATTTAATCGATGGCCCATTACAGGCATGAAAAGAATGGATTTTAAATCATACATACCTTCTTTTTGGCTGCTGCCAATTTGAGATCATGATCATACGCTTTCCCAGTGTTCTTTGCAGGCCTATTCAAAATTGCTTTAAAAGCGGAATCCCCGCTAACGGTCCCCGGTCGCTGTTACTTGTGTCTAATGTTGTCGAACACCCCGCACACTGGGGCAAAGATGACCACTAAAAACCGCTAAAATCCCCCGCTAATGCCCTGCATTCCCCGGGTATGGGGGTGCGGGGCTTTCCACTTAGTGACATTTGTTGTGCAAAAAGAATTACAATAAATAATTTGCGTAACCGCACCCGCGAGCAACAGTGGTGGAAGGTCACGTCATGATAAGTCTGTCTACCAGGGTCTTCAGTCGACGCCATCTGCAGCGGCTCACGCTTTTGTTTGGATGACAATTAGTTCACACTGGATTGAAGAATCTGCCAACTTTAAGTAATTCATCGTACTAAGAGCGCATTAAACGATCTTTGAAGGTTGGTGGTTGTAAAACACAACCAATGTTGAACATTGCGGGTGTGAAGGCGGTGGAAACTTGAAGACATCTTTTGTAGAAGGTATGTTCTTCTAAAAGGCAAGTAATCACTCTCGTTAAAGAGTACAATACGATAACTTTGGAAATGCGTACCTACCTTCCTTCCGCCGACAAAATAGATGAAACAGACCCTCTTCCTTGTGTATAGTAGTGCATCGGAGCCGACTTGTTATGGCCGTGATTCCGTTTAACATTTGATAATGCAGGACCTGAACAATCGATAAAATCGATAATCGATGTCAATCGATGACAATCGATATCAATGATTCGATTGATATTGATAATCGATGGACAATCGATCACGAAAAATTTTGTGGTTATTAATTATCATCGATTATCAATATCAATCGATAATCGATGGGAATCGATCAATTAACATAATAGATTGTTATCAATATTCAATATCAATCGATTACCTACTCAGTCAAACATTTCACTTTCATTTCATCATGCACTTTTTGACTGTGTGGGAGGGCCTGATGGGAGAATAATTGGCAAAAAAATAATATTTAGAATAAAGGCGAATGTCTTTCGCTATGATTCCTGGGAACGAGAATCACTTCTGCGCTGCTTTGACGCCCGCCTGGAATAACTTTTTGCTACTCCATAAATCACTTTTGGGAATTCCACATGGAAGATCGAGGTGGACGTGGGGGTCTGCACAAACATATAAAGAAAGAAGAAGAAAAAGAAAGAACAATAAAGCTTAATCGTGTTTTAACGAGTACTGCGTCCCAGGTCAGCTGAATCTTTGCGATGAACTCGAAGCTAAATCGATCAAGTTTTTACTACTGACAACGAGATATGTTAATTGTCTTATTTATTCAGGGGCGGATCCAGGATTTTTTCTTAGGAGGGGGTGCACTCGTCTCTTGCTCTACTTCAACACCAATAAACCACAGTTTTTTTTTTGGAGAATGCCAGTTGTATTTTTAAACCGCAGGTCATCTCAGGGGGGGGGGGGGGGGCCCACATGCACCCTCCCCCTAGATCTGCCCCTGTTATTTGTGCTGTGTGCTGTTTTTCACGGAGCCACATCGATGAACAATTCTCAAACTTTGCTACTGAGGTTTAAAAGTAATATACGATCTGCGTGCACTCCCGCGATACCTGAAGATACGGAGACATGAGTTTAGTGCCAATCGATGGCAATCATGGATGTAGTTCGCGACCACCTAAGTGTGATTATCGATTGATCATCGATTGGCCGATACCAATCGATCCTAATCAACAGTAATTAATCGATTATCATCGATTGATCGATTGATTTTCCGATCATCGATTTTCATCCATTGTTCAGGTCCTGGATAATGTACAGCGATCGATAAGAAACGATCTGCCACGAAGTCGTAATTTATGAACAGCTGTGTCCTGTTGTGCTCGGTTACACTTAGTTTTGAATCGAAAATAAGCACTAGTACCTGAGTTCCGCTAATAGACCTAGAGCTCAAAGGTATAAAGATTGTAACAAATGTTAGATTAAAGAAAATATAGACGGGATATTCCAAGAAAGATTTAACATTTTTCAATTCCCTGAAGGATTTTCGCGGGAGGGAAATCGATCCCGGGCGGTGAGGGGAGGAAGAGAAACATAAACATTCCAGTTCTTGAAATTATTTTAATGTGCGACTTTGAAACTTAACGTATTTTGTAGATTTACAACTATCCATGAAAATCAAATTTCTCGCTCCTCTATGGAATAAAAAAATATAGAATTACAAATTGTTACATATATCCTAATGATATTGATTAACCTCATGCGTGTGTCCCAAGGTAGTGCATTGCGATGAAACTGCAGGTACCCAAAACCCAGACCATAATGAAAACTTTTTACAGTAATAAGCGATTAAAAACTTGAAGATAAACCATTTTTGATTTTTCTATGATCATATGTTTAAATACAAGCGCTCAAATTGGCCTTTAAAAGATAAACACAAACAAATCGTTTCTGGATTTCACTACTTATCCATCCTCTGTAGTTTCGGTTCCCAAATAGCTTGCAAATACAGCCCTCTCTCATTAGGCTTTTTTCGAGCATTTTACGTATCTAAAAACATGAAGCATTTGTCGAGCATTGTGGCATTTTCAGTGCATTTTCATAAAAAAATATTCATCAGTTTGGTCTCAAAGAAAATAGACATTTCTCATTGGAGAAAATGACGACGTAAATTCCAACTTCAAGATTAAAACAATCAACTTCATCCCTAATACAGCGGCGTAGAGGATAATAGTTCAAATTATTATTTTGTTGCAAAGCAAGCGTTCATGTACATGTATTTTGCGGTGCGAAAGATGATACTGATCAATGTTCTCCCGCAATCTTAGACAATGAAACGGACAGGGACTTGGGGCGAGTCAATTGTTTTCAGACAAGATGGCGGCCCCGATCAATTCCGGCGCAAAAAATGGCTGTTTTAAAACTATCAACTTATAAACATTAGTTATTGGTGCACCACTAACCCTTAACCGTCTTACAACGTTTAAAATTAATGAAAGGGTTCTTTACAAGGACAGCTAACTTTGCATATGCATCACATGCTTTCGCATTAATTTCCGCAGATAGGGTGGTTGCTATAAATATGGGCGACGGCTTGGACCAAATAGATGACATGGGCGAAATTTGCGGAATAATGAAGTCCTTACAAATTCCGACAAAAGGATTAAAGAATTGTGAGGAAATGAAAGCTAAACTACGAGACTTTCTAAAAAAGTCTGCCACGAAAAGGGTTAACGAGGTTAGTATCCTATTTTTTTCTATCGCAATTGCATAATTATATGGTAAGCAAATTCTACGATTCTCAGCGAACTGTGATGGAAATTTAGTCCCTTCAAAATTATTGCTAACAGAGGTTGAAAATTGGTTTTTCTTGGTCGAAGTTATTAGTCAAGCGGCAATCATCTTCACGTCCTCGGTCTTTCGTCTTCCCTGTGAAACGTTAATTTTAGTCACCAATGTCAGAAGATAACACTTTCCGATACCAAGATAGTCTAATTCTGACAAACGGTCTCTTCTTCTCAGAATGTGTAACCTGCAAATTATCTATGGAAAACAATCTGCAGATAAATGCAGGCTGTCTTGCTTAGAGTTTTCACAGAAAAGTTTGAATATTTAGCCTGATCGTGAATTTCCGAGCAGTAGATTACTCCGACTCGTTTTTACTTCCTCAGTAAACGAATCGAAGTAATCGTTTGAAGTTCAGACTAGCCAATAAAAAAGACAAAAAAATACATTTGCAGTGATTTAATGATTATGATTTTCTTTGTTTCTAGCCTTACCAAGTAATCTCTAACGCTAGTAAGTCAGATGAAAGAAAACGCAAGAAACTTCAAGACATTTACAAAAAAACTTGAGACTTTTTGGATAAGCTTGACCCTGGGTTGAAAATCTCCCTCCAGGAAAGCTTTGGAGACCTCGAAACAACCATAAGGGAAAAAATAACGAAGTTACAACCAAGGAACGAATACACTGTCCTTGTAGCCGGTAAGATCATGATAAATCGTATTCAAAATTTACCATGAAAGCACTACAGACTCCACAACAGATCATGACTCTTTGTCTGGTTTGCGTGCGATGTGCAATAAGTATGTGTAATCAAATGATGAAGAGTGAAATTAAGGATTTCGAAATATTTTCGAGCTGTACAAATTATGGTCTAATCCTTGTTTCCAGTCAGGTCCTCTCCCTCCCTCTCTTGAGAAAGAACCTGTGCCCCAGTTGTTCGAAGGCCGATTAGCGCTAACCTGCAGGGGTTTAATTTTACCCGAAAATTTGTGAATTTGTTCAAACTAACAATTCGGAGATATTAACTAATAAAGCAAAGTCACAAAGCAGATTTGTTCAAAGTCAAAACAGTAATGTATAGTACTTTCCGTCAAAGGCCTTTTAAAGGTTAAGCAAGATAGCAGTAACTGTTGATGATTCTTCTTTCGAGACCGTTTTTTGAGAGGGTCGCTGTATATCTGGTCCTAAGCGTTCCCACCACCCCCCTCACACCTTCAGGGTTTAACTTGTAACATCTGCGAGGTTTTGCGAGATACAAATTTCTGCAGTCGAGCTTTCGTTAAACGACCATCTAACGTGCGAATATTTAGTGGTCGCTTACAGGTCCTTACGGTAAAAAACCACAGGGGATATCTTCCGAAAAGAGGTCCAAACACAACTACGTCTCAGCAGAAAATTCACTGCAAGCAATTTTGCACGTATTACTAATTATTCCTGTTGTTAAAGGTTGAAAATGAAAGCTCTTCGCGTGCTCTGTAAGCATTGTAGTGCAATACCGTATTATGAGAGGTGGTCGGGCTCTTACGAGAGGTAATCACATTTAGGGGTATGGACTGCATCAAATGTATTTAAAGGAAGACGGTCTTAGGCCTAAATTATTTAGACGGGCTGAATTGATTCAGACGCCGATCTTAATTCCAGCCGAACTAAATTCAGAAGGAGAAAAATTCTTATTTCGGTCAAACTGCTTGCAAAATACGTTATAAGAATTTATGCATTAGGTTCGGTACATGAAAAGTTCGGCGTCTGAATCAAAGGCGTTCCAAAGTCGATCCAAAGGCGAAATTCCCGGCCGCGCTAGGTGGAAAGAATGGCTGATCGAGTCGTTCAAAATTGAAACAGGCGTTCCTAACTGATTCAAATGCCAAACTTTTCATGTACTTAATTCAATGTATTAGGTTCGGCTCATGAAAAGTACGGCGTCTGAACCAGGCCTTATAGTCCCCCTTGAGGAATGTTGTTGAGGAACCACTGCAAAGAGGAAGCCATTCGGAGGCAGCGTTTTGGGGTTTTTCTATAGGGGACTAGACTGTGTTCTTCCACCCGGCTCCTTCCCAAGTAACGTTTGCTTTCTTAAAAGAGGTAGTTAAGGTCATGATCACTGATTCCTCGTCTATTTTTCTCCCCAATTCACCAACTGAACGCCTGCAGGAACAGGCTTATACCCTAACACTTTTTTTCAGCATCATACACTACATCATCCAATGATTGCTATATATCCGATGAAGTGTTTGGGGAGGGACCATTTTTTTCTTTACGTGCACATTTTATGTCAGTGTTTACAGCCAATGCAAACAATCTATTTCAAAATTTTCGAACGCTCCCCCCCCCCCGGTCAAAAAAAAAATGGTCTTTCCTTTAACAGGACATTCAACGGTTTTTTTATGTGCTCCTGATAAAATAATCAAAAAAATCTTTGTTTTGGATTGTTTTGATGAACAGGCGAAACGAGTGCTGGCAAAAGTAGCGTTATAAATTTGATCCTCGGAGAAGATCTTCTTCCTTTCTCAGTCCACAACTTCTACCATTTGCGAGCTGAAATATGGAGAGAAAAAAATGATTAACGTGCATTTCAAGGATGACGGAACACAAACGCGCAACCCAGAAATGCATGAACTGAATGAAAGTCCTGATGAAGACTACATAGCTCAGATCAGTAGATTTGTTAGCTTGAAAACTGATCGAGACAAGACACCGTACAAGAAGATAGAGATGTTTTGGCCACACCCTTTGCTTAAGGTAATGAAAAAGAAGGGAAACTGCCCACCTACCCCTCTCCTAAGTCAACATTAACACTTACTTCTCACTTAAAGCAAAATGTTGGGTTAGGGGAGGGGTAGGTGGGCAGTTTCCCGGGGACCTAAATTAATCCATGGAAAAGTTATGTTTGTATTCAAATTTGTACCAGAAATTATTTGACAGATGTAACAAACCTAGACGGGAATATAGTTTCGAGAGAATGGTTTAACAACTTACATTTAATTTGCAATTAGCAGTCAGTTCAATGACTTGTTTCTCTCTCTGTCAACACTCCGCGCGGTCTTAAATTGAACCAACGACGAAACTAACCTCAAGGGCCAGTTGCCAAGTCCAGAAAAAGCCGACATCTGCTAACAGATTCTTTCATGCCGGTCTGGGATCCCGTAGCGAACGGGATACGTGCGTGTACACGGACGTAAATTTTTAACACGTATTTAAAATAGAGGAAAGATATAGTGTTGAGCTTTAACGTAATGTTGACAGCGGTTCAACTTTTGCTCTTACGTTCGACATTTCATGCATTGCTTCTATTTTATTTGTGGATGTTAAAGTTACGTGCGTGATCACGTAAAAGTTACGCCACAGTGGAAATCCACACTAAAGGAGGAAACTATCAAAGGTGGAGGGATAAATTGAACCTTTAAGGATAGTCCACCACTTGAACATTCCCAAAAGGGTGAGTTTTTTAAAGCTCACTCAGACCGCATCCATCTTTGAAAACGTTAACTCTCAGTTATCATGAATTTATCACAGTTGGTTGTTGTTAATGAAGCTCATGTCACTGTCATTTCAGGAGAACGTTATGATAGTGGATAGTCCTGGAGTAGGAGAAAGTGAAGTGATGGATGAATTTGTCGTCAATTACATGTCAAACGCGTTCTGCTTTATGTATGTCATCAATACCCATAATGCCGGAGGGGTGCAGAAAGACAGGGTGAAAATTATAGTTTATGTATCAATTGTACTGAAACTAGCCTGCGTGGCGTGAAGCGTTTCTGTGTGGTTTAGGAGCAAAGAACGAGGAACAAGAGTCAAAGACCGCGCGAAAAATGGCGCAAGTAAAAGAGCGGGGCGGGGGTGGGGAAGAAAGAAAGGAACCCTCCCCCGCCCCCTTCTTTCATTTTTTGGTTCTCGTTTCATTTCTCGTGCGATTAAAATCGAAAATCCCCTTCCACGGTCTTTTTTTGCTCCGAAACCAAACGGAAACGCTTGCTACACAGGCTATACCGAAACCGCTAACCCATCTTTAGAAAACATTAGTGCGGACATTACCCTCCTTGCTCTGTTACCTTCTTGTCGTTAACAGCACTACTTATAAGCTCCATAAACTATTAATTCTTACCGGCCAGTAGAGTTTGAGTGCTTTAAAATACGTAAATCTCTTTAATGACTTTATCTAGTGGATCTTCACATGACAGGTGTTTATCGATAGATTTAATACTTCAACTCGATAAAATGCGTAAAATGACAGAAACAAAAAACCCAAAGCCCTTTGGTTAATTAGAATTCAATTTAATTCACCGTCTGTGTTTCGGGAATTTGCGTAATGGACGCTCTTGAGAAGCAACTTACACACCAATATTTTTTAACTGACTATTCTGAAGGAGAAGAGAGAGGGAGAGGGGAGACTAAGCATACCTTAAGGGTTTTATCTAGAGATGGAAGTCAGCAATGTCTTCTTTGTTTTTAACAGTTAGAAAAGTTACTCCAGTGTGCCCAAGCGAAACTCACGAAGAATGATCTCGTCCTATTTACCGGATGTGCTTTGTTTGTCTGTAACAAGTGGGATCTCATTCAACCTAACGGCCAGAAGGAAGTAAAAGAAGCACAAGTCGCAAAGCTTTCCAAGAAGCTTCCAAATCTAGATCCAGGAAAACAAATGGTCTATTTGTCCTGTACAACTGCCCAGACTTGCCAGAAGTTTGGTTACATCACTCCGGACTTCAGCAACTTAATCGCTGGTATCAGCCATCTTATTGTCTCTGCAATGCAAAAAAGGCTGGAAATGCACTTCAGGTATTTTAACCCTAAGAGTGGTCAGGATCAAATTTTTCTTTGTAATATCAATGCTTTGTAAAACAAAGTGGTCATGAGAATTACGGACACAAGATGAATTTGCTTGATATTTTATCAACTTCTCCCCACTACTTCTGTAGGAAATGAATAGAGGCAACAAATGAGGTTTCAAGTTTTAATCTTAGAGTTTAAAGGTTAACAAGGTCTATGAGGAGAAAAGAAGCAATTTCTTCGACATTTTTAATAAGTCAATTTCGAAAAAGGTTAGCTTGTCCAAACAGATTAATCGTGCTTATCGCCATAGATGTTATGACTGTGTGTATGAAAATGGAATCGGTTAGCCTTTGAGTTGTACAAAGGAGATTCTATATATTCTATACATTTCCGTCTGCTGGTGCAATATAAGCAACGGATTCCTTCTCCAGGGTGTTAGGATATTCTATTATGAAAAAAAAAATGTATATAAAAAATCTGAAAATTGGAGTCATTCTTAAGTAGCTTTGTTGAGTATGATCGTCCGGATGAACGTAGCCCTGAATAGGACTGTTGTAGTGACTAACGTTTCGACATCCTATGCAGTAGCCATCTTCAGAGTATCACGTCAGTTGATTGTAATTAAACTCTGGTAAGAGAGAATGAGATCTGATTATTGACCTAATGTTATGGTCGTCTGTCACAACATCGAGACCTAATTGACCAATTAGGTCAATAACCAGAGTTTAATACCATCAACTGACGTGATCTCCTTGACTATGAAGATGATTACCGCACACTCAGGTAGTCGAAACGTCAGTCACTGTCAGCAACACTAGTCCTACTCCGACAGGACTACGTTCGCCTGGACCATAATGCTCAGCCTATTTTATGTGAAATATTAAATTCCGTGTATTCACTTACTTTACCTGGTATCTTCGTCCTCTAGTATGCATGTGTTAAATTTTCGGTTTAAAATCTAAAAGCCACCAGCTCTAAATTTGTTAGGGAGGTCAGTGGTAAGAGTACTGCGTCGGTATCGCAAAGGGTTTATATATGGGGATCAAATCCAGTAAAATTGAATTTTTTCGAACACTTCTCGAACCGCTGTAAAGTCACGTATATTTCTGATCTTTCACGGTTCACTTCTGCTAACTTATTTTCCAACGTGTATGGATTAAAAAGAAGTGGTAGCCTAAAACTCGCTGATCACCCTACGTGAAATCGGAAATCCGCATGAAAAGCCTCTGGCACCCAGGGTAAGGACAAAGGGACTAGTACATACTATTAGTAATCTCATTTAGAAATGATGATGCATAGTTTGATTTGTGATGGGTAAAGCGTGTTTTTTACGACATACTAATAAAACAAAATACATTAATGGTTGTGATTGCACACATTTCTGGCAGACATTATTAGTGTAATTAATAGCCATTTATTTTTTGAGGTGTATTCGAATATTTTGGAAACATCTACAGCCCGGAAAAGGGCTCCGAAGATCGTGAATTTTGAACTCAATTTAAATTTTTCCTGCCTCCCTTTCACTATTATTTGTGAAATAAACCACCCCTAGGATCGAAGCGACAACGAAGTAATCATTATTTTCCTTGTCATTATTCAACAGTTGGCTGGGGAAAGTCCTTTTTCGTGTCTCTCGTCAAGTTAAAATATCTCTTGAGACCACAAAGCTGTCCCTCCAAGAAATTCAGGCGAAAATTTCAAAGGCAAAGAGGCGGATGCAAGAACTGCAAGAATCTCAGCAGCGTAAATTTGATGAGCTTAGTAAATATCAGTCAGAGATCCTAGAAGATATCATTGCAAAGCTGTCGGAGTACTTCAAATCCGAAGAGACGGTCAAGCAGTTTTGTGAATGGTCCCCTGATGAGGCACCTGAGGTTAAAGAAACCTGGCAGCTGACAAAGGATGAAGTTCTAAAATGCATTTCAAAGAGGACCCAGCAGTTTGTTCAGAACTGGGAAGATGAGACGCAGGAATTTGCAACTGCTCAGGCCTCACTCACTACATTTTGCTGTAAAAATTACGTTATCATGGAAGAAGCAATTCATCAAGTGGAAGAAAACGTCTTTTTGGACGCAGACGAGGATGCAACTCATTCTCGAGAAAAAGCGCGGAAAGTGTCCAAGGATAGTGCTCCAATATGGCTTAGACAAGGCTTAGCACCAGTGATTATAGGATCTCCACTCAAAACACTCGGTTTGTTGAAGACTGTCAAGACGAAGTTCCATTATAAAGGTAAGCGGGAGAGGTATCAGGAAGACCCATCTGCCTACATGTCAAAGAGATCAAAGAAATGCCTTGCGATGATTGGGACTAAAGATCGACTATTGCCCCTCATCAACGAACAGCTGGAAGATGCCATTCATTGCCTGATACGACTCAAGGATAAAATGCCCAAGCAACTGAATGTAACGACAGGTTTTATCAAAAGCTACTTGACGATGACAGAAGTAAGACCGTGGTTCGCGAAACCTACGAACCTTTGGCTATGGAGGCAGAATTCCTGAAGCGCGAGCTAACCGTTTTTAGTCTCACAGAGATGAGAAAGTCGGACTTTACCAGGGATGAGTTGAAATGGGATGAACATCGCCAGTCAATCATAGGAAGAGGAAGTTTTTCGACGGTGTACAGAGGAATCCTTACTCAGAGTGGAAAACCGGAAGTGGAAGTGGCCATAAAAGAGTATAGACATCCACCTAGTACCAGCAACGTGTGGCATTTTGTTGATGAGGAAAAAGCGTTAAGGTTTGTTTTAAACAATCACGGAAAACGAAGATTACCTCTCCGTAACCTTTAGCTAACTAATGGTTTTTCGCAGGCGTAATTTGGGTGACGATCAATGTAGAAAATAACCCTTTTCCTATGACCCTAGGGCTAATTCTTGTAGTGCTCCGTTTCTGGGGCCATCGCCAATCTTTTTTTATAGACTGAGGGCTTATAAGGTAATTTGTGTTCGTCAGTAATAGTCTCTGTAACTTCGTGCGTGAGAGTGATATAACGACAACGGTAGTAGCAGCTAGAAAGTTCAGTTTAATACTCAGACTAAATTAATATCCTGGTTGAGCCTTAACAAGATAGGCTTAAGTCAACCCTCTTCAAGAGCTCAGACGTTTATTTATTTTCCTTTCGAGTTATTTATTGTGAAATGCTTCTAAGCAAGTAAAATAAGTTCTTTTCTTAGCGCTATTGGAAACCAGCTCGTTCTTTCCTTACACACTAGATTTTTGGTAAAAACTTAAGGGAAAAATTAAGCCAAAGAGCTTACCTACTCGGTTGAATGAAAAACCTACTCATACATTGCTAGTAATGAAACTTATAGGCGCATGCTACTAAAGACTGTTCAAAATATATGTGCATAATTCAAGTTTTTTTTGTGTGTGTGTTTATGAAATTGAACAAAATTGTTTCACTATCTTGGTTTACTTTTTTTAAAGAGATTTGCAACATCCTGGCATCGAAAAGTGTTTTGGAACCTGCCTTTTGCACGAAGCAAATGGCACTACAGTAACGATTGTTTTGGAACTGTGTGTCTGCTGCCTCCGAGAACTGGTAACTTCCCATCCGGAGAATGCCCCTGCTAGACTTCGCAGTGAACCAATAAGGAACAAGGTATTAAACTGGGCTCTGCAGGTCTTGGATGCCTTGCGTTACATTCACGGTAAAGGATTTGTACACAGAGATTTAAAACTGGATAATTTGCTGGTAAGTTAGTTATTATACCACATTAAGGGTGCGTTTCTTTACTAAAATCCAAATCCGGATTTTTTAATCCAAAGACGGATAGTTCATTTCTTTACTAAAATCCAAAACACGGATTATTGATTCAAATGAACCACAACGGAGGTGGATTCATTGGATCATATCCAAAACCGAATACGTTTGATACATGGTCCGAAACGTTTCCTTACTACGGATTCGAAAAGGGTGAATACAGCCAGCGGTAACTCGAAACAATTTTTATACATACAGCAGCTGTTTGAAAACGCTGCTCATCTTTATGGCCATTTTTAACTCGAGGCGTGGATTGAACCAGGGATTAAACGTTTTATCGGGATGGTACAATCGCAATACAGACAGGACCCGAGTTGTCGCTACTTCATAAGGACAATCGAGACAAAACTACTACACGACTTCGCCGGCGCGTCTTGCATTATTTTACTTTTCCAGTAGAATGATCTTTTATTTAAATTCAAGACTCATCTTCACTTGGCCCGTCTATAGCAGTATCCTTGAGCTATAACCGTCCAGAATGCAAGGAAAGATGAGCAAATCTGCAACATTATCAGCAGCCGTGTTATTCTATGTCTAGGACACCGTCGATGGCGTGGGTCGTTTCTATGGAGATGGATGAAAATACATGTAATCCTTTTTTGATATATGGTTTCTTTTCTTGACGAAAAATCCTAATAATCGGGATTTTTGATCTGATCTCGGATTTTAGTAAAGAAACGCACCCTCATTCATAAGGAAGATAATCATATGAACAGGGAACAGGTAATGGTCGATTTTTCATTATTGGCTTTACACTTATTTAACATCTTAAATCACGACGGAAAGGGTATTAAACTTGGAGCAAAGATCTCACGACACAAACATGACCTCAACCGTTAAGCTTGGTCTGTCTAGAACAGTTCTTTCCTTTGAAATCACATATTATATAACATCCGACACGTTGTAATTATGTTTAACTTATTATTTAAAGTTGACACACGATGGAAAAGTAAAGCTGGCAGACGTGGGAGTGGGAAAATATGAGGAAGATATCACTGGTACCATTTGCGGCACGTCCCTTTATTTAGCTCCTGAAGTCTTCTTGGATGGTCTAATCTACAACAGTAAAGCAGACATGTATAGCTTTGCTTTTGTACTATGGGAGCTGTGGTACGGCGAGAGAGTGTTTAGTGATATGGAAGTCAGTAGAAACCAATCCAAGTTCCTCCAAGATGTAAGAGATGGACTTCGGCCTTATGATATCGATAAGACATTGAAGCCTTCTCTATCATGGATGAGAGTCATGGAGTCCTGCTGGGAAAAAAGTCCAGGCAAAAGAATGACAGCTAGTAAAGCTTTCGAAGTTTTAACACTGTTAGAAAACAAAGAAGATTTACACGCGCGCAGTGATTCCCGCCCAACAACGCCGCCACCAAAGAAAACGGTACCATCGCATCGACCCAGAAGCTGCTCCCAGAAGCTCCCAGTCAAGCCTAAACCAAAGCCAAAATCAACCAGAAAATCTGTTGATTTTTCCTCAAAATCCGAAGATCTGAGTGTGCAATTAGATGCAAAAGAGTAAGGATAAAGCTCAGATGACACCGATTCTGCCTGTTGTAGAGACATGTCCAAGTACAAACAAAGCAGTTGTCAAAGGGTAGCAAGAGGAAAAGGAAAAAGAAAACTGGTAAACTGGTAGGTCCTGATGCTTAGAATTCTTTGGGAGGAACCGGAGCAGGATTTTGAACCGTTGCCTTCCTTTCAAACGACTAATCTTTTTTCAGATTGGTGATACCGGGCCGAACTAATTGACTGGATCTTGATCGATGCAGCACTTTCCTATAAACAAACGGATCCCGTATCAAATGCTGTGGATATCGGTTTTGGCGTTGCATAGTGCTTCCCTTTTATGTTTGGCTCCTTTTTACATGTGTTTACGTAATTGAAAAAATCTATTGATTTTGATAGGACTTAAGTGAGATGGGTGAGATTTTAAAGAAATACAAAATGCTGTGTACACAAACATTCACTTCAGTGTTTAAGCTGCCATTTCGCTCGAGTTATGGAAACTGAACCGAAATTCCCGCATCGTTTAGTGTGCTAAAATCCGGAGTGATCATAGATCTCGATCTGAACCGGAACTTGCCGAGTAGTTCAGGCTTTGTTTATAACTGACTTACATCTTGGACCTACATCTTGGTCTGGCGCCTATAAGACGCGCGCGAATTAAGCCCTGACGAGTCTTGGCTCTTATAAGGCGAACTTTGGGAAGCTCATGAACGTACGATTCTAGTTTTTCGTTAAGATGCGCTGAAAAGGAAAAAGACAAAGAATAGAAGGTTGATTAAGTTAAAGCGAATCGTATACTGTAGATAGTTTCTAAGTTAGTTCACTTGTGTGATGTCCGTGTGATGAAAATGGCGGAAGGTCATGATATTTCTGGCTCCGACGACGAAGCCGTTGGGGAGCCAGACACCGAGTTATACCAGCTTAAACTTGATGGTTCTGATTGGCAATACCTCCAGCTGAACGGAGAACGGTTAATATGGACAAGCGACTTAGAATCCTTGAAGAATTTTGTTGAAAATTGTCTTCAGCAGCAAGGAAAGTGGACGTCGCCCGGCGGAAATAATAAGCAATTCAAAAGTTGCAATGATAAGCTTGTTATAACCTGGTACTTCAAGAAACAACTTACTCTTGTTTTCCAAGGACAAGATGGTCCATTTTTAAAAGAAAAATTGTTCAAACTGGTTCAGGACAAGCCGGAGATGACAACCGATTCGCCGAATCGACCCACAAGCCAAAATGAAAACCAACAGACAACGGATAATGGAGCAGACTCGGGATCAGAAAATTCTTTATTTGCTGAGCTGAGAGACATAAAATACAGGCTGACGGTATTAAAGAAGCAGGTCGATGATAATACAAGTTCCTTATCGAGATATCCACAAAATCAAGAAAATATTGGCAACGAAGAACTTATGAAACAGAAAGGGAGGTGTGAAAAGTTACAGGCAGCATTATGCAACAAAGATAAAGAAATTAATGCGCTGAAAATGAAAATTATGTCTCTTGAGACCCGCGCATCGTCCGCGGAACAGGAAAACGACTCCCTAAAATTAGCATTAAAGCTTATTATGCAGGAAATGAACTTAGGAGAGCGTCAACAACAGAGGAATCAGAGTTACGAGGTAACTGCCCCTCAAGGAAACTCAAAGAGTGATAATGCCCAGTCTAATGAGAGCTCTAATCCTGAAAACGAATGGCAAACCGTTGACGCGAAAAAGAAAAAGAAAAAGAACAAAACACGGAGAAAGAAGATCAGTGAAGCACAGTCCAACGCCCATGATGACACGGAAAATTCCACGCCAGCAAACGAAAGTACTACCTTGTTGATTGGAGACTCTATGATAAAGAATATCCAAGGTACACGTTTAGGAAAAGCCGTTGGTCATCGGGTGGTGGTTAAATCGTTCTCCGGTGCCACCACCAAAGCTATGAAGGATTACCTTAAACCTAATTTGGAGCTTTCACCGGACCAAGTAATTCTGCATGTGGGCACTAATGATCTCAAAAGTAAAGAACCACAACAAGTTGCCGGCTCAGTGGTAGATCTCGCCAGACAAATTGAAAACTCATCCGATGCCACAGTAATTATATCTGAGCTCGTGCAAAGAAGAGACGGATTCAATGAAGCCGTGAAAACAGTTAATAAACAACTGAAGTTCTACTGCCGGCAGAATGGATGGAAATTTATCCAGCATCAAAACATCTCCGAAAAGGAACTTAACAAGGGCGGACTACATCTTAATTTTAAAGGTAATCAACAGTTTTTTAAGAACTTTCAGATGAGTTTAGGTTGAAATGATGCGCTATCCACCGATGCCGTGCCTATTCAATGTACAAAACGCAATACTGAGGAATCTCATGAGCATACCTCAGTGTTGCCATCTCAACGAGGTTTTAAATTAGCCTCTTTAAATATCAATAAATTAATCACACACATAGATCAACTTAGAATTCTTCTAGCGCATAACGAAATAGATATTTTATCGATTAATGAAACTAAGCTCAATGAAACTATTAGCGACAATGAGGTCAACATCTCTGGCTATGATATAATTCGACGTGATAGAATTACAAACGGTGGAGGAGGAGTGTGTTTCTATGTGAAAAGTTCAATAAATTTTACCATACGAAATGATTTAAACATGGACACTCTTGAAAATCTATGTCTGGAAATTCAAAAACCTAGATCAAAACCGTTTGTTGTTGCCACGTCGTATAGACCACCTGATTCTCCTATTGGTATTTTTTCACCTTTCGAAACTTTAATTGGGAAACTCGATTCCGAAAATATTGAATATTTTCTAATGGGAGACCTTAACTGCGACATGATTGCTACTCGATATGACAATAATACATGCAAATTAATGAATATCACTGATATTTATGGTCTACAGCAACTTATCACTGAACCAACCAGAATAACTCCGACTTCTGCAACTTTGATTGATGTAATCTATACTAATTGTCCAGATAAAGTTGTGTGTTCGGGGGTTCGTCATATCACCCGGCATAGTAAATCGAACGTTCGAAAATCGAACTCAATCGAACTCAATCGAACTCAATCCGTGGATTGAGTTCGATTGAGTTCGGCAATCGAACGAAATCGAACACCACACTTTCAGTGAGTTCGATTTCCGAACAAATCGAATTCAATCGAACAAATCGAACTCAATCCGTCTGATTGTGTTCGATTGAGTTCGGAAACCGAACTCAATCGAACACAATTAAATGGATTTCGTTCGATTGGCTCTGGTGAACCTATACAAAGCAAGCCCAAAGCAAGCCCGTCAAAGCAAGTTTTTCTTGCGCTTTTTTTACTATTTATTCAATATCACAAACCCCATTTATAAACTGTCCACGGCAGTTAAGAGAAGAGAACAGAACAAACCCTGAAAACTTCGCCATCCTTGACGTCAAAGCGGCATTCGTGGTAGCCTTTGACTATACATTTGAAGCTTACGATCCACAACGCATCTGAAGCCATTTCTGCGGAATTTCTTCGTTTACGAAAAACACGTGCGCTACACTCAGGGCTGAAGTAACTCGAGCTTCTAAGATCTGGTAATGGATTTTCAACGTCTGTTTTACATAAATCACGAGTTCGAAAATCAAACGTTCGATCGGGTTCGATTGATTTTTTTTCTTTTCGGTGAGTTCGATTTCGTTCGATTGCCGAACTCAATCGAACTCAATCCACCGATTGAGTTCGATTGAGTTCGATTTAGTTCGATTGAAATTTAGTTCGATTGGGTTCGATTTACTATGCCGGGCATATCAGTATTAGCGATCATAGCATAGTTTTTGCCTATCGAAAATTATCCGTGAATGGAATGTCTGGTGGGCACAATGCTATAACCTACAGAAACTTTCGAAAATTTAATCGAATAAATTTTCGGAATGATATTGCATCTCATTGTTGGGATCACATATACAATTCAACTGATCCCAATCAAATGTGGCTACAATGGAAATGCTCGTTTCTATCTATTGTTAACAAGCATGCTCCCTTGAGGACAATGCGTGTTCGCACGCGTAGTTCCCCATGGATTACATCTGAGCTTAAGAAACGAATGCATGATCGGGATATTCTAAAGATTAAAGCAAGTAAATCGAATGATTCAAATGACTGGTCACTTTTTAAAAAACAACGCAATAAAGTAAATAGCGAAATCAGATTAGCCAAGCAAGCCTATTATCAAAATAGTTTTAACAAGCATACGGGCGATTCTAAAAAGACCTGGCAGACTATCAATGAACTTACTTCGCGAAAATCTGGGAAAAAATCGGTGACATCTCTGAAAGTAAATGGAGTATCAAGAACAAATCCAACTGTGCTGTCGAACCAATTTAATAATCACTTTGCTACTATCGGTCCAGAACTTGCTAGCAATATTGATTCCTCAAATAGTGATGGTTATCAAAAGTACCTCACTGGCACAGATAAACGGTTTCAGCTCCATCCGACCAATACAAATAAAGTTCTCTCACTTTTGAATCGTCTAAACAAGTCAAAGGCAGCTGGCCTTGACAAGATATCTGCTAGGCTCATTCGGGAATGTGCAGATCTCATTTGCATTCCTATCCGTGATATTTTTAACCAGTCAGTAAGTCAAGGCATGTTTCCGGATGACTGGAAATGCGCAAAGGTCACCCCACTTTTTAAACAAGGCGATCGGGACGACTTAAACAATTATCGTCCAATTTCGGTGATCTCAGTTATGGCCAAGGTCTTTGAAAGAATCGTCTATGATCAATTAAATGCCTACCTAGAAGAGCACAATATAATCTGTAAATATCAATCAGGCTTTCGCGCTATTCACTCAACTGTCACGGCTCTCCTTGAGGCCACGGACACTTGGGCGTACAATATTGACCGCGGTAAAATCAACGCCGTTGTTTTCTTAGATCTCAAAAAGGCCTTCGACACAGTTGACCATGAGATCCTTTTATCACAATTAAGCAATTACGGCATATATGGTAACGCGCACCAATGGTTTAAGTCGTATTTAGAGAATCGTACTCAAATGTGCTCCATCAACGGATCGCTCTCTCAAAGCTGTTTATTAAGTTGTGGTGTACCCCAGGGGACGATTTTAGGTCCATTATTATTTCTGTTATACATCAACGATCTTCCAAACTGTCTTTCAAACTGTGAGCCGAGGATGTACGCTGATGACACCCACCTTACGTACGCAGGTGATAATGCAGACAATATTCAGTTGCATCTAAATCAAGATTTAGAAAATGTTCACAATTGGCTGAGAGCAAACAAACTTACTCTAAATATGACTAAAACCGAATTTATGCTTATCGGATCTAGGCAGAGGCTAAGTACTCTCACAGAGTCCCCGACATTTGCAATTAATGATTTTGAAGTTAGCCAGGTCACTACTGCAAAATCACTTGGAGTGACCATCGATGACAGACTTGATTGGAGTGGCCATATCGAGAAAGTAACAAAGAAAGTCGCTTCTGGTATTGGGGCCATAAAACGAATAAGGCACCTTGTCCCTCAGGCGACCTTACAACTAATATATCAAGCTTTAATACAGCCACACTTTGATTATTGCAACATTGTTTGGGGAAACTGTGGGATAACCTTACGGAATAAGGTTCAAAAGCTACAAAACAGAGCAGCCCGTGTTTTGACCTACTCAAGCTATGACGTAGATGCTGGTCACCTTTTCAAACTTCTAGGGTGGAAAAACCTAGCTTGCCAGCAACAATTTCAAAGAGCTACGATGGTTTACAGGTCTCTGCACGGGTTGGCTCCAAACTATCTTAGTTCTAAATTTGAAAGGCGAGAAGTCGCATATAACCTAAGGGACCCTGAAAATAAACTCAATATTCCATTACCGCGCACAAACTATTACAAAAACAGCTTCAGCTATAGTGGCGCCATTCTCTGGAACAGTCTTCCTTGTAACTTAAGGGAAGCAGAGTCCCTTGGGCAATTTAAACGATTACTCAAAGAACTGTAAGGCACGGCATTCGTGGAAAGCAGCTTTTTTATTTACATATTTTTATTATATTAGTATTAGGCATTTTTAAAGCTGACGAATTTTGTACCGTGAATAAATAAAGATTATCTATCTATCTATCTATCTATCTATCTATCCTTAATCCCGTAACTGAATTTGCTTTGTTCTGTATTTTTGTTAATTTGTTTTAAAAATTGTGCTACTCTAAGGAGTCTATAATATCACTTCGAAGGTAATTTTAAGTAGGCCAATAATCATAGTAATACTATAACAAAAAATAGGAAAGATATATAAATATTCGTAGTTAAAGTCAATACTACTCGTATTAGCTAGTTCGCTTATTAGCATTGTCTTTATAATTGTCTAATGTCCACTATGACTTTCTGGCAAACGGGGCCATATTTTTGGCGGACTAGATGCAGTACAGTAAAAAATTAAAGTCACTGTAACAGTAATTTTTTTCCAGAAAGAAAGAAAAACAACACCAAAAGGGCCAATTCTATTTTCTTTAGTTTATCATTAATCAAGGAGTTTTCGCCCATTTTCCGTCAATCCTCAATCATCTCAGAAGATCTCCAAAGACTTAAAGCGAGCGTTAATTTCCTATAATAAGGAAAGTGATTAAAAAATTTAAGAAAATATTTCTGAGTTAGCAGTCAGTAATTTACCTATCACGTCCGAGTGGCATTACAAGAGGTGGACGTTTCGAAGTTTTTCACAGGACAGCGCGGCGCACTAGGCACTTTTCACGCCTGCATGATGCATCAAATCTGCTGGAGAAATTTTCCTCTTGGGCAACAGGAGGGCATTTTTCATGCTCATGCGTGCATCCGCTGAACGACAATATAAAGCATGGACGCATCAAACCTGATGGCGGGAAATCGATAATCTGGTGTAAAGTTACAGACCTGCACTATATAAAGCCATTTCTTTGGTGCTTTTACAGTCAAGCCAGGTCAAGCATACCCCTCAAAATTCAATTAATGAATTTATTATTCGAAAATTGAGTCCGTTGGCAGTTGTAGATTTTAGGATTCATCGCTACATTCTTGCATGCGTAATGAGCCGTGAATTCACACGCGATTCAGTTACGAAATTTCTACCAGCTCAGTTTCCCTGAATTTGATGTAAATGTCGTCTAAGAATTTCAATTCATTCAAAGATTTTCAATCTGATCAAATACAGACAAGTTTTGGTAAATTATTCACTGCTCATTACCCATGTAGTAATTCCGATTTGAATTTGACACTAGTCACGGAAACGACTAACGGATTCATTTTTCAAATAATCAATTCATCTTGGGGGTACGCTTGACCTGTTTTGACTGTAATACTGTACTTGAAATCAAAAACTAAACGAGCTTACCTGTAAGTGACGTATTACACGTATTACAGGGTGTCCCAAAAGTTTGTTCCTCTACTTTATAAGTCCGTATTTCAGTACGATTAAACTTGGTAGGAAAATCGTTTAAACAAAAGTTGTGACTTTCAATCTAATTCACTATTTTCGTACTTGTTGTGCCATCTTTTGACTCGAATATTCGATTTGTATACTGCCGCGCCAAAGGTGCGCGTGCGCGAATATATTTTCCAGCCTTTTTTTGTTTGTATTTTATGGTCCGAATTGCTCGAACTCTTTCCTTGTTTTTTTGTGACTATCAAGAAAGATAAACACCCTTAACACAAAAACGTTCAGCTACGTGAGAGCATAAGCATGTATACTTCGATTTACTGGCTTATCTGTTATAGAAACTGCTAATAAAGTGGAAAAATCCGAATGTTGGGTGGTAAATGATCATGGCAAAATGAAGCTTTTGAAGGCAAGAAACGAGGGGGAAGACCAAAAGTCCTGAATAAAGCAGGTAAAATGGTTTTAAGAAGACTAGATACAAAAAAGGAGACGTCTCCACAAGGAAACTCTCACATAGTTAGCAAGCCAAGTCCAGAAAGGGTCACGAAAAGCTGTTTAAAATGTTAAAAAAATTAGAGACCCCTGAGATGGCCAAAAAAAACTGCTAAGTCTGCCAAGTAGCGCCCAGCTCGTCTCAAATTTGTAAAAAGAAGCGTTACGGTGGAAGGGATGATTATCTTTTTTGGATGAGTGCCCAATATTTTTTTCAGCTGCCTAAACTAAACAAATATTGTTTGGGGGTTGAACTGGCTCCTGCGTACCAGGTGATAAAAAAGCTCAAAATGGATCATCTGTGGGTCCACACGCTGTATTCCACTTCATGCCGCAACGGCTACAGAATGTGATAATAAACAAAAAGGGCATGCCAGTAACTGAAATTCTGAATACATGTTCTCGATAGTGAAATAAACATCTTCTAGGAATTTCCAGTAAAAATAAAGTTTTGATCAAAAGTTATAGTACATGAAATTAGAGGAACGAACTTTTGGGACACCCTGTATATCTTAAAACCCTCAAAGAAGGTGTATGTATCCAATACCAGATTGAAAAAGTTCAATAAAAAAACTCGATAACTTCAGCCACAGTTGTTTGCAAGGGATCACAAGACCGTTTAGTTGAAAACTAGTGCCATCGTGACAGATAGGTCTTGTATTGTTTCTTGGTTGAACTTGATCTCTGATGATGACATGACAATTTCAATAGCCTGCTCTGCAAGTCTTTAACTTTGTAATGACATCCTGAAAATTTGCAAGCCATCAGGGTCAACCTCTGGTGGAGTGGATGGATATGACTGGGGTTGTATGGCATTTGGAGGACGTTCTTTTCCCGACGCAGAACAAGAGGTTCCCGAACAAGAAGGCCCATCAGAACTGGAAACCGAGGCTGAGTTGTTCATTGTGGCAGAATTAATATCCCGGAGGCTTCGTCGGCTTCCACCTTCCGTAGAACCCTATCAATGAGAATGTAAAAAAAAAAATGTTTCCCCGAACTGACAGAAAAGGCATCAATAGCAAATGCACCAGGGTCAGGGTGCCAGGCTATGTAGGGCTTTGTCTGAAAATTCAGCCTGGAAGCAAACAAATCAATAGATTGGACCACAAATACTTGTGTAAAGTGAGAAGTAAATGTTAGGGTCCAACTTCCATTCTGTGCGATCATGAAAAATTCGAGAAGCTTTAATTTATCGGCTGCTGAATTGGATTTTCGATCCAGGCAAATGTGCAGCAGAAATGCAAAGATCGCGTTCAAGACACCACAACCAAATCTTCTAGCAATGTGATTACGTTCAAGGGGATGAGTGCCACCCATGTTATTTATGTAAGCGACTGCAGTGGTGCTATCAATAAAAATTCTCATGTGAGCCTGTGACAAATTTTGACAAAAGGATTGTAATCCTAGGTAAACTGTTTTCAGTTCAAGACAATTAATGCGCTGACTAGCTTCATCAGGAGCCCAACGTCCTCCTGAAGAATGATCTTGAAAAACAGCTTCCCATCCCATAAGAGATTCATCTGCCGAGGTTTGTAAATCAAACAATTTATAGCAAGCTGACGCGAAGCATTTTTCGTACACGTTGTTCTGACTGCTGGTGAAGAAATGTAAGCGAGATGCCCATTTCAAAGTGGCTAGATATCCCAACGTTTGGCAAAGAATTGAGAAACGTGGACGTAAAATAGAGAAGAGTGAGTTATGTTCATGGTTTGTTATTTTCTTTCTCATTTTGTTAACTTCTTCTTGTAATGGAAGTGATTAACCATAGCAAAATTTGGCATTGTTTAGAAATATTCACTTCCAGCTGTTTAATTTTTAAAAGAGAAATATTATTACAAACATACTGTGGAGTTGGTTATTTTTCAAGTTAATCAGTATTTTCAGTCAGGTGAAAGTTCAGGTTGATGGGATTGTATGCATGCTGCATTTGCCCCTTTTCACTAAAAAAATGAAATTTGAACCTTAATGATGTTACACTATTAGCCTATTTTTTTCTTTTTGTTCTAATCCTCAATATTATTAAACTTCTGGAAAAATTATTTGGATAGTTAGGGCATATTAAAGTCCTATGAAAAAAGTGCTAGTTTTATCTTTTTAAATCCCTCCCCCCCCCCCCCCCCCCCACCATCCACTTATGCTGGTATGCTAGCTGTCAACAGTATTAAGGGATCTTATGCTTCTCTTCATTTTCTTCAATTCTTGCATTATTCTTTTCTACCAATATGTTTGTAACTTATTTTACAGTTGCTTTCATTACAGTTAATTGGTAATTTTTTTCTAGGATTTGTTTTCAGGGGGCAATGTCACCAAGATTCTGTAAAACTTTAAAATGCAATGATCTGTTTATAATTAATATAAACCGACTAATAAATTATTGTAGCTTGTTTGATCTTCCTTAAGGTAACTCTACAATACAAAAACAAAAAATTAGTCGAGGAAAAGTAGGTGTTTTTTTATGGTTTAAAGTCCAAAACTTGAAAATGTTGCGCTTGTGTCTTTCAATGTTTGATTGTGTTGTAATATAACTGAATAAAAATAAAAGTTTGCTCGCCCCTTACGAATGTATTAAATATGTTGATCTTTCTAGTAAATTCTTTTTCCTTTATGGCTCTTTTTAGATCAGTGAGTGTACTTTCGTAAGCTTCAAATAGTTCATACAAAAACAAAGGAGAATTCTTGGGCCTCCTTAGTGTTTTTTATTTTATTTGGTACCTTAGTGTATAGCTGTATATCACCAATGACCAATCACTGATGGTAAATGTGTGGTTCAGGAAAATACTCATTCTAACCCCTTGGGGATTACTGGGATTTAATGAAGCTCCCGTAGATATTTTTGACAAGAGTATTGAGCCTAACTTTGATTTTCACCTAGAAGTTGTGCTGAGTAGACCCTCCATGGGAAAGTATGGTTATCTTCTGAAGCAATACAATTTTTTGGTCATAGTTTATTGTAACAATTAAGTTGCAGTTAAACTTTGCAAGAAGTCTGTTCCTGATAAAATATTGAGAGCACGTGTGGTTCTACAGTTTTTTTTATCCTTTACAGAGTCACTTTATGGACATTCTGGTGTCTTTTTGTCCTGTCGTATATTATGTTGTTAACTTGAATTTCCATTAAGTTTCCCCCACCCCCACCCTTACCCAATATCACCTAGCCTTTTTTTTTTTAGGAGCTGATTACTAGGGTGGACAAAATTGTCATTAAATTCACCTGCAACAGAACCTCTATTGAGTGGACAACCTTTAGTATATATATATATATATATATATAGTTTGTAGTTTGTACGAAGGAGAATGGACTACATATGTTGATTTGAATCCTTTATTGACCCTAATATGTATGTATATATATATATATATATATATATATACTGTCTTTATTGACTTGTGAAGGGAGTGTCTTCTAAAAGATGCTTGTGATAGGTTATATACATATATATATACATACAGTAGGCGGCAATAAGCCAAATCGCAAGTGGATTGTCTAATAAATGACTATTCCGCTAGAAACATCAATGGATTCCACTGGGCTCCCTCATCTCTTATTCGTGGGTGACTTAAAAACATCAATTATGTTGTGTAGCATTCTTGTCTCAGAGCATGACTTAAAGTACGAGGTATATTAGATGTGTAGGGTGCTTGTCTAGGGTCAGGCCATAAAGAATGAGGTATTTCACAAGCAGGCTTCCAGTAACTCATGTGGACTGACTGAGTGTTGCTCTTGACAAAACTAGTGGAGTAGATTTTAGGAATGAGGATGATATGGTACCCTACTTTACCCACATTTTCTTGGTTTTATGTCATTTGTTTGTTCTTATTAAACAGGCGTGTTGAGAAGCAAAAACAGAAGATTCATCAATTCTCATTTAAAAGCAATAAATGATAATTAAGTTTTAAGTTGTAACTGGCACTTCCACGAATACCAACTAGGGATTTTTGCCAGTCACCAGCTTCTGGGAAATCCTACCTTTTCCAGTTACTGGTATTTACAGTTTACTTGGTAAGGAGGATTTCACTTTCTTATTTTTTGATACAAATTTTAGATCCTCCCGGCAATACGTTCTTGGACAAGGAAATTAATGCTTAAAGGGAAATCCTCAGTCTGGATTAGGCTACATTTACAGTGCTTTTGACATTTGTGTTTCTGCAGTTAACATTAATTTTGTATTTGATCATTTCTTGCTTGATTTTCAATGATGCGAATCATTTATAAACATGATGATTTGGGCTACTCCCAAGAATCATACTGCCCTTTTGTAGTCAAGTACACTTGACCATGTTGATATCTATTTGTAACAGCCAAAAATATCTTCAGGTTGACAGGTTGAAGTTTAAGAACAACAAAGTCCTTCGACCCATCCCGCCCCTTACCCCGGCCCCCCTTCCTCCTTAGCTATGAGGTACAGCTAGTGTACCAGCAATGTGTATCTTTTAGAGATCAGCTGTACATATGTTTTGTAAGGAAAAAACATTCTCATCTTAAAGCGGTATACAATCTTGTTTGTTCAAGAGTGTCCTTTGTTACCTACCCTTAAATTATTAACACTGTGAACAAAACAGAGAAACTATTTTTTTCACATGAGCAGTACCTGCCGCAGAAGGTACTGACTGAGGTTAAATGCTAGCACTGATGAATTTGGTCATTTAAATCTAATGGTCAAACTAGTTAAAAAGAGTATTTTTCTTTTGCATTTTCTTGAACATACATTAGGTTCCCAAAGCCTCTGATATGCTTTTTCTCAATTCACAAAAGTCTAGAATGCTATAGAAAGTGTCCATGACAAGTGAAGGAGTCTGAAGAAACGAAAAAAACAACCTCAATCAGAAGTCGAGACCCAGGAAACACCTAAGTTCTATTTTAAAATCCCTTACGTTGGGCATTTCTCAGTCACGGCACAGAGAAGTATTCGCAAACTTGCTAATCAGTTATGTAAACCTATTGATATAAGGCTTGTCTTTACTACTTTCAAAATGAAGATCTTTTTAAATGTAAAAGATACTGTCCCTGCATGAGGGGCTTCGCACCCGTGTGTTTTAAAAATTTTCGTGTGCAGGTTGTAATGCTTGTTATGTTGGTGAAACCAGCCGACATTTCTTCACTTGAGTGCGTGAGCACTTACTTTCCGACAGGTCTTCGAACGTTTTTTAGACTTCTGCAGAGTTCAGAGTCTTGCCGAACATCCTGCACATCGAACTGCTTCCAGATCCTGGACTCTGCTGCTACTAAAATACCAAGTGAAGCTCAAAGAATCTATGTTCATAAAATGGGAGAAACCAGACCTCAACCAGCAGGTGAAACACATAAACCTGACTCTCTCCCTGTAAGTAGCTAAGTGTTACTAATTTTAAACTTTTCAGTACTCAATATAGCCAAAGCAATTCAACGAACTTTTTAACATCGCGCGGGATTTAAATTCAACGGCGATTTCAAAATATGTAACACATGAGAGATATGGTCATGTGATACTGGTCAGTGGCTATCCTGTTTTGACAGCTGTCAATTGACCATATTGTGAATGTCCAATATAAAAGATGGAGATTTGCAAGACACGCCTGAGACACGCCTCCCTTCCTTTTGATAGTCTCCCCTACCCCGCCCGTACAATCTGTAGACGCGTACGTACGTATCTACGAACGTACGCTAGCGCTGGGTGAGTCACGTGACAACCAAACGAAAAGAGGTTGCCCATATTCTATGAGTATGGGGCTCTGAGCCCGCTATCATCGAAACAAGGTGGAAAAAAATCAGAATTCATACCGATTGCTGTAATTTACTCCCTTTGAATAGCTAATTGGCATAGTTTTCTTATTTTCGAAACACAATCTTACTGGCCTCATTCCGTTAAGGCATATCAGTGTAGGTAATCATACAACTTCGAGTTCATTTTGGAATTTACTAAATTTTGCACGAATTTGTTCTTTTTAAAATGTATCAAAATTGCTTTTGAGCACGGCACGGCGAATGCAATTTGGAAAAACACACGAGTGAAAGAAAATTCCAAATCATTGAGAATAGTGGCATCTTATCCTTTAACATGTTTAATATATACATGAAAATACTTCCCCAAAACAGCCTCATAGTCCTAATTCGACACAATATTAACCCAGTCTCGCGTCACTTCAAAGATGCCAATGGGCGCTTTCCATTTAGTCAAAATTTCCGGAATTTCTGGTTCGGCGGTAAATGGAACACGTTTCGTCGGTTCGTCCCACTGGAAAATTCTCAGAAAAAGTGGAAAATCTAAAAAGGTGGTCCCGTTTTCCCGGTTGGAATTTCCGAACGGAATGTCGTGTTCCATTGACGTTTCTTGTAGTTTGTACCAGTTCCAGGTCCACGGTCGGGCACCCGGCCACGTACCGGGGTTTACGACCAAATGGAACAACTTTTTACCAATCGGAAATTCCACTTTTGCTACCACCAAAATTTCCGGGTTTTTTTCGTAAATGGAAAGCGCCCAATAACTATTGTGGAACATGTCTTTTTTTGAGTGGTTCATATATGTATTTCTATTGTTCATTAACCAATCACAGCGCGCCATTTTCTGAGATATTTGCATGTTAAATCTTAATTTTTCACTATATTTCTCGTTTTTGCACTCACGGTGTCACTGTTAACTAAAAACTAAATTGCTCTTCCGGTTGACGTGCGTCGCTCGATGCGCTTACTCGATCTTTTTGAACTCCACCTGCCAAGCTGCTGTTTATGACGTAAATAAAGGCAAAGGCATTCGGCAAATAATTGACAACTATATCATCCATGATATCCGACTCTCCAATCCCAGGGCTGTCAACGATTACGACTCCTTGCTGAAAGGAAGAAACAACATAACGGTTGATATTAAGTCGAAGCTGCAATAATTGCCTTCTCTCTAAAATGACCATTTAGTCTAATCCTGCGACTACGAGTGTCTCATTCTGTGAACGCCGGTAGCCGTTGGCACGAGAAGTATTGCTTTGGAAGCAGAAGCGAACCCATAAGAGGGTAACCACCGCAATTACATTTTTTGATTATTTTAGTGGCAGAATGTAAAAAAAAAAAACAGGCAGTCGATGTAGAATTTCAGTCTCAAACAAGCGTCAGGTCTGATATTGGGGTTCGGATCCCCCGGATCCTCCTCCTGGATCCGCCAGTGATATATGTACGCAAATAATCACCTTCAAAAAGCTGTAAGGCCAAAATAATTCCACTTTTTTTTTAATGTGCTTTTCTCGCAAACTTGCTGAGTTGACGTAAACGAAGGTGGATATTTGTTCAGTGTAAGAAGACGAATCGTCGAGCACTTTTGTCTTCGGTTCTCCTCCTTCTTGCCTATAGTGCACCCTTATTATCCTTTTTTCCCATACTTCAATTCGCAAATGGTAGATGTTGTGCTTAACTCGGAGAATGGCAAGAGCTCTTCCCCTAGAATGAGATTTAACATACTACTTTCTAGGGCGTAGCCAGCTTTTTGACTTGTTGTAGGCCCTTCCCTAAGGTAGCCGGTGACCCGGTAATACACTAGACGGGTCAGACTCTCAAGACTGTTAACTGAATGCGTAGTTGGTTGAATCTATAGTATGTATCTAAACTTCAAGGTATTAATCTCAGTACCACACTAAAAAAGCGGCCTTCTCCAACGATACTTGATACAGTCAATCCGAATAGCTGAAAAAAAAAAAGTTCGATCCTCCTGTTTCCGGATGCTGCAAAATCGTCAACAATGTCTTCCGCACTGAATGACAAACCATGCTTGTGGATATGCATAAGAGCAAGTCCACTCAAGCGATCTTCTTTCATCGTGGACCTCTTATTTCCTCTTGTCCACGTTAATGTAGACATTAGGGAACTTAAGAACCACGACGACGACTTTGTCGACGACGACCGGAAGTGATATACCGTGCACTGCGCAAGCGCGGTTAACAAATTTCGTCGTCGTGGTGTCGTCGACGACGCCAAACACAGTAGAGTCACGTCGTCCTGCAGTCCACAAGCTTCGGCAGGTATAACTCCCTGTTTTTAAGCGATTTTTCAAGGGCTTTGTATTTTTTCACCTCGTAAATCCAGGTATCCTTTCTTTTTTCTGCTAACAAGCGATGTTGATTGAAAATTTGACTGATGAATTGTGTTTACTTCGAAGACAACACTGAGCTGTGCAGGCCGAGCGAGCGAACTCGTGAGTGACAAATTTATTTGTACGTATTTAGGTCAGGCAAATCATATATCTTTAATATAGAGGAAATGAACTTTATATGGAAAACAGCTATCGCATCGGAATGTCTCTTTTTCCAAATCTAAACTCTGACAGACACTCGGACTCGGTCATGTCATTCAGGTTGAAAGTTGAATAACCTTCGTACGGAAAGCAGAGATTTTTCCATTCGAAAAGGTCAGACAACACCAAAAATTCTTCATCGTCAAAGAAAGTAGACGTAGGGCTTATAAAATAAGATCTTGCATCGTCTTAAAAGACGCCTTTGCGACAAAGCTTTGTTGCGAACGAACATCACAGTTGTACTACTTCTACATGTTTGTTTACATTCAGTGTCGTCGTCGTCGACCTATCGATCGACTGCATCTTAAGTTTCCTTTTTCCCGCCGAAACTGACGTTCTCGTTCCAGTCCTTTCCCAGTCAAAAGACGTCGTCGTCGTGAACTTCGTCGTGGTTCTTAAGTTCCCTAAAATTTAGTCGAAAGAAAGACTCGGCTTTCTTGTTGATGTTTTCCTTTCTCTCTTAAAGTCCGGGTGGCCATGTGATTTACCGCCGAAACGAGGAGTGCTTCAAATACATCTGAGCCCGCCAGATGGCCATGTGATATTTGTCAGCAGATGCCTGATTTTGACAGCTGTCAGTTCATCTTCATACGGATGGCTTATATAATGACGGGCTAGTGTCAATTTGTGCAAGTTCTCATGTGACACTTGACATCGGCTTACATTTAGTGTACGTATGGGCAGGCGTACGCTGACGTTGACCAAATTTTCTCGGATGCATAGTTTACCAAATTTTGTTAGCTATGGAGCTACGCTCGCGTGCGAGGAGCTCCACTAGTGAAGAAATAACAGTCCGGGATGGTTATCAAATTTAATAACCACCTTACGTCACAACATGGTGACCATATCAGAAAAACGGCGATTTTCGTACCCTGTTCGTCGTTTTCGTTGTTTATTCGTGTTTGCTCGCTGTATATACCCATAATTCCATTGGAAACTGGCGAGAAGACATTGCTCGCCATCTTGGGCGCACTATGATGTGAAGAGCAACAAGCCATGATGGAAGTAAATTTTGGGCCGAGAAGTTTCAGGGCGGTTGAATTCACACGTTTGAATGAGGTATGTTTTTCAACTTTGCCTTCAAGCTTAGGTTAGTAAATGAGAATTTTTCCACAGTCCAAAAAATTATAGAGCTGATCTTTAGTCTCTTTCCTTTCGATGGAATTGTTGTTTATCCCAATGCAAACTACAGAAAAAAAGTGCATGGGGTGGTCTTGGTAGTCTTATTAAGTCGCTTACCGACATTTTGTGTTTTCAACGTTGTTGTCAATCATTCTATTTTTGTTGTGAAAGGTTTGAACCCAGGAGTCAGTTCTTTGTCAAACGAGAGTGCGCTACAATCGACTGTCACTGTCCGTTTAAGGTTTGACAGAGCATAATTATACTCGAATCTGTTGTTCCTTGCATTGAATCGACCGTTTTCTAAGTAGGCCTACACGACTTTTACCTCCTGCCAAAATGCTGCTCGTTCCAATAAATGTTTTTCCTCTGTTGGGTAGATTATGCTCTGGAAGGTTGATCTCCATTTTCACTGAGAAAATGATTGTGATTTTAGCCGTTTGTTTCACACTGACAGGCACACATAACGATTTACTGTGGTTTTTGTCTCTGGTCGACAGGATTTGCCCTCTGCTGATGCAAGAGCATTTTCTTTGACCACAGTTTTTTGAAGCGTAAAGCTTTTTGTTGTAGTTGAGTTCTAATTTTCTCCAAAGTGCCTTCTGGATCTGAAGAACTAAGCGATTTTCTTTACTCCGTGAATGTAATGTTTTTCTGCAATACAGTGAAACCTGGATTAAGCGGACACCGTATTAAGCGGACAGTAGCCGAAGTCCCCAAATTTATTTCCCTTATTTTCTGTAAATGAAACCTTTATTAAGCAGACACCTGTATGCGGACGCAGACACCTAAAAAGTATCTGAAATGGTCATTTCTATTGTTGCCAACCTGTATTAAACGGACACTTCTGTTAAATTCCACCACCCAACATGCCAGACACCGGAAATGTGAAAGGTTGCTTCGAAGTGCCACTCACAAATTTTTCAATTTTTACATTAAAAAACGTGACTTGACGAACTTATTTGATCATTTTTTCAGTACAGTATTGTTTTCTATTTCGTTTTGTCTGTATAGAGCTTGTTTCACTCATCTGATTTCTTCAATTTTGAGTTGCAATCTATGTTTATGGTACTATGATCAAATTGGTCCACTTTGATAAAGAAGTTAAAGCAAACGTATTTCGTCATAGTCTCTGGGACTATTCTAAACGTTTCCACTGTTCATTTCAATGGCATTTGACACCTCGTATGACTTTATCTATCGAAACCTGTATTAGGCGGACACCCTTTATTAAGCGGACACTACAGCATTCCCCAAGGGTGTCCGCTTAATACGGGTTTCACTGTATGTTGCAACACGCTGGGCCCAGATCGTGAGTTTTCTTTGCAGGATGCTAAATTATCACGGATAGTGATTTACAGATCCAAAATTATAAGAATGAAGTGCAGCTTAAACTGAAGTTGCTTCAACCATGGAGAAATGCATTGTGACTCAGTAGACTCCAGCTTAAGTGTTTTTGTATAATGTAGAGATAGTCTTTTGACTGAGCGTATTTCGGTAATGGGTTCATGATAACCGTCACGAATATAGGGACATTCCATGACCACTTTGCCCACTGCGACAAAGTTGATGTTTGGTGTAGTTGGTGCAGTTAGAGTAGTTGGTGTAGTTGCCGTAGCTGGTGTAGTTAGTGTAATTGGTGTAGTATATGTAGTTGGTGTAGTTGCTGTAGTTGGTGTAGTTGCCGCAGCTGGTTTAGTTAGTGTAATAAGTGTAGTGTATATGTAGTTGGTGTAGTTGCTGTAGTTGGTGTCGTATGTGTAGTTGGTGTAGTTATTGTAGTTGGTGTAGTTGCTGTAGTTTGTGTAGTTGGTGTAGTATATGTAGTTGGTGTAGTTGCTGTAGTTGGTGTAGTATGTGTAGTTGGTGTAGTATATGTAGTTGGTGTAGTTAGTGTAGTTGGTGTAATATGTGTAGTTTGTGTAGTTGGTGTAGTTGGTGTAGTACACCAACTACACATACTACATATACTACACCAACTACAGTAACTACACCAACTACACTAACTACACCAACTACACATACTACACCAACTACGCTAACTACACATACTACATATACTACACCAACTACACATACTACACCAACTACAGCAACTACACCAACTGCAGATTCTACATCAACTTCAGTAACTACACTAACTACACCAACTACATATACTACACCGACTACACTAACTACACTAACTACACCAACTACACATACTACACCAACTACACCAACTACACCAACTACACAAACTACACATACTACACCAACTACACTAACTACACCAACTACATATACTACACCAACTACACTAACTACACCAACTACACATACTACACCAACTACAGCAACTACACCAACTACACTAACTACACCATCTACACATACTACACCAACTATAGCAAGTACACATACTACACCAACTACACAAACTGCACCAACTACATAGACTACACCAACTACATATACTACACCAACTACATAGACTACACCAACTACACCAACTACACATACTACACCAACTACACATACTGCAGCAACTACACCAACTTCACCAACTGCACATACTACACCAACTACACTAACTACACCAACTACACATACTACACCAACTACAGTAACTACACCAACTACATATACTACACCAACTACCCTAACTACACCAACTACATATACTACACCGACTACACTAACTACACTAACTACACCAACTACACATATTACACCAACTACAGCAACTACACCAACTACATATACTACGCCAACTACACAAACTACACATACTACACCAACTACACCAACTACACCAACTACACCAACTACACCAACTACACCAACTACACCAACTACACATACTACACCAACTACATATACTACACCAATTACAGCAACTACACCAACTACACTAACTACACCAACTACACATACTACACCAACTACACATACTACACCAATTACACTAACTACACCAGCTACGGCAACTACACCAACTACTCTAACTGCACCAACTGCACCAAACTTCAACTTTGTCGTAGTGGGCAAAGTGGTCATGGAACGTCCCTATATTCGTGACGGTTATCATGAACCCATTACCCGTATTTCCTTCCTTTGTAATCTAAGCTTTTCAATATGCTCAACAGTGTTTGGACTGTTTTTTATTGCCACTTTGTGATCATCCTGCCCTTTTCGCTTAATTAAGGGCAAGAGCCGTTAATTATTTGTATTTTTCGCAAGTAATGTAGCAGATTACAATTAGAATTAAAACTTTATCAATATTTCGTTTCCACAGATTGTTGGAACTGTGATGAGTACACCTGAAATGAAAACCTCAGGGAGCTGCGATATCTGTCAAGAAAGCAGAACGCTAAGAATAAAAATCATTGCTGAGACTGAGCTGAGAATTATTACTACTATCTGACTATTATTAGTGTTCCTCAAGATGACTAAAACCTCTTTGCTACGAAATGTCTCCTGTCTTCTTTTTATATCTCATGTCACATTCACAGCGAATATTTAGTCAGAACAAGACGCCTAAAGTCGTTTCCGTGGGATGCGTTGGTCTATGGAAGCATAATGGCGTTCTATCTGAATTTGGAAAAATTAGGGAAACCGGAAAGATGTGTCATGTTATGAGCATCGATGAGTAGGTTACCTGTATGGGTTGGTTTAATGTGCTTATGACTGAGTTTATAGTAGCCTGCGTGGCAAGCTACTATTTCTCCTCAATCCACATCCCCTTTTTGCTTCCTCCCTATCCCCTACCCCTTTCGACACCTGCTACGCAAGCTAAATTTATAGTTGTCAGTGGTCGCAAGGATGGAGTTGATCTCGTTTTGATCTATCGCTATGTAGTTAATTCCGTAGCACGATTTGGATAAGAAAAAGAAGTTATTTTGCACCAAAACAAGGTTTACCCGTGTAACTTAAATTGGAATGTTAACGGAAACAACTAATGGCGAAGATGCGCATAATGCTCTCTGATTAACCTCAACAGGAACTATATGTATAAAGATACGTCACATCTTGGTAGTAAGTTGCCACAGGTAACTTTTTCAAAGAGAAATAAACATTGTAGTTTTAGGTTAATGGAACAAACAAAACAAAACATCCGCTTGCTTTATCCAGGGTCGAACCCAGGGTTACAAAGTTCGATAAAGTTCCAATGTTTTAATCCAAGATGAAAGTTTAATATTCCAAGATGCTCTTGATACGGTTAAAAATTAATTGCAATGTGTTTCCAAGGTCTCAAAGTTAACATAGTCCCAATGATTATCCCTGATTCCAAGGTATAATAAGTTTACTAAGGTCCTGATCCGTGTCCCATCCAGAAGTCCAATCGATGCCGAAAGCGCGCGAGTCGTGGATCGACGAGGACAATATTTTCGCGATTTCACCGCCAATCGTCAGGAGTACGAGTTGAAATTTATGCGATTTAACCTCCCATCGTCAAGGTGTTTTCGATAAGAAAAGAAAAAAAATGAACTCTGGCTGTGCTCGGCAAAAACTGGCGAAAGAAAAATCTATCGGAAATCATGACCCGCAACCAGACGCTACTAAAACCTTATGAAAAAGCTAGACCTAAACAAAAAAGAATCATGAAGGAAAGAAATAATTTGACTTAGGTCGCCTTTCGTGACTTGCCAGTATCGATCAGTATACCGAAGGATTTCGCTGGTTAACAAGCCACCATCCTAAACCACGAGTGGGAAAACTCTAGCGCGACAGATTTGGCAAGCAACGTTCTGATTTCAACGTTCTTCAGAGGAAGCAAATCGATTAGAAATCGATACAGATTTTGTACAATCTGATTGGTCGGCTTGGAAGATGAGATAATCGATAAAGATTTTACGCAATCCTATTGGCTGGCTTTGCAATTTTGGGTACAACCCAACCGGATTTTTACCGTGGAAGTGCCACAGGCATCCCACGGAATAACCGGAATCTCTTACGAAATAAACCAGTAGAAAATCAGTTTGTTTTCTAAATTCAATAACAGTGCGAATTTTTAACTTCCCTTTTGAAAAATTTGAGCTACAATCACAAGTTCTATACGATAACAACTCACGCCATGTTGAACTTAAAACTGTTGCCTTAGTAACATGCCACGTGAACTTGAATCTGATCAGCGATTGGTTATTGGTTTGTTTTGGTCCGGGTTATCAAATTTGATAACTGTATCCCCGGACTGAATAGACTGTTCACAGTCCCCTATTTTTCCGTGTGATCGTCGAGATCGAGCGCGTCTTACCGTTAATGGCGGCCATATACTCTTCCCCAGGTTAGACTCGGTACGACTGAAAATCAAGATGGCCGCCATTAACGGTAAGACGCGCTCGATCTCGACAATCACACGGAAAAATAGGGGACTGTGAACAGTCTACGGACTGAAAAACGTCTCAGTACCGACCCGCGACTCCGGCCTTCGGCAAAATGTACAAATCCTGATAATAACTATTTTTTTTTTACTACAACAGCCGTGCAATGTGATATCAGCAGCTTTCAAATAGTGCCAGCTGCTTGTAGATTATATTGAGTAGCTTTTCAGAACTGTTCGGCGGGATAATGTGCGATGAAAAAAGATTCCTTGACAAGTGTGTTAGGTTTAGCAAAGTGTGATCGCGTTAAAGCATCGCTGTTTCTGCATATATAAGAAACTAGGCGTGAAGTAAAATATAAATACCTCCAGATTTCGATGAACGTAATCAAAAATAGAAAGCATATGCCACCATGCAAAAAACCGCAGGAAAACGATATATTTATGTAAGAGTTATAGTGGTACGAAGTACAAGTTCCGAATGCTTGGGTCCGCACTCGATACCCCAATAACTTCCGGAATATTTCTAAGAAAAAAATTAAAATCCGTGTCATTATTGGCACATTTCAAATTAATCTTAAATTGACTCGATTCTTGTTTCAAAGTTATTATATTTCTCATATTCTCTCTATTTTTACATATGAAGAAGATAAGGAGAATCAATAATATCTTTTTAAAGAGGCAGCCCTCCTCGGTACTTGTGCGACTACTTGTGCACTGTTGTAAGGTATCCTCACCCCCCGGATTTCTGTTGCCTCACCTCAAATACGCAAATTCTTAGAATAGATTTTATGCACCATTGATCTACACTGTAGAAATCATGGCAAATAGGTTTTTTGGCACTCAAATAGCACTTGTTTCGTGTTAAATTTCAATATTCTCAAATTTAACCGAAATGTCATTCAAAATGGCAGCGGGTAAAACAAAAAGCATCGATGAAATCGACGACATAGGGGAGATGTTTGAAGCGATGGCGGCGCTTGACATTCCTTCGAAAGGTTTGCATACGCTGCAAGATATGAAAGATCGAGTAAAAACGGCTATTATAGACCAGTCTTCAAAATCACCCAGTTGGAATGCAGGACAGGTAAGAATTTGCTATTCCTCATTTCCGTTTGTCATTTGCGCTTTGCACTGTTTGACATGAGCGTAATATTTTGCATCATGCCCATTCGTTCGCATTGCTCATTATTAAAGTGAGGCTTCAAATTTAATATACTAGTGCGAAATCGATTAAGAATACGGCTTTGGAATTTTGAGCTTCTTGTTATCACAACAATAATTGTCAGTACTGTGCAAAAATAGTGAGAGCGAAATTTGCCGAATTTCGTCCTTAGTTCTCGGCAGTCGCGAAAATTCGACGAAAGTTCGCCACGAAAATTTCGTTAAACGCCTGCGAATTTTCGCTAAGTCAAACGAAATTTCGCTGTCTCGCATCCACTCAAGCAAATTTCGTATAGCCGAAATTTCGTCGGAGTGAAAAATCTCACCCGAGAAATTGTGCCACACATGTAGTGAGGTACATGAGTTTCACTGACTGGTTTGAAAACTGTTACTCGAGCTCCTGCGATCTCGTACTCGAGTCGTTGTCCAATTTAAAGAACATCGCTTAAGGTTCCTGGCCGATTGCGCATCCATTGGAAACTTCGGTTATTCGTTACTTGAACGTGTAGCTGATTAATTATCCTTAAATTTATCATATACATGACTGCGAAATCATTTACATGGGAAAGATAGTACTAGCTGACATTTGCTTCCTGCAAGCCGATATAACATCCCGTTTAAGGCGGACTTAGCGTTTGCCTATTTTGTTGCGAAGAACCAGAGACCTGCAGTATGCGTATAACTAATAAATAGGGGAAATGATCATTCTTTCTAGAAAACTGGGGACTAAATAATGCCTGATATTTCGTTTTAGTTTCTAAGAAGTTTAGGTTTTGCGTGCTACTCGATTACATTTGACATTTCATTCTTTACTCGAAATCTTATATCAAATGGCACATTCATTTACTAATGCGTTATTCCTTAATATCTAATGCAAAAGTCTAGTACCTTTAAGATCCTTTAACAGAAAATGGAAACTAAAAATCTTATGCGCTCCGTACGACTGTACGACAGCGCACCTATCTCGGGAGCTCCTTAGATCGCTGTTGCTTTTCTTCTTCTTCGTTTGATATACGCATCAACGCAGGTTGAGTTGTTTACTGATGCGTGGAAAAAGGCAAAACACAGGGGCACCCAACGGCAATTTTAGGGAAAATATCTGTTCGGAAGACGATTTGAGAACTAGAATTTTCGGAACATTTGTTGTAAAATTTATTGCTTGCCTGCCTCTCCTAAGATTTTCGAACATCTACAAAGTGGTATAATTACCCATTTTAAACGGATATTTACCCTAAAAAAGGCCACCTAGAATTTTCGGGAGCCTTTTCCTGGCTGAAATTTTCGAAAAGGTAAATTTTGATCCCTATAATTTTCGGATCACTAGACTTTCAACTAGGAAATCCGAACAGATGAAAAGTTTTTAGGGGATAAAAATATGCCTATATCTACCGTTTAAATACTAAAATACGTTCAACAGTGCTATGTTAAGTGGTTTTGAACTATATCCTCGTTGGGTGCCCCTGAAAACATCATGAGCGTCATCTCCTCACTGTCTCCTTGTTTCCGAGGTGACACAACTGTACTTGAAGAATGTCGAACAACGCATGAAGATTATAAATATCACATACCAGTCAAGCTCTAACAACTTGTCAGTTTAATTTTATTCTGAACATAGTTAATGGAGGTGACTGGTTATGAAGCCCGGCAAACATCAAAGGAGCAAACAAAGATGCCAAGATTTATGTTAGAAGGTCCACGACCCTGCTCAATCTTTTGTTTTACGTTCATACGTTATGCATGAATTACGTAACCGGCACGTTTCTATTGGTTAGTTCCTCAGTACGGAGTAAACAACTATTGTGTTTTGTGCAGGGTCAAGGCCAAAAAAGAGAACAAAAACATACAACAAAGAACTTTGTCGGGTTTCATAACCATTCCCTCTATTAACTATGTTCTGAACCGACTTCAGCAATTCACTAACAACAATGTTTGCAAGGTTGTCATCAAAACAACATCTGGTTTGTCGACTGTAAACGACAATGAAACTAAAAACGACATTGAAACTGAATTTTAAAGCTTGAGAAAAATATCTTTAAAACAGCGAAAAATAAAGAGATAGATACAAGAATGATTGCGTCATTCTGATATCCAAACACCATGAACTTAAGCTATGACTTTTTGGTTATTAACTGATGTTGCATTTTTTCTGGGGCTGATAAATTGGTTATAATTCATTTTTGTTTGTCTTGTTTTTGTTTTTTTGAACTTTTTTCTCTAGGCGTTTTCCATCTTGACAGATGCACAAGAAGATGATAAAACGAAAAAAACAATTTTGCTGAGTCTTTACACTGAAGCCGAAAAATTACTTGATAAACTGGACCACAAAATTCGCGCCCTGCTACAGCAGAGTGTAGGTAATTTAGAGGAGAAGATGGAAAATCACAAACTGCAACTGACACGAAAAGAATACTTTGTGCTTGTGGCAGGTCAGAATCACTTATCTTAAACACTTTGACAGGAGCCGAGGGAAAAAAATTATGAAATCTTACAAGTAAATGCTGGAGCTAGCGCCCCTTTTAATTAGTGCTCAACCCCTTTTGAGGCTAAAATAGTAAATTAGACCCCGCCCCCCACCCCCCCCCCCCAAACTAACCCTTCCCCGAGAAAGAAACACATCTCTGTAAATACGGTTTAGGACGTTTTATAGGTAGAATAGAAGGATTTTAACAAAATGACTTCGAGGACAGTGGTGGAAACAGGACTTAGCGACAACACGAGTTATTTATCTCAGTCTCCTATCACGATTTGTTGACTTGACGAC
>OZ037783.1:4387243-4412243 GCA_964035525.1 Porites cylindrica | reverse complement strand
ATTAATTTGAAAAACTTAGGACTGACTGGGGTTTTAAAGCGACTTCGAGAGTTTGCGCAAGTGTCAAAACACCCTATTTTGAAGAGCTGTGAGCGAATGCGCATGACTCACTTGGAGATAGGGCTCATTCACCCATGTTGTAAACCCCACATTTTTCACTGGATCTCGCGCGCGTTGCTAAAAATGGAGTGCTTTTTTATCACCCCCAAACATTACTTTGCTGTTGTGTATTTCAGAAAGGAATTGTAATAATTGACAGTCCTGGAATTGGCGAGTCTGATATTATGGACGAGATAGTCAAACAGTATCTACCCCAAGCGTTTGCTTTCATCTATGTCATCAACAGTGCAAATGCAGGCGGAGTTCAGAAGGACAGGGTAAGTATGCCACAGTATTCGCCAAACAAGTAGATTTTATTCTTGGTAAAATATAGCAGAGTGGACAATAGCTCTCCAGACACTAAGCTGAATAATAGTTTTATTAGTGTACCTCTAGCGTACTAGCGTATTTCATTATTTCTTATTGTGGGTTGGTAAATGATGTAATCTCCCAAGCAGTGACGTTGCTTGTGGTGAGGAGCGTTGTGCGGCGACAAAGCGACACTTTTTAATATAGTTCAAATTTCTTTCAAGATAATTCCCCGAAAAATAATTCGCATCTCACCTCCAGATAAGATTCTCTACCTGTAAAACTTTCAATTAAGTACCACCTTCTTACGTCTTTCAGGTCTCGACCCTCAACAAAAATCTTTTCCTTCCACTTTAAATTCATATTTCCACATCTTTCATCCGATCTCCGTCACAAATGCAAAGATTTGTGAGTGAAATTCTCCTTCCAAAAGCGAAGCTCAGTAAAATTTAACAGTTAATTTGGTGGCCATGAGGAATTTAATGTGTCATTGTTGCTCTTGCAGCTTGAGAAATTATTAGAGGAAGTCAGAAACATATCTCTTGAAAGACAGGGCGAATTGCCGTCCAAGTGCGCCTTGTTTGTGTGTAACAAATGGGACCAGGTCCCGGGGAAAGAAGTAACTGAGGTAAAGAATCATGTCGTCAGAAAACTACTAAGATGCTGGCCTGGGGTTGATCCTGAATCACAGATCATACATATGTCAACAACGAAAGCCAGTAAAGCTCAGGGCCATGGTTACATTACAAATGAATTTTCCAATTTGATGAATGGCTTGAGGCTCATGGTGTTGAAGAGTATTGAAACCAGGCTGGAAATTCATTGGAAGTAAGCATCAGTGTATTTTCCCTGATACACTTAGCGCGTTGGTCAGAACGCCTCCTAATCTTGTTGTTCTGTTACAAAGCCACAAATTTCGAGGTGTCGCTGTCGACTGCCGATTGACGGTCCCTACTGATTTTATCAGGGGCATCATAATCATATAGACTAAGATTGTTAACCAGACAATTTAAATTTTTTTTAGAGCAAGAGTCAAAGTTTGACGTCATAACGACTCACGCCACCAAACGAAAGAACTTGACAACAGGAGGAAAACACTGAAAACCCTTTTTCGTTACGACGCGTAAAACTCGAGTTATTGGACTTGAAAGATATTGAAGTCTCACCCGTAGGGACCGTAGTTTTCCTTAAAAAAAAGAACCCTTTGATTTTATTCAAAACAGTTTTTTTGCAAGATCGATAAGCTGATTTCCCGGTAACCTAAACCATTTATAATTGCCCAAAAGCAAAGCAAAAAAGGGTAACGTGTCATTTCATGACTTTACAAAACTGTTTTCCCATGGCAAGTTTTGCACAGTTAGGAATTTTCTTTTTTTTTCTTTTTCCTTTAACTTTCGACTGCAATAAAGACGTTTGAATCTAATTATCATTAGCAATGGCGACTGGACAATGAAACGCTTACCGTAAATGATCGATTAAACGCCGCCGCGCTTATTTCATTTTCCCTGTTATAGGTACGACACTTATACGAGGGCGGCGCTTATTTCAACTACAGGTAAAACACTGAGGGGAATATAGAGAGAATTAAGTGAGGCGCGTACTAGGTATGCACAATTTAATATAAAATATGTACACCTCGAACTGTTATATGAACCTGTTATTAAGAGTTTCCCTACATCAAAACTTTACAACTTACGAGTTGGTCGAGGTCTTATTTCTCAAGCGATATAGTTTTGATATCTCTTTAGATCAAGCACCGTAACAAAAATGGGGCGTTAATTTGTAAATACCAAATTGGCGCCGTGGTGCTTATTAGAGAAGGGCGCTTATTAAATTATTTTCAGTAAAGGTGCGGCGCTAATTCGAGAGCGGCCCTTATTCGAGTGACGAAGCTTAATCGATCATTTACGGTAAACTTAGACATTTAAAAGGGGTACTCCGTTTTTCTTTTACGAATTTAGTGAAATTCTTAACGTCATATCTCAGTTTATATTTATTTGAGATATTGGAAAAATATTCAGCTCCCACGACTTGCCTTGAATTTTTCTTTCAAAAAGAATATAAAAATATAAAGATTCAAAAGTTTAAGAATTATCGAATGAATGACATCAGAGTCTGTGACGTCATAATTTGACATTTAGCAATTAATGAATGAGGCTGAGTAGGATATGAAGAATTAAGCAGATCGAGGAGGGTGTTATCCACCGAGGCCGAAGACCAAGGTGCATAACACCCTCCGAGATCTGCTTAATTCTTCATATCCTACGAAAGCCGAACTCATTAATTGCTTTATTATCCATTCAAAATAATTTCTAGTTTAAAAACATAGCTAAAACATGCTTACCTGCATCGATGTTAAGTTCGTCTTCGATAGTGTACGTTTAGGTTTGTACAGCTCCGCAAATATTCTCCAAATAGCAGATGTCGCCCTCCGAGTTGTCTTCGTGCTGTTTTTGCCATGTTTTTAGCTATTATTTCGCCTAGTTCCAGCTGTAAGTCTTACTCTTGAAACGAGGGAAATGTCCGCCATTTTTTTTCACAACCAAAACAACTCAGCCTCGTCCCCAGGTCTTCTCGGTTAATGATGCATTAACCTGTAGCGCGCTTCATTTTTGACGTCATTTTCTCGTTAAACACAAAATTCTTCCAAATCTGGTCATCAGTAACTGGTTATGGTGAATTTTGCGCGTGCTTTTAGCCAATCAGAATTGGGGAAATATTTTGAATGAATAATAATTGATGTTATCCAATAAACCAATTTGATTGGCCTTATGGCTAAGTTTGGTAATGAAAGAGCTAAAGCCAAAAATATTTGGTAAAAATTAACCCAAATTGTCACGCTTTGATGAGCTTGTTCGGTCCCATCGTGTTTATCGCAAAAAGAGGCGAACTCATGTAAATTATGATGGACTATTTAGTCTGTAAGGCCAACAAATTAAAATTATTGTTGATTTATTTTTTGTTTTCTCATTTAGATGGTTGGATTACCTCCTTTCTCGAATAATCTATCAGGCAAGAGCCTTCGTAATGAATGCTTCCAGAGATCGCGACAAAGTTATCCGGAAGATGGGACAGATTGTTAACCGTCTAGAAGCGATTGAAAGACAAAAAAGTGAAGTCGTTGCTGACCTTCATCAGTACCTGAAGACACGTACAAAAGTCGCTTTGCAGAAGCTATCCGAGTACCTCTCGTCGGAAGAAGTTAAAGTCCGCTTTACCTCATGGACATTAGACGAAGTACCAAGATCAGAAGACTCCTGGGAAGTAACAAAAAACGAAATCACAAAAGCGCTATCAAGACGACTTCGAGAATTCATAGAGCAGTGGGAAGAAGATAACAAAGTGTTTGAAAATGCTCGTGCTTCCCTTGTGCAACACTTTCAGACACGCTACAATTTTGTCGAAGGACAGTTGCGGAACCTTGAGAGTGCCATCACTGCTGACAGCATTAGTTTTAAAGTCCAGCTTTCACTAGAAACAAATTTCTCCTTGACTGAAAAAGTTATCTTCGGCGTCACAAGTCCAATCTGGGTTCCACTAGGTTTAGTTGCTTTGGTGATCGGCGTTCCTATTTATGGTATCATGGCTGTTAAAAGCAAGTTGGAGGAAAGAAAGAAAATAAAGAATTACGAAGAGGACAAGTGTGCCTTTATGAGAGAAGCGTCAGCAGTGTATCTTGAAGACTTTAAAGATAAAGAATTGCTTAAACCTTTCGTAAAAGAACAAATGAAAGAAGCAAAAGTCTGCCTCAAACAGATTGAAGCCCGTCTACCTGAATTGATAGAGGCAGACAAGATGCTATGCAAAAACCTTCTCGAGGAAAGACGCTCTCAGAAAGACATAAAAGATCGCTACCAGCCAATAATGGACGAAGGTTCTCTTATCAGAGGGATCCTGGCAGAATTTGGGTTCAAAGAAGTTCGAGCCACTAATATCGCTGCTGATGATCTGAACTGGAAACAGGAGGCTTCTTCTTGTCTCGGCCGCGGTGCATTTGGAGCTGTGTACCAAGGAGAGATGAAAAGAGATCAAGACTCCTATGTCGTGGCCCTGAAGCTGTACAATGACGCGCTCGATGCTTCAAATGCAAGCCTTTTTATGGCTGAAGTACAAATTTTAAGGTGAGAAAATGTCTCAGTGATTCTGTGCGTTTATTCTTAGTTGCCAATAAATGGCGAACAGCAGTGTATTTAATGCATGAGACATAAGATAAACGTCGTGTTAGGGAGACAAAATGAAGTGAGATGAGATAAGATGAGAATTGCTTGTATAGTGGAGAATGGCAACGTGTGAGTCAAAGTTAAAGACGCTTTGTTTTAGTTTAAATCAGACAGACACCCAAGAAAATATAAGTTGGTGGCGTCTTTACTAGAGCGACACTGCGGGGCACATTTTTTGTTCAAGCGTCAAACGTTTTACTATCTTGCTTTTATGATTAATGCTTAACTGATGGAAACTTTTGAGTCTTTGTTTGAGAGAGTCGAATCAAGTTAGCCGGTCATTGTAAATATAGCTCAGTTAAAAGGTGCATAAAAGGGGGCCAGTGTTCCGAGATGTCGGATACGACCCTGCTTTTCCAGGGCGAGTGTTTGTACTAGTATGTGTGAATAGGTACAGATATGCGCTTTCCGTAAAGTAAAGTAGTTGATGAGGTGATACGTTTGAAGGACATCGGTATGGAGGCGTTCGTGAAACTGTCTGTGGCCTGGTCTGTGGTCGGACAGTTGTCTGTTGGCCTCTTCATTGTAAAGATTGCTTGACCAAACGACAACGGCTTTACTTTTTTTTGTTTTTTTAATGTCTTTACCTATAAATAAATAAATCAGATAAATTAATTATTAATAAGTAAATTTTTTTGTTATCGTAATCAAAACGTATTTAACCTTCTGGGAATGAAACTAATCTGTGGCGTGAATTCGATCTTTATTCCCCGGAGGAGAGGTTAAATAAAGCCACTTTAGAGACTATACTTTTACTGTCTTTAATTTTAGAAAGCTGAACCATCCTCACATTGTTAAGTTTTATGGCACTTCACTGCTGCCGGATCAGGGTTCTGTGAGAATCATTCTGGTTTTTGAATGGTGCAAAGGAACCCTACAGGAACACATCTTTAAAAACCGTCAGTCAGTTCCTGGGAAATCAAAAAGTGCTGATGCCATCCAAAATGTTCGTCAATGGGTCAAAGAGATCACTGATGCCCTGGTATACATTCATGGACAAGGGATTGTTCACAGAGACCTAAAGCTGGAAAACGTCTTGGTAAGATCCAAAGCGGCGCTTTATCTTCGTTCTTTGAATTGCTTAACAGGCCAATAAGTGGATAGTGATATCCGCAATAAATGAGTCAGGAAAAACAATTAGTGAATATTTAGAAGATCAAAGAAAGAAGTTACGGCTGCTAAATGTCATTATCGATAAGTCAAAATAGGGATATTTTTTAAAACAATACATAATATGCTAAATATTTATACAAACGATAACTGGAAACACGAAACTTTAACAATGAATGTTGACTAATATGTAAAAAAAGTTAAGCGAGCCTCTTTGTTTAACTTTTTACACGTTTGTATTGTTACTTTTTTTAGTGTATATATTTATGTATGTTAAGCATATTTTTGTCTTGACTTCGTAATATAGCAAGCGTTAAAATGTTGGTCATTTTTTAATTAATTTGTTTTCTATTCTCTTAAAGAATGATTTTACGCCTTGTCCTATAGTGGATTTGAATAAAGAAATCCTACTCTAAATTTGGTTTCTGTTTCCTTTGAAGCTGTCCCAGGAAAACTCAGTGAAAGTTACAGATGTTGGCATATCTAAAGCAGCAGTAGACATTACTGGTACCCTCGCTGGAAGCCCTGCTTACATTGCACCAGAAGTGTTCCACTTTGAGGTGTATGACAGCAAGGCAGACATCTACAGTCTTGGTATAATGTTGTGGGAGATCTGGTACGGAGATCGAGCGTTCGCCAAAACTGAATCAGTATCACTAGAAGCTTTCTTTAGTATGGTGGACAGCGGGTGTCGTCCAGAACACTTAGAAGACCACCTGGATCCTCCTCCATGCTGGCAAGGGCTCATGAAGGAGTGTTGGCAGGCGATGCCAGAGAAGCGTCCTTCAGCTAAGCAATGCCATGAACGAGTTTTAGATTTTTTTTGAGGATTGATAAAAATGACGTCAAAAGTTTTTACTGTTGTAAATGATGCATAAAATCAAATGAAATCAAGTGAAAGTAACAAGTACTAACTAGCTAGAAAACCCGTTCACAAAACTATTCTAAGCCACCTACCCCTCGAAAATCCAAGGCCGCTCTTTTACACACCAGGTGTGCATTAATGGCGAATTTAGATGATAAAATAGATCGATGATAACAAGCTGTTTGAAACAAAAGACAAACGTTTGGAGTTTACAGAACTAGTATTCAAATATGATTGTCGTTGTGCATGCTATGTAAGATATAATTCTTTAATTAGGCATGTCCAGTGTATTAACCAGCGGGGTATATGTTGCATACAGCTAATACAAAAAGGATGACATCAGCAAAGCCCAATAGGCAATACCTTGACCCATAGAAATATGGGATTATTAAAGGAACTCGAGTTTTGCATTTTAATAATTTAGCAGAAAACAAATGTTCGAAAAGTGTTCATGATGCCAGCGCCAAGTTACGATCTTCGCTGGCGCGCCATTTTTGCAGAAGGTCAGATGCTGTTTGAGATCCTCTACGCTGGCCAAATGCGTATCTTGCTCCCTCTTTTTATCGAACTGCTTATTAGCATCCTCAGTCTTATTACAATTTATTGCGGCTCCATTTGGCTTAATGCAATGTTTACATCATTGCACTTAAAGCTCTTTCGATCCCGGTATTACTTATTGCGTTTTGCAAAAGTCAGCTGTTTTAAAATATCTGGATACATTGACATGCAGGTCAAGGGATTTAAATCAGCGAGTGGGCGTACACGGTTAACCAACATGGAGAAGTACTTTAATTTAGTGCGCTACAAGGTATTTTGAATAGTAATACTTAGCTCTCTATGCTTGTCCTATATTAGCCATCTTAAGGATATTCAGTCAGTTATGACTTGCTATATATAACAGGAACAGAAAATTTAGAGAGGAATTACGTTTTCATATTTTTAGACGCTTTTGTACTAGAGACGAACAGTTTTGATCATATACCAGGAATACACAAAACGTGCTGATTACAATTGTTGTTTTAGTCACTTTAACCTCAGAAACTCCATTCCTGACCCTGTCCGATTTCCATGTAAAATGTGAGTTTAGGATGCCTAAGTTAGTTTGAACTCCCCTGCAAAAAAAGCTGTAAAGGTTCGTCAGACTTCTGTACAGGTGAGCCTTGTAAGCTTAATAAGTGAAATTGTCAACCACATTTATTTAGCAATAGATTCAGCATATTAAAGTGCGACCTTTGAACTTGGTCACAATTTTAACATAATGCAAACACGAGAAAAAGGATCTTGGTAATCTAAATGGCTGGCACAAGACACTAAAAACGAGGTCGTTTATTTTCACCATATATTTAACAATTATTCCACGAGGGCGCGTTGGATATGAGATGATAGATAGCCAACGAGGCGCGGAGCGCTGAGTTGGCTATAATCATCTCATATCCAACAAGCGCGAGTGGAATAATTGTTTTATTAAAAACGCCCACAAAATCTCGTTGAATCTCCCCGACTAGAACAAACCGGAAAAGACAAGGGACTTCCGCTATTCATGTCACACGTCTATCAAAACTGTCAACGCGCGAACGGACTCGCCTGGACTGCATGAATGAAAAATCAAAACATTGTAGCGATGAACATTAGTGTTTTAAAAACTCATCGGGATTCTAGGATTTTACACAGAAGAACAGCTGAAAAAACCTGGCCGATAATGTGAAGAAAAAGAATTTTTAAGTGACAGCCGTCGAAATTTCTTTGAATTTGGATTTTCGGTGCAGTTATAAAAGTAAGAACAACGGAGAAAAACTATTACCTCGGTCGCTTGTTATGAAGTTGTTTGAAGCCACAAGCTGGTTTTGCTCGATTGCTCTAGTGAATGGCTGCATAGCCTGTATTTGTAGCTGGTTACTTGTGATTTATATTCTTGATGTCGGATAAACAAGCCGCATGCAGTTATCTACAGCTATCGGCGAGTGACGTGACCCGATCGGCGAATGGCTTCGCAATCATGAAGAAACAACACTTGTCTTCTTTCGTAGCTGGTCAAGGTACTTTAGTTCCATGTGTTTTCATGTGTTTTTCGACAAACGTTCAAATAAGCTCTTGTGACTTTTTTGTTTGTTTTTGTCTTTTTACTTTCGATGAAATTGCATTTCTAGTATTCTAAGAAATGAATTAAGACGATTTGCTTCGGGCGCCGTTCTATCCTTCGCAATTTCCTTCGCGAAAAAAAAAATCTCAGCTAGCTTCCAATTTTCAACTGACGCGTACACCGACCCTATATGGAGAGCATGGTATAATAGCTCATATACCATAACGGCTAAGCCAATCCAAATGCTAGAATTGCATTATCCAATGATTCAGTTTTTAATAAAAGGTGAATAAGACTATTAGGACATACAGTGAAACCTCTATTAAGCGGACACCTTCGGAACCTTCCCAAGTGTCCGCTTAATAGCGGGTGTCCACTTAATAGAGGTTGTAAAAATTTCGCAATGTTTGTTAACGATCAACATTCAACGGTTACTCTGTACTGAGATAAAGTTGCATGTTGTTAAAGAAGCTATCCAGAGTTCAAGTTCATTACCTTTGGCATTACCAAATTTAATTTGTTTGTAAATGCAAAAACATTAACTGACTTCGGTCTGTATTTTCAGGACGTAATGTATCGGTCAAATCGAAGCTTCAACATGCCCCCCCCCGGGCAACCCCCCTGGAATTTGACTTTTTTGAAAATTTTTGTTCAAATTCCCCCCTACCCGGGCCAAAATCCCGTTCAAATGCCCCACACTAGGGTCCATTCAGGTAGCCTGAGATCATGCCCTCTCCCTATTATCCCTTTATGTATCTATTTTTTTTCCCTCTCGAGCCAAAGAAACAAAGAAGCAAAAAAAAAAAAAAAAAAAAAAACACGTCTGATCTCAGGTTACCATTCAGGTGATCAAATGCCCCCACCCCGGGGACATTTCACAGGCACAAAAATGACAGAAGGACGGCGGAAACGCCTTCAGTTGTCGAAAAAAGTCTTTATAAATATAACAAAAACTGAGAAACACTATTAGCGTATTTACTACGAACAAAAGTCTCGTGTAAAGCGGCGGAAGTCGCTACTACAAGGTCACTGAATGCTCAGCTTTTCTTCGTCATGCAACATACAAAGCGTTCTATAAAAAAAGATCCCACCTATTGAGATTACTACATCATGACCATTTCACTGACATGCATCATCGCTCACCTTATTAATTAACATACTTGCAGTAGGTCAAAGTAGTTGACCTGAGCTTTTTATTTTATTCTATTTTATTTTATTTTATTTTATTTTATTTTATGCTGTTGTATTGAATCGCCGGTATAGGTATTGTATTTCATTGTAAACACAACAATGAAATACATTCATACATTCAAAGCCTGAATCCAGTATTTAAAATTTTAAAATTTAAATACTTCAAATACGGCACAAAGCTTGTTTAAGCCCTTTCCACGTAACCAATTGGCCACAAAGGCACAATCTTTTCCACGAAAATCCTCTAACACCGCGTCCCGCATGATAGCTCGCCACGCCAAAGATTTTACATGAAATCGAGGGTGCAGTTCAAATTCCCCACCCCTAAAGCACGGGGATCAAATTCCCCACCCCTTGGAAGACTCTGATAATCAAATTCCCTCCTCCCCGGGACGTCAAAGGTGTCAAATGCCCGGGGTGCCCGGGGGCGGGGGGGCATGTTGAAGCTTCGATTTGACCGATACATAATCCAATACTACTATTGTCAATTCAGTCCGGTGTCCGCTTAATAGGATTTTTTTAACAATAGAAATTAGCCAAATACAACTTATTTTAGTGTCTGCGTCCACTTAATAGAGGTATCCGCTGAAGGGGTTCGTTATAAAGGGAAATATAAGACGATAATTTTGGGATCCGGCTTAGTGCTGTGTCTGCTTAATAGAGGGTGTCCGCTTGATAGAGGTTTTTGGATTACATGCTCTGGATTCTATATTCCTTGACAGTGGAACATGGATTCCGGATTCCAATTGTAAGCGAAATTTGGATTCGTAGAGTTGAAGTCTGAATTCCAAATTTTTCTTGGATTCGGGATTCTAAACAATTTTTCGATTCCGGAATTTGAATTACCCTACACGGAATGATTTTGCTCCGATTTTGTACAAAGCGGAGTTTTATGTTAATTGTAATGGAGCATAACTGGAATGCCAATTCAGCATAGTGGAAGCATAGTGGCATTTGTTGAGCAAAAACAATTAGAATAAATATTAATTGCTTAACCGTATCCGTGAGCAAAAGTAGTGGAAGGTCACGTGACAAGGTCTTTAGTCGACGCCATCCCATCTGCAGCGGCCATTGCCGGCCAACGCTTTTGTTTGGATGACAATTAGTTCACACTGGATAGAAGAGTCTGCCAACTTTTTAGTAAGTAATTCATCGTACTAAGAGCACATTAAACGATCTTTGAAGGTTGCTGCTTGTAAAACTCAACCAATGTTGAACATTGCGGGTGTGAAGGCGGTGGAAACTTGAAGACATCTTTTATAGAAGGTATGTTCTTCTAAAAGGCAAGAAATCACTCTCGTTTTATCACCCATGTTAACGAGTACAATGCGATAACTTTGGAAATGCGTACCTACCTTCCTTCCACCGACAAAATAGGTGAAACAGACTCTCTTCCTTGTGTATAGTAGTGCATCGGCATATGGCCGTGATGTACAGCGATCGATAAAGAAACGATCTGCCGCACAGTCGGTCGTATTTTATGAACAACTGTATTCTGTTGTGCTCGGTTACACTTAGTTTTGAATCGAAAATAAGCACAAGTACCTGAGTTACGCTAATAGACCTAGTGGTCAAAGATAACAAATGTTAGATTGAAGAAAATATAAACGGGTTATTCCAAGAAAGATTTAACATTTTTCATTTCCCCGAAGGATCTTGAAGTGAAAATTTTCCCAGGAGGGGAATCGATCCCGGGACGGGACGAGAGGGGAGGGAAGGGAGAGAAACATAAACATTCCAGTTTTTGGAATTATTTTAATGTACGACTTTGAAACTTAAGAGCGGATGTCAGTAAATATCGACCAGAGGTCTACAAAAGTGAAAAATCGAAAATTCTCAAAAAAATTCACAAAGTAGCACTAGGTAAGCTATTAACATAAATGTAATTTTTACTTCGATCCGATAATTATTTTCCACGTACGGGGGGGTTATTGGTTTCGCGGCTCTCGGACCGGGTTTTCCAGGCCCGAGACCATGTGTCGCAAAAAAATCGTTTTAAAATTCAAATCCATTGTAATGTGCACAACAAATAACTTATTCAGAAGAGTACTTAATTGCACACATTCTAAGTGGTGATTTACTCAGTTTGAACGAAAGTGTAATATTTTGGAGATTTTTCATTATTTTCAATATTTTGAACGTTTTCGTTCAATGAAAAAATGGCAAATTTCAAAGCCCAAAATCGTCGACTGGTACCTCGATTTCAGTAACGAGTCTTATACCACGTTAAAGAGCGTTATCTCTTCTTTCAAAATCTGTTTTCAAAACTACGGGCAACTTAAAAGAAAATGTTTGAGGCCAAAAAATACAAGTAGTACTTTTCTGAAATTTGAGCTTTCCAGACGCGGCGGGCCGACTAAAAACTTGGAAAAATACCGTAAGAAATCAGTTTGAGCAATAGTGGTTTCATGTTATCAGCTTTCAGAAACCAAGACGTGTTTATACAGCGATCTGATATAAATTAATGCCGTTTGCTATCAAGAAAGGCAGATTTAAGCTGTCAACTCCTGCCAAGTGCACCAGTCACGTGAAGTTGTCAAAGGGAGGGCAAAGCACTAATATTAAAAAGTCTTAAAATTCAAAACGGTTTACGTCCATGAAATTAGATTTTAGCGTAAAAAACAATGTTGTGAATGTCTGTTGTTCGTACCTTAGAATGGTGTTTCCATATATTGGAAATGTCAAGTATCCACACGGGAGAACATACCAAACAACAACGTTTCAAATCCAAGCGCCGAAAGATCGTAAACGGCAAAGATTGCGTTACATTTCACAGAACGACCGCTTACCACTGTTGTCACTCCTTTTTTCGCTGGAAGCTACGAGGAGTTTTCATTCCGTCATGAGTGATTCTTGATCAGCGTTTCCTTGAAAGTACGACCCCGGACAGGTGATAACTGAGGACGTTTCGTCAAGACTCCTGTTGTTCAGTTTCAGGCTTTAGCAGGTGCGTAGTCAGGATTTTTCCGAAGGTACGCCCAACTTTTTCTACATCTTATTCCCCCCCTCCCGCCCCCCCCCCCCCCCCCACCACAAATCTCAACATTTTTTTAAGGTGCCTTTATCAAAGGTGGGGTTAACGGTTGTAAGCAAAAGCATTTTTGCTGTTTATGAAATGACTCAGCCTCTAAAATTCTTTAATTCTGTCGGCTTGTTATGTTCATTGACGTCAACCATTTATCATTAATTCAGCTACTAAAAATCAAGCTTGTAGTACCTCCGACTTTAGTTTACAAATGACTCTTTTTACCCCTTTTTGTCACATTATTTTTGACCGACAAAAGCACCACACATTGACGTGATTGTGCCCTACTTCGTCTACTCCGAAGACAGGTCGTGGAGAAAACAACGCGTTCACGCTTTACATCATCAAGCTTGCTATATAAATAAATCATCCAAGATTCGGTTCTCCAATTAATGTCGTCGCTTCTCTGGAGACCGATTTTTTTTAGTTATGTTTATTTCATTCTATTTTTTTCCTCAACGTTTTCGGGTACGCACGTGCAAACTGTGCGTACAAGTAGCTACGCCCCTGTTTAGTCTCCTTAGCCCTGAGCGTTCCTCTCTTGCGGTTTTCGCGGGAGTTCAGGATGTGGTCCACCCAGTATTTCACGTCTCTTTTAAATGAGAGGCAGCACTTCTTGTTTAGGGACTGTGCAATAATTATCAGGAGGGGGGCCCCTAAAATAATGGAAAGGAGGGGGGGCTCTACATTAGATTTCTCAAGTAAGTTGAGGGGAGGTCTTAATTAAATTTCACAAATTCGATAATGAATAAATAAACATTTTCCAAATAGACAGATGCCACTCCTTTGACTATCCATAATGTCTAAATATTGCATCAACATAAACACATGCTTTAACTTATTTAGAATGTCAACATATGATAGATTGAAACAATCGTCCATGCACAGAAGTCACAAACCACGTTGTGAATTTTGCCAATAAAACATTTGGCATTCAAGAGGTCCCGCAGACATGCCAGGTCTGTTCTTGATTTAAACAGCGAGAGGGTTTCTAGGTCTACAGTTTCTAGCTGAGGAATGCCACATGCTTCTGTTTCATAGTTGTCATCACTTCATAGAGCACCAAAAATTCCTTGCAATGAAAGCAAAAAAACGGGCAACGAAAAGGAACAAACTTCCAGACATTAATTGGTCCGACGAGGTTGAAGTCAACTCGCTGTCTGCAAGTAAACTGAAACTCTACCTAAAGGAACGCGGTTTACCCGTCAGCGGAGGGAAAGCAGCACTGGTAGCTCGTGTTCTAGGTGCTGGGGAAACTCAAGGTAAAGAAAACCCGGATGAGCAGCAATCTAGCAGTTCCGAAGACCAAGAAGATAATGAACAATCAGACGATTCGGAAATTGACGATTATGAACGAAGAACAAAGTTTCGAGGTGCTCTTCATCCCTGACGACGCAGTGGAATGCGTTGCAGTACGGTGAATAAAGGTACGGGTTAGAGAGGGGGGGGGCACATCATAATTTTGAGAGAACGTGAGGGGGGGTCAGAGCTAATCTTGACGCTGCTGGAGGGGGGGACCTATCTAATTTTTCCTTTGGTGAAGCTCGTTTTAGGACCCCCCCCCCCTTCCTCATAATTATTGCACAGTCCCTTACCGTTTCGTTATCAGACAGCGCTTAGGCTCTTAGCCTTTCATTTAATTTTGATCAAATTTTTATCGTTTAGTTACTCAGCATACTTTCGATCCTGTCCTTGTAAACTTATACTTTTATACTTTAAGAGAGCTTAATACCTATATTATTTTTTTCTTCTTTTAGTGTCGTCCAAAAGACCCAGTTTTTTGGCATTTTTTAAAAAAGCAAGAAAAAGAAATGACAAGGTTTATTTTTTTTTGGACTTAGATTAATTCTTTTAATCTAAAAAATTAGCATTATAACATCATTTCGAGGCATAAAACGTTCGGTGGTGTATCCTCTTTGCTTTTTACCCTTTTTGGGCCTTTTTTTCATGAAATTGACCATCACATTTTCCGCCATATTGAGTTTGTGTCGATTTGGTGACCATGTCTTGTTGTTTTCAGTCTCCACGGCAATGATGCTGGTGTTTCAGGCCTCCCGTTCTCAGATTTCTTGTGATTTTTTTTTTCACCCCACCGACAGACCCGCCCAAAACCAGGAAACCTATTCGACGCTAAACGAACGAAGAGGGGATGACCTAAGCCTTATGGTTTCTTTTTGGGGTTCCTCACCACATTGCGTGTTTCTGTATACTTGTCTTTTGTTTTGTTTTGTTCTTTTTTGTCCGTAAAATAAACGGAAACTGTACAAAGACCCTCAATATTCCCTTTGGAGGTTCTCGAACGCGCATAAAAAAATGAAAAACACGATGATTTATTGACCGCAAGGGCAATGGGGTGGGGTTAGGGCTCGTTACTGCACTCCGGTTCACTCTTACGCTGTCAAATGGTCCGGAAATACAAAATGAAAAATGACTGTGGACAGACTATTCACGTCTAGACATCAAGCATCTTTTAAGATGGGACTTATCGCCTCTCCCTGTTCATGGAGTTGATTCAAGGTGTTGAGGTTAATTTCGTGATGCTCTGCATGTTGCCAGGACATGTTTCAAAAGGGCCTTTCCAAAGGTACGGAGTCCGCCGTCACCTTGTCAACCGTGCGAGAAATGATGTACTTCACAAAAACAAAGAGAAGTTATTGTCGATTTGCCCCGCCCCCTACCCCCGAAAGTCCCCGACAGGACCGCTTCAAAGTACTCCCCATGTGGTTGCGCAGGGGATATTAACAGGTCTACCTAATTGCACCGTACATCAATGACAGTTTAGCTCAATCAGAAGCCCCTTTCCCTGGCTACTTCAAGGTGTGTGCACCTCCTTTAAGCTGTTGTTTTCGGTTCTTACTGAAATTTTTGATCTTGAGGAAATTCAAAACGACAGGAGCAGGTTATGGGCTTTTTTCCTAGCCCTAATCCTACATCACGGGAAATCCCTCAGGTTAGGCAAGAATTCGATAATCCTTCCATAATCATTCATTTTTTCACCCCGTGAATTGGGTATTTTTAGCTTATTTCGAGGAAATACTTTTTGCTTCAAATCCAGGGTGGGCCGTTTAAACACATTTTTTAAGCCAAATGGTTTTTGCGAGAATCTTCTTACCCGAACTTTTCGCATAAAAAACGACAAATACCCGAAAAAAGCTCATGTTGTTGGTGGTGGTGGCATATTTCCGATAAATTCAGCTCAATGTCTCGTGAAGAAGAGTTCAGACCCGTGCCGCGCGCCTCTCGAGGCAAGCGTTCCGTCGAAATGCGAGCCCAAAAACAGGTGGTAAGCGGTCAATCTTTGAAAAGTAACGCAATCTCCGTCGTTTGAGAGAAGCCGAAGATGCTCTTGCGATGCTGTCCTTGATGGTTTTTATTTCCAGTATCTAGGAAACCCATGCTAAGGTATGAAACATACACTCGTAGGCAATGTTCTGTCCGCTAAAGTCTAATTCCTGGACGCAGAAACGTTGTGCTTTTTGAAGTTTATTATTTTGCTTTGCCCTTTGACAACCTTACGTCACTCGTGCGTTTGGTAGCAGAAGATGGCTAAACTCTGCTTTTCTTGTTGGAAAACGGCTTTAAATTTTATCAGATCGCTCGATAAACACGTGTTAGTTCTGATAGCTGATAACGTTAAATCACTGTTGCTCAAACTGATTTCTTATTGCATTTTTCTGAGTTTTTAGCATCGACCCGCTGAGTCTGGAAAGCTCAAATTTCAGAAAAGTACCACTAGTATTTTTTGACCTCAAACATTTTCTCTTAAGTTGCCCGTAGTTTTGAAAACAGATTTTGAAAGAAGAGATAACGCTCTTTAACGTGGTATGAGACTCGTTACTGAAATCGAGGTACCAGTCGACGATTTTGGGCTTTGAAATTTGCCATTTTTTCATTGAACGAAAACGTTCAAAATATTGAAAATAATGAAAAATCTCCAAAATATTACACTTTCGTTCAAACTGAGTAAATCACCACTTAGAATGTGTGCAATTAAGTACTCTTCTGAATAAGTTATTTGTTGTGCACATTACAATGGATTTGAATTTTAAAACGATTTTTTTGCGACACATGGTCTCGGGCCTGGAAAACCCGGTCCGAGAGCCGCGAAACCAATAACCCCCCCGTACGTGGAAAATAATTATCGGATCGAAGTAAAAATTACATTTATGTTAATAGCTTACCTAGTGCTACTTTGTGAATTTTTTTGAGAATTTTCGATTTTTCACTTTTGTAGACCTTTGGTCGATATTTACTGACATCCGCTCTTAAAGTGTTTTGTAGATTTTCAACTATGCATGAAAATCAAATTGCTCGCCCCTCTGTGGAATAAAAAATATAGAATTACAAGTTCTTACGTTATCCTAATAGTCCTAATGATTAGATATCGGTCAACCCCATGCGTGTGTCCCAAGGTAGTGCATTGCGATTAAACGGCAGATACCCAAAACCCAGACCACAATGAAAACTTTTTACAGTAATTAGCGATTAAAAAGATGGACCATTTTTTTATTTTTCTGTGATCACATATATGTTTAAATAAGAGCGCTCAAATTGACCTTTAAGAGCGGCTCCGCGTAAATATCAACTACACGTGGAAATAGTCAAAAAATGACCTGGCCACAAACTCAGCCAGAATAAAGCCCTATCGGGCCCTAGTTACAAAATCGTTGGTTTAAGTACGATCGAGTGAATAATATTTTTTTGACGAATTTTTTTCTTCCCGAGGCCTAAAATGGGAAAAAATCATGCGAAATTAGAGTCGTATTCAGTAACTCGTACATTATAAAATAAAACTGGCTAGTAAAATATAATGACACCTCATATTTTTACTATGTTTCCTCTATAATTTTAACTGATTAGTTCGCGATTTGGTCAAAAAGAGATATTTTGAGAAATTTTCAAAGTTGTTGACTCAAAATCGTTTAGTCAACCGACGAAATTTAGCACTTGTTCACGAGCTAAAAAAGCGGATTGGTACATGGCTTTGAACACCAAGGCGTGTTTAGCCTGAAAGAGCATTCTTTTTTTTTCAAATTAGCGAAATAAAATTTTTGGGTAAATGAAATCACGAGCGCTAACAAAGCGAAGCAAATGTAATTGTTACACTATAAACGGGCGAAAAAACGTGACCTCTGACCGAAGCACAACCAAATGCGAATTACGGTAGGCGCCAAACCTTTAATTATTCGGTAAGTTCTCGAAACAGTATTGGTCCGAAATGTTTATAGATTTTTTAAAAATAAAGCTGAGTTAAAGTATTAAGTGTCAAAAAGTCCACAAAGCGGTAAAAACTACAACAAAAGTCACGAGTATTAAATCTGTTCCGTTTTCTGAATTTTATGCAGCGAGTCATGCGATTGAACGAATTAACAGTTTTTAATCCAACGATACCCACCTGAGACTGTGTTAGTTTAAGAGTACATAGAACTTCTCAGAAGATTTCTCGGAAAGACCTCCAGAAGGAAATGAATGAAGAATTTGAACTTATAAACTGTAACAATTTCACTTGCCTCCACGGCAAAACAAAAACAACTGTCGAACTGCCACAGGCAAACCAGCTTTCAGTGCAGTCATGCAAAGCATGTCACGTCACGTAATTCTGCCCCACGCATTTGGGAAGGAGGGAGAGGGAGGAAATTCTTCCATGCTGAGCGCTATCTTTTGTAACTAGTTAAAGAAAAGAATAACTTTTTCCCCAGTTTTTGCTCGAGGGGCGCTGTGCACTTCTTTTATTTTATCTGCTGTTTATAATGGTTGTGTTTCAAGTTCAGAACGTGCATCTATAGCCTCGCAATTGGTGTGTTCGAGTTACCGAATGCTGTATACAAAGGATATCAAAGGGCACCAAAGCAGTGGCGGATCCAGGGGGAGGGTCCAGGGGGTCCGGACCCCCCCCCCCCCATCAGACCTGATACTTGTTTGAGACTAAAATCCTTACTACGATAGGATTGTATATCACTGTTTAACTGGTTGAATTTTTTAATGAAACGCGTGTTGTATGTTGCCACTAAATTAAATTCTTGGGATATTCAAAAATGCGATTGTCTTTGGGTACCCTCCTATGATCTGTTCGCCTCTGCTCTCAAAGCAGCATTTCCCGCGCCAACGTAAAACGGCAACTGGCTTTCACGGATTGAGAAACACGTAGTCGTCTCTGCCTACTCAGTGACTAGTGGGAGGGGGTGTGGGGGAAAATAATTTGCCACAAAAAGGTTCAACAGTCCTTTCTAAACCAAAATTTGGACCTCCCCCGACCCCAATTAAAAATTCCTGGATCTCGCCCTGCAAAGATGTTACTCTGAGTTCGGAGCCAATCAAGGCTTGTGCTGGCGCATGCAAGTAAATCAATTTTATCGAGTTATATTGTTATTAGAGGCTCACTTGTAGGACGAAAAACAGTATAATATTATTTAGGGACTGTGCAATAATTATCAGGAGGGGGGGCTGAAAAACTACAGTTATCTAGCAAAAACTTAGACAGTACCCCCCCCCCCCCCTCCAAAACAAAAAAAAATTAGTTCTAACCCCCCCTCTGTTATGTTAAAAATAACATCGCACCCTCCCACCACACTGGTAAACTCAAAACTGGACTGAGCTGCCATCACAGCTTCAATAATGACAAACGTTATTATGTAACATCTAGTATCGAGAAGGATGTTGATCGCTTGACTGAAGATTTAGACAAAAGCATTTGCTAAGTACTGGGGTGCTTACCACATTGGCTCAAAATCTAAAATTTCTGAAGCCAGAAAGAGAAAGGAGCAGGGAAAAAAATCAAAGAACAGGAGATTGAACGCTTCAAATAACAGACGAAAAAGAGCTTGCATTATATTTAGATCCTTGGGAGGAGAGCCTGTTGAACTTTGTTATGAGCCACATATATATGGCATTCTGCAAATCGATTCAGTCGATGAAGAAACATTACTTTTTGTCGCATCAAAAACCGACAAAGCTTGTCTACGAGATCTGTTTGATTAACATTGTTTTATTGGGGAAGCTGAAAAACAAGTTCATGATTTTTGCTTTACATAGGATCAGCTCAATTAATTAGAAGACGGGTTAGAATTGATCAGTTGTGAATTTGCTTTTCATTTTGATGGAATATTTTCAATAATCGTTTAACAGCTGTTCGTGTTGATATTTGTTACAGTCTATCATGATGCCTGTATTGAGAATCTTTTATTGCGTTTAATTTTATTTACATTTCGAATAAAACTTAAGGCCCCCCCCCCTCCGTCAAATGAGTGATTTTACTTTGAGCCCCCCCTATCTTGGCAGCAATTTTATGTAATGCCCCCCCCCCCCCCTCTGGTTTTAGGCCCCCCCCCTCCTGATAGTTATTGCACAGTCCCTTATGTAATACGAAAATTGTGCCTGATCATGTGTATCCTAGAGGAACAAGAGACATATTTGTTGTGAGCCTTTCTAATTATTCGGTTTCCTGTGGTTCGGTGGTTCCTTGTGTTGAAACATCCCGACTAAAAAGCCAACAACAGGGAATGAGCTCTTCGGAAGCCAATGAACTAGTGGCCACATCCGGATCTCAAAAAAAAGATTTGGATAAGTTGAAAGGTCAAAATCGAAGGAACTGATCGGCGAAAAGAGAAAAGAAAGCCAGTACAAACAAAATTAAGAATATACATGATATCATTTTGATATTAGTCGGTTTGCAACACAAACCTTTGTCGGGGGCTGATACTGTGGCGTCGTTACCAAAATTGAATTTAAAACTAAAGTACATAATTATAAACATAATTGGTGATTACAAAGGTAGTCTAATAAACCTGAACTGACGCAAGTAAGGAACCAAAAATAACGACCTGGCCCTGGTTGATCAAACGACCGATCATTTTTCCAACGGATACCGCGTAGAACGAAATTTTTGTGGGAGTTTATTTCTGCGGATTGGCGATTTTTTGTGTTTTGCGGGAACTAATTTTTGCGATTAGGACAGACTGGTTTTTCTTGCTGGGGATTAATTTTTGCGATTTCAGAAAGTACCCAGTCAACCCAGCATTGATAATATTTTCGTTTTTATTGAGTACGTGCAATAGAAATACATATTTTCAAACAATACTAGGTGTGCATCAGTATATGTTTCTGAAAAAAAGAGACCAGTTGTAATTGAACAGACGTGATTTCTTGGTACTGTATTCTTGTGTAGTGAATTTAAGTTAGAGAATACAGTATTTCCTCTGGAGTAAACTTTGCGGGAAATATTTGTTGCAGTAATTTTTATTTGCGGGAACTTATTTTTACAAAGTATTGACAGTCATGAAATCCTATCAATAAAATTCAGCCGTGAGTGAAAGAGTGAAAATGACATGAAGACAGAGGGGAAAAGATAATAACAGATCAGTCAACTGGGTTTAAAATTGTTTAGCCTGACATTGTATGTATGCGAACGGGAATGAAATATTTGTTAGTTCTGGAGCGATGAATTTTTTTTGAAAGCACGTTTCAAAGCAAAAATTTGCCAAAACTTTAACTGAGAGCAATTGCTAGATTCTATGGTATTTTTTCTATTTCTGTTTGGTCACATGAACCGTGATGTCAGTTTTTTAAGTTAAGATAACCATATTTAGCGCTGTGGTGGACATGTCTCATATTATCTCAGTCGTGACAGATGAAACCTTTATTACACTTGGGTTCAAATGTTATTACGTATGGACCTTTATTACACTTGGGTCCAGTTATAGACCTATTCGGCTAACTCAATGTTGTACCCATTCAAATCTCCCGGGGATAAGATTCTTTGTGTACTGTATTTGCATTATAATGTGGCATTCACATTTAAATGATATGGAACTTCCTGAAACAAAACGTTTTATTCCCAAAGGGTTTGAATTGGGTACAACACTGAGTTAGCCGAATAGGTCTATTACACTTGTGCCTTCCACAAGTTCCACTGACAAGAAATCCGGATCCCTGAAGCGAATTTGGCTAAGAGGCAACCACACATTTAACCTCCCTTGGTGGCATTTTCAGGGGAGTCATATTTTCCCATATTTCCTCCCTTACCTGAGACCAAGATATGTATCATTTATACCAGTCAAATCAGAAAATTGTGGGTAACGTTGTTGAGATCAAAGGTGAAAAAAATAATTCACACTTTTCGTTTGTGGGGAAGGAGGAATTACGAATCCCCTAAAAACGCCTGCTCATCAAGTCCAAGATTATATCGGCGGAAGAGGCAGCTTTGCCCTCAAGCGAGGGCAAAAATGAAACAGTCCAAAGCTAATTTTATTTCATAAATGTTTTAGCGCACAGCGTGGAAGAATTTTTCCCTCCTTCCCAAATGCGCGGGGCAGAGACTGCACTGAAAGCTGGTTTGCCTGTGGCAGTTCGACAGTTGTTTTCGTTCATTGCCGTGCCGGCAATTGAAATTGCTACAGTTATAAGTTCAAATTCGTCATTCATTTCCTTCTGGAGGTCTTTCCGAGAAATCTTCTGAGAAGTTCTATGTACTCTTAAACTAACACAGTCTCAGGTGGGTATCGTTGGATTAAAAACTGTTAATTCGTTCAATCGCATGACTCGCTGCATAAAATTCAGAAAACGGAACAGATTTAATACTCGTGACTTTTGTTGTAGTTTTTACCGCTTTGTGGACTTTTTGACACTTAATACTTTAACTCAGCTTTATTTTTAAAAAATCTATAAACATTTCGGACCAATACTGTTTCGAGAACTTACCGAATAATTAAAGGTTTGGCGCCTACCGTAATTCGCATTTGGTTGTGCTTCGGTCAGAGGTCACGTTTTTTCGCCCGTTTATAGTGTAACAATTACATTTGCTTCGCTTTGTTAGCGCTCGTGATTTCATTTACCCAAAAATTTTATTTCGCTAATTTGAAAAAAAAAGAATGCTCTTTCAGGCTAAACAAGCCTTGGTGTTCAAAGCCATGTACCAATCCGCTTTTTTAGCTCGTGAAAAAGTGCTAAATTTTGACGGTTGATTAAGCGATTTTGAGTCAACAACTTTAAAAATTTCTTAAAAAATCTCTTTTTGACCAAATCGCGAACTAATCAGTTAAAATTATAGAGGAAAGATAGTAAAAATATGAGGTGTCATTATATTTTAGTAGCCAGTTTTATTTTAAAATGTACGAGTTACTGAAAATGACTCTAATTTCGCATGAAAAAAAAAAACAAATCGTTTCTGGATTTCACTACTTATTCTGTGTAATTTCGGTTCCCAAATAGCTTGCAAATACAGCCCTCTCTCATTAGGCGTTTTTCGAGCATTTTATGTATGTAAAAACATTAAGCATTTGTCGAGCATTGTGGCTTTTTCAGCGCATTTTCGTAAAAGAATATTCATCAGTTTGGTCTCAAAGAAAATAGACTTTTCACATTGGAGAAAATGACGACGTAAATTCAAACTTCAAGATTAAAACAATCAACTTCATCCCTAATATAGCGGCGTAGAGGATAATTGTTCAATGTTGCCGTTTCAGCCTGCAAAGCAAGCGTTCATGTACATGTATTTTGCGGTGCGAAAAATGATACTGAGCAATATTCTCCTGCGGTATATACTTCATGGTAGAAAGCCACAAGTGCACCGGTAATATACACTCTGTGTATTATGTAGTATTGTGTCTTCTCCCTAATAGCTAGTGGTAGTTACTAGTAGTTACTGGTAGTTACTAGTAGTTACTGGTAGTTACTAGTAGTTACTAGTAGTTACTAGTACTTACTAGTAGTTACTGGTAGTTACTAGTAGTTAGTAGTAGTTACTGGTAGTTACTAGTAGTTACTGGTAGTTACTGGTAGTTAGTAGTAGTTACTGGTAGTTACTAGTAGTTACTGGTAGTTACTAGTAGTTAGTAGTAGTTACTGGTAGTTGCTAGTAGTTACTAGTAGCTACTAGTAGTTACTAGTAGTTACTGGTAGTTACTAGTAGTTACTAGTAGTTACTAGTAGTTACTGGTAGTTACTAGTAGTTACTGGTAGTTACTAGTAGTTAGTAGTAGTTACTGGTAGTTACTAGTAGTTACTAGTAGTTACTAGTAGTTACTAGTAGTTACTGGTAGTTACTAGTAGTTACTAGTAGTTACTGGTAGTTACTGGTAGTTACTAGTAGTTACTAGTAGTTACTACTAGTTACTAGTAGTTACTGGTAGTTACTAGTAGTTACTGGTAGTTACTAGTAGTTAGTAGTAGTTACTGGTAGTTACTGGTAGTTACTAGTAGTTACTAGTAGTTACTAGTAGTTATTATAACATAACAAAAGTAAATCGCGCGCTCTGATTGGTCAGTTAGCCACTACCATTTGCCCGTGGGTGCACTCTAAGAAACTGAGCTAGCGCGGTAAAATTTAGGCAAATTCAACAAATCTCCTCTCCTGACGGTAAAATACACCGGTGAAATGCACAGATGAAAAGTGGAAGGTGAAGAAAATACTAAGCTGTCGTTTTGAAGGAAAAAAGACAAAAGATCAAGCGACAAATTTGCCCTGGATGAATTAATCACTGTTTTCCTCGCGGCTAGAATCGGCTGGAGGAAAATCGAGCGAGCGAAGATTTAAGGTACATTTTGTGTGTTTTTTTATAGAGGAGAAAGTCTGTTTGAAATGTCAATTTATCAATTACCATTGTGTTATTGACTTTTTGGTCAAGCTGATGCTAAATTCAAGCAAATATTTTAGGAAACACGCTCAAATTCGAGACAGCTTTGTTGTGAAGTTTTCATCGCATCGATTAACAATTTTAGTTGAGTTTAAACGGGCACATAACGCTGGAATAAGCGAATTTCATTTGAGTACAGAAACATTTGGGTTTTCAAATAAATTTTTCAAAAAATAACTTCTGTGTGTATTATTTTGTTCCTCAGTGTTCATTCATAACAGTCGTTCAGGGAACAGTCGAAAAACAACAGCTTCAGCGCCGGCTGTGTGTCGGCGAATTTCAGTTGACTTTCATAGCTGGATTTCCCCAGACAGATTTCGATACAAAGCTAGTTAATTTCTTTTTAAAAATAGTGTTACCTGTTATTCTAAAGGAATTACTGTCAAATTTTCTCATTTCTACTTTACGTTTATTTCAAAAATTGTCACATAAATAAGCTTGATAATTATTTCATTTATTTAGTTTTAGCTT
>OZ037783.1:4374743-4382243 GCA_964035525.1 Porites cylindrica | reverse complement strand
CCGGTGGGCAAGTCTTTATTTTTTTCTAAGCTGGACTCTTTTTCTCCATAGATGTTTTTGCAGTTGTAGCAGTGACAATTTTTACAGCCGAGGCCGTTCACAAAACAAGGACACTTTGTTCTATTCCTACCTTGCACGTCTGTGCACGATTCAACTTTGGAACTTTTCAGTTTTTCGCGTTCTCCACATCTACACTGCGTCTTAAGTTGTTTTGATTTGTTGCTTGTTATGTTTCCACAGTTTCTACTCTTACATCGATCCAATGAACATTTTTGTCCGCTGTTCACACAAGGACACCTCGACTTTTGGCCCCAAGAGTTTACTGCGCATGCCAATTTCTCTCTTGACTTTATTTTGCTGCCACAGCTGCATCCTCTTCTCTCATCTGCTTTTGTTTCAGTTCCTTTATCAATTGTAGTACCTATTTGAAGAGAAAATTTAACTTTAAATCTAGCCATATTTTTTGTCTAGTTTAGGAACGCTACCATGGCCTTTAAATGCCTTACTTCCCGCGTGCAGGAGTACCTTTCTCCCAGTTCATTAAGCGAGGAGAAATAGGCGGGCGTGCCACGAGAAGTTCACAGACACTGAACATTCCACTTTTCAAGTCTGCCAGTGGTCAGAGGACGTTTTATTATAGAATAGTCAGTATCTGGAACTCCATGGATAACCTTCTTAAAACTTTTGAGTCAGTATCTGCTTTTAAGTTCAATCTGAAACGTAAACTGGTCAGTTCTTAAGTTTTTATCATGTCATTTAAATTTTGGTGTGAATGTTTCTATTAGAATTTCAAAGTAAAAGCTTTTTAAAATTAATCTATAAATTATACGTCTGATAAATATCATTGTAAATATTTTGAGCGTCCTTGAAGGTGTTTATTGTAATAAATTTTTATCTTTTTAGTCGTATGTAGCTAACTGAATTAACTACCAGTAACTACTAGTAACTACTAGTAACTACCAGTAACTACTAGTAACTACTAGTAACTACTAGTAACTACCAGTAACTACTAGTAACTACCAGTAACTACTAGTAACTACTAGTAACTACTATTAACTACTAGTAACTACCAGTAACTACCAGTAACTACCAGTAACTACTAGTAACTACCAGTAACTACTAGTAACTACCAGTAACTACTAGTAACTACTAGTAACTACTAGTAACTACTAGTAACTACTAGTAACTACCAGTAACTACTAGTAACTACTAGTAACTACTAGTAACTACCAGTAACTACTAGTAACTGCCAGTAACTACTAGTAACTACTAGTAACTACTAGTAACTACCAGTAACTACTACTAACTACTAGTAACTACCAGTAACTACTAGTAACTACTAGTAACTACCAGTAACTACTAGTAACTACTAGTAACTACCAGTAACTACTAGTAACTACTAGTAACTACTAGTAACTACCAGTAACTACTAGTAACTACTAGTAACTACTAGTAACTACCAGTAACTACCAGTAACTACTACTAACTACTAGTAACTACCAGTAACTACTAGTAACTACCAGTAACTACCAGTAACTACTAGTAACTACTAGTAACTACTAGTAACTACCAGTAACTACTAGTAACTACTAGTAACTACTAGTAACTACCAGTAACTACTAGTAACTACTAGTAACTACTAGTAACTACCAGTAACTACCAGTAACTACTACTAACTACTAGTAACTACCAGTAACTACTAGTAACTACCAGTAACTACTAGTAACTACTAGTAACTACTAGTAACTACCAGTAACTACTAGTAACTACTAGTAACTACCAGTAACTACCAGTAACTACTACTAACTACTAGTAACTACCAGTAACTACTAGTAACTACCAGTAACTACTAGTAACTACTAGTAACTACCAGTAACTACTAGTAACTACTAGTAACTACTAGTAACTACCAGTAACTACTAGTAACTACTAGTAACTACTGGTAACTACTAGTAACTACCAGTAACTACTAGTAACTACTAGTAACTACCAGTAACTACTAGTAACTACCAGTAACTACTAGTAACTACTGGTAACTACTAGTAACTACCAGTAACTACTAGTAACTACTAGTAACTACTAGTAACTACCAGTAACTACTAGTAACTACCAGTAACTACTAGTAACTACTAGTAACTACCAGTAACTACCAGTAACTACAAATAACTACTAGTAACTACTAGTAACTACCAGTAACTACTAGTAACTACTAGTAACTACTAGTAACTACCAGTAACTACTAGTAACTACTGGTAACTACTAGTAACTACCAGTAACTACTAGTAACTACTAGTAACTACCAGTAACTACTAGTAACTACTAGTAACTACCAGTAACTACTACTAACTACTAGTAACTACTAGTAACTACCAGTAACTACTAGTAACTACCAGTAACTACTAGTAACTACCAGTAACTACTAGTAACTACTAGTAACTACTAGTAACTACCAGTAACTACTAGTAACTACTAGTAACTACTAGTAACTACTAGTAACTACCCTGTAACTACCAGTAACTACTACTAACTACTAGTAGCTACTAGTAACTACTAGTAACTACTAGTAACTACTAGTAACTACCAGTAACTACTAGTAACTACTAGTAACTACTAGTAACTACCAGTAACTACTAGTAACTACCAGTAACTACCTGTAACTACTAGTAACTACTAGTAACTACCACTAGCTATTAGGGAGAAGACACAATACTACATAATACACAGAGTGTATATTACCGGTGCACTTGTGGCTTTCTACCATGAAGTATATACCTCTCCTGCAATCTTAGACAATGAAATGGAGTTGGGGCGAGTCAATTGTTTTCAGACAAGATGGCGGCCCCGATCAATTCCGGCGCAAAAAAAATGGCTGTTTTAAAACTATCAACTTATAAACATTAGTTGTTGGTGCACCACTAGCCCTTAACCGTCTTACAACGTTTAAAATTAATGAAAGGGCTTCTTTACATTAGGACAGCTAACTTTGCATATGCATCACATGCTTTCGCATTAATTTCCGCAGATAGGCTGGTTGCTATAAAGATGGGCGACGGCTTGGACCAAATAGATGACATGGGCGAAATTTGCGAAATAATGAAGTCCTTACAAATTCCGACAAAAGGATTAAAGAATTGTGAGGAAATGAAAGCTAAACTACGAGACTTTCTAAAGGAGTCTGCCACGAAAAGGGTTAGCGAGGTTAGTATCTTATTTTTTTCTATCGCAATTGCATAATTATATGGTAAGCAAATTCTACGATTCTCAGCAAACTGTGATGAAAATTTAGTCCCTTCAAAGTTATTGCTAACAGAGGCTGAAAATTGGTTTTTCTTGGTCGAAGTTATTAGTCAAGCGGCAATCATCTTCACGTCCTCGGTCTTTCGTCTTTCCTGTGAAACGTTAATTTAGTCACCAATGTTAGAAGATAACACTTTCCGATACCAAGATAGTCTAGTTCTGACAAACGGTCTCTTCTTCTCAGAATGTGTAACCTGCAAACTATCTATGGAAAACAATCTGCAGATAAATGCAGGCTGTCTTGCTTAGAGTTTTCACTGAAAAGTTTGAATAATACGTGGCGAGATTTAGCCTGAATTTCCGAGCAGTAGATTACTCCGCCTCACTTTTACTCCCTCAGTAAACGAATCGAAGTAATCGTTTGAAGTTCAGGCTTGCCAATAAAAAAGACAAAAAAAATACATTTGCAGTGATTTAATGATTATGATTTTCTTTGTTTCTAGCCTTACCAAGTAATCTCTAACGCTAGTAAGTCAGATGAAAGAAAACGCAAGAAACTTCAAGACATTTACAAAAAAACTTCAGACTTTTTGGATAAGCTTGACCCTGGGTTGAAAATCTCCCTCCAGGAAAGCTTTGGAGACCTCAAAACAACCATAAGGGAAAGTATAACAAAGTTACAACCAAGGAACGAATATACTGTCCTTGTCGCCGGTAAGATCATGATAAATCGTGTTATTCAAAATTATTACCATGCATGAAAGCACTACAGACTCCAAGAGATCATGACTCTTTGTCTGGTTTGAGTGCGATGTGCAATAAGTATGTATAATCAAATGATGAAGAGTGAAATTTTGTTAGGGATTTCGAAATATTTTCGAGCTGTACGAATTATGGTGCAATGTTCGTTTTCAGTCAGGTCCTCTCCCTTCCTCGCTTGAGAAAGAACCTGTGCCCAAGTTGTTCGAAGGCCGATTAGCGCTAACCTGCAGCGGTTTAATTTTACCGCGAAAATTTGTGAATTTGTTCAAAGTAACAATTCGGAGATATTAACTAATAAGGCAAGTCACAAATCAGATTTCACTCAAAACAGTAATGAATAGTACTCTTAGTCAAAGGCTTTTTAAAGGTTAAGCAAGTTAGCAATAACTGTTGATGCATGATTGTTCTTTCGAGACCGTTTTTTGAGAGGGTCGCTGTACATCTGGTTCTAAGCATGAGCCGAGCCTAATTCGAATTAAGGCCGACCCAAATTATTTAAACCGGCTGAATTGATCGAGACGCCGATCTTAATTCCAGCCGAACTAAATTCAGAAGGAGAAAAATTCTCATTTCGGTCAAACTGCTTACAAAATATGTTATAAGAATTTATGCATTAGGTTCGGTACGTGAAAAGTTCGGCGTCTGAATCAAGGGCGTTCCAAAGTCGATCCAAAGGCGAAATTCCCGGCCGGGCTAGGCGGAAAGAACGGCTGATCGAATCGTTCAAAATTGAAACAGGCGTTCCTAACTGATTCAAATGCCGAACTTTTCATGTACTTAATTCAATGTATTAGGTTCGGCTCATGAAAAGTACGGCGTCTGAACCGGGCCTTATAGTCCCCCTTGAGGAATGTTGTTGAGGAACCACTGCAAAGAGGAAGCCATTCGGAGGCAGCGTTTTGGTGTTTTTCTGTAAGGGACTAGACTGTGTTCTTCCACCCGGCCCCTTCCCCAGTGACGTTTGCTTTCTTAAGAGAGGTAATTAAGGTCATTATCACTGATTCCTCGCTCTATTTTTCCCTCCAATTCACCAACTGAACGCCTGCCGGAACAGGCCTATACCCTAACACCTTTTTTCAGCACCATCCAATGATTGCTATATATCCGATGAAATGTTTGGGGAGGGACCATTATTTTCTTTACTTGCACAATTTATGACATTTATTTCAAAATTTTCCAACACTCCCCCCGGTCAAAAAAAAAAAGGTCTTTCCCTTAACAGGACATTCAACGGTTTTTTTACGTGCTCCCACAGGTAGCCCAAGCTCGAAATATGAGCATCGGCATTGTTGCGTAACATTCAAAATATAAGGATTTGTATATGAAAAAAAACTACCGTTTCTGTAACTACGAAAATGAAAGGATTTCAATAAAAAAAAGCTTACCTTACTTAAAATGTGTGTTATGTCTCTCCCGTGTGGTCCACGGGCCGATTTATGACCGTTTTATGGGTTTTTATGTAAACGGTTTTCTCTCTATATAAAGGTTTGGCCCGTGGACCACACAGGAGAGACGTAACACACATTTTAAGTAAGGTAAGCTTTATTTTTATTGAAATCCTTTCATTTTCGTAGGTTACAGAAACGGTAGGTTTTTTTCCCATACAAATCCTTATATTCTGAATGTTACGCAACAATGCCGATGCTCGCCGATGCTCATATTTCGAGCTTGGGCTACCTGTGGTGCTCCTGATAAAATAATGAAAAATATCTTTGTTTTGGATTGTTTTGATGATCAGGCGAAACGAGTGCTGGCAAAAGTAGCGTTATAAATTTGATCCTCGGAGAAGATCTTCTTCCTTTCTCAGTCCTGAGTACAACTTCTACCATTTGCGAGCTGAAATATGGAGAGAAAAAAATGATTAACGTGCATTTCAAGGATGACGGAACACAAAAGCGTGACCCAGAAATGCATGAACTGAGTGAAAGTCCTGATGAAAACTACATAGCTCAGATCAGTAGATTTGTTAGCTTGAAAACTGATCGAGACAAGACACCGTACAAGAAGATAGAGATGTTTTGGCCACACCCTTTGCTTAAGGTAATGAAAAAAGATCAATTTAGGTCTCTGGGAAACTGCCCACCCACCCCTCTCCTAAGTCAACATTAACACTTACTTCTCACTTAAAGCAAAATGTTGGGTTAGGGGAGGGGTAGGTGGGCAGTTTCCCAGGAACCTAAATTGATCCATGGAAAAGTTATGTTTGTATTCAAATTTGTACCAGAAATTATTTGACAGATGTAACAAACCTAGACGGGAATATAGTTTCAAGAGAATGGTTTAACAACTTATATTTAATTTGTAATTAGCAGTCAGTTCAATGACTTGTTTATCTCTCTCTGAATACTCCGCGCGGTCTTAAATTGAACCAACGACGAAACTAACCTCAAGGGCCAGTTGCCAAGTACAGAAAAAGCCGACATCTGCTAACAGATTCTTTCATGCCGGTCTGGGATCTCGTAGCGAACGGGATACGTGCGTGTACACGCACGTAAATTTTTAACACGTATTTAAAATGGAGGAAAGATATAGTGTTGAGCTTTAACGTAATGTTGACAGAGGTTCAACTTTTGCTCTTACGTTCGACATTTCATGCATTGCTTCTATTTTATTTGTGGATGTTAAAGTTACGTGCGTGATCACGTAAAAGTTACGCGACAGTGGAAGTCCACCCTGAAGGAGGAAACTATCAAAGATGGAGGGATTAATTGAAACTCGGATAGTCCACCGCTTGAACATTCCCAAAAGGGTGAGTTTTTTAAAGCTCACTCAGACCGCATCCATCTTTGAAAACGTTAACTCCCAGTTATCATGAATTTATCACAGCTCATGTCACTGTCATTTCAGGAGAACGTTATGATAGTGGATAGTCCTGGAGTAGGGGAAAGTGAAGTGATGGATGAATTTGTAGTCAACTACATGTCAAACGCGTTCTGCTTTATGTATGTCATCAATACCCATAATGCCGGAGGGGTGCAGAAAGACAGGGTGAGAATTATAGTTTATGTATCAATTGTACTGAAACTAGCCTGCGTGGCGTGAAGCGTTTCTGTGTGGTTTAGGAGCAAAGAACGAGGAACAAGAGTCAAAGACCGCGCGAAAAATGGCGCAAGTAAAAGAGCGGGGAGGGGGTGGGAAAGAAAGAAAGGAACCCTCCCCCTCCCGCTTCCTTCATTTTTTGGCTCTCCTTTCATTTCTCGCGCGATCAAACCGAAAATCCCCTTCCACGGTCGTTTTTTGCTCCGAAACCAAACGGAAACGCTTGCTACACAGGCTATACCGAAACCGCTAACCCATCTTTAGAAAACATTAGTACGGACATTACCCTCCTTGCTCTGTTATCTCGTTAACAGCACTACTTATAAGCCCCATAAACTATTAATTTTTACCGGCCAGTAGATTTTGAGTGCTTTAAAATACTTAAATCTCTTTAATGACTTTATCTAGTGGATCTTCACATCACAGGTGTTTATTGATAGATTTAATACTTCAACTCGATGC
>OZ037783.1:4222243-4369743 GCA_964035525.1 Porites cylindrica | reverse complement strand
ACTCGGGTAGTCGAAACGTCGGTCACTGTCAGCAACAGTCCTACTCCGACAGGACTCTGGCGTTCACCTGGACCATAATGCTCAACCTGTTTTATGTGAAATATTAAATTCCATGTATTCACTTACTTTAGCTGGTATCTTCATCCTCTAGTATGCATGTGTAAAATTTTCGGTTTAAAATCTAAAAGCCACCAGCTCTAAATTTGTTAGGGAGGTCAGAGGTAAGAGTACTACGTCGGTATCGCAAAGGGTTTATATATGGGGATCAAATACTGTGAAATTGAATTTTTTCGAACAGTTCTCGAACCGCTGTAAAGTCACGTATATTTCTGATCTTTCACGGTTCACTTCTGGTAACTTAGTGATTTTCCAACGTGTATGGATTAAAAAGAAGTGGTAGCCTAATACTCGCTGATGACCATACGTGAACAGCACAAGGTTTTGCGAACTTGAATTTTCTCTGAGAAAAAAAATGCAAAAGCAGATAAAGTTTTCACAAGCATGCAGAGGACAAAGTACCCTGGGTACCAGAGGTTTTTCTCGCGTGCGACGGGGAGCTTCGTTTCGTCGGCCGAAGGCCGAGGACACGAGCAGCGGGTCACTTTTTAAGACTTGACCGAAATCGGAAACCGCGCATGAAAAGTCTCTGGCACCCAGGATAAGGACAAAGGGACTAGTACATACTATTAGTAAACTCGAGCTCATTTAGAAATGATGATGCGTAGTTTGATTTGTGATGGGTAAAGCGTCGGAAACCGCGCATGAAAAGTCTCTGGCACCCAGGGTAAGGACAAAGGGACTAGTGCATACTATTAGTAAACTCATTTAGAAATGATGATGCATAGTTTGATTTGTGATGGGTAAAGCGTGTTTTTTTCTGACATACTAATAAAAAAAAATACACTAATGGATGTGAATGCACACATTTCTGGCAGACATTATTAGTGTAATTAATAACCATTTATTTTTAGAGGTATATTCGTATAATTTGGAAACAACTACAGCCCGGAAAAAAGCTCCGAAGATGGTGAAATTTGAACTCAATTTGGATTTTCCCTGCCTCCCTTTCACTATTATTTGTGGAATAAACCACCCCTATGATCGAAGCGACAACGAAGTAATCAGTTTATTTTCCTTGTCATTATTCAACAGATGGCTGGAGGATGTCCTTTTTCGTGTCTCCCGTCAAGTTAAAATATCTCTTAAGACCACAAAGCTGTCCCTCCAAGAAACAAAGGAAAAAATTTCAAAGGCAAAGAGGCGGATGCAAGAACTGCAAGAATCTCAGCAGCGTAAATTTGATGAACTTAGTAAATATCAGTCAGAGATCCTAGAAGATATCATTGCAAAGCTGTCAGAGCACTTCAAATCCGAAGAGACGGTCAAGCAGTTTTGTGAATGGTCCCCTGATGAGGCACCTGAGGTTAAAGAAACCTGGCAGCTGACAAAGGATGAAGTTCTAAAATGCATTTCAAAGAGGACTCAGCAGTTTGTTCAGAGCTGGGAAGATGAGACGCAGGAATTTGCAACTGCTCAGGCTTCACTCACTACATTTTGCTGTAAAAATTACGTTATCATGGAAGAAGCAATTCATCAAGTGGAAGAAAACGTCTTTTTGGACGCAGACGAGGATGCAACTCATTCTCGAGAAAAATCACGGAAAGTGTCGAAGGATAGTGCTCCAATATGGCTTAGACAAGGCTTAGCACCAGTGATTGTAGGATCTCCACTCAAAACACTTGGTTTGTTGAAGACTGTCAAGAAGAAGTTCCATTATAAAGGTAAGCGGGAGAGGTATCAGGAAGACCCATCTGCCTACATGTCAAAGAGATCAAAGAAATGCCTTGCGATGATTGGGACTAAAGATCGACTATTGCCCCTCATCAACGAACAGCTGGAAGATGCCATTCAGTGCCTGATACGACTCAAGGATAAAATGCCCAAGCAACTGGAATGTAACGACAGGTTTTACCAAAAGCTACTTGACGATGACAGAAGTAAGACCGTGGTTCGCGAAACCTACGAACCTTTGGCTTTGGAGACAGAATTCTTGAGGCGCGAACTAACCGTGTTTAGTCTCAAAGAAATCAGAAAGTCGGACTTTACCAGGGATGAGCTGAAATGGGATGAACATCGCCAGTCAATCATAGGAAGAGGAAGTTTTTCGGCAGTGTACAAAGGAATTCTTACTCAGAGTGGAAAACCGGAAGTGAAAGTGGCCATAAAAGAGTATATACATCCACTGAGTGCCAGGAACGTGTGGCATTTTGTTGATGAGGAAAGAGCTTTAAGGTTTGTTTTAAACAATCACTAAAACGAAGATTAACATTCCGTAACCTTTAGCTAACTAATGGCTTTTCGGAGGCGTGATTTGGGTGGCGATCAGTGTAGAAAAATAACCCTCGTCCTATTACCCTAGGGCTAATTCTTGCAGTGCTCCGTTTCTGGGGCCACCGCCAAGCTTTTTTATGGACTGAGGGTTTAAAAGTTTCTTTGTGTTCTTAATAGTCTCTGCAACCGCGTGCGTGAGAGTGATACAACGACAACAGTGGTGGCAGCTAGAAAGTCCAGTTTAAAACTCAGAATAAATTGATATCCTGGTAAGCCTTAATTCTAGCTGATTCAGTCTTATCGAGTTATTTAATGTGAAATGCTTCTGCCCAAGTAACAGTAAGTCAAATTATAATTAATATTAATACTATTATTCCTTTTTCAATATCATGATTTGAGGAGCTTAAAAGAGTTCTTTCCTTAGCGCAATTGGAAACCAGCATGTTCTTTCCTTACACTTCATTTTTTTTGGTAAAAAACATACGGGGGAAATCATTAGCCAAAAAGCTCACCTACTTGGTTGGATGAAAAACCTACTCATTGCTAGCAATGAATTATAGGCGCATGCTACTAAAGACTGTACAAAGTATTGTCCATAAGTCAAGATTTTTTTTAAGATTATGAAGTTGAACAAATTTGTTTCACTATCTTGGTTTACTTTTTTTTAAGAGAGTTGCAACATCCTGGCATCGTTAAATATTTTGGAACTTGTCTTCTGCACGAAACAAATGGCACTACCGTAACCATTGTTTTGGAGCTGTGTGACCGCTCCCTCAGAGAACTGGTAACGTCCCATCCGGAGAATGCTCCTGCTAGACTTTCCAATGAATCAAGAAGGAAAATAGTCCTAAACTGGGCTCTGCAGGTCTTGGATGCCTTGCGCTACATTCACAGTAAAGGATTTGTACACAGAGATTTAAAACTGGATAATTTACTGGTAAGTTAGTTATTATACCACATTAAGCCATAATCGGATAATCATATGAACAGGAACAGATAATGCCTCCTTTTTTAATGGTCGATTTTTCACCAGTACACTTTTTGTGTCGGGAAGGAAATGGTATTATTCTTATAAGCTTGGAGCAAAGATCTCACGACATAGACATGCACCCTTGCATTAACCTTTTAGCTTGGCGACTGTCTAAAACAGTGCTTTCCTTTGAAATCATGAAAGGTCAATGAAATCGCATATTATATAAGATCGGACGGGACGTTGTAATGATAATGTTTAACTTTTCAAATTGCTTTAAGTTGACCAACGATGGAGAACGTGTAAAGCTGGCAGACGTGGGAGTGGGAAAATACGAGGAGGAGATCACTGGTACCATTTGCGGCACGTCCCTGTATCTTGCTCCTGAAGTCTTGGAGGGTCGCATCTACAACAGCAGAGCAGATATGTATAGCTTTGCTTTTGTACTATGGGAGCTGTGGTACGGGGAGAGAGTGTTTGCTGATACGGTGGTCAGTAGAAACCAATCCAAGCTCCTCCAGGATGTAAAAGATGGACTTCGACCTTGTCATATCGATAAGACATCGAAGCCTTCTCCATCATGGATAAGAGTCATGGAGTCCTGCTGGGAAAAAAGTCCAAGCAAAAGAATGACAGCTAGCGATGCTTTAAAAGAGCTAAAAGGCAAAGGAGATGTACACTCTCGCAGTGATTCCCGCCCACCAACGCCGCCACCAAAGAAAACTGTACCATCGGAACGACGACCCAGAAGCTGCTCCCAGAAACCACCAGTCAAGCCTAAACCAAAGCCAAAACCAACCAGAGCATCTGTTTCCTATTCTTCAAAATCCGAAGATCTGAGTTTACATTTAGATTCAAATGATAAAGCTTAGACGAGACATTTTAAGGTGTAGTCAACGAGTGCAAGTATATTCAAAAGGTAGCTAAAAAAGAAAAAAAAAATAAGGAAAAAGGAAACCGGCAAGGTGACGCAAATTCAATATAGATTACTTATACGTAGCTTATTCACTTTCATTATTGTCATTATTATAAAGGAAAATAAAGGGAGATGTAAAGAATCAACCATAAAAGGACACTGAAAAAATCTGAGCCCACGACCCTCCGTATTTTGCGTGTTCGTGGGTTCGAATCCCATCCGGGGCTCAGATTTTTCTGTGTCCTCTTATAGTTGATTCTTTGCATCTCCCTCTATTTTCCTTTATAATAATAACATCAATGGCATAGGTTCATTATTGTCATCTAATGTAAATTTGTGAGGAGGTGATACTGTTGTAAACAATGGCTTATGACTGTCCTCGTCCGTTTGTTTTAAAAATTGTGTGACTCTAAGGAGTTAAAAATATCACTGAAGGTAATTTTAAGAAGGCCAAAAATCTTATAATACTATAACAAAAAAATAAGAAAGATATATAAGTAGTCATGATCATAGTCAATAATACCATCGTTTTAGATTGATCGTTTACTAGCAATCATATATGTCTTTATTGTCCATTGTGCGCTATGACTTTCTGGTAAATTAAGAAAGAGGCCATATTTTTGGCAGACTAGATTACAGCAATTACTGTAGTTAAGTGAAAAAAAAAAACTTTTTTTAACAGTAAATTGTTTCCTAAAAGAAATAGAAAACGGCTAACACTATTTTCTTTATCATATCAAGGAGTTTTCGCCCATTTTCGGAATGTTTCGATTTTTTCAGTAAAGATTTGTGAAGACTTAAAGCGAGCGTTAATTTCCTCTGTAATAAGAAAAACGATCAACAATTAAATTAAAAAATCATTTTAAAAACTATTTCTGGGTGAGCACTTAGTAATCAACCTATCACGTCCGAGTTGCATTACAAGACTTGGACGTTGGAAGTTTTTCACAAAACAGCGCGGCGCACTGGGCATTTTGCACGCCTGCATGGCGCATCAAATCTGGAGAAATTTTCCTCTTGCGCAGTGCCTTTAACTCATTTGCTCAATCGTCAGAAATTATAATTTTAACATGTCAATCCAAGAGGTAGTCTCTTCCAAGTTTCATTTTCACGTGAACAGCAGTAACTAACAATGCATTTGAAAGATGCAGAAATGTTACCTATTGTTGTCAACGAAAATGTGAATTTGGAGACAACACACCTGCAGGCAACCTCGTCCCCAGGGCTTTTCCCTTGGGGACGAGGTTGACCTGCAGGAATAATGAGAGATCTTGAAGAGATGAAATAAACCTTGGCTTCTTTATACAGAATTTTCCACTAGAACATTTTGAAGTCTTGCTAAATGCCGTTAGAGATTGAATTTGCGCCCAGCACTTCCTTAATTTTTTCGAGGCGACTTGATGATTAGAAATTTCTTGGCTAATGAAGTGTGTCTTAGGCAGCATGATTTTTCGTTTCTTTCTTCTGGCGAGTAAAACCGACAAGCCGTTGGGAGATAATACTACTCAGAACCAGTCAGTAAAACTCATCTGCTGACAGGCCTTTTCCTTCATACGGTTCTTTAACTGCTTTTTTGTATTCTCCTTTGAAGCTGAAATTGATGCCTTCTAACGATGAATTCTCGTAGAGAAATCTCAACACGCTTCACTAACGACATATGTTTAGTTGTGAATGGTAACACTCAAATTACTAGTAATCGGCTACTGAAGTTACTGAATGACGTGTAGGTGACCAATTAGAACAAGCTATTTAGATCTTATCAAATTTTGACCAATCAGGATTTTAACATGGTAGATGTTAACAAAGAGAAAAACAATGGTTTACTGGCAGGCGTTTCCCTCCCTCCTTCCTCGCGCGCCCCTCGCGTTTCTCTCGTGCCTAAAACTCCCTTTCCCAAAGCTCCCTTTCCCTTCCCTTTCAAACGCCTGCCACGCAGGCTATGCTGATTGGCATTCGCGCTCGTTTCCGCTTCTTGCTGATTGGCGGAAATCTGGTACTTGAACAAGTTAAACGTGTACTTAAAACTAAAAATTACGTATAGTTGTACCGTGGCCCCCGTTGATGCTAATGTCGCAAAAGAGATAGCGCAAATGCAATAGTTGTCAAAACCCTTATAACTTGAAAATGAGGTCAAGTGAATTGGATCGTACCATCCCCTTGTTCCTTTTGGTCTTTTAATTCATATCATCTTGGGTCTTGGATTCATCGCCAATATTTTGTGCATGCATGTATATACTTTTAGAGTGCATGATGGAGTTTCCAGGAGAAATGAAGAAAAAACATATTCGACTCATTTTTTTGCCTATTCGGTTTATTTAAGCTTCCTCTGACAACAAAATGAGAAGTATCCATACTCCGACAGCATCAACATTATCAACCCACGTGGTAGCATCAGTTCTAAAATAATAAGATTCATGTCGAGGAACCTGTAATCCTGAAATAAGAAGAAAAAAGCAGGCGATCGATTAATACTCACATCGACATTCCACTATAACCGCCTGTATGTTTAATTGTGTGTCAAGATTATCTCCAATGCCAATTTTTTTACTTCCGCGCATGCCCAAAATTTATTAGCAGAGCTCATCTTGTAGACAATGTTTTGGGCAGTTTTGACTCCATCTTTTTGGCCCGATAGTGGACCGTGCGTGAAAAAGCGTTGTTGACAAATTAAATCTCACGGAGCAAACTTTGTCGAGTTTTTTGATCGAGGATATTTGTTTTTGATCGAGGTTATTCGGTTCTGCACATGCCCGAACTTTAGCAGCTGACTTGTAAACAATGTCACAATGTTTTTGGCAGTTTTGGCTCCATCTTTTGGCCAGATACTGCAGCTCATTGACCTGCTTGAAAAGCCAGCGATTCTTGGAAAAATCTGTAGGAGAAAACTATTTCCATTGCCAAATGTTCTACTTCCGCGCAGGCCCGAACTTTAGCTGCAGTGCTCGTCTTGTACACAATGTTTCGGGCAGTTTTGGCTCCATCCTTTTGGCCAGATTGTGGACATGTCTGAAAAGGCGTTGTTCAACAAAATCTCCAGGAACAAATTTTGCCAATTTTTTGAGGATATTCAGTGACACGTGGGGATTTTGTAAATTAAAAAAAAAGTAACAGTTCTCAAGTTACACTGATTGGACAGCTACAGAGACCCGATAAATAGTTTATGCATGTACGAGTTAAGTTAGTATGCTATACCTTATTATAGGAAATAAACGCTCCATGAAATTAAGGTATTGGAAATTAACGCGACTTAAATTAACGCGAATTTAATGGAAAACAACTTTCGAATAAAGAAAATTAACGCGAAAGAGGAGGTAGAATTTCACAATAAAGGAAATTAACGCGATCAAGACAGTTGGTGGTGACCTTGGTGACAACTGGAACAAATCTATTTCAACACCGGATGCAAAAAAATTCAAAACTGAGCTGACATCACTTCTGACAGCGACAACGATGAAGATGAACTCGAAATATTGTAAACCTTCGCCTTAGCTTTTGTGAAAGATGAAAAATAAAGGGTAAATAGAAAGAAAGAACGCTTGTAGTTAATGTTTTTTAGGTGTCAAGAATGTCTTGACAGGTTCCAAAATTGGGGTTAAACTACTGGAAATTAAGAGCGCGGAAATTAACGCTGCACTTAATTAACGTCGCGGAAATTAACGCTCAACAAAATTAGCGCGACTTAAATTAACGCGAATTTTAACGATTCGCGTTAATTTCATGGAGCGTTAATTTCCTATAATAAGGTATTTTTTGAAGATATTCGTAGTAAAAGAGTGTTAGAGGAGTGTAGAGAGACGCGAAGAAAAATGGGATGCACTGCAATACGTTTAGCCTAACTGTGGCCTGTAAATCGAAGGAGGACGTTTATTTGAAGCTGAGCACTAATTCGTTCATCGTTTGGCGTTTTCATGAGAAGACGGAAATCTACTGATAACTTCTGACTGATAATAATTGAGATACTTACAGACACAGAAGCCGCAAGTCTTCAGACACTTTGAATATACTTGTTGGAGATAGCAAAAACGAAAAGAGTTCAAACAAGTTGCCTCGGGTACATCATCTTTACACTCTGAAATAAATAATAGAAAGTTTGGCTCACAATTAGTCTATTTCCGAGTACAAACAAGCAAAAATTTCTATCTCAAGATCTCTTATCCACTAATCAGTGATTTATCTGTTGAAGAACGCTATCCATCCTCTCGTTGAAAACATGAGTTCTGACTAATAGGTGGATTGGTAGGAAGGATTCAACAAGTTCGGTGTCAGTGATGGCTTGGACTCGCTGTCATGCGTTGATTGCGGTCCTTTGGTTCCAGTTGAAACCAGTGAACCAGTTAACCAAGGAGTGCAGACTCAGCGGTTCCAAGCCACTGTGATACATCAAACTTCACCCGCGTAAAGCAGACGAAGTGCTCCCAAACGTAACGGTGCTTGCCACTTGTGGAAATGGTTTTTTTTTTTTTTGGGGGGGGGGGGGGGGGGGGCTGGGAGAGGGGAATGTTTAAGGCTATGTTCATACTTCACCGCATAGCTCTTCTGCCACACGAAAAGCTATCCGATAAGTGACCCTCCATGTTAGAGACCGGCACGATGCAGCTTCGCTCCTCTACAGAAATCGCGCCGAAACTACCGTTCTTATGTGTGAACAGAATCCCTATCAGGTATGTTTTTTGTGCTGGCGCAAACACTCTCTGGTTTAGTGTGAACATAAGCTACAATCTTGGACAAAACTGTTGAGAAAATTGTATACTTGGACAGCATTTTTCTGAACATCGAAGCTGTACCGGTTCTTCCCTCTCCCCCTTCCCCTGAAAGCAATGTTGTTGTGTATTCAAAAGAAAGCCTGATCCCTGGGCGTTTGTGGGAAGTAACATTGAATTGGGGCAAGGGGTTTTCTTTCCGCAAAGGCGTCGTTTTGGAAATAGTTTTGTTGCTTAGGAAAGTGGACATGATGGGGAAAACTTTCTCAAGTAGTTTTGTCCGGGATTGTAGATTGTGATTTTGTCAAGGCCGCTATAAGGCTGTCCGCTTATGAGAGAGTTCCGTAAAGAAAGCTGCGATTCCGACACTTATCCGTCCTTTTTCAGTTGGATTAAAAATTATATTTAAAGCAGTTAAAGCATTACTTTCAGTTGACATAAATAAAGTTCAGCAGCTGTAGTAGGTTTCTCATTATAACCTGACAAATAAACGATACTTACCTTTGTTGTCATCTCCGTCACCTGCATCTGAAAGTAATAGTTATAAGCTGTGCAATATAATAAAAGTGCGTATAAAATATAAAATAAATGCAGTTACTGTGTTGAACGTAACTTCCTTATAAGACAGGAGAGGAAACTCTAGATTAGTGAAGGGTAAGAAAATGAGCGGTGCCTCTGCTTCTTTTTAATCAAGTGACACATACAGCATTTAATAACGAAACTAGAGACGGATTCTTTCGCAATTTATCAAAAAAAAACAATATACGTATTGAAGCAGGGCATTTGCCAGTGTAGTTTAAGTAACTATTTCATTCAGCCGAAGGGCTCTAAAGGTCTCAGTGACACCATACCCTGGCTTCGGAAAGGTACTCCCTCCCCTAACATTCCCGGGGCTACCAGAAACATAGTCATTTGCTCTATACGATACGTCAGGAGCCCTTAACCAGGAGCGAGCAACTCCATACTAGGGCTATGTTACGGCGTTTTTACGGATCAGTTTATTTTTAGACACATTATAGGACACTTTCTTCCGCGAAGTATAAGATACCAAAAAGGAAAACTAAACGTTATTAAAAGGCAAAAAATATCATTTTTAGGTCTGTAAGTTTTGCTGATTGGTTTGTGGAATTTAATAGATATTCAAATTTCGTGCCAAAACCGTTCTAAAAATAAACTGATCGTGAAAACGCCGTGACACGAGCGCATGGAAGTTGCTCGCTCCGGGTAATGGGCTCCTGGATACGTACAGGAGCCTCATGCATAACCAGAACTACAAGTGCGCGACTTCCATACTAACGATTTCAGCGCAAATTTAGAGTTTCACTTCCCGCAAAGCTGTCAGCCGCTGGATAAGGGTAACGCTGACTCTGGGAACGCGATTGATGCGCTTATAGATGAAGCATTGCTTTCGTTTTCGCGGGAAAAATTACTTTAAAAGGTAAGTCAAAAAATAATCCCGTCCTTGAAAAAGTCGTCTCAATAGACCAATTCCGGCATATAAAAATTCATACTTCGGCTGCGAGGCTTGGGGGAATAAAACAAAAGAAATCATCTTGAGGTTCAGCAATGAATAAATAAATACATTTCTTTTGTTTTATTTCTCCAAGCCTTGGAGCCAAGTATGAATTTTATTTATGTATCGAAAATGGTCTATTAGGCCGAGTATTGGAATGATCAGAGATATGAGTTCCGGATATGATAACATGCTTTTTCTGCTTAGAAGTGACGGTAGGTAATACATTCTTTAATTCACCTACTTGCAATCTGGTTCTCGATCCATGACATGTATGAGCTGACACGAGCGTACATAGAGTAATTATCTGTTTTGCACTTTTTATCTCCAGTCCAGGATGCCACACCTCGCAGAACCCAACGCCCATTCTCTTCACAAACAAGGGGACCTCCACTTTAAAATAAACATGGCTTTGTTCATCATTATATATAGGTTAAATATTATCCTACAAATAGTTATGCAGGAGTAAAATGTTGAAGTGTCTAAGTATTTTCATGTGAAATAGCTTATTCATAATAGGCAAGGATTTTTCAAAAGTAAGTTATAGCTACACTGTAATTTTCAGGGAGTTATAATAACTCCTCTAGTGCGGCTAATTTAACTCCTTACAGTGGAGTTATTTTTCGTAGAGTTATTTTAACTCCAAAAAGGAGTTTAAAGAACTCTTTTTCAGGAGTAAAAGTGACCCCACATATTGAGGAGTTAAAATAACCCCAAAACAGGACTTATCCTGTACCTAAAATTTTTACTCCACTTTCAGAGTTAAATTAACTCCAAAAAGAGTAAAAACAACCCATGTAAGGAGTACAAGTAACCCCATTTCGGAGTGATTTTAACTCCAGACTGGGAGTAAAAAGAACTCTTTTTCAGGAGTAAAAATGACCCCAAATTCGGAGTTAAATTAGGAGTTAAAATAACCCCAAAAAAGGGGTTATCCTATACCTAAAATTTTTACTCCATTTTTGGAGCTATAATAACTCCCTAAAAATTACGATGTACTGTCGAAATAAAACAATATCTGATCATGCATTCGAAAACCATCATGGCACTTGAACTGAATTTCAGGAGTTTTGAAATAGTGTCAGGGAAGGCAGTTAAGACACTTCTAAAAAATATCGTCCGATAATACTCTTGCTATGAACGGGATCAGCTCCACCGATAGTACTTTCCCGGAAGAACTACGAATGTAGTAGAAAGATTGCTCTAAAAAGTTTAAGTAGCTGTTAAATAGTATTAATGTGTTCAAAGAATCTTTTATGCTTAAAAATATTAATAACACAAATTGCCCATACACGGTAATTTCATTAAGCTATTAGTAGCTAGGTTTAAATGGTTGCGGCGGCACAGGAACTAAGATATGTTTAGTTATAGCACATCCATCGGGTACGTGTCATGGTCAGCCCAGTCCCAGCAGGAAACCAGGTAGCCGATTGAAAATCATATTTATTCGCAGAAGTTCTCAACAATAATAAAAAACGTCTTTGATAATGTTTGTATTTTTCCTTAGCGATCGGGAAGGCAAGAAAACGCTCAATTCCGTTTATGGTCATGAAGAGATTTTGCAATATTGTACCAAACGCAACTTTCTTGTTGAGCTTAGATTCCCTGTGTTCGAATCCTGATAGAAAAACTCGGGTACGTTTTACGTCACCTACCTATATACTTACGGGGATTAAAGTTCAACTTCAAACTTTTATCACTGCGAACTAAGATTACTGAAATTACCTATCTCCGTGACATGCAACTTTTCCTGCACCACCGACACAAACCATGGTTTGATCGTGCACTCTACTTCCCGCCTTTTTCGCACAGGTGCTGTAGTCGACCACTGGTACATTGGCTTGTTGGAGATGACTGGGTGGTTTTGCATTGCCCCAAAAGCTGAATCGTTGTGTTCCCCAACCTAAGTAAAATCGATTCAATGAGTACTTTATAGATATTTTACCTCTCGTGGCCATCAATTTTAGTTTTTGTTTAAATACAGCAAGTAAAAGTTTCTACACAAGGAAACAGTTCCTTAAGGAATATGACAGAAGTGACGTCATGTCGATGTTAATGGTGAAAATGTCTTAATCCAAAGCCCGGCTTTATATGGGTGAAATGATTTTAGTTTAAAATGATATATTCATCGTACTCTGATACTAGTCACAAACCATGTCGTTTCTTTCGGTGCCAATAAAGTCATTTACACCCAAGCCATTCAGCATTTGCAGTCTCCTTAATATTAAACAATTAGGAATGGGCTAGCGCTTGAGGCGGGAAGTAAAAGGGAGACAAAGGGCTGCATGCATACATTCTACACCACACCGTCCTCGCAGATGAAAGGTTTTCTCGTTATCTCAGAGACAAAACTCTGATTTTTGTCATTCTTACATTTTACAAGAAGAATTGAAAAAATCTCCTTTAAAAACTTATGTCAAAGGAACGAGACAAGGAAGATGCAATTTTTTTTGTTGGCAATTCGTGGTTAAAACCATGAATTGCCAACAGTTCAACGAGCAGTCTCTTTCTTCTGCTTCCCCTCCCCCACTCCCACAAAAGGTCATGCACCGGCGGAAAGTGGTAGAATCCCCTTCCCCCCCGTCCAAACAAGTTTTGCGTTACGGGCCAGCACAATGACGCTGATCTAGTTGGAATCAATCACTAAAAACAAGCAGCCTGTTTCCTTTATTTTAAAAACTTGACAAACCTGAAATCCAGCATTTTGTTCCCGAAGCAACACGTGTATTTTTCCACGGAAAACAAACAGTACCCACTTTGGGACCAAGTTGTACAGGTTTAACCAGTCTTATCAACGCGATATCATTCCTGAGGTGGGACATGGAAAAACCAGCATGCATGATTATTTTGTTGACGCGATATACAACACCGTCTCCTTGAATTCGGTGCGCCCCTATTGAATGAAATAGAATTAGAAACAAAATAGAATGAATGATTTGAATGCTATGTGTGCACTTTGGCTACAATCTGGCTACAGTATTTTACGGACCTTTAATTTGTTCGGTCCGTTTAATGCTGATGTCAACTGGGTGCCTGGTTCCACTAGCCCTGATGGCTATTCTAGGCTCGGCCAGTACTCTAATTTTATTTTCAATATTGTCATTGTTGTAATTTATTTTAAGGCAAGGGAGAGTACAAATAAAGATTATTGTTGTTGTTGTTTTTGTTTGAATTAAAGGAGCTGTGTCACGAAATTCATTCAAATTAGGAAATTACAAAATGCTCTTTAAATTAACTAAAAAATAACCGCTTAAAACTTTAAAGGAAGCTTAAAATAACACAACAGAAACAACAGATGCCACGGATGGGCAAAACTGAAGTAGATTGAAACGGATTGAAATTAGGGTTTTTGAAAACTGTTCAGCCTAACAGTTTTTCAAAGTTGATCCTTGCTGCTTGCAACTTCAAAATTAATGCTCAGGAGACATATGTGTTTGTCTCGGATCTCTGATTTTGTCATTTATATGTAATTTCTTTGCTTACTTTAAGTTCCATAGCGACTGAGGGCGAGTAATTGGCAAAATTAAAGAAAATTAACTGGACTACTGTGACACTGCCCCTAAAGAAATATGTGACAAACATGATAGTTGGTCATTGCCTTGTGTCCTTGTTGAAGGTTGACTTTACTACAGGATTAAACGCGTTGATGCGTTCATTAAAAGAAATTATTATTAAAATTAAGACTTGGTTAAGAGGCTGAAGGGTATAAAGCAAAAGAGATTAAAGAAATTAAGATTCTTTGAAGGATTGTTAATTCATTTCTTTAACTTTTATTTCCCCTGGTCTCGGCGTCTGGTATGAATTTTGATCATTTGAAAGTAGCATAATTCGGTTACCTTGTTGCAGTATTTTTACTGATCTGAGCATTTATGGTGGCTTTGTTTTACCTGGGAAATTAGCGGGATTTTTGAAAACGTCACCTAAAAAATAGACCTATTCCGTCTCACACCCTTTTTTTAAATCTTCGGCCAAGTAGCAATTATAAAAACTAAGAGTACAACCATTGCCTTTTTCCTCTTCTCCTCCGGGCTTGCTTCCTTCTCGCTCTTTTTTTTCTCCTTTCCTTTTCTTATGCTAGTGTGATTTTCGAGCTTATCGGGCGCAAAACCCTTTTTAACTCAAATGGCTCGCAAATTTCGTCAGGTTCGTTTTCAAAAAATCTGCTGCAACTGGGAAGGTGACCACCAAGGGTAAGCTTCGCCATAACCTGAGGTCAGGCCCAATTTGAGCGGTTCTCATACATTCTCTCTAACGGCTACCGCTGAAATTGTTTCTTTTCGTTTCGCCTTGCCCGTCGGAATGTAATTTTCAAAGCGAAACGAAAATAGAGCCTGATCTCAGGTTAGCTTCGCCATGTTGTCCTCATTCTAAATCTTCTTATCTGCTTTATTCTGAACTGACCTTTTTAGTCGACTATCTAATGTTCGGAGTAACGAGAATGCCATAACCCACTTGGGTGTGAGTTGAGTAATGATAAACAGTGATGTGTTCGTTATCCTACGCCCGATCTTAATTAGTTTCCAAGCTTGAAATTACATTATAAGGCACATGTGATCGTACCTACCAGCAACTAGACTGTAAACGTGGGGATCATAATAACTGTCTACGCAATGAGCTGCTGTAACAGCCCAGTTAGGACTTATTAGTGAAGCTCCACAATTGTGAACGCCCATTACTCTCAGAGAAAGCTGCCAAGGCCAGGAATTGGGAGTCGCTGTTGACCCGCCTATTATTCGAACCCCTGGGCGTTGCCCGCAACCTGTTGGGAAAAAAAGAAAAGAAAGAAAAGAGGGCAACCTGTGGCCTGTGCAGTGTAGCCTGAAAGCAAGGTAGCAATATCCAAATGAAGAGCTTTTAACCACAGGATAAAACAGGTTGATCAGTACGCGTAAGCTGTCTTATATACCGTCAGGGCTCGAAAGAAATGGCTACAGGTGAGTAAGAATTAAATGAAGGTTCTTTTTCCTCCGATCTCTTAATCTACATCAAGGAGCTTATTAGTTTTTGATAATTGATAATTGAGACTGATTTCGTTATAGCTAGTGGGGTCTTTAAATCAATTACTTTAGCTCAGAATTAGTAAATACCTTTTGTCATGCGCTTGGCCTCTATACTAAGATGAAGTGAATTGTTGCTTAACGTGACAATAGGAAAAAGGTTTTCTAGTGATCATATATTTTATAGCGCGTTTTTTTATAACTCTTTGTACCTCAAAATATAGCAAATGGTTTGAAGCCAGATCAGAAGTCGTGTCATAAGTAGATGGAACAGAACTGTCATGATTTTTAGAGGTTGCCGATAGTCTTTAAGATCATTTTTAGCGTCTCTGCTAGCCTTTACTCCGTTTTTCATTTCGTATTCAGTTATCGCTTATTTTCTTTTGTCTTCTCTTACCTTCAGAAAGGACAGGCCCAAGTACAAAAACGATAAACCCAACAACAGAGTACATTATCTTGTGCTCATAAACAACAGCAACACAAGGAAAATCGACCCTAAGATGTACTAACATAATGCAGCTGTCACATCTGCTGGTGAACTTGTGTAAAAAGCTTAAGCTGGGACAATACCAGCTAAAAAGCTGTGTTATCATTTAATAAACGGAAAAGTTATTAAATTTGATGTATTTTATTCAGCTGAAAAGAAGAACAATACGTCTATCATGATGATAAAGAGAATAATAATGGTGCTTTTAATAAGTCAGGGACGATGAAATGTGGCGATCAACAAAAAGCACTTTACGTTGTGATTCGAGAAAAGTCAGGCGTACTATCAGGTAGCCTGCCAAGCAAGCGTTTTTAGGAGAGTTGTGTTGCCCTTCCTCGATGGGGAGGGAGGAAATACGAACTCTCCAAAAACGCAGCCGGGCCCGAGCCAGATCAATTTTTAACAGTTAGAAAATGTTACCAATGCTTTTATGGTTGACAAAGAGCACAAACTTTGTCTTTACTACTCAAAACGGCTTGATAAAATATCATCAGCCATCCCTTCGATGATATAATATTTTACTAATATTTATATAGTGCAAATTAACATACGGGAGGATATCATCAAATGTGTTTCAATCCCTTTATTCATACTCGGTTGAGAAGGAGACTAGCGGCGCTTAACCATTTGTCAGCACTGGCTGGCCAGAACATGTCAACGGTCAGGAGAATTACACTATTAATATGGACTATCCAGCAAGATCCGTTTATTCCTAATTAATGGTATGCATGCACTGTAGTCAGGTGATGGGTTTGGTAAAAATTTTGAGAAAAGATTAATATTTCCTTTTCAATGTTATCGGTCTGGCCAATACGTTTTGACTTCTGGAAAGCGCTTTAAGACAGCCTTATCAAAGCACTAACAATGACTATAAGATGATTCTTTAACAAATCAGTAATTATAATTAAATGGACTACCATTTAAATGTAACCAGCGCAAAGACGGTTTGCAATATAACAACTTGATGTTATTCATTTTAACATAGCATTTCGAACGAATGAATTGAAGTCGTGGATGGATGGACATGCGCAGGAGCCGGCCCTGTATTGGCCTTTCATAGTGCCTCGTTTGTTTGGACGCATGATGCATCTTGGGCCCGTCTTTGTACTCGAGACATAACCAGACGAACCACAAATGTTTGTTCAAGTTCGTCAAGATAGCCCGGACATAGATAACGCGGCTTTAGCAGAAGAGCATTAGCCGTTTGTAAGGATAATGCGTGCTCCGATGCGGCCAATTTTAAAACGGCCTACGTTCTTGCAACCTAATATGTTGGTGAAGGCCTTTTGTTTCGTCAGACGCTTAGCTTGATATGGGGTTTGAAATGTCAAATATGTTAACCCATTCGCTCCTGGAGATTTTGCCGAAAAACGCGTTTGAAGCTAGTCGAGTGGTTTTCTGGTCACTGTCGTGCTATAAAGAGCTAAAACTTACCACAAACCGGTTTACAGGTCGTACACTTGGCGGCCTTCTGATCCAGATGCAAAATATCAGCTTGCGAAGTTCGGGCATGCGCAGAAAGCAAAATTTCGACAGTTTTTGGGTTTAAAAGTGACACAGCAGTCTTGACTTTTACTTTTCTCTTTCTCTCCTCCCTTCTTTTTTCGCTTTTCTTGCCTCATTTTTGTTTTCTCTTGCTGGGCATTTAGTAGGCTTCATTTTGGTGGGAAGAGTTTTTAGGAAAGCTTTTAGGATCTTAGGATTAGGTGAAAGGAAAGCTAGGTGGGTAATGGAACAAGATTTTCATGGAGATTTTCAGGTCCTTGTCACGTGGTTTTTTGCTTGTTTCTCCGGTGTCCTTGACTAAATTGTGCTCATTCTGGTATGGTTTGAAAGATCTCTTCACTCTGCACAAGTTAGCGAAGAAAGTTGCCCTTGACCGTTAAAACTGATGACGTCACAAAGGGTAGAAAGGACCTGGATACGCACGGGCGGTTACGGGCGGTTCAGGGGCGAATGGGTTAAAGTAATTTATATATTTCACTGTAGTAACAGTTTGGGCACATGAACAGTTCGGCGTCTGAATTAAAGCCGTCCCGAATTCAAGCAAGTCTAGGCAAAGTCGAGCGAGGCTAAGTCTAGCCTCCCACGGAGGCGTTTTTAGGGTAGTTGTATTTCCTCCCTCCCTCACGACTCTCCTCAAAACGCCTGCGTGGGAAGCTAGCATAGCTAGGGGTGGAGGGGGTGAGGAATGTATTTGTCGTCCCAAATCAATGTAAATTGCCATTCCTTGTTGCTATGAAACATACCTTTTTATTGCGTGATTGCGACGTTCTTACAGGGTACCGGCCTCATAAATAACGCCGCGACTATTTGGGCAATAGCAGTAAAGGAAAATGCCATATATCAGACAAGGCTTTTAATTTCTAGTATCTTTGCTTGTTGTGAAAATTACGTTGAAATGTTACCCAAAGTAAAATGTTGCAGCTTCTTAATTTAAATAAACTTAACTTTACAGGAGAAACTGCCGGATTTCCATCTACTTCGCTGCACAGCTAATTAAACACCGATCGCTACGATTCTACGCTTAGCTGATACAGCCATAAGACTCAGTCAGAACGTTCAATATAACAGTTGTTTTTGAAAAACTGGTAACAGAAAGAGGGAATTTCTTTGTCCCATTGAATTGGCTTTGTTAAGAAGGCAAATGAATATTTCAGTCATTCAACGCCACAACGAAGCCACATCATTAATCTTCTCTTAAATATCTTACACCGGGAATGGACGTTATGTTGTTGTCACTGAAATGTCTTTGCTTCCAATGGAACCACGAATTAACATCTTGTATATCTCAAACCGAAAAAAGAAACTAAAACAGAAAAGAGAATGTCAACTATGTTTGCATTTGGAAGTTTCCTTTCCAGAAGCTGATAAAAGAAAGAAAGCGTGATATTAATAAGACAGACATTCTTATCGACATCCAAATGCATACATGATTTCCAAGGTAACAGACAGGTGTCATGTGTATGAAACTGTGTCAGGGGATTAGAATCCAAGAGGATGAGCAGGGACGGTGTTCATGTTTCTTATAACTTCCGTTGCTATCCTTGCCATTTTCGTGTCATTGGAAAGTTTGTTGGAGTCGTGTAACGAGTCTAGATTCTGTCTAATCCGGTCAGCAGCCTACAAAGATAAGGACAATGACATGAGTAAGAGTTTACCCTTAGACATTGCTGGGTGTTTCATGGCGACCGCTGTCGCTTCTCGCACATCCCCGCTTATGTCGCGCGCTCTGGGGACGAATCGTCAATGGCCAACCGATCATTGTCAGATCTCGTGAGTAACGAAATCAGCTGCAAAGTTAACCGGAATCAAGGTCAAATGCAACTCCTCTACGCATTATGTACTTAGGATCTGTTTCATGAAGGGACTTGAGTTGGCTCGACCAGTTTCCAGGACTATTCCGCCCTGATGGATCAATATTGGCAGTAAGATGATTAGGGGTCATTTTCGCAAAGAATTGTTCAGCATACCTAATATAACCGTATGAAAGAAAGAAGCTCGGAACATACTGAAAATGCACAACTAACTCTACCTCATCGCAGAAAACTTGTGCTAGAATCGCTTCATGTTGGGCTGTTGATACTTTGCTGTTGAGGGACCGAGACGCTCTAAACAAAGAAATAAAAAGTCGCATTAATTGTAAAGAACATTACCAACAAAGAGAGCAGTAGAAAAAAAAAAAAGAAAACGGGAAAAACGGAGGGATCGTTCACGACGTCGAAGATAGCGGAATTGGCCACTTACGAGTTCCAAAAACCCTCACTTTCAAAATGGGCCATTAGTGTACAACCTTTCTGGTGAAAATGTGTTTTATTTGCATGAGAATGGAAAATCATTTCCATATCAAAGGCTGAGCACTCGTTTTGATACAGAAGCGCGGGGGATCTCGGAAATGGCCTATTCGCCACGTTCTAAGCGAGTGAAAAACTGGGTACGACCACAAAGCTTCTTGGGATCGTTTGAGGCCGAACAGCATGATGGTCAACAAACATGGCGCACTACAAGTGCTGTTCCAAACTACGATAACAGATTCAGAAATGCAACTAATCTTCACTATTACAGAATCCCCAAGGACCCAAATGCACCAGATATGTATTCGTCCGTAAGAATAACCTGAAGAGGAACGCTTAACAGGTGGTGGCTTGGTGCTGTACGACAGTACTTTCAAACGATTCCAAGAGCCTTTGCGGTCATAAGTCGTACCAATTCCCCGCTCGTTTAAAACATGGCCAATTATTGCTACATAGGAGTCATCAGTTGCAGAAGAACGGGTTATTCTCTTTAATTTGTGCTCGGAAGGCAGAGTGGTGCATCACCTAATTCTGTAACAGGTCATAGAGTTACTTACCGGGAAAGTACGGCAGCCATGCCGTAAATGTCAATAGCAGCATCTGCCAGTCTCTTTAATAAGAACTGTTGATCTGTGAAAATATAAAACGTAAGATTGAACAAGCTTGCTACCGGCCGGTTAAGAAATCCGATTGCCTGAAGAAAAGGCGAGCTCATGGACTACTACTACTACTACTTAACTGATACTAACCGCAGCGCTTTTTCAAAAGCTATAATAGCTACAAAGAAAATTTAAAATAGACTCCAAGAAGTAGTTGTTTTCCTTCCTGGTAGAGTTAAAATCAAAAGAAAGGGAAACCATAACTCTTCCGGCAGTAAGAGCCACTTTACCACCAAATATGGAGTAGATATGGAGTTAAAACAACCCCCTTCCCCTCAAATGGGATTATTCTATGTCTATTTTTTTTTCTTCACTTTTAAGTCAAAATAGATATGACAATTTAATGTGCAGTATCCTCAGCAAGTGGACCCACATAATCATTAAAAACCAAATGGTTCAGATAATACGATATCTCCAGCTGCTTACCGACAATTTTTTTCCCATGTCTTATAAGTAACTTTTCTGCTGTTGCAGCAAAGTCTCCCGCCGCCACGGAAGCCTACAAAGACACAAGTTCACAGTTCACAACCATGTATAACCACTAAAAAAAACTATTTCAAAAGTCGAAAAGGACTGTAGTAAAGTTTTAGCCTTGGCTTAAATATTTTCTTCTTTGTTTCAATCTCAATTCTGTACATTACCCGCTGATACCCGCAAACCAAAAAAACACTTTAATTCTACGCATTAACAAGAAATGTTACTAAAACGAGGAACAGAAAAAATTAATGGGGACGAGCATAGGAAAAAGGCAAGATGCCTACAGAATGGGTAACGAAGATACTGTTCCCATGTTTCATTTCTCCGTTTCCTGTTTCTCGTTCCTTGTTTCACGTTTCACTAACATCCCAACAACACTCGCTTCACATCAGATTTTTTCTTTCTCTCTTGATTTCTATTCATCATCAGGGTCTGGAGCTTTCGAATGGAGTTAAGAATTAACCTTGGATCTCCTTACCAGCTTAGCGGACGAGGGGGTCTGGAGCTTTCGAATGGAGTTAAGAATTAAGCTAGGATCTCCTTACCAGCTTAGCGGACGAGGGGGTCTGGAGCTTTCGAATGGAGTTAAGAATTAAGCTTGGATCTCCTTACCAGCTTAGCGGACGAGGGGGTCTGGAGCTTTCGAATGGAGTTAAGAATTAAGCTAGGATCTCCTTACCAGCTTAGCGGACGAGGGGGTCTGGAGCTTTCGAATGGAGTTAAGAATTAAGCTAGGATCTCCTTACCAGCTTAGCGGACGAGGGGGTCTGGAGCTTTCGAATGGAGTTAAGAATTAAGCTTGGATCTCCTTACCAGCTTAGCGGACGAGGCTAGGTCTGGATGAACGTGCTCTGTTAGAGAAGGACCTGATTTTATCCCAACAGCCCTATTGACACGCAAAACAAACAAATTAATTAGCAACAACCACAACCACAACAACAACAACAACAAAAAAAACAGCAAGAAGAAGGAATAAAATGCTGAGAGACAGCTCTCAAGAGTCGTCCTTTCTATAGATTTCTCGTCCTCAGGGATCGTAATATAATTTTCGTCATGAGAGAGAACAAATGGAAGGTGAACTAACCCGTTCCACTTGCTACATTTCCGCGCAAAACAAGCTCTAAGGCTAAGGTGCGTAAGTTAATACATTTCCTTGTCCAATGGCGCGTAAAATTTTTACTTAAGGCAGCAGTAACCATTCCCTTAAGAAGAGAATCTGTTTCTGTCAACTGAGTTTTACAAATATATTTTCGTCTATGACCCCAGGATTGTGGTCAAATCGATAGTTCCTGTATACACATGTACCTTTTTGATCGTTTTAAACCTTCGGATACAACCAGTCCCAGGTTGGCTGCTGGATTTTTTAGCGACTTTTGAAGTTCTCTTAGATATTTGCCAGCGTCCTGTGGGGAAAAGCAAGTGATATGAATCAAATCAAATAGCCAAATCAGGGCGTTGTTTTCGAATTGTAGATCTAAAGCTTATGTTTACTGTTTCCGGAACGAGCTAAAAAAGAGGATTTCTGCCAGTTGACAATGGACGTCAAAGGTGTTAGGAACTTCCCAGTGATATCAGTAATAAACCTGACGACTTCCCCTCTCACACGCCAAACAAAGTTTAATTTTGAGCAAAATGGGTGGAAAATAGTCTGTTTGGGGTGGCAATGTTGTCGGAGGGGAGTTGGGGGTGGGAGAATAAAGGGATAAACCCAAAGCCGAACCAAAAACTGTTACTGGGAGCAGAGTCCTACATTGAATGTACAGTCTGTAACAATTACTTGGAAGAGTCTTTCCACGGTGCCCTGAGTTATTTTGACCTCCATTGAACGTGTAAGATAGTTTTAAGGCAGGTTGATAAAGGGTTGATCGCAATTGTAGCGGAATAAATATCCAGCGCCGCGTCTTTTACTGAACTGAAGCATGGTTAAACAGTTAAATTGCGTGTAAAAAAGTACAGATTTTTGTGTAGATTACCTGGAGACCGGTTAGTGAAACAAATAACCTCAAAATGTCATTGGTGCCTTCAAATATCCTGAAAATCCTAAGATCACGCATCACTCTTTCAGCTCCACAGTCCTTGAACATCAAAACAACAACAAAAACAAAGTTCAGTATAAGACAGAGAGAAACCAAGGACCAAAAACAAAAAACCAGTACAGAGAACTAAGCGTTCAAACCCTTCTTCATGCACTAAATACGATTTTTCCGACACCTTTTAACGATTGATAAGAGGCTACAGTGTTAATTTTACTCACCTTCATGTATCCCATTCCACCAAGAATCTGAATACACTCGTCGGCAACAAACCACGCTGCTTCCTAAATTAAAAAAGGCAAATTAATCCATTAACCTGCTACTGCCGTTAGCAAAACTAGTTGAGCTTCAGGCAGACCTTTATCTTCGCCCCGACACCAAAGGGACAAGCTAAGCGCTCTGACTTTTCAAGACAGGTCCCGGTTTTCATAAGGGTTAACTATCTGAAATAGGGACCGAGGCGTATGTGTTATAGAACTTCAACTGTACTGTATGGCCGACAGCATTGCTTGCAATACTTACCGAAGCATACACTTTGCTAATGGCTGCTTCGAGCTGGAAATCAATGGCTCCTTGATCCATGTTTGCACTGATCATGTAGGCCATAGACTGAAACAGAAAGAAAAAAAGTGTATAAAAAAAACCGTCAAGTTAAGCGTAGCAACAAATGAAGAAGATGACACTTAATCAAATCTGACTTCCAAATGACCAAAAGGAACTTTTGAGTAAGGAACGCCAACCGGAAGGGACGCATTTCCACCTTTAATACGCCTTGACGCCACAAAATTTGTAGCCTGCGAGCCGCAGACGTATTTCCGGTAACCGGATACTCTCGCAGGCTACAAAATTTGTCTTGCTAAGTGTCTATTTTTACAGGGACGATTTTTCCCGAAAATTCCGGCAAAACCACGGGCCAAGAATGCAAAAAGTCCTCTTCCCGTTGACGCACGTCGCACACATTACGGTAATCTACTGTAGCGCACCTCAGTAACATACTGGAGCATGGCCATTCTTGCTAGCTTTTCTTGAATGACACCAAACTCCTCCAGTTTTTGGCCAAATTGAACTCTATTTGCAGCATGGTCAGCCTGGTATAAAAAAACAAACAACAGCATTTGAACAATGCAAATGATTTGAGCCAAACAGACAAAACAGAAGTACATGTACATGTGCTATAAAATCAATATCATCGTGCGGAAGATTTAGTCCCTAAAACTGTTGATGAGTGACTAACTTTTTGATAACTGGTAGGAAAGTCACTGTCCCGCTAAACCGTGATTACTTCAACAAAGTAACGCAGGTTGTCACAACGTCAGGCAATGTCCACAACAGTCCTGCATGTACATGTATCTAGGACTAACCTCACCCGGACGATCTTAATCCACGGTATAAATTATAGACTTCTTTCCAATAAACGACCCATTGTTAGCCTGTTCCAGCAGTCCAGTTAGTGGGGACAGCGCAAAGACAAGCAAGCAGAAAAACGTAACAATAATAAAACAGCGAAGGGTTCTTTCTCTCCGCTTTTTATTTCGCGTCACGTTCCGCTACTGTACATGTGTTTGTTGCACCAGAACGCCTCGAACAAGCTAACCAAAGAACACGAGTGCAAAAAGAAAAATCCAAAATGAAAAGGGAAAATAGAGCCACAAAAAACGCCTAAATGCGATCCGAATGCAAAGACTATACAGACTCTACATGTACTTACAGCCTTGGCTATTAGTCCCTTCATGGTCCCTGAGAGCGCAGCGGCCATTCCGAATCTTCCGTTGTTTAGAATGTGCATGGCAACCTTAAAGCCATTACCAACACCTAACATGATGGAAATAAATAAATAAATATATAAATTTTTCAGCGAATATAGTACGTGCTATATGTGTTTCCTTCGAGATGTGATTGGTTCTCTTGCTTGTAACTTCGTGTTTTGTTTGGCTAGAATAAAACCTTTCCCCCCCTTTTTTAAGGGGGGAAGTGAGGGCGTAACTATAATGTAATGTGGGAGGTGAGGGGGATCATATGGGACATTCACTTTACCAACAGACAAACCAATCAAAACTGTGCACAATGTTAATGCTTTTTCCGAATCATGTTACTCTTATAATGAAGCACAATTAAAATCTGTGTATATTGGACAAACCTCCCTGAGCTACAGAATGCCATTCAGTTGTTACTACTAAAACGTAACTATGTTAACTTGTTTTTCAAAATTTAATTATAATTACACCAACCTCCCAAGACATTTTCCAAGGGTACTGGAACATTATCAAAGTGGACCTGACAAATAAAAGAAGGTTGACGGCGGATTTACAATGTGCATATCATTAACCACGAAACTAATTCATATGTAGAGTATTTTTTCGGTCTTTGTTGCTGCTGTCACCGCAAACGGCTGCGTTTCTTGCTACGTTAATTTCTCCACTTTGACATACATTACTTCCCTTGAATCAAGTTTTCGTTTTTGGAAGAGGTTTCACTTCAATTCACATCATTGAAATTAGAAAAATCAGTTTCTTATAACGAGGTGAGCTAAGCGTACCTTTTCTGTGGACCTTCAGCCGGCAAAGAAAGGCCTGTCCGATGGCCCAGGACTAACGGATTTTGCTCTCGGGCAAGTGAACTCTGTTCTCAACTCAAGTGAACTCAAGGGAAGTTTTATAGGGAATTCAAATTGCCGAAGAACTGTAATCAATCCTGCTCATCAAAAAAAATTTCCGGGCTAATTTAAATGACTCTAGGGCTAGCAAGAATGCTTGCTTTAGCTTGCCCGAATGACAAGCTGTAAAACTGTCTCTCTTTGCCCCGATCTTATCCTTTGAATGCATGAAAAACTGCCGTGAAACGCGGATAAATGAAGTCTTGAGCGCACTGACCTCCGCAGTGTTGGAAGCCTTGATTCCCATTTTCTTCTCTGGCGGACCACTGAAAACAAAGAGATAAGGACAGTACATTAAACAACCGCACTTAAAGGGAACCTCCACTCTTACTACAGAATAAGTTTAAATCGAATAAAATTATGTTGATAAACAAATTTGTTCGAAATTTGTCCTTAAAAAAGTGTTTATATCAGGAAAAGTGAATTTTAAAATCGCTTATTTTCACTTTCAAATTTCGCGAGCGCCGCCATCTTGAATAATTGTGACGTGTTACGGTTGCTCTATTGTTCTGACACAAAGAGCTTTTGTTTAATAACAATAGGGCAACCGTAACACGTCACAATTATTCAAGATGGCGACGCCCGCAAAATTTGAAAACAAAAATAGGCGAATCTAAAAGTTATTTCTTTCGGATACAAACGCTTTCTTTAAAAACATTTTAGATTGACTTGACTGTAACAGTTATTTCCTGTGATTTAAAGTTATCTTTTTGTTGAAGTGGAGGTTCCCTTTAATTCGACTGAAGTTTTGATGACATAATACTGGGGAACCACCCCGTTTATACGATCCCTTACAAATAGTTAACACCACCACAGACTGCAAAACATTCCGAATTTTTGCTTGCATGTAGGTCGAGAATGCGCGAGCGGTGAAATGAAAACCCCTCAGCCGCGCATTGATAAAGCGATTTTGAGAAAACGGGCCGACTGTTTCGCAGTCTATAATACCGTTAGCTGATCGTCCCCCTTGAGTGGTCTCTTCCAACAAGAAAAAGAAGCAGTGACTTCTGATCGTGGCAGTAGGGTCGCGCCATTTGCGGCATGCTTGGTTACTAGAGCATGTAGTAGGATGAAAACTTATGATGCTTCTTACTAAAAATCGGGTGAAATGGTATCAAGTCGATCGGAAAGACACTACATCCGAAGAGATGGTCGTTCTGTGAACACGTCTAACTCGATGTCAAAAAATCTGTTCAATTTACAGCACCCTTTTTGCTAGAGATATCGTGTAGGTCTTACTCTATGTGAGCACGAAAATACATAGACTTGCTCACAAGTCGAGCTTTTGAGCGCGAAGCGCGATCGTACGAGCGCGGAGCGCGAGCGAGCGAAATCTCGAAAATACAGGACAACAATGGATAAAAGCTTACGTTGTTACTCCACCAAACCCCCTCTCGACAATGAAAGCTGTTACTTTGTCTTTTGTTTCGCCTGTATTAGGATCTGTTATGGGCGTCTGAAAAGAGTAACGACAAACATTTTGATATTTATATTTTTAATTCTAAATAATATTTATTTACAATTTAATAGTTACATCGCTAGCTTAATCGGATAAAGATTATTTTGATAAAATATTATGTAGTTTCAAGTTCTGTTAGATCATAAGTTTAATCGTGTACCTTGGCAAAGACAGTGAAAATATCGGCTAATCCTCCATTGCTGATCCTGTGATTTCAAATAAGAGTATACAATTAATAATAATTATGTGAAGACGCGCATTTGTGTAAGGTAATTATTTTACTCCATTAATTTATTAAGTGTTTAAGGTTTGCCATTACATTAAGAATTAGTGTTGTGACCAATGTGTTTCATAAAGCACTGATATTACAGGGAGAAATTTCATGCTGAGTCACTCTAAGAGCTTTTAAAAAGTATAGTAATGTACTTACCACAACTTGCCTCCATTTAAGATGTAATGTTTACCATCCTTGCTTAGTTCAGCCTGTGTTCGTATAGACTGTTAAGAGGAAGAATAAATTAAAGTTAAGTACTTTAAGAACTTAGACTTGCACAAGAGAAACCTCTTCAAATCATTCTCTCTTGTACTCTTTTTATAACAATACAGGGAAAGAATTTGTCAGTAATCCTAAGGCAAGCAATACAAGCTTTTTGCGTTTAAAGAGGTTGTGAAGCGACCCAAACACTTGATGCAGTAAAAACAAAACCGTGTGACCTAGAAGGACTTTGCGAAAGTCTAGCGCGAAAATGTTAAGATGAAGTGTGAGGAGTTGGGTGACAAGAAAAGAGACATCTTGTGTCCTTTTGCTTGTATCCTGTTTGTTGCATTCCATCCAGTTGCAATTCCAGATGCAAACTCAGTTAATAAAAATAAAAGCCAATGTGTCATTTTTCAGGGATAAAACAAAGTTACAATTAGGAACTGCATAACAAGGAAGAACCTCCACTGAGGTGACCCAGTTGGCTATGTTAAAAGTGCTACCAAGGAGATGAATTCAGGACTACATACAGAGAACAAAATAATAAGGCTAGCGGGTAGGCTGAGACATGAGCTCAGGCCCTCTAACTGCTCTGCCACGCTGCTTCCTGTAAACATCTTGTAGCAAAACAAAAAAATGCTTCATGAATTTAATGGTTACAGTACAAAAAGCCTACCCCTGCATCTGATCCACTACTTGGCTCTGTTAAACAGAATGCTGCCATTTTTTCACAAGGAGCAACCTACAGGAATATTAAAATGGGAATTGAAAGAGTCTTACATGTATATATAATAATTCTATAAATCAGAGAAGCATTTTTCTTTATTTTTTCAGACAAGACACAAAAACTTGTTAAATGGTACTTACCAGTGGTAGGTACTTCTCTTTTTGCTCCTTAAAAATAGAAAAAATAAATTATTTTTCTGTCTAGAATACACAATCATTATAACATACAAGGGTGCAAAGAAAATCATTTTTAAAGCTTGTCATTCGGGCAAGCTGAAGCTAGCATTTACTAGCCCAGACATCATTTCAACTAGCTCCAAAAGCTTTATGACGAGCAGAATTCATTTCGTAGTTCTTCTGTTATTTGAATTCCTCAAAAAACATCACTTGCCCTTTGGGCAAGTTAAAAACAGAATTCACTAGCCTGACAGCAAAATCCACTAGCCCCTCACTATCGGACACTACTTTCTTTGCACGCTGCATACAAGTAAATTGTATTATTCTTAAACATGGGCAGTCTATTTAGAGAATTCAATACAAGTCATAATAGACCTTTTTACAGATACAGTGGCCATATTGAATTTATTAGATTTAAGGAGTATTATGGGATGCCCAAGAGGCACTCGCTCAGTATTTACGTGCACTTTTCGGGCAAAAAGAGAACTTCAATGTATATTTCTCTGGAAAAAGGCGATCGTTATTACATCCAAACACGGCACAACGATCTTTTTTTCTCATTACTATCTTTTTCTAGGAAAACTTAAAGAACAATTGGCCCGACAAGCGCGCGTAAATACTGATGCGAGTATATGAGATTGTGCTCATGCCCCCTGGGCATCCCATAATACTCAATACATCCAATTAATTCAATATGGCCGCCGTATCGGTAAAAAGGTCTATTGGGATATCCAACAAGACAGATCTTCATGTGTAAAGATCTGTAAATGAAGCTAACTCACCTTATTTCCATGTAGAAGAATTCCTTTGAATCCAATTGACTGATGCGCTCCAAGAGTGATTCCTACAGCAAGATCATGGGCACCAACAATTTCCACAAGCCTGGCATACTAGAAATTTATTAAATAAGCAATAGTTAACATCCTCATGTTTTGATGTACTTGAACTTGATTCTTGTATTTGCAATACTTATTAAACAATTATAATTACCTGGGTGTTAGTTAGACCAAGTCCACCTAAATCTGTTGGCACCTGAGATTATAAGATGGAATAAGTATCATTTAAGTACAGTACTGCTCAAAAGTAAGTTGACAGTCACTTGCGTCTCGATCCTCGATTCTCGAAACTTTCAAGAATCGAGAGTTGAGTCGCGAAATACAACGAGCTTGTCGCTTGACTGATGTAGGTGTGGTTTTGTAAATACTTTGTGAGAGGAGGGAGAAAGGGGGCATTTTGAATGTTGAAGTATCAAATAATACTTAATGATTGTTCTTCAGTCAAAAAAATTCTCCAATTCTGATATGCTTACAGAAATCCTCCAAATAATGTTTCATAAACATTTATGGACTATTAGTGCTGACCAAATTTGGAATACTTCTGTTCTGATTTGTATTCGATGACTGATGATGGCAAATAACTGTTTCAAAGATATCCTACAATGTAATCAGATGGTAATGATGTTTGTGCTTATAAAAACACGTATCTACTGGATCTGTTTCATATCAATACAACAATTATAAAAACTTGGCTTTCATAAACAATTATTGTGCAGTTTTTCTTTTCATTTTCTTCGTTGCCAGTGGGGAAACGCACGGGGGAAAGGGGCAGGGGTGATACCCCTTCTTCCATCTGTGGATCATGGACAGTAAAGTGTCTGGTATGCCAAACTGTTTTTAGCCTCATCCAATTTTTAAATGGGTCTGCATCTGAATGCCAATATATAACTATGTAGGAACATATACTGTAGACCTAAATTTACCTGCAGACCAAAAGCACCCATTTCCTTAAGACCTGCCAATGTGCTATCTTCTACTTTTTCCAACTCATCATTTTTCATAGGGTCATTCTGTTCCTACATGATCAAAGATGTAAGTAACAGAAAAAATGAACGAATTAATAACTACAATCGAATATAATTTGACATTTTAGGAAGTAAAATTACACATTATGTCTTGGTTAACTTGGTTTGGTTTACAAATTTCATTTTCATTTGAAACCATGCAGATTTTTTTTATTTTTGTATTTCTTCCTCCCATATTAAGGTAATGGTTTGGGCGCAATAAAAATAATCAAAATTAAATAAGAAAAATCTGCACCACAATATAATAAATGTCTGGATGGTTAGTACCAGTTAGTATTAAAACAAAACAATACCTAAAAAGAATCATGGTACTAAGCACTTTAAATTACCTCTCAGAGGTTATAAAAATTTGGCCATTTACATACTGCATGTGCAACTAGATATAATCCAACATAATACATGTACAAGGTGCTATGAAATATAGTGTGGTATTCATGTAGCATCCATGTTAATGAGGTTTGAGGTAAAGAACTGTATGTACTGTCTTAATTTATGTGTGGCCTGATTACTTGTTGCTGGTTGATTATCCATTTGTAAAGAACAATAATATCTGTAACAAAGTAATAATGTCCAACCTCAAAAAACTTGGTCACTGGATCTACATATGCTTGTAGTACACTTTCTTGCTCAGAGTCCAAGACTATGGGGGAAAAATGTTATATCGAATAAAACTAAAATAGAGTACTAAAGTGATGACGTCATAAAAATGAAATTTCTGAAATTATGGGATCTGTCAGGATATTCTGAAAGAACAATGTCCAAGAGGCCTACTTGCCAAAAATGAGCATTTCGCGGCAAATTGTCTCTGAGACTAGCACAGTTATACTCAGAAAACTCCATACAAACCCTTCTAATTTTTTTTTGGGCCAACCCAAAAAAAATTTAGAAGGGTTTGTATGGAGTTTTGTAAGCATAACTGGGCTACGATCTCAGAGACAATTTGCCCCCAAATGCTCATTTTTGGCAAGTAGGCCTCTTGGACATTGTTCTTTCAGAATATCCTGACAAATCCCATAATTGATTTCAGAAATTTCATTTTTATGACGACACACTTTTAGTACTCTATAGTAAAGAAAAAATTTAATAACGATAAAAACTAAATAAATAAATAACTTGATAATGGTGAGATGTCCTTGCTGAAAAGTCATGTTTTAATAGTGTTACTTTTTACGCCTAAAATTAGTAACACATGTATAGATCATTCTAAATAGTTTTTTTTTGTGCAGAAAACATGTATGCATTATAGTTAATTTTTTATCTCACTTAATTTTTGTTTTTCTTTTGTTTTTGAGTATGATAAAATATGCTAATGAAGTTTAAACAAAAGAAACTTAAAAATTACCCGAGATAAAAAATTAACTACAAGATATACATAAAAAAATGATATGTGATTTAACAATATCATCAAATGAAACTTACATACTGAGTGTGTAGCTGAAATCTGACTGTGAAATTGACACTTAAATTTACCTTCTGGAAAAGGAAACACTTGCTCCACTTTTGGATTTCCTCTGAATAATCCCATGACAAATGATTTTGATTCTGTGGGCTACAAGTAGTAAATAAGACAGAGTAAGTGACTTTTTACACTCTGTAATAATACAGCTGTGATAATGCAACCATGGTACACTGGACAAAGCACATATTCTGTGCGGTGTTCTCACCAGGATTTTGTCTTGGGGAGTCCCAGGGCCCCCTCTGTTGAGGAGGGGGAGAAAGGTATAACCTGAGCTGGCACTCCAAATGATCTGCCACGTGAAGTACTTACCAGATCTAATAAAGCGGACGGGGTGTTTACGATTCGATAACGATGCATGCACCAATCTTCACAATGTACATGTACGTGGGACCAACAAAAATTAAGGAAATAAAATTAAAGACTTTGAATCTTTTGATGTCATGTTTTTTGCTCATTCGACCATGCAAAATGCTGCCAGGGTTGCCCATTAAAAGTACTTAACTGTTGACATTCCAAAGTCCGTTTGACTCATAGCTTGCCTCTGTGTGGGCGCATCTTCTTGGCTTTTTATGTGCCATCTCAGATTTTTTTGTGGGAATCCCGCAAGGCCACGGCCTGGTGAGAACACTGCCTGAATATACTGTGTAAGCTACAAACATCATTTCCTACCCAGCTCAGTCTAAGTGCAAGGAACAGAGCTGACTGTAATGGATTATCCAAGAATCTTTCAAATTCTGCGTAACTCTCCCACACAAAAGAGCTTTTCTGTGCTTTAGTTTGAAATTTAGCCAATTTTTTTCATGGCTACAGTCTGACCTGAACTTCAATACCGACAGTGCTCCCACTACACATTTACCAACAAAATTCTATATTCTTAGACTGTTAATAATAACAAAACTCTTCATGGAGATTAACTGTAGATATCGTACAGTGTACACACCTTTGCCTCTGTGGCGTACCCATGTTTTGTGTTTTGTGAACCAAGAAGAACAACTCTACATAAAAGATAATAAAATAAAATATTGAATAGGTAAAATAAATTATTACTGTGTATAGGTTTAATATACCATTAAACCAAGAGAAAGTTCAGTCTACGACCTGGTCAAGATTTTTATCTCACCAGGTCAAATTTCTTACTGTTATCAGTAATTAACAATTATTGAATGAGGCTGGGTATGATCTGAAGAATTATGGAAATCGAGGAGGGTGTTATCCGCTGAGGCTGATTCCTCCGAGATCTCCATAATGCTTCAGATGATACAAGAGCTGAATTCAATAGTTTTTTCATTATTCACTCAAAATATTCCTAGTTTAAAAACAAGCTAAAACATACTTACCTCCATCAACGTTAAGTTCATCTTCAATAGTGCGTGTTTATGGGCAAGTTTAGGAGATAAAGGGTTGTTCAGTTCTACAAATATTCTCCAAATAGCAGATGTTGCCTGTGAAGTTGTCTTCTTGCTGTTCGTGCTATGTTTTTAGCCAACAGTTTGCCTATTTCTTCCTCGGGAAAGGAGTGAAATGTTACGTCATTTTGCACTCACTACCAAGATCATCCCCAGGTCTTCTTGGTTAACAGTTCAATAATCTGGCAGTTTTGCTGCACAATTGACGTCATTTTTCACATATCGCTTAGCCAATATATCAGAAACGGAGAAATATTTTGAATGAATAATAACTTCAATTATATTTTCAAAAGTCGTGTCCTTTTACTTCATGTTTTCAACTGAAATACATTTTATTCTTCCTACCCTAGCAATATGGCTGGCAAGATAAGCCTAAAACAAAAGGAACAATATCTGAATATGCCACGGCACATTTTATATAGAATACGATGGTTAAATAGTTTACAGCGTTAAGCAAAAACTGATTACATGACTTCGTTAACTTTATGACATGTCAACTTTAAAGATCCAACGACGCGGACGGCGACGAAAACATCATAACAACAATAGGTTTTATAACCAAAACAACAACTTTGCATGCGCATCAGGCTCGTTTGTACATTTCTTTACCCGTTTTTGCACGACTACGACGTGAAAATGCCTAATTTCGCGTTTTATGGAGTACGTTTAACAAACAAACAATGACGAAATGCTATTTCCCTTTCTGAACATGGATATGGTCCCTAGGAATTCAACTCCAGGAGGGTTCGCTTACATTTATACAAGTATTTTCACTATTTTCATAGAAATGTTTGCAGTCATATAATAATAATAATAATATTAATAACAAACGGCCAAAACGATCATAGGGAAAAATCGGGGAATTTTTAACAGGCCCTACCTACATCACGCCCCCTCGACTAAACGCGTTTCTAGTTTCCTCAATTCAATTTCAATGTGACGACAGCAGATACGTGTAAGTTAAATAATATTGCTCAAAAGCGAAAGCGACTCATGTCACCACCTTAAACTCGGGGACCAAACTGTGACACGTTTATATACTTTCACTTATGAACAACACGTCAGTTCTCATGTATTACATAAGGAAACAACTGAGAAACAGTTGTTGTCAAGTTACGCAAAACAGTCAATACAACATTTCCACGCTATCTACCGATCTGATAACACGGTTTTAAAAATAATATGATCTTGGCTACCTAAGCCGACCTAAAAATTTTGGAGTGAAAGGTTTTATTCTATCGAATTCGAAGGACAATACTGTAAAAAAGATTCCTTGCGAATGATGAATTAGCATTGTTACTACTCACCGACTTACCTTTTAAAGTTCGACGATTCTGAAAATATCTCGCTGGATCTCCTCTTTGGTAAGTAGGCAAGACCTCTAGAAAATCTGAGACATCCACAGCGCAACATTCTGGAAGAAATTTTGGCAAAGAATCTTAGTTGCCTCTTCTAACGCGCACGAGATGACTACGAAAATTTACTGTTGTGTAAGTTGTCGTAATAAACGAGCGAGCGGCTGCTAAGCCGTTCAAAGTCCAAGGCCAGCCAAGGTGAGTAAGACCACAGGTAACCCAAGTTTCTACAGTCAAACCTGGTTAATACGGACGCTGGAAAGGGTCTGTAATAACGTATTAAAAGTGGGTCTTGTTATTGAAGTCAAGAAAACCTTTTATTAGAACAAAACACTAAAGAAATGAAGGAGCAGCATTAAATTTAACATCTCTAACCTTTACAGAGCTAAATCCACGGTAACACTTAAAAATCGCTCAACTATGTATTTCTTTCGAGAATTACTTAATCAAAACCGTTCTGTGCAGAACGCGTTTGATGACAAAAGTCTCTTGAAATTGATTTTTACAACTCGTCCTGAACGGTGTACTGTAGCGCTAGGAACATCAACATGCTGTCAATTGCAACCTTCTTCCCAGTCTCTCTCCGGGCTCTCTCCCACTAACTCTCCCACACGTCGCTCAGTAGGGACGAGAACCCTGGGAACGAGGTTGCTGTCAATTTTTTTCACCTTCGGAAAAGGAAAAGTCCATTACAGCACACAGTTGATAATGAAGTGTCGGCGTTATATTAACAAGGTTGACTTTCTATAAGAATCGGTTGATTGGGTCAGAAACAAGTTTCCTTTTTGTCCGCACTGAGAAAATGCAAGGGCTTTCCCACCAGGGACAAAAAAAAAACCGTCCGTAATAACGAGGTGTCCGTATTAAGCGGGTGTCCGTAAATCTTGGTTCGACTGTTTTAAGGATTGTGCTGAAACTTCGTAAATGCCTGAAATGCCTACGCTTCGCTGCAAATATTCACTCGACCTTCAGATCTCTCTGAACACCTTGTTAAAAGCAGCCGCAGATTGTGTGTTTCCTTTGTGAACTGAAGAGTATCGCTGAATCATGGCCGTTCGATTCAAATCCCGTTCAAGCCTGTTTTTTAAGCTTCAAAAGCCCGCACTGCTAGATCCTGAGTCGTGCATTTAACTTCGAGAAACTTTGATCAGGACAAACAGCTCTAAAATGTTTCACGGAAGTATTCTGTTTAAAGTAATCATAGCATTATTTACAATAGTTATATATTTATCTATTGACTCAGTAATGATGACGATAATGATGATGATGATGATGATGATGATGATGATGATGATAGTTATATATGGTTACTTATTCACTATCCCTTCTTTCAAAAGGAAACAAGTGAATTAACATATTACTCTTAATACTTCCATAGTCAAAACTATCATCTGATTTGCTATAGGTATGGACAGCCCTGCGAGCTTCAGCAAATATAGGACCGTGTAGGATAATTCCTCCCCCCCCCCCCCCCTCCCCAAGAGCTTGCGTTTGGTGCTGACCCGCTGACCCGAAGAAAGGAACACAGCTGGGAACGAGATTAAATGTAGCTGACAGTACGTGTTGTCGCGAGCGCTGTTATGGATTATTTGTATGGGTTCTTTTAATTTTCTTGCCAGTTCAAACTGAAAAAAAAACTTAAAAGGTCATAGCCTGAGAAAAAAAGTCGACATTTCGTGCTGCCACTAACATGAGGTTTGAGGAACGAACGCAGAAATTCCATTTTATGAAAAATCACTTTATTTGAGTGTCAATGTATTTAGCAAGAAAGTGCTAACTGGGGACACTATTTTTACGTCTCGCAATAGAGACGGGACCGCCATTTTACGTGGTCATCCGGGCACGCGAAGGTCCATCCGCTTGCATATTATTGCAAAGGTAGTACCTTCATTTCTCAGTTATTTTAAGGTCCTGAGTAATGGTCCGCCCCGGGAATCGAACCCGCGACCTCCTGCTCTGCAGTCAAGCGCTCTACCGACTGAGCTAATTAATCCTGCCGCGGTTAATACTGATGACGTGCACCTAGGTCTGGGTGGTGTCTCTGATCGGGATAAAGCAAACTTTTAACCAATCAGAATTGAAGCATTTCAACCAATCAGAAGCGCTAACCAGATTAGGGTAGGCACACGCCATTTCGCCGAATAGCCGTTGATGGCGTTGCGAAATTTCGACTGTTTTCTCAGGTTAGAAAGATCGATCTCACTATCTTACATTAATAAGGGCTTAAGTTTTGGCGGTTTTACAAGACCATATATGCAGAATGCAGTCTTTACAGATTTTGGTCAATAAGTTTCAGATGTAGTTTTAAGGTTGTTTTGCAATCATTCTTTTGTGTACGTGATTATACGGCTAAAGAGGGGAGCGAATAAGGATTTGCGGTTATGCGGTTTATAACGCAATTTCGTTTTCGTGAAAACAGTGCCAAATCACTTAGTTTTGTATTGGTAAGCATTTTTTCATACCAGCTTTTTTGAATTGTTCTACTCTAGCCTGTTCTTTTAACCTTAAGGATTAGATTGAGCCAACCAGGATATGATTACAACTAAGCCCGTCTCATGTTCATAAAAAAAACATAAACACTGCTGGCCTTAGCCTGTCCCAGGCTCTCAGATAGTGGCCCACGCTTTCTCAATCCCCGCGGACCCGACTATCTCGGGGCCTGGAACAGGGTATACTCTCCTATTACCGTTTCTAGTGTATCTGCTCAGACCTCCTTTACATTTGAGCTATGCTTTCGTCCCAGTGAATCGACAGTGACAGCCGTGGCTCCTGACAGAGAAGGGTCGGTTGACTGAATTAGCAGGAGTCAGCATGGTAAAGATTGTTACGAACATTCGAAAAAGGGTATTTTAGTGTTTCACCTCGTTGGCACTTAGGGCGGAAGGTGCTACAGTACTAGCAAGTCTAGTAAATACCGCCGTGTAAAATGAATCGATCAATCCCTACATGCATGCCTATGGAAAAAACCCGGGAAAGACGAAAAATCGGGAATATATTAACGCTGTAGTGAGTTTGTAGTGACTCCGAATGCGTGTATGCACATCGGTGATCCTAGCCTGTTTATTCCCAAGGTGTTTCGAGTCTGGTGGTATTGTTAAAAATGCACAAGCGACAGCCGAAAAAGCAGTTACGACTGGAACAGACTACGGCGCGGTTAAAGGAGCTTACTCCGGCTGTTAAGGATCATAGGATTACTTGGCTTGTTTGCCCATTTTGCATATTGTGACCCCCCACTATTGGTGTGCCAAACTACAGCAAGGAACATATTAAATAAAAGACTACTGGAAATAGTCGACTTACGGAAACTTACGCTAAGAAGAAGAGGAACTTTACACTATAGTCCGGCAACGTGCCTCTAGTATAAACACTGACATGTGACTGATATTATTTGTGGGTGGCTTGTCAATGATATTGCGACAGCGAAAGCATTGCCACCATTTCAATTGGTGCTGTAGATTTCAATATATATGAGGCCACAGGTATGTAGTCGGTTTGACAGTTCAGTGCGCTGAAAAACAAACAGGAATTTTCCATTGTAGCCCTGATCATGAATTTAAACCGTATAGTTAGCAGTTAGTACACAAATCCAAAACTGTTAAAATAATCCCACCGACTGCAGCTAAACTCAAACTTTTGGCATTGCTTCTGTGAAAGTTTCAATCACATTGCACTGATATTGTGTGATCGCTCCATCGCAAAAGGGTCTTTGATGTTCATTGAATCGGGAAATTGATGGAATTCGGATCATAACGCGATGATGTGTCCGCCAGTACAAATTAACAGTATCAACCACCGTCTAACTTCGAAATAGCATTCAAAGAGGAAACCGTAATTCTTTTAGCGTAAGCAGGAAAAGAGCAAAACGAAAAACAAAGAGATTATATAACTAACGGCAAAGGCAGGTAAGTTAAGAATTTATTCATTGTTTTTTTTTTCTTATTTAAGATCTTGTAATGATAATTTCTACGTGACACTAATCTTTACTACGCAAAATGATTTAGCGTCAGTTCAACTGCTTGATGGTGCAGTTGCCTACATCAGTCAGTAATCTACTTCAGTATCTATATAATAATAACATGTGTACCGAAAGAGAATTATGGTAGATTATTACTATAAAAGTTTTTACATGTTGTTTAAAATCAGTGGCATCGCCGTAGATTTTACTAAAAAGAAGAACGTTAACGTACGCGTGTCTACTTCTCCAGAAGGTCTTGCTGTGCAGGTCTTCTGAGTCTTTTTTTTTTTACTGAATGACTCTTCGATTCTTAAGACCTGCGTTAAAAGTAGCCCTGCTGATTAGCCGTATTCTGAAATAAAAATATTGAACATTTTACCTGAAGAAACTTGAATAACTCAGAAAAGATATTCCTCACTGACTGTCTTTAGAGTGATCTCTTTAAGAAGGAAAGGTGGTATAGTAGTGAAACATTCTTTTAAAATACTTCAACACCTTTTCGAACTGAAAACCGCCGTTTTTCATTCATTCCACGTTAAGTGGGTAAATACCATTTTTTGGTGTCCATGGCATATTTTGAGGAATCAAATTGTTTTCCCATAATCATTTAGCTGAAAAATACTTAAAATATGCCCAAATAAATAGCGACAGTACCCCTTTGTGCTCCTGTAGACAGTAACTTTGAGGGAATCAAGGCCAAAAGTGTCCAAAAAATGCAATTTTGCTATGCCCACAGAGAAGGTGGGTATAGAAGGTTACGGTATATTTGTGCTTGTCGCCTTATACTATGGAAACTAATCAATCCAATGTCTCGGGAGGGACCTAAACTAAAGTCCTACATGATCATTTCTCACTGCAGGTCAGTTTTGTTGCTTTTAACTACAGTGAACTGGTGTCCGCTATTTTATGAAACTTCCGTTACCGATCTGAGGGCAGATCACAAATGGCCTAGAAATAAATACTGCGCGATGATTTACATCGGGTAAATATTTCTTACGGTTGCTCTTTTTGAGGCCAATACATAAAATGAAGAGCAAAAGCCTGTGGAAAGAAATTGCCTCTCACAATAGCAGTATTTAGGGTGAACAGTTAAGGTTGTAACTTCCGTTACTAAGATTACAGTAGGAAAAAATGAAAAGTGGGTCGTGCTGATTTTTGTGGTGACGGAGGAGCTAGTGAGGATTATTATGGAGTATGTTTGGTTTTTTCGAGTTATTAATTTCACTTAAAGATGCAACAGAAAAGGTAGAATTTTAACTTCCGTTACCAAGAATTTGTCCGGTCTCTAAAACATGGGATAAACGACAGGTAAATTTCGGGAAATGCTGTCATAAGATTGCCCCATCAAACAACTCAAGCCTTGATGACATCTGGAGAAGATTTCGTCATAAGTACATCCTCATAAGTGTTCCTTTGGTGAGATACCTTTCTGTCAAGTGTGATAAGGGAATTTTAGCTGAGTTTATGGTTCGCGGAGTTTTTTTGCATAGTTTAAAGAAGTTTATTTTCCTTTTTAGTATTTCTAGGCAATTTAGGAATATAAGATGAAAATGGGACAGGCATCTTGATCATTTTAATTTTTAACGGAGGTTACGCAAAACAGGAAGTGGATTATCTGAAGCTATTTTCACTAGTTCAACCCTCTTTTCTGTGAATAGACTAATAAAATCGGCTAGATCGCACCTTCGATCGTCTCCGTATCGCGATAAACTTTTTGAAATTGCCTTATGAAGCCAACAGCAAGCATCTAAGGCCACTATGCGATCTTGAAAATTCTCCAAATCACTCTCTTCCGTAATGGTTTTTAGAAAAGGAAGCAGTGTTTTGATCCCTGGGTTTGATTCATTTCTCTCACGAGATGCGAACTCGACCGTGTCACGATTGAAATGAGACTCAGCAAGAGAGGATAAAGGGGACAGAGAAGGCATCCCCCATACACACCTCATTCCATAGGTAATTCGTCCCGAGTTATTTTTAAGACCACAGATCCCAAGGGGGATTAGACAACAGCCAATCATATAGCGCGAATGTGTTCCACGAGGATGACCAACGCTCAGAGCCACGCGTCCTTCGCGAATTGACGCAGAAAAAAATGGCGGAAGATACGGAGAGCGATATTGCTATTCGTTTTGTCGACGAAAACGACTAAAGAGTGATTTCTGCTAAAGCTGTGTCAGCGAAACGGAAATTAAAAAAGAATCGCCCTTCCTCTCTTGCATAGAGCTAACAGTACTGACAGCAGGAAAATCCTTAACACACTGAATATTCTCTCAGGATCATTTATGATTTACAGTTTGAAGAGAGCAGTTTCTGGTTTGATATTTATTCTTTTATTAGTCTTTTATTATTCAACAAAAATAACACTCAGCGCCCTATTTGCTTTACTGTACAAACGACCGGTTTCAATAGACCGGCGAAATTTCTCATTTTAAAGCACTGAGGTTACGACAACTTCGAGTTAAACTGATTTCACGTGTTGTTAAAGAGTCCAGCGATTCCCTTTTCTCAGGTGAGCGCCGACTCATTGCGTTTCAATATTCAGGAATGCTCTCGATCTCTTTACGCTTTCTAAATACTTAACTAACGAACTGAAACCGCTGACTGACTAATCTAGACAGTCTACTGAGAACTTTATTGACGCCAGTACGGACAATACAGATACCGGACGACCACAAACTAGTGTCCTTTGACGTCAAATCACTGTTCACCAGTATTCCACTTCAACTGGCTCTAGACTGTAATGAGAACGCTATTAGGAACTCTACTGTTGAACTAGCACTACCTACAGACGACATTGTGGACCTACTCAACCTATGTTTGACTTCGACTTACTTTCAGTACAAACGGCAAACACTACAAACAGTTACACGGTACAGCTATGGGCTCTCCAGTTTCTGTTGTTGTAGCAGAAATTGTCATGCAAAACATCGAGGAACAAGCCCTAGCTACCTGCAATCGAACTGTACCTCTTTGGTTACGTTACGTTGACGACACATTCACCGCCGTACACAAAGACGGAATCGACGATTTTCACGAACACCTTAACAGACAGAACGCGGACATAGAGGTCACCAAGGAGATCCGGAAGAAAGCGGTAAGATACCTTTTCTAGACTGTTTGGTCACTCGAGAAAAACAAAAAACCTAAGAACGACTATTTACAGAAACTGACCGACACATAACGACCGATTACTAGACCAGTCTTCGTACAACCCGACCTCTCACAAGGCTACCACTATCCGGACTCTGACGAGACGAGCGCAACTAGTTTGCGACTCACCTGACAGCCTACAAGACGAGGCTCATTGTCTTCGAACGTTTTTAGTAAGAACAATTACAACACGGACTTTGTTAGAAGGAACACTCATGATCACAGTACCACTGATTCCAACACTTAGACCAATTCTGGCCCTGTTACGACAGCGACTATACAGTATATCAGAGACACCTCGGAAACTATTGCACGTATATTACAACCTTTAACAATATACTTGTTGCACACAAACCGATAACCACTTTACGGCGACTGCTTACTAGTGTCAAGGACAAAGGCAAACCGGAGGACAGACAGGGAGCAGTATACAAGATCAAATGCTGCGACTGCCAGGCTTCTTACATTGGTGAAACCGGCAGAAACCTAAGCACGCGACTGACCGAACACAAACGAGCGACGAGGAATGGTGACGCCAACAATCACATTGCTGTGCACCATTTACAGACGAAACATCAAATTGACTGGGACTCTGCGACATGTGTAACGTATTCCACAGACTACTGTCAACGTCTTACATTAGAAAGCTGGTTTACTAACTTAGAACAAACGCCACTGAATCGTAGCCAACAGTTACCAGCGCCGTACAGACGAGTTATTGACGAGATCAAGCAAAACTAACTACGAGAGAACGACTGGAGAACTGAAAATTTGACTTACAATAGACGACTGTTTAACTGTGACAACAGACGGATCGAAACGCACCAATTACTGATTACGAGTCTTCATAGCCAATAATATCACGGCTTAACTGACAGGCGACCAATAACATCGCGACCCAATTGACCAATCAGATCAATAACCAGAGTATAATATCATCAAGTGACGTGATACAACTCACTTTGACTCTGAAGATGACTACCGCCCAGGTTGTCGAAACGTCAGTCGCTGTCAACAACAACAGTCCTATTCAGGACTACGTTCACCCGGACGATAAAACTCAACCTACTTTTGAAATGATTCCTGGGTTCAACCTTTCACATTAATAACTTAATTCATTAGTATATTAATTATTATAATTATTCTTAGGGAATAAATGAATTTAAATGTATTTTCATCTATCTTGACATTGTAAATATATTGAAGCCTATTTTTCACTTTGGCTCTCCAGAGACCAAATAAATAAAATTATCTAGCAAGAAGGATTGGCTGATTGAGTTATCTGCCAAAAACTAATTACAAAAAACGCACATGTGAAGAAACTTCTAGATAAATTGATAAAAAATATGTATAATCATATTCAGATATGCTTCAAAAGAATCAAATCTTTGACCATTATGGAAACATGACCTGCCCGCCAATGTTGTTGAGATAGGAAATTTAAGACGTTTTAAAATAGCTCTTAAATCGTACATGCGTATTTCTTACGTTTTTTGTCCATCTTAGATCTTAGATTTTAGTCATAAGCATATATTTTTAATTTTTATTTTTGGAAGTTTATTTACATAGGATCAACCTCTTAAACTTCCTTTTTAGGGTATTATTTGTACTTTATTTCTTATGATACCTTAAATAAAGTATGTATGTATGTATGTATAACGTAGAGTTTCAAATGAAGAATTTTAGAGACTTTCGCCGTACTCCTCAAATGAATGTTTCCTGACTAAAAGACGACGACTTCTTTTTTCTTTTTGTTTTTGCATGGATGGTTCAAAATTTTGAGAATTAAAGAGCTAACTTCAACTTTCAACTTTTTTTTTTCTCTCTTTACGTAGATAAGTTACTACCAGCGAATACAAAAGAGCAATTTCATTTAATATCACGGAAATATAAATTTTCAAATAGGTTCTAGCTATTATGTAGATGTAATTACATAGACGCAGCAGGAGCGCGTTTCTCGTAAGTCCCTCATCAGTAACTTTATGGGCACGAAATCAAATCAGTATTCCGATCACAATCTAAAGAAAAAAGCGCAGTTCCTGGCTGAGAAACCATGCAGTACATTTTGTTTTGTTTACTGATATTTTTATCGTACTATTTGCAAAACTATTCGAGCCTCGAACTTTAAAGTAAACGACTAACGTAACAGCTTTTCGGGTCCGTTAATTATCGGGACGTTCGAGAAACGGGCCCCAGGAAACCTAACACCAACGCCCCCTGACGCATGCAGCAGCTTGCTATTTCGATTCGGTTGGCGCATTGGATAAACAGTTATATTGGAGTTGGTTTTAACTTTAAAATTAATAATTACACCAAAATTAAAAGAAAAAAAATCGTACAAAGCTTTTTATATGAAAGAAATACAAATGGATTGTTTACCAGTTTTGTCCACTGAATGCATTTCAGTTCACAGCAAGACCGGCCAACCGCACTTACCAACTGTTGTTTCAAAATTTAGCATCAGCTGTTCCTTCGCATAGACATATTTGACGTCAAGCAGCCATTTAAATCACTTATTTCAAAGTGCAGACGCGCGCTCTCCCTCTTCAAGCATTTTCAACTACCTTCAAGGATGTAATGTTCAACGAGATTTGGGCTGCTTGAACGACTGTACGTTCATGTTAAGTTAATCCATGTAGCGACTGAATGCATCGACCTTCTAAATTGGCCCAGTGAAGCACCAGCACGAATTGGCTTGCCTGAAGATTACGACAATGCAGTCAATTCAAGAAAAGGTAAAACTCAGAACTTTAGACTCCTGTTTGAGTTATGATTTTATATTCTCTAACTCCTGAAATTTTTCTCCTAAGTCCTTTTCGACGACATAAGTTCGATCATTATCGAAGGCACTATACAAGCGGAAAAGCCGTGTAATAGGGACTATTTCCAGATGCCGCTGTTTTACTTTATTTTTAGTTTTCTTCAATACAGTAAAACAAGCTTCAGAGAAAAAAACGAGGACCATGGATTTTTCGTATGAAAGAAAACTGTGAAGATTTCTTGGCCCTTCGACTGAAAAGGATTGCCTCACGACACGACACTTCAGACTGAGACACTCATTTTTCGGACGTTTATCATAATTCATTTGAACATAATTATCATGCCACAGATTATTTCCCGAAATAGCAGCCCAACAAGTGTAAACAGGAATCCAAAAGACAGTTTTAATTGTTGGTAGCATTTATCGTACTAAAATCCGCTTATTTTAGAAGTTATTTCGAGGTTTCATCGTTGAAATTGGTCAGGGATTCCCCAGCGTCACTTTTCGATAGCAACACCCGATTAAATTTTAAAACTGAGGTAATATCCCATGCTGGTAACATAGGAAATTGATTTCCAAGCTTTCAAAGAACCACTACGAGGAAGGTTTTTTTAAACCTAACCATTGTACGTAAGTGCGTCGCAGATTTATCTATTTATGTAAGCCGATATAATTTTAAAGTATTTTTAATGTTTTAATCCCTTGTTTTGAATACTTCCTTTTCAATTTTTTTAATTATCCCATTTTTCCTTATTGCAATGGTAATTTGACTCTGTTTCGATCTGTTGTTCTCAGCCAATGGCCCTCAGGTACAATAGCTCTTACACTGTTGTTGAATTTAAAATATTGATTCAAACAAAGAGGAGTATGAAAAACTACAGTCACAATTTACTTGAACAAATAGACAAATGTTTCTCTAATAACACAGAAACCACTCGAGACGGCCGAGAACAAGCACTTTGTCTCTATGAATATCATAAACCATGCGTCTTTGTATCTTTACGCGCACGGAAAAAGTAGGTAAAAATAACCAGTTTATTACTTATTGATTATCCTACAGTTAAATTATAAATGGGATAAAAAAATCTAATTGAATTTTCTTGCTAAAATTACGCAAGCGCTGGTTAGGTTTGGTCAGAATCTCTGTAGTAGTGCTCGCTTTTGTAAGCTGCTGGAGGGGAGCTTTGTCCCGACCGCCTTTCTTTCTTTGTTTTCTATTTCTTCGAAAAAAAACTTATTTAATCTGTTTTTTATCTATTTATTTTATTTATCCTGGACCAAACAATATTCACCACTTACGCGGCGACACGACAAGTTTTCCTTGTAACGAGAAAAAGCTAAGGTGAGCAGTATATAAAAAACCTCGAAAAACCGGTCAATTTAGACGCTGCGCTCTTCGATTATTACACTATTGCTTATAATTAAGCTGACAGGCTGGTGTGTCTCTTTTGTCGTGTACATTTTGGCCGAGAAGGGTGAGAGACACAAACAAAAGGGAGCTCGCATCGTTTAATCTTTTTAATATAATTGTGGTTATCTGTGAACGTCTTGCTTTAATTTGCTTTGATAGACTATTCTCTGACTATTTAGCTGGTTGGCTATCCTCAAGGTCGTAAAATAGATAAAGAAACGAAACCAGCCTGTCCACCGCCGCCTCCCTTCCTCTTCACGGCTACGAAACTAGTTAGAGGGTGATGACAAAAAAATGACATGTTACTTTAAAAAAATTCTGCAGCCCCGAAGCGATTCTTCAACGAAAGCTTGTAACAAGTTGCCTTCAATTAAGTTAAGCTTGGCACCTGTCACAGATCGGGTAGTTTGCGTCTAACCGCATTGTATAAATATTACCTAGAGACCTCTTAGATGATCGCTGGCAGGGACTTAAAAGTCAAGGGAAAATGACTGTGCTTGCTCAGTTAAGAGACCGGATTTAGTTTTCGCAAAATAAGGCAGAATTAAAAATAATACATCTTTACTTTTGACGAAATTTATAATGGGCGCCCCGCAATTTATGGGTTTTAAACTTATTTTGTTTACGTTCATATTTTAACTGAAAAAAAAAGAAAAAAAACTATAAATTTACTATCATTAGTGTAAAACTTTTTGTCGTAATGTCTCAAATAAATGTACTGGGCAAATGAGAAGCTACCAGGGAGTCGAGACTGTGAGTCAAAATGCAAATGATAAAACCTGCCAACGATAAGAATTGCCTCTTTTACTTTTACTGAGTAAAATGTCAATAAACAGCTACAGGTAAACCCAAGTTAGAAACCGCCTTTTTAAGCGGTTCTCATAACCTATCCTTTGATTAATGTTTATTCACTAAAGGTAAATAATTTGCTCACGAACACATTTGGTAACTTGTAATTTATTTTTTCTTATTTAACTATTCTTATTATCATCGGTCATCTGTGACTCGCTGAGAATCAGAGGAAATGTGATATATACAATGTTTCTTTTTTTAGTTGTGTTTTTTTCTTCTTTTCGATTTGTTTTCCATAACTACCAATGGTAATTTCATCCAAGGAAAATTTAAGGAAGAGGAAGGAAGGGCAATTCCAAAATAAAGTCCAAAATCTACTAGTAATCTAATCACAGAAAGAAGTGTTTTGAAAAAAAATGAACTAATATATTATGTTTACACTTTTCCTTTCTTTAAAGTCATTATGGATACGTCACATAGTAATAATTTGCACCCATGCAGTTGTAAAGAGATGTCAAGTAACAAAATTTACATAAAAATACAGTGCCTGTCGGAACATATTTAAAAATATAGAAAAGAAAGACGTATTATCAGTAAAAATGTCAACGTAGTTTGTGTGGATGGGAAATTAACCTCAAAAACCACAGTGACTACTAAATTTTCTAACAATCATCAACAGCAATCAGAAAAAGTTCAGGGTAAAATTGTGCTCTTTCTGCAAGGTGAGTGTGTTGATTTTTCGTGTTCAGATACAATCTTACCGAGTATTATGTTTCTGTTGAGTCTAGCCCTTTTTTCTCCAAAAAACAGAAGAACATAGTTAAAAAAAACCAGTCTTCCTGAATATTATTGCTTGACCGCACATTTTCCCTACTGAGGTGTAAAAAGAATCAGCTCTTCCGCTTGGCCCTCTCAGACCGCTGAGTATTCATTACCGGTTTCTCTTTTAATCCTGGATAAAAATAAATATAATTTATCTAGAACTTTTAAATTTATTGCTAAGTTTGTGCTGGTTCGATTTTGGTTAATTTGCGGTGTTTTTTGTTAACTCAAGATTCATAGATTGTTTTAACGCCTAACAGCTACTTAACCTAGCTTGGTGAACATTGCGTGTACAATTGAAAGGTACAAAAGAAAAAAACATGAGATCTGAGGTGTACATCTGCGTACGGATTCAGACGGCACTGATATAAAACAATTTCTTCTCGTGTTACTCTTAATTCGATATCTAGTTACAACTCGCACGGCGTACATTCATCTATTACAGTTTGCTCGTTGTCAAAAGCAATTGCAGACATGAATTTTAATTACATACAAAAAGTGTTACTTAGAATCATTGCTCATTTCCGTGACAATAAATATAACTTGGTGGACGTTAAAACAGAATAACTAACACACGTCGATCTATTAATAGCAAGATCAATTTGGCAGAGTTAACTAGCATTTGACTGTCAAAAGTAATACTTTTAATGTACAACTGCAGGCTTAAATTTGATTGGATTGATAATCTGTCCAGCCATGTTCTCTACCAATCAGAAGTAAGCTTATAACCAATCACGACCTTTCGCGCGCTTAATGCCATCGCTTTAATATTTTACTGCAAAAACAGTTAACCTTGATTTCTGATTGGTTCATTTAATAGCCTGCGTCGACAGCGATTGGCTCTTCAAAGAAAGTCCTTACAACTGATTTCTAGCCGTTGAAGTCAAAAAATCGCTAGCGCTGTCATTGCAGTGAAGACAAATTTCTGTTCGGGAGGACTGGAATTGGATTGGAATTCATTTTAAGGTTTATAGAGCAATCCACAACTCGAGGGTAAGTGGACAGAACTTCATGCTCCTTAAAGTGAGACCTGAAACTGCGAGGAAGGCTTTTTACTTTTATTAATGGATCGAAACCTTTTTACAATATCCAGGTGAAATGAAGGATTATAAATCAGTTGTGAATTTTAAAACCCGTATTTTGAAATTCTGTAGGTCCTAAGTTTTTTTAATTACTGTTCAACTTTATCAGTTTATGTTTTAAACGTATTTTTAATTGGCGTGTATTTTAGGTTAGTTGTTCCAGTTGTCCCAGGGACCTCATATTGATAACAGCACTTTACGGTGAAGAGGTTACCCTGGGTAAAGAAGATTTTATTATTACTATCGTTATGAGGAACACAATTCAGTTCTACAAATACACGAATCGCTGTCATTTACTTTCTTCGTCAATCCTTAGTTCATGAAATCACTCGCGTCCACCCTTAGTCCAATGTCTGCCTTTAAATCTGCTTTGCGGTAGTGCGCGCAGCTCTTCCAAGAACAAATGGTACGGACTGGCGAACTTTAATCCCTGTTATCCAGGAAAGTTTATGTAAGGCGATCAGTGTAAATTGCAGTCCCTTTCACTGCCATAGATATGAGTAAAAAAGAAAAAATCATTTGTTGGGAAATATTTTTTTTTGGGGGGGGGGGGGGGGGGAAGGAAGAGGGGTCAGGCAGTTCTCGGTATCAAACCAAATCTAGATTCTAAACATTTGGAATCTAAAAACTGGTCAGTTAATTGACGGCTCTGTCCTAAAGTGAACGTCTTAAAAATCCAAATGGATCAGTCACCGTGACTTTGAAAGGTGTATGCACTGTTTTATGTCTCTTTGTTCCATATGGATGAACCCAGTTCTTTTGTAACTGTTTTGGACGAAATGCTCCTTGGGGAGTTTTGACATAAGATGTCGACGTTTAGCTGCAATAATAATGAAAAAAAATAAAATAAAGATTAATATGGAAAAGGGTTTGGAAGGGACACTGTGGAGCCTATCGTGTTTAAAGGAATACTCACAGAAATGATCTGAAAAACAGGCGGGACGAAAAAATGGATTTGCACAAATTAAACTTGCTCCTTGTAAATACAAATGTGGCATTTACATCCTCATATATTACTCCTATTTACGTATTGCGACTTATTTGAGACTTTATTTAGGAGCAAATTTGTGCGAATCCATTTTTTCGTCCAGTGAAAAGGAGTTGAGTTTAGCATTCTTGTTGAGCACTACCCGAAGACAAATTTGATAGAGTTTTCTCAAAATCAAACTGGTTGCCCTCAAGGAAAACCACACCACAGACTGACCAGACTAAGGTGATGATGCAAATTATTTTGTCATCCGAATTCATGTCAGGAACAGTATAATATGTACCATTAACAAATACGCTAAGCTTGCATCACTGTTCGATTCAGTTTGAACTAACAATGGTTTAGTTGCACTCGCTGAATTAAGGCAGTGTATTAAGGTCATTAGAGAGTATTACGGTGGACGGTGTTTTTAGTGGCGCTGTTCATTTGTCAGAACTGGCCGGTCGGACCAGTCATTTTGACGATGAAATCGGCTTTTTCCAAGGGTTTTTGCCGAAAAACTATCTCCTCCCTGCACACTATTTAGGATTTGACTAATCTAGCTGGATAGTTTTGATTAATAATGAAATTCTCATTACGTCGGGAAGGGTTTGGCCGGCCCTGACAAATGGAAAGCGCCCACTGTACTGAGTCTGATCTAGTTGTTTTAAAAAAGGCATTTATTTATTGAGCTTAGCTTTTAGTTTAGTTTAGTGTAAGCAATTCCGATCACACCCCTCCCAAAATGAAGTTTTCTTGCATTTTACTTTATGACAAATTGAAATCATGAGTCAAATTCGGCCAGCCCAAGTTAATAATTCACTTAGGCCTGTCCTAGAAATTGAAATACTGGATTCATTCGATTAAGCGCCCAACCTCGAATTAGCGCCCAACTCGAGTAAGCGCCCTGCCTCTAATAAGCACCCTCCCCACCCCACTCCCTGCCACAAAAACTCCAATAAGAGATAATAAAGAGACCGTCCCGAAGACGGAGTTATCTTTAGAGTATTTTACAGAAACCTTGCTTTGTTGCATCTTCGCTTTTTGTAATTAGCATTTACTGTTTTGTTGCAAAATATACTACTACACTTGCTGAGAATGGTGAAAAATTAATAAGCGCCCAGCTTCGAATAAGCGCCCACCTCGAATAAGCGCCCACTCTCAAGGTCAAAAAAATTAATAAGCGCCCAGGGCGGTTAATCGAATAAATCGGCGGTAGTCTTCCTATATAGGAGTGCTCACTCAGACGGAGCAACATTTTTGTTATTTTACTTTTTGATGCAAGAAAAAAGTTGCATTTTACTGAAAAGATTTAAACTTTCAGGGTGCCTTTTGATAGACTAGAAAGATAAACATGTTGTAGTCCTTTAGGAAATATATAATTATGACAAAGGATGCGCCACGTGCAGTGACTGACAAACCTTTTTTTCTTATCAATTAAGAAATATATTAACACTCAGCAAATGGATCTATAAACTTAAGATGATACTGCAGTGTATTTTTAGAAGTCACTTTACATAATTCTAAACTCATATCATGATTTAGATTAATCGTTGGCAGCTGTAAGCACTCTTTCTTGTTCAAGCACTCAATAAATTGCCTCCCACTATCAGGAAAATTCACATTGCTTCCGGTCTCTCGTGCTGTCAGCCTGATTTACGAACGTTATGTCTTCAAGACGACTGAAACATTACTATATTACATCAAAAACATAAGCATAACTTAGTGAAAACGTCTTCAAGCACTTAAGATTTTATTTGATTAAGTAGAGGACCCGGCAGAGAATTAGAGAATTTGTTACACCCAATGTCAGGCTAACGTAATAAAGAAAACGAAGATCACCTTTTAGGTGTAACATTTTTCAGCATGTGGGGCTTGGCTTTCGCAAGTACTGGTTAATAATGAAAGCTGTGTGACATGACATTATAAATACATGGAGTAGATATCCGGCGCTTTCAAAATAAGAACAGAGTGTTTCATATAAAGGTTAATGCAAAATTCAGTTTCACTTTCCGTCTTTAACCTCTAGAACAAAGATTTTACTCTTTGGTACTTTTAATAATTCTCTAATTAATTGTTTATCGCAGTGCCACAGACTGGTGCCAGATTGTATCGAACATAGATATAGCGCCAACATAAAGGTCGATAAAACAAGCCAAGTCATATCAAATAACATTTTTATTTTTAAGAAGCCACGATCGCCTATGATACCCTCTTGAGACACGTGATTCATGCAAGTGATCTCTAGGCTTTTTTCCTGCTTTCTTTGCTTGACACAACACAGAGCAGGCCTAAAAAAAGTGAGCGGAAAGATAAAAGATGAAAATATTAACATATTTCCTCAGCATATTATGTTATTTTGCAGTTTAATTAATAAAACCGAGCAGAAATTTCTTATTTCGGCGGAACAAACACACTTTCATGCTATTTACATGGCAATAATAAGGCCATCGATTAATCAGTTTGAGGTGTCGTCATCCATTCTAAATTTTTTTAAAAAAAAGTGCCGTTACTTGTAATTTAAGTTTCAAATCAGCTAACTGTTTAGTCTTCTTCTTCTTCTTCTTTTTGTAAAATGAAATTAAATATAAACGTAAAGCTCTCCCACTAAGACGTCGGCTGCCAACTGTTTACTCATTGAAAATTTCCCCAAAGTGGCTCCACTGCGGCGATCCACGGCAAAATCAATTTGATTGAGCATTAGTTAGAGCACGTATCAATTGTCTATATTACAATAATTGAATTTATGAAACGAACACACTGCCGGATGAAGACCATACCAGCTTCGCACTTAGATAAGCATGGCATGAGCCAGGATTCTACGATAACAGTAACGGAAGAACACTCCCACTCCAAGTAAGTACTATCCTTGCTAGTCGAATTCCGCTTATGTTTCAAATAACTACTCAGTTAAGACAAAATCGAATTAAATTAAAACCTTTTTAATGTCCGCAATATGTAAAATATATTGAAAAAGAGGCAAATGAGTGAAAAGGATGTTTCGAAGATCTCGTTAAAAATCGTAGAATTTTGGGTATCTAGTATGACCTAGTAAACAATACGACCTACCGTCAAACCAAAGGTGTGAAAAGATTAGAATCTTTTAAAGCAGTCCATATAAATTTTTATTTGCTAGTGTTGGTAATTTGCATTTTCCTATTCTCTCTCGTTCCAGGCCGTAGAACATGCGAAAAAACATACCCGCAAAGCAGAAAGACACCCAATATTCATGTTAAAGAAAAAAAGACTATCGATGACTCACGGCTGATTTTTGAATATCGGGTAAATGATCATAAAGGAACTCCATTTTATGAGCATATTTATCTGACCTGTGATTTGTAAATGAAAGAGTTGTTGAAATAGTTGTATATCTCAGTTGTTTTCGGTTTGCATAACGATTAAGGAAATGAGGGTGCTAACGGGTTGCTCCTTGGTACAAAGTCCATCATGGGCACCCAGTGAAAGTTTTCTGTAAATTATCTGCTCGGAGAAGCAAAAATTGCCTAGAATTTTCTCAGTATTTCTTGAGGAAGGCTCAAAATTTCTAAATGACTGTTCCATTCATGTTCAATTTTTGAAGCTTATCTATGAATTCCCTACGCTTTTCTGAAGTTTGATTTTGCACATTTCACCCCCTAGGTTAGGCTATTTTTTGTAGGAAAAAGGAAACGAAAAATTCTCTGATTCAAACACGTGATGGAGAGAGAAATAAGACAAATTTCTCTTTCGTAATGCGCTAAATAGCATCTAAAATTTTAGGGGAAAAAATAACTGAAGCCCTGGTAATTTCGAAAAGACTCAAGTTCCCCTCTGATGACTGAACAGAAACAACTTTTATAGCACAGCTCAGAATTCATTTCTAGAGGTCGAAAAATACTTTGGATAGCCTAGAAAGTGTTTTTAATTTTAATTAGGAAGGAAACCGTCGTTGGGTGCCGCCAGAAGCCGATTACTTGGTGCCGTCTGGTCCATCGACCTTGACAACACTCGCGACGGAAATAAGTTAATTTGCTGTTCACTTGTCACTGCTAATAACTGTAAGTAATCAAAAAATGAATGAGGAAATTTGGGGGGAAAATTTGCTATTTATATGACGTTGCTCCATTCAAGCACGAATCTTAAAAGTCGACCACTACATGAGATCAATTAGCTTAACGTAAACGTTTTGGTTAATGGATTTGATTTTACATCAGTTATCTTTCTTTGTGTGGCCTCAACTTGAGGCCACACAAAGAAAGGTAACTGATTACTTGAGGCTGTAAAGAGAAGATTATCAAGCGAGATGGGCTAGTTCAGACTTATCAGTTTAAAGGAATAAATCTCCACGCGGCCATGATCTTTGCTTTCCGAGCTGTAACCAAGTCAAAAAGCTAAGTTTTATTTAACAAGGTTTATGTACTGTGGTGGGAAAACCTTTTTATAAAGTCAGAAGACAAAAGAGCTTCAGGTAGGAAAGAACTGTTGGGTCGGATTTTTTGCTAACTCGGGTGATTTTTTATTCTTTTGGTCGAACACAAGCAAACTATAAAGACACGATCGAAGCATATACACGCGACATTTTTGTAAAATATAAAGATTAAAATGAGAAAATGTTTAAAATTTAATCTTAGGCTATGAATTTTAGCCGCACTTACATTACCAGGACAAGTCAGTCCTTCCAGTGTCTGTAAGTTCGAATTCACGCCAAAACTGGGTAACGTGTTAATTATACCTTCTCCGGCCTTCCCTGATACCTCCTGTCTGGCACTTAAGTACATATATAATGGTAACGTATTAACTAGGAGAATTAATAATCATCAAATCTTACAAAGGAAATCAACATTAAATAACCTTGAACTGGAAATTTAAGAAGAAAAGTAATGATAAAATTTTAAAATCCTCAATGATCCACAAATGAATATTCTCTGAGCAAAACTAAGAGAATTGTTGTTAAATTTTCCAGTAATATTGAAACGAATTGTGGGATTGTTCTTAACCCGCCAACGCTGGCGGAGGTTGACTTTATGTCATATAGTGGCGGCAACAAGGTTCGTGAGTCTCAGGTTTCCATTATCGATCATAGAAAAATTGTGAACAATTAAAATTAATCGAAGTCAAAAGAAATACTCTGAGATAGTGTACGCCGAGGTAGTTTAGGTGAGTTCTCGACGTTGCAGATTTTTGAAACTCAAAATTCAATGTCCATAATGATTAAATTTTAAAATTGTCAAAATCTGTATATATGAAAAAAAGTAAAGATAATCACTAGATACCTTACTTCAGCAAAGATACAAGGTAGCACAGGTGACTTGCTGACGTTCAAAAGCGTCATACCTCCCAATCGCTATCCTTAATTTTCGTTATAATAATTCTATGACGTCATAACACGGACGCTTGCAGACTTTGACACAACCATACATACGTTGTTGACGTGTTTAACGTTACATAACAAACCCCAATGATTACCATTTTTCTGCTTTCCTTGCTTGTTCTTGCTTCCCTTGATATACATATGGGTTGTATGATCAATTTAGGCTAGGGATTACAAAGTTTGTCATAATCAATCAAACACGCTAAGATGATTTAAGGTGTAATAGTTCAGCTGCTTGCAAGGTTTGACGTACCATAAATTTGAAATAACACGTCCGATTTGTAAAAGCCATCATTGGCTAATCCACCAAGGATCACTGTACTGGAGCAAAGTAAAGCTATCGCTTTTACGTTTGAACAAAATAAGCTTTGCTTGTAAATGACCGTTTTTTAAGTTTTACTGACTAATCCCTGGTTTTTCATTATGTAGAAAACATGGCCAAAATGGAAAGGTGAGGGACAAAGTAAACCACAATCAATAGAAACTCTCTAAAAGTGTCTAAGTTGTTACAAAAAAGACTCATGTCCCAGACTTGATAAAACCGCCTAACAATAAATGGTCGGCAACATGCAATTTGTAACACTAGGATCTTTCCAGGTTGGCGGTTAATAGTGAAGGTTGTTAATTTTGAGTCATGTGAACTCAGATAAGGCTGGATCCCTCGTAAGCGAACAGGGGCAACCAACGAGAATATAATTCAAAACCACTTAAACATCATTGTTAAATGGATTTTAGTATTTAAACGGTAGATATGGGCATATTTTTATTCCCTAAAAATGTTTCATCTGTTCGGATTTCCTAGCTGAAAGTCTAGTGATCCGAAAATTATAGAGATCAAAAGTTACCTTTTCGAAAATTTCAGCTAGAAAAAAGGCTCCCGAAAATTCTAGGTGACCTTTTAAGAGTAAAAAATCCGTTAAAAATGGGCAATTAAAACATTTTTTAGATGTTCGAAAATCCTAGGAGAGGCAGGCAAGCAAGAAATTTTACAACAAATGTTCCGAAAACTCTAGATCTCAAATCGTCTTCCGAACAGATATTTTCCGAAAATTGTCGTCTTGCAGTAGGTCGGCTATCATGGATCTCCAGGATCTTCCGCTCTTCTTACACATCCATTATGGGTGTGTCCTAACCATTCTTTGATGTTTTTCATCCAGGTAATTCTTAGCCTCTCCCGTTCTCTCTTTCCTTCAATTTTGTCTTCCAGTAACAATTTTTGGAGCGACCTTGCTCTTACGTGTCCAAAATACTGGCATTTTCTTTTCTTTATTGTTGGCAACAATGAACTTGCTGTATTTACCATCCTTAAAACTTCTTCATCGGTTTTATGTTCCGTCCATGATACTCTCAACATTATTCTATACGCCCTGCACATCTCATAAGCGAGTCCGTATATCTCTTTAATTTCCTTTATTCTGTTACTTTTCCTTGCAGACGATGAGATTGTAACATTTGCACAAACCAAAGCTACTCTGGAAAGATTTTGGATAATCGAGTGATCTCCATGGAAACAGGGCCAAATCAATCCCAAGTTCAAAGCAACTCAAGCCCGAACATTACAGCGACGACAACTAAATTCATCGCAACAGATGGAAGTGAGACACTTGAGGAAATGACGCCCGAATTAAGAGCCGTCAAGCTAACTCTTTACGTCATTATATTTCTTGTAAGCGCTGTAGGCAATTCCCTTGTCTGCTCAGTCATTTTGCGGAGGAAAAAAATGAAAACAGTGACGAACTATTTCATATTAAACCTAGCGATTGCCGACTTGATTTTTACCTGCATTTGTATTCCCTTTGATATTCCAGTACAAGAGATGGGACACCAATGGCCCTATGGTGCGCTGTTATGCAAAGTCATATACCCTCTGCAAACTCTGTCACTTTTTGCGTCCATTTTCACGCTGACGGCTGTCAGTTTATCGCGTTATTGGGCAATAAATCACCCGCTACGGCAACAGCTTACAATTAAATGTGCCAAAAGGATAATACTTGGGATATGGATAGCGTCCCTCATTTCTGTTACGCCTTACATAAGTGTGTTAAGAAAAGACAGCGAGACAGCTGGCAAGTGCAAGGAACACTGGCCAAGTAAACATTCGAGAAAAACCTACACAGCATGGTTATTCGTGTTTGAATATCTCTTGCCACTGACCATTATCGCGGGCGCATATATAAGCATTGGTTGGGAACTTCGAAAACGCGCGAAAAATAGTAATCGCTATTTACAAGATCTCCAAGCTGAGGAGACAAAGAAGGTGGTACGCATGCTCAAAGTTGTAACACTACTGTTTGCAGTATGTGTTTTACCAAACAATGTCATGTGGCTTTGGTTGGACTTTGGTAAAGCTGAAGATGAATACAGTAGATTTTGGGATCTAGTGGCGTTTTGTAACATAATAACATTTGCGAACAGCGCGGCCAATCCTATTTGTTACAGCATCTTGAACGAAAGTTATCGCAACGCATTCAAGGATCATTTGCTTAAACTATACTATAAGATAACAGGGAAACCTTCACGAGTCCGAAAAGATTTTTCACGAATAAATGACTCGGTAAACGTAAGTAGAAAAACATACAGATCAGCCACCATGACTAGTTTGGGAAGCTTCATTATAAAGACAAGTCGATCACCGACTGTAACGAGTTCCGCTGGAAGTTTGTGTCCGAAGAGAGATCCATCGCCAACAATGACTACTTCTGCTTTATGATGCAAATGAAGGCTAATGTTTAATCAATGTTTAATTATAGTATCAATAATATATTAACTGCGACTAGGACTCTGGTCTACTTATGCAGAAGAGATTTCGTGATTGCTTTGATTTAATTTGCATAGCTACATAATGCATGCCGAGATGAGCTCAAAAGAACACTAAATTGATTGAATATTTGAAGCTAATCTGCAAAATAAAATCAAAATCGAAACTAACCTGCCCGCGCGTGTTTTCTCTTACCTCAGGTTTGGTTCGGACTATATAGGTCACTCAAGAGAGGGTTACTGGCCTCTATCGATCTTGGCTCAGTATATTGTTTGAGTGTCGTCAGTGGCCAATTATTAGGCCCTGTTACGCCGCGAAATGTAATAATCGCCGCAAAATGTAATAAGAATCGCCGCAAAATGTAATACTAACACAAAATGTAATAACGTTGACGCAAAATGTAATAAAATTTTCAACGCAGAATGTAATAATCTTTCAACGCAAATTGTAATAACTTTTCTAACGCATAATGTAATAACGCAAAATGTAATAATTTCCGAATAACGACTTGCATGCTATTTCAAAATCGATATTGTTGCTCAGTCATCGGTAGCGAATTCAGATTTTCAATTAAATTATAAGCTATTATTATTATTGATATTAATATTAATATTGTTAATAATATTAATATTACTATTAATATTGGCTATTATTATTATTATTATTATTGCTAATATTACAATGGAACAGTTGAAATGCGAAGATGTAATCATCTTTAAGGAACCGAATGGGAAGTTTGTTTCCGCTGATTTGAACGTAATACAAGTCCCAATACAGAAGTAACATATTATGTAGCTCTAACTTCTATTGAATTATTGCACATTTTCTGTTAGATGTCTAAAGCTACAAAAGACAGAATAGTTAGATTGAAAATTCGGGAAATGATTCTAGAGGTGAAATGGGTGACTACTGGTGTGAGTATTTCCCTGACTACTCAAACAAATAAAACGCTATGAGTAGCTATGAAATTTTCGTTGAACATTAGCTCAGAGTGCAAGGGTGGAGCTAATTTAACGTTATTTATGTACATACGGAACCAGAACACCATTTATTATCTTCAAAGTAAGGAACGCAACAATAACCGTTTTTATTCGCTGACATTTAGGAATCGATTATAAAATACACTAAACCATGCAACTCAAGGCTCTCATACGGTAAAAATATAATCCTGTTCACAGCATCACATTTTTCCCTCATATAACGCAAGATGGTTAACGAAAAAAGAGAAATAGCGTATAATATGATAATTATGATTGTTACACAGGAAAACAGAAACGGTGATTAGATATGAACGGACGAGTTGTAGCCTCAAAGGGCATTAAAAGTGGCTTTTTTGTTTCCAGTAGATATTGTAGTAAAGAACCATCCGTACCCTGCCCCGCGACCCATGGGGTTATGGAAGTTATACTACTACTTGAGAAATTTCATGTAGTAGTATAATAATATTAATATTAAATTAATATTATTACTATTATTAATATCAATATTGATAATAATAATAATAGTAATAATAATAATAATTCACATGAAGATCTGGATCAGCTACTGATTACTGAGCCACAATACCGATTTTGAAATAGCATGCACGTCGTTATTTCGGAAATTATTACATTTTGCGTTATTACATTATGCGTTAGAAAAGTTATTATAATTTGCGTCGAAAGATTATTACATTTTGCGTTGAAAATTTTATTACATTTTACGTCAATGTTATTACATTTTGCGTTAGTATTACATTTTGCGGCGATTCTTATTACATTTTGCGTTAATATTACATTTTGCGGCGATTATTACATTTTGCGGCGTAACAGGCCCTTTGCTAATAGGTGTCACGTGAGTTACCTCCTGCCAGAATTCAGAAAATTATGGGATGCAACCCTAAAAGTAACAGCGATTGAAAGCGCCTAAAACAAACAGTGTGTCTGCTAATTTTTAGATTTAAACTCTTACCAGTACGATTTTGTGGTAGTCACTGGTCCGCACGCCTTGTGGTTCTTCGTGCAGTCCAGCAATCCGCTTATCATTTGCAGTCATTTACAGAACCCATAAAATCTTAGTCGTGTACGTCAATAAGCTCTCAAAATTGGCTTAGTAGCCTAGCTTAGTGGCTTTCTCATGCCATGATACTTTTTATTTCTATCCCATAATTTTTTGCATCAGCAGGTCACGTAACTGCAAGCCGAGAGAGCGGTGAAAATCGATCGAGCCTCAGCTGTGGTGTTGGTTGAACACTGGCAATGATAATACTCGTGATACTCCAGTCAACGATTCCAGCGCTGCTTCAAAATTATCTCACTTTCAATATTGGAAACATGTTTACACAGTTTGACAATAATATTGCTGTGAGATACTGTGACATGTTGAGAGGCTGTTAAAGATGGTTTGGCGTTTCCTAAGGTCGTCTCAACATTTCTTTCTCGTTCTCCGAGAAAGGAAATTGATTAGCACCAAATCTGGAATAAATCCACTGAACTAATACTGGATTAATAATAATAATAGTAATAATAGTAATAATAACAATAATAATAATAGAAGCCAGTAGAAGTTTTTTCGGAGTCCTAACACGATGAAAGATGTTTTGTATAATCATATTAAGTTTTAAAAGTTTGTTTTAAAGCTATAATTGATTATCAGTCGACCTTTGGCTTTGGTTGGTTTCTTCTACAACATTTACACGCACATCGACAGCACAACATGGTACATGCCAACAAAGAAGCAATCATAGTTAAAAGAAACATTCCGACATCTACAGAATTCTCTTCGTACCAGGGCATGTTAAACGCTTGGATCCGAAGATGTGGTGCACCGTTATGCCTTAACACAAACTCAATCCAGTCAGCTGTTAGCTCCAGAGGCGTGCGACGATGGTCTCTGAGTAAGCGGGAGACACGTGTTGCGTTGCTTTTGAAACTGTGGAGAGTAATCAAAGGCAATGTTTGACCATGAAGTTTGCAATTAAATTGAAAGTTTTCTTTACTGTCTATATTTTACGCCTACAACTTACTTCATAATAATAATAATAATAATAATAATAACAATACCTATAACGTCCATTTGGAAATAACAAATGCTTACGATGGTCGGCACAGAAACAAACAAGGAGTATAACACCAATACCTAAGTTTTTCAATTCAACTGAAAAGGTTTTGGAAGGGGGGTGGTGGTGGTGGTGGTGAGGGTGAGGGGGGTGGTAATGTTGGCCGTTATGTGTTTACCTTGCTTCAGTCATAACTCTGGAAATGGTCATGCGCAGTTCGTCCTCTTTGACACTGTTGATGTCTAACCAGAGTCCCATTCCCGCTCGCACGACCTGCTGAGCATTTTCCGGCTGATCGCTCCACATAGGAAAGCCAACAATGGGGACACCGTGGTAGGCAGCCTCGTACATACTGTTGTGTCCCACGTGAGAAAGAAACAGCTTTGTTTTGGGGTGACCAAGTACATCATTCTGTGGCATCCAGTCAACTGTCTTGATGTTTGATGGCTTAGAGCTCAACAAATTTCCTATTTCGATAGTTAAAAATACAAAAGGACCTTAGGTAGTAACGACATGTTCTTATCCTGCCCTACAGGAGTTTTCTAGAGGCTGGGGACTACAAGTTACAAGGGGAAGAGAAAAGACGGGAACCGAGGCAAGACATCGCATTATCTACTATCTCCAGACTCCCAGCTCCTCTTTCAAAATCCAAAATGGCGACTACACACGGAGGAAGTTCTGAGAGGTTTCTCGCCTTCTCGTCTTGATTTGCAGGCTAGTTAACTCCAGCTTTCCAACCGGGCTTCATGAACCTCGGGTTGACTCATGATGTGCAAAATAAGTCAGGAAAACTGCTGGCTTGCTGGCTTACCGATTAGTGCCGTGCGTAATTAGATGCATGCGGATAAGGAAATCATGACCGTGAAAGTGGTGTAAACCAGCAAAAAGCTGCGAGCACTTTCCATTCCTAGCTGATCTGCTGTTTTGCGGCGGATTTAGTAGACCTAGTACCTAAATCCTCTATTAAGTCCCTTTAATAGTTAATCGCCCAATGTAAGCTGGGGTATTTACGCAAAAACAAACCAGAGTTAATGAAGTTTAAGTGCAACCAAATGATGCAATTTTACAAGTTACAAGTTTTACATGTTACATAGCACTCATTCTTGAAACTGGGTGAATTTTATAACAAATATCAATAATTAACATAGTTTTTTAATTATTAACTGATATTTACCGACAACTGACAAAGATCGAAAATTATTTTAACTGACTGCCGACAAAGTGAATGAATTTTACCAGACAACCGACAAGTGGACCCCTCCAGTTTATAGGCAATCCAGGATCAGTGGAATCCGGAATCTGGGAAACCTTTGCTTGTGGAATCCGGAATCCTGGGCCATGTCATCCGGAACAAAGCCAAACGAAACCGAAATCCACCAACGATTAGACTCCAGAATACAAATTCCACTGACAAAGACTTGCACTGAGAGAGTCCAGCACCTGAAATCCGGAATCCGCGGCGTGGAATCCAGTATCCAAGACTGTCTTGGATTCCCTTTCATAGGGCGATAGATTACAGATAATATTTTTGCAGCCTCTTTTTTCGTTTTTGTTTTGTAGCCTCTTAGTAAACGTGGCACTTACCTTTTAACTTCCATAAGACCTTCTGCTTCATTTCACCGAGTACCTTAGCCAACATTTTTATGGTTGGAATTGGCAAAGAAGACATCATAGAACCAAAGGAAACAATTATCACTCCATCATCGCCTGCGCTCGCCATGAACTTTTCAAGGTCGATTGGTAGAGGTTTGGCTGGTTTCGGCAGAATCGGACCTGTCACTATTATCGCTGTTGTTAGACAGATAAAACAAAAACACAAAAACAGAAACAAAACAAAAAAACTGAAGGATAGTCAAATGTAGAATACAAGCATATAAATCCGAAACAAAGAAATATATTGCAATTGAGAACACTTCTATTCATCTTACCAATTCATTGGTCGATTCTCACATAAAGAGCCTACGGCACAGGTTTTGATCTTTAATTCGTGCCGCCAAGTGACAATAAAACCGGCTGGTCTAAAATACAGGCCTGACTTTTCCACAGGTAAGAGTACAGGTCACCATGATACAGATAAATGAACGGCATTATAAGTGTCTCCTAGCCCTAATCTCCTAACAAAATGCTCTGTTCATTAAGGGGGATCTGTGTGGTTTGGTAACTTATCGATGGAGCAGTGACCTGTATTCTTGATCTGTGGAATGTGACCTGTACTTGAGATCCGCCCAATAAAACTGCCCGCGACACTTGACATGGCAGAATAAGCTAGAATACAAACTATAACTGTACCTTGTTGCTTGCCCCTTGTTTCACTGTATCAATCGAAAATATCAGTATAAATTGAAATTGATATATCATTTTAAATGCCACATACATGGAGTCAGTGGCCTTGGAAAATCCAAGGCGAAGTGCGTTTGCTCAAGCATAAGCTCCGCCTTTCCTAGTGCTTCTTCTGTGCTTACTTCTGGCTTGATATTGTACTCCTTTTTTATCTTGTCTACAGCTGGAAACATAAACACCCGCCCAACAAAGTTAGTCAGTAGCCACCCAGCAACGTTTATCATTCGACCCTTGAAGTCCATCTGATCGTCTAAGCCTGAGAACGGCTGAGGTGCGTATGATAACGGGTTGGGGTTCTTGAAAATTGGTAACATGCCATGCGTTAATCCTGACGGGCAGATAAGAACGAGCTTAGAATCTAGAAGATCATTTAAAACTCCGCTGCAACTGAAATGTGAATCCCCAACAATAACATCCGGCTTTAGGCCTTTGATACCTGTACAGAAAAATATCATTTAGATACGTTAGGTCAGACATCAGCCCCAGATCGATATAGCGAGATGTTTGTTAATGGGCTGGAATTGGAAGATGACTGACATCAATGATTAACCCAAAACTTGAAACAATTGAGCTGATGCAAAGCATAGCTAATAAACAAGAAACACACACAAAAAAGGTATTTCGAGAACTGACGGAACCAGGGTAATGGTTTCTCCCGGGGGGAGGGGGAGGGGGGTTACGTGGGTTAATTTTTGCTGGGTATGTGCAGCACAGAACCCATACCCCGTTCCCAGTTATAGTCTATTCTGTGGCCAAATACTGAGTCAATTTTGGAGAAATATAATTTTCGCGATCCCAACTTAGTAACGTTCTGTTTATGTATCTTCTTTATAAAGGTCATCCTGATATGAATTGACACATTGGTTAAACTTGACGATGTCGGCGAAAAATCTTCCCATTTTTAAATCCCTACATACCGAAATGTTCTGATGCCCCAAACTCCGGAAAATGTGCGATCCCATTCTAGTAACTCTAATGAAGATTTAACCCCATTATAGTCAGCCGTGAAAGTACGACCCCATCCAGCGGCACATCCCCATTAGCCTATTACTGAGAAGTGCCCCCCCCCCCCCCCCCCCCCCTTCACGTCCCCGAAATGTAGCGATTGCAGCTTCTTGGAGTAATTCTACTTCCCTGAATTTCATCATTATTAATTGCGGTTGTCCAATTTTTCAATGTTTAATAACGGTACCGGTGTTTCAACTACACTAATACATATTGGGTGAAAATACCAAAAGATATGGAAATATAAAAGAAAACGAAATTTTAAAAAGTGGCCGGGTAACAGCAAGGGAAACTGAATATTCATTAAAATGGAGCCATTTACTTGTCTAAAGGAAACTCAAGGCGTTAGCGGCGACAACAGGAAATTACTTACCAACAACTTTGGCAATCAAAAACCAAAGCGCATGTTTGAGGCCGCCAGCCGCCCTGTCAACGTTCCCCGCCGCTGAGGACCTTTCACGCCTTGTGTCTTCCTCGAGTGACGCCCCAGCGGACGACGGGGAGCGACGGAAAGCAGCTTTATTCGGAAGCGGACGCAGAATCAGCAACATTAATATACTCCCATACCTTCCCACTTCACTAAGCTTCTGCAAAAGTTTGCATGGCTTTCAGCCAAGTTGTTGAGTATGTCGAAACCCGAGGCTTGATCGTTTGTGTTATTCTTGTCTTTTTCCATACTTCTGGCCAAAAACTTCTCTATAAAGTCGGGCTCATAAGGAACTTGGTAGACTTCGGTTGTAAACGCATCACTGGGCTTATAAGACTGGGTCGAAGAAAGAAGCAATGTGACCTGGATTGGAAGGGATGTAATCAAAATAGTCTCTGGATATGCATGTATGCAATGATGTATTTGTTCTTACACATACATAATTCTGTTTTTAAAATTTACTGAAAGTCATTACGGCTCCCGAAGGAGGATCAAGGGGCAAGCCTCTTTCCCTTCACCCACCCACAACCAATGCCACCCTGCCATGGGCGACCATAGAGGCTTTGTTACTTTGCTTTGTTACCGTGTTTGTAAATAATAATAATAATAATAGTAGTAGTAGTAGTAGTAGTAGTAGTAGTAGCAGTAGCAGTAGCAGTAGCAGTAGCAGTAGCAGTAGCAGTAGCAGTAGCAGTAGCAGTAGCAGTAGCAGTAGCAGTAGCAGTAGTAGTAGTAGTAGTAGTAGTAGTAGTAGTAGTAGTAGTAGTAGTAGTAGTAGTAGTAGTAGTAGTAGTAGTAGTAGTAGTAGCATAATTAAAGTTATGATGATGATGATGATGATGATGACAATCGTTATGATACTAAAACTAGTAAAATTAAAAAATTGACGAGCTAGCTGCTCAAGAACTACTGACGGCAGCAAGAAATGATTGATTGATTGAGGGGTTGTCGCTGCTTAGGTTGGAAGGAAATGATCCTTTCGCTATGTCATCCCATATCGCTCACAATCACTTTTTGTGGGATATTTGAGTTTTATGTTAATTCAAGAAAAGCGCGCTCGTTGCCACAATCCCCCCTTTGCGCTTCTCCCTTGTCTCCAGCTCTCGCGCTTCTCGCTTGTTCCATGCTCCTCACGAACCCTTAGGAACGCCTGTGGAGGAAGATCATTCCGTGCTCTGTTGTGTTGCGTGACAAACGATATGCAAAATTTGTGGTTTATCAGTAATCAGGCGGGCGGCAGTTAATAGTAACCTCCTGCTCTGTTTCGAACAAATCTTCACGCTGTCTGTAATGAGCCAGGGGAACTAGATTTCTTGCGTTGAGGAAGTAGACTCAAAAGACTGGCATAACTTTGGTTTAACTCTGTTTTCTGTAAAAAATACCGGTTATTGGTGTCACCACCACCAGGACTATGAGCAGGCCTAAGGACAATATATTTAGGCGCAATTATAGAAGATAAAAGAGGATATAAATGACTGATACTGGCTGTAGTTATTTCACAATGATTTTCACTTGATAAGATATGTTATGTGCCGAGGGAAGAGTTTTGCAAAACACCAAATACAAGTAGTGATTCTTAGAACGGATAAGCATTATCTGCATGTTTTGCAAGCGATTCCTGCATACTCACTGCCACTGAACGGTTCGATTTGAACTCTGAAAGAACCGTAATCTTCCTTGCTGCCGCAGAAAGAAATTTGAATTTATCAGTTTGCATTTTCCCACTTTATATCCACGAGGCATTTTATATTTTGATGTATTTTAACAATTTCAACCCTGCACATAAGTAAATTAAAGATCGCACTGCACTAGGGGCGCTGATAGTTGGCCTATGCATCGATATCTTTTCTTCTTGAAGCGCACGGTGAGACCATTTATGAGGCCGGAGTAAATGCACACGAGGCAATAAAAGCAAAAAATTGCAATATTATGTCTGCAACGTCGATCATGCATGTAACCTAACAAATCAAATGAACTAGTAAAAACCAGAGTAAAAACATAACATAACAGTCACGGATCGAAACAATATTATACCTGATGTCCTCGACTTCCCAGTTCTTCTCCGATAGTTCTGAACAAGATGTAATGACTGCTTCCAAACAGCGGTGCAAGGACGATGTTGGCACCCTTAGTATGGCAAAAGAAGAGCAAGATAACGATAAGATGGCTTGCAAAAATCAACCATGAGCGCGCCATGTTGTTCTAATGGAGAGTAGCTGCTATTTCCAAATTTGTCACGCGAGCTCTTTGACTCGTTCCTAGGCCTTCTCTCTGTTAATATCGTACCCAGTTCTCACTCTTTCTTGCTCTGTTAAAGCCGAAAATCGTGCCTAAACTTTGTAGAAAGACGACAGAAACAACACCAGGTAAAATTATTTACACCTTACTGAAAAAAAACGTTTAATTTAAGTGTATTTATTATGGTGTAATACTGGAAATAATCCTCTAAAATGTTAAAATGTCACGCTTTAAAGAACTAGCAGGCGACAAGTATAAAAGCAAGTTTGCGGAAATCAGTCAGAAATTAGGGACACAAAAGAGCGCGAAAATAACTCGCATGAGGGTACGGAAAGAGTGGGGGATAGTTGAGAACTATCACCCGAAAACATGCGTGCTTCTTACACTGTGACTGTCTGTCGTTTACATAACAGCCGGCTTAGTTTCAGTGTAAATTAATTTTTGCGTTCTGCTGATCTGACGGTTAATGATACATAAATGGACACATATCAGCGGGTCGCTTAACTGTATGGCAGAAATATAAGTAAACCATAAAAATAACATTTCACCTCACTTGTTGGCGTCATTGACCGCTTTTCCCCAAGCCACGGGAAAGGAGAAAAGATATTGCCCGTGCATGTTGTGGGACCGTTGTTCGAGCAACTCGCTCACTAAGCGAGAGGTACCGGGAGTCTACTTTTTACATCTTTATTCTTCTTGAATTCTACAGCTCTTACAAGCACGACTAACTCTCAACTCTGACTCTCTACTCACTTCTATTATCTAAAAATTCAAACAGTGGCGGTTTTTGTGGCCAAAGCTGGACAAGTTTGGGTTAGCTGACTGTGGGAATAGTTGAACTCGGTGTGGGTAATGTTTTGGTATAATAACTGAACCTACAAGACTGCGATCGGTAAGCAGCTACAAACCAATGAGAAACTAAATACGCTGGTTAACAAACCCAAACAGTAACTTCAACGAGACTTATGAACCGAGCTCAGCTCATCACAAACACGACCACCTATGAAAAACTCACATCTGAAGATGACAGGCGAAAAAATATTGACCTAAAATGGCATTAAGCGAATTCGCTAAGGAAAAATTCAAGCAAAAGTAAAAACAAAACATCAAAACAGGAAAATACCTGGTGTACAAAATCCAAACCGTAACCTTGCCCCATCTTAATGAAACAAAAACAAAACTTAAAAGATGAGACAGATCTTAAAAATAACTTTCAGAATATTTCACAACAATGTATACTGTGATTCAACGGCAATTATAACCTAGTGTCACTGAGTGGCTTCGCTTTCAATGTCTTATGCAGCTCTTTACTTCAACATATTGATTCTGCATCTGAGACACTTGTGTCTTACATCAGGGGCTCAAGTAAGGGCGAAACTAGGCGTTTTATTTTCTCGAGAAACATAAAAAAACTTGTGAGGCAATCGCGGTGAATCTTTTATTAATAAGTGAATCTGCCGAAAAAAAAAAACACATATTCCTCTGATAGTGATTTTCCTTCTCCTTATAGTTGATGTATAGCAGCAGGGTAATTTTAAATGAAACGGAACCACGGGAGAATCCAGGATTTTTCTTCAATAGGAGGGTGTGCACCACCAGGAGCCGATTACTCAGCTCCTCGGCTCCTGGCACCACTGAGGAATGGAGTAACTGACTGGTAATTAACGCAAACAAATTTTAAAAGGGAATATGACGAAGAAGGCTTTTGATTAGGCTATAACATAATATGAACTACTGAAAATACATATCACACATATCTGCATATTTTGCAGAATACCAGTTGTCAGGATCCCTCTCAATGGGGAGGGGAGGGGGTACACACCCCCTGTACTCTCCCCCTAGATCCACTCCTGAGAACCATTACGTAACTTATAAAAAGGTTTTTCTTTGGGTCCAATGTTTTTTTAGAGTTTTAAAAACAAAAAATCGTAACTTAGCTCCTTTAAGGATGCCGACGCCTCTACACGCCGAGTACATTGTACGGTCCATTTAAATGACGGTCTCTTTAGCGTCAATAACAAAGATCTCAGCATAATCTACAGTTTGACTTTTTGCACCGAGCCGTTCAGACGACGTCAGGCTCTTTAATCGTGTTCTGGTATAATATATTGTGCTCTCTGCCATGCTTTGGAATATCTTTGGATCGCAGGTAACGTACAACTTGAACTCTTCTCTAAAGTTCTCGTGGCAAATTGTGTACGCTATCGGATTAGCTGCACTGTTTGCAAATAAGACGATGTTAGTGAAGGCTACCACGTCCCAGAAGTGAGGATAGGCTTCTCCATCGCCGAAATCAAGCCAAAGCCACATGACATTGTTAGGTAGTACGCAAATTGCGAAAAGGAGAGTGACTACAATGAGCATGCGCACAACTTTTCTGGCCTCGTTTTGATGTGCCTGGTACAACGCCGCATTAACTGCCAAGGCGTTCTTGACGTTTGCGCAATGCCTTAATTCCAGTCCAATTGTGAGATATGCTATTGTTATTACGATTAAAGGCAAAACGTACTGTAAAGCAAACAGTGACGCCGTGTAAGCTTTCCTATAGCTCTTCCCAGGCCAGGACTCGACGCATTCCATGCTTTCTTCGTCGAGACGTAAAACCAGCACATATGGCACAGTTAGAATAACACAGATGACCCATATAAACGCTATCACCGCGGCGGCATTTTTTTTCCTCATTTGCTTGCTAAGTGGGTGCACAATAGCCCAAAATCTATTGAGACTTACAGCCGTCAGCGTAAATATAGAAGCGAACATAGCCACTGTTTGAAGAGGGTAAATCAGCTTACATGCAAACCATCCATAAGGCCATTTGTAATTGTTCTCTTGTACTGGAATATCGAACGGGATACAGATACAAGTGATGGCGAGATCGGAAATCGCTAGATTCAAGACGAACAGATTTGTGACAGTTCTCATTCTCCGACGCCTAGTTATCACCACGCAAACCAAGGAATTGCCGATGACACTAATGAGGAAGATTACAGCGTAGAGCGTGAGCTTGATGGCTTTAAAGGCAGCCGATTCACCATCAGATACTTCTGTAGTGTTATTCCCACCTTGTCGCGGAAACACAGAACTGTTGCTTGGCAAAGACGCGTTAGATTCCATATCAGTTTGTGCCAAAAAAATATCCCTTTGTCTACTTTAAACCCTCAGCACTAAAATCTCGAGGAAGGTGTTCACGTTTCACCACCCAGTGCTGGCAATGGCCAAGTTTCAGCTGCTTGATTCTCAGTCGTTCAAAAGCGCTCCTTTTGTCTGTGACAAGACAACCTCGTCTAAGACTGTGGAAGAGGTTGATGACACCTACATTTACTAAAGCAAAAACAAAATATAAGAATAAAAAGCGTCCAGAAGATTACTAAACATTGGATATCAGCAGGCATGCTGATGGCTCGTTTCAAACTAAATGTTATTTCTCCGTGTGAGACAACCAAATTAAAAAATGTTTCAATGAGATTTTCTCAGGGCCTATGAATAATAAATGGCCACTGGAAGACAAAAAGAGAAACAAGAGAATAGTATAAAATGTAAAACTAATTATCAACGTGACATGAGAAATTGAGTTTATCCTGACCAATTATAATGAGGAATAAGGGGGAAATAAGAGATTATAACGGCGGAATTACTCTTCCATTAATTAATATGTCTTCATAAAATTCTAGCTCACCACTAATTTATAATTCATTAGAATAACTGCTTGCAGGTCTACTTTTTAAATTTTACGACCAAGAATTAAGTCATTTTTTATTCCTTTTTTTCTTTTTTAATTTACTTGTCAAAGCCTGCCATTATAACGGATTAATTACAACAAGATGCAAAGAAACCAAAAATAAAGATTTTCATCGTGATTATTATTTTTTATTATCTTGTAATGTAGATATCAGTAGAAATATGAAGAATGTTTAATTTGTCGCTCACGACATTTTCGAACCTTTTAAATTTTCATTTATCATTTTTTTTAATAGTTGTTTATGGTGGTGGATAATTTCTTTCGGTTTGATAACTTTCATTGACACTTTGCTTTAAATACAAATTATTATTATTATTATTATTATTATTATTATTATTATCAGTGATCAATACCATTATGATCGTTATTATTATTATTATTATTATTATTATTATTATACTATCATTATTATCATTGTATAGAGGTTCGGTTTGGTTGAGCAGTTGAGCTGAGATGCGACTAGCGTGAAGTCTTTCCTCTTTGAACTCTTGCTGTGGTGATATTATTTTAGAATTTTGAACTATAATTAATCATGTATGCACGACATTCAAAGAAAGCAGGTACTTGTTTTACTTCGTATTATACAAAGTTATTAAAATTTCTACTGGCTGGCTGGCCGTGGGTAAATAAAGTTGTTGTTGTTCGTCACATGTTGTTGTTGTTGTTGTTGCTACGCTCGCGCTCCAGTGTAGGTGATAGTTATGATTTAAGTATATGTTGCTTTCACTTCTAGAATTGTTAAAACGATTTTGTCTTGGAGTGCCAAAGATATGTAATGTAACGAAATTAATTAAAATTGAACCAGAAGACTGCTTACACGTTGACACAAATTCCAACGGAGCAACAGATGAAGCAAATTTAATGATTCAAAATTTCAAATAGAATGAAGAAAATCGCGTCACAGCAGGAGCCCGACCACATTTCTCAGAATTCGACAGTAAGAATAACGATTCACCTTTGTAAAGTTTAGCATTTCCCGCGGATCTGACAAGTGCCCCACCCCTCTGTACTAATTTACCTCTCAATGAAAAATCAACACGGTCAGAAGACTCTCGGAAGCTCTTTGGAAACGGCACTTATGGGTACATATAAGTGTTGAAGTAAACTTTGACTGCAGGGGGGTGAGAGTCACCATAGATGGAACCTGTCGAAGAGGGAAAAAAAAAAAGAGTTTTAATTCAAAAACACGAAGAAGAAGAAGAAGAAGAAGAAGAAGAAAAAGAAGAAAAAGAAAGAAAGAAAGAGAAAAGAAAAAGGAAAAACCGATTCCATCCTACTTGATTAATCAATTAAGGTAACCAGAAGGTCGTTTAGAAACCGAGATCTATTAGCAAGTACTTTTCTGTTGTGACACAACACACGTATTGTCGGTATGTACCAAAAGGCATGTGGATTACTACGGCGTCTTCAATCTTTGCCTCCACTCAACTATACTAAAGGTCGGTAATGATTACGTAATCTTTTTGCGAGTTGTAAAAATATCCGAGCTGTTTATAAGCTAAGAAATTGCCAGAGGCATTAGTTCCTCCATGGGAGAATATGAAAGGCTTCATCCTCTCTTTCTCCCTATTAATTTTTTTCTGCAATGTTTTGTATCCCATCAGCCTTAAAAACAAAATTACTCGCTAAGAGTTAAGGGGAGCGGGGGGGGGGTAAAATTTCTTACCTAGTAGTCGGCTTCAAGGTAAACATCGAGATCCCCTTTTTGTTATTTTTGCTTATTTTAGAATTTTATTTAGTGGTTTCACGGTTTTAAACAAAAAGACAAACATCATTCAGGTCTTGAGGAATTTACTAGATATGTTCGCTGAATTTTGGAATATTTTTGCCACGCTCACTTAAAACCGATGAAAGGAGAAGTTTCTAGATCTCTTTGAGTGACAAATGAATATGATATTATAACCTAATTGGAATTTTTAAACGTCGAAGGGAAATGTCCTACAACTTTTTTCGTAATTAAACTGATAACAAGAACAACAAAGCATTAAGTGATTCCAGATTTTCGATGGTTTGATCGTCAATGATCGCAAAGGTTGAATGACCTTCTTGTCAAAGAACCCTGCTTCAGAATTGTTTGAGTGTTACTTACATGTACAGCGCAAGAAAGACCACTTGAGGAAATTTGTAACAGGACATGTGTTTGGCATCGGCATGCTCTTAGTTTGATAAATTATGAAGTCAAATTACGGCTTAGGGTTTTTTAAGTCAGTACAATTTTCTGTTATTTCCTATCGCCAAATCTAAAGACATACAGAAACTCAAAGAATGAAAAGATAGCTAGAGATTATCAAAAAAAATAACCCCAAAGGATACCAACAATTCAACAAGGTATTGCGTGTGACTGAGTTATATGATGTAGACAGTAGGCGGGGGGACCAGACCTTTCATGTCATTTTAAGACCTTTGAATTATAATTGCACTTGAAAGCGGTGAATATTACACCTGTGTGAGTTGAAAAGTAGACGAGTTGATGCAATATTTATCGTGACTGTCTCAGGGCCACCAGGACTCAGCGGGCTTTAAACTCACCTTACATGATTGCGACCTGATTGAGTATAATACAAGTGTTCAACAAAACTGTTTCTACAAAGGACAAAAATCAATGGACCTTATATTTGCAGTGTTATGATAATTACCCAAAACAAATCGATCATAATCTCTAAGTTATTTGATTTTGATAAACAGAGTCAGCCTTTAGATATGCACTCACGAGCATAAAGATAAGGAAAATCCCCGAATCTTCTCTAGAGTAGTAATATGCACGATTTAGATTAGGTAGCAATGCCGAGGATTTGACAGACTGTTTGAAAATCAAACTGAACTATGGGACGGACCATTAGAAAACTTATGGGGGAGGCGGGCGAAGTACAAAAAAAATATTCGCGCAAGGGAAAATGAAATGAAAAAAGATTCGTGCACGCCAATTAACCCTAAAAAATACTCATGCTATGGGCTAAAAAAAATTCATACAAGGAATTTGATAACGAAAAAAAATTCCTGCGGCTCGAAAATTCCCCTCCCCCCCCCCCCCCCCCCCCCCATAACTTTTCTAATGGTCCGTCCCTAAATGGCAAGGCTTTGGCTTTTTTTAAGAGCTAATGGAACTAGCCGCAATAACTAGCAACAAAACGGTCTGCTTTTTTTGCAATATCATTAAGCAGCCGGAGTTTATCGGAGAAAACATTTATCACCAGGAGAAAACTGAAATAGAAAGGTCGCGACTGAGTTAAACTTATAACCTTGCGGATGATCCGGCGGAAATAAAGAAAATATATATTTTTGACCCTATTTCATAACCAAAACGATGACGGCACTTGCGGAGCAATGACAAAAACTCAAGAGGACAAAAACTCCGTTATTTTAAACACGTAAATTTATAAGGAAAATCTTACCCTGGGTGCCAGAGATTTTTTGTTCTCTTCGGGAACAGTTCAGCATTTCGCCCTCTACGTTCTTTACGCTCCTCGCCGCGGGCGAGAGAGAAGACATCTGGCATCGAGGGTAGGAAATGCTCGGAAATCAATCCCGTAAAAATAAACACATAATTTGGCCGCAACTTTACAAAGAAATATAAGTGGCTGTTTCTCGTTAAGAAGTGTAAATTATAGATCATTATGAAGTAGTGAGTTTAGAAGTGAAGAAACCACTTTGTGACTCTTTCGTCATCTAGTAATTTTTTTAAAATTCTGTCAACCTACAAATTGAACATTTCAGTGGCACTTTAAATTTGAATTTACTTTAAATTTTCCTTCTTTCCTAAATTAAATACGGGGTAGTCCTAATAACTCATTTGTTCATCTGCGAATATTATCATTTTCCCACTGATTATAAGTTACCTGTTAACAGCACTAAAGTCAGCATCCGTAGCCATTAATCTGCTGCTGAGTTTAAATTGGTCTCCGTTGCTTTAGCTTTTCAATTTAAAAACAGACACTGAATCCTTAGAGTAGATTATCTCCGGAGTCCATTCAAGATGCACATGAGCTTAGAGACTATTGGGCCCTTTCACAACTCAATTTAGAAATTAAATTATGTTTCCACAGGATAGCGAGGCTGACTTCCAGGGGGAGATTAGTTTTCCTTCACCGCTGATTGAGACTGAAAGGGGTGTGGTCATTTTCGATGTGATTGGAATGCATAAACTGTTGAGTGTTGGTACTCGACAGTTGACGCCACTTGATACTCTCGTTAGATAAAGGGATCATGTACTCTAAAGAACAATTCAAGTTTGCTTTGAAAACACAGCACAAATATTTTGGACACTTTGAATACGAGCACTAGATCTGAAGACATTGCCTTTATACCTTCGTTTGTGGAGTGAGCGGTAAAAGGAGCCGTTTTTGAATCTTTTTTAGGCAAATAAATTTTTAAACAATTTTAAACAATACCCTTTGGTGGTTATCCGTGAGGGAAGACAGGGGAAGGGAGTGTTGGAGAATAGGGGACGGGAGGCGGGGGATAAATGAGCAGGGGGTGCCGTGGGAGTTCTTAAAACTTGCCAAGGGGAAGTTGGAGAAATAAAGGGAAATCCACAATCGCAATCGAAGAAGGGCTTAAAAGTGGAAGTCAAGAAAAAAGGGGCTAGGGGCCAGAAAAATAAGGTACTGGATGTTTGAGGTGTGATCTGCCCCCCCCCCCCCCCCCCCCCTTCTTTCCGATCTACTCTTTATACGACTCAGTGTTTGTTAAGTCCCAATCATCTCAAATATGTCAAAATGTAATGCCGTTATTGATAACTCGTGCAAATCAGTTAATTGCTTGACTGCACTGCGGTATGATCTATACGTGATACCCTGCAACACATCACTCAACATTATACCCAGGTGTAACAACAAAAAAGCGGTTAACAGGGTAGCTTTGAACCGCTATAAAAGCTATATAGGTATGTGCCGCCTCATCGGGTAGGGTTTTTGCGCGTTTTTGGCCGGAAAACAGGTACAGATTTTGCCCATTTTGGGCTGGAATTGGGTATGGTTTTCGAGAGAAACTATGCGATCGGAGTGTATAAACGTATTTATCGTTTCAATTCTAAATGAGTAAGGAAGAAAAAGAAATATGCGAATTCTGAATGGATTTGAAGAATTTTTTGTCTGCCCTCTAATCTAAGTAGTGATGACATAATTTCTGCCTTTTCTGAAATCGGGTATGGATTTTGGAGGTCTTGTCTGAAAACGGGTGTGGAAAATGGCATTTTTGGTCTAAAATAGAGAAACGAGAAGGAAAAAAGAGAGAAGAGATAGGACCGTGGGAACGAATTGGACCTCAAGAGACTGTGAAACAAGCCTGTAAATAAAATGTGGCGAGGAACGCTTTTTCCCTTCAGTTTAGCTTTCTCTTGTTCGCACCCTGTCACCCAGTAAGAGCTAAGAGAGCCTGTTTCCCGCGCAAGGGAATCTAAGACAGTCTTGGATTCTGGATTCCAATCGTTAGTGGGATTCCGGATTCTTTAAGCTGTATTCCGGATTCCAAAGCCCAGGATTATGAATTCTACAAGCAAAATTTTCCCCAATTTCGGAATCGTGGCGAATTCCCTTACATGGGTCTAGCCTAAATATCGACGTTCAAAGCCCGGGGAATTACAGTCCTGGGAATTTTTGGTGGGGGTGTGCCCGCCCAGTTTTTCAAATCCTAGCCCTGTTTTAGACCAAAAATGCCATTTTCCACACCCGTTTTCAGACAAGACCTCCAGAATCCATACCCGATTTCAGAAAAGGCAGAAATTATGTCATCACTACTTAGATTAGAGGGCAGGCCAAAAATTCTTCTAATCCGTTCAGAATTCGCATATTTCTTTTTCTTTTTTACTCATTTAGAATTGAAACGATAAATAAATTCATACACTCCGATCGCATAGTTTCTCTCGAAAACCATACCCGATTCCAGCCCAAAATGGGCAAAATCTGTACCTGTTTTCCGGCCAAAAACGCGCAAAAACCCTACCCGATGAGGCGGCACATACCTATATAGCTTTTATAGGGGTTCAAAGCTACCCTGTTAACCGCTTTTTTGTTGTTACACCTGGGTATAATGTTGAGTGATGTGTTCCAGGTTATCACGTATAGATCATACCGCAGTGCAGTCAAGCAATTAACTGATTTGCACGAGTTATCAATAACGGCATTACATTTTGACCAGGAGCAGAGTCTATCCCGGTGGATGAGTGTCAAATGTAAAAATAGGGGACTGTGAACACTCTAAGACGTATGCAACATTTTGCTGACTGACATTGTCACCAGCTGCCAGAGCAATTTTAAAAAAAACAATCATTAGTGGATACCAAGATAAAAATATTTGACTGTTTACTTTGAGAGTGAAGACGTGGAAAAAAATTGATATTGTTCATGCCTTCTTTCTGGAAGCTCGTTAAATAAGCCGTGTATACCACTCCTCTACTTCCTCGCGAACCGAGGCGCCAAAAGCGCCTTCGCAAAAGTGAATTTATAATCTCGTCGCGAGCGCCTGCAGCGCGAGAACCGCGCGTGGTCTTAGCGGCTAGCAAACTCGGGGGCCACATTTTTTATGAATCTTTGTATCTCTTGGTGTTTGCCAAATGCCTCCCAATGTGTTTCCAAGCAACACTGCATTGAACTTTTTCAGCGATGACTAGGGCGCACTATCATGTCTGTGAAACAATGTTTACGGTCGGTGAATCACGATAAATTTCCCATGCAAATGACACAGAAAAGCAAGCACAGCAACGCTGGATTCACCAAATGGCTGGAAATCCTCGCCGTGGAAGATTTCCCACCGAAACTCCTCTGGAGCGAGAACTCCGACTTGAAATTCAGAGTGAATGAACAGCTAAGGGGAAGACGTCAACAAGAGACCCGAGTAGAGCAGATCTAGAGAGAATATCGCTTTGCCCTGCGAACAAGAAGCGGTTAACAAGAGACACAGGACAAGGACTTCGCGAGGTTCTGCGGTACAGGTATTTCTAGTTACGAGAAGGATTCAATTAAACTGCCTCAAAAACTTGTATAAATGGATATCGACAGAAGCAACGTTAAATTGTACGGCTACCCAGCAAAGATGTGATAAGTAAAACAAGAAGTGAGGAGTACGACACAACCAAACAATTCTCGCTGAACAAGCTATAAAGCCTTTATTCTTTCTTTTTTTTTTCAGACTTATAACACTATCAACAACTAAGTTACTCTGACAAGTTTTCAGTCAGTATTATACTACGAATAACACGAACTGCATGCTATCACATGAGGGGTGCAGAAGGCCTACAGTGACGTGTTGTGACTCGTTTATCGTGGACAGGGAGAAGGCATAACAATCCTGGTTCCTCCTCTTATTCCGTAGAGGAAATCAATCCACTTATATACGTCACCGTCTCCTCCCCAATCTTGCTTGCACGATTTGGACAAATCTTTGATCTTTTCAACCGGTAGAATAAGGCTCCACAGATTGAGGTTTGACAGGGTTCCAATGAAGGCCTGATTGGAATCAAACCGAGATCCCACTGCATCTTGCTCCTGCCCGAGGGTCAACGATCCTCCCCCCTTGATAGTGTATCCTTTCTTGAAGCCTGTACCGCTCTTTGTTAGGGTTCCATCTTTGTAGCCTTGCCACGCCCCGTCACTGCTCCTCCAGGAGGCACAGATGTGATGCCACTTGCCATCATTTGCTGATGATATCCCTAGAGGCCTGTGATAATAGATAAAATATAATAAAATCGAATAAAACAAATAGCGACATAAATGCCTCACGATCAGGTGAAATATCGATATGGCCGTTTACAAAATCAAGTATCATGCCTATGAAATGATGTATTCCTCGTGCAGAAAAAAGGGAAAGGGTTTAATCCCTCCTGGCCTAGTAAAGCAATGGTTACATAACAGGAGGATATCACTATTGAAAATAGTGTGTAGTCTAAAAGTAGTGTTGAATTCAGTTCAGCCTGTCAACCAAAATTGCCCATTCAACTAGTCTCCTCTCCAAGATGTAGCTAGTCCACCAGACTCGTACCCAGTCGCTATTTATGTGTTTTGGGGGTGAGAGAAGATTGGGGGTTAGGTTGAGGCGCACGCGGGGTCTCATGGGAAGGGACATGACACCCTGCGCGCCTCAACCTAACCCCCAATCTTCTCTCACCCCCAAAACACATAAATAGCGTCTGGGTACGAGTCTTCTAGTCCACTGTAAATCTTTATATCACTGTGCTTTATCCCCAAGGACTCGTACTGTTATGGTTGAACAAGTTTTATCAGATTTAGCTTGTGTCTGCCCGTTCATGAAAATAGGTGACGTATGACAAACTCCAATTAGGCAAAATACTCTATTTTGATCAGTTGAAGGGGTAGGCAAGATACCCCTCATTTATTAACAATTAAAGGTTGATTAAAAGCATGACAAACCTGGCCTGTCCACCGATGTACATATTAATGTTGGTATGATCAAAGAAGAGCAATTCATTGTGTTGTCCTGGTACGGCGTAACTCAGAACTGTTCCATCATTACCAGCACTTGACTTCATCCAGAAACAAAGCGTGAACTGCTTCAAACTAGGCATGCCCCAGATGTTCACATAGTCGTTGACGCCTTTGGTCGGAAAGTAAAACGCAAAATCTGATGAAAAAGAGAAGAAAAGATGTGAAAAAACAAAGCCATCGCACAATTAATAACGTTCAGTTTGTAAACATGTAATGATGATTGTAATGATGCGGAGTTTGAAGTATCAGCCCGAGCAATTTCCGCTTGCCGAAAATAGCTGAGCCTTTCGAAGCCTCGAGAGTCGGAAAAGATGCCGGTCTTTAGACCATGAGGTAAGTGCAATGATTCTCAGCAAAATAAGAATTTCAGCTCTTATTTAACAGAAAATGTTCACCAGCTTTGTACTTCAATTAAACATTAGGCAAGTTGCCGCAAATGCTAGCTCAGGAGGGTGAACCAGATGGAGAGACGAAATCATCAACTGAGTGACTTATATGCTCCACTTGGGACTAAGGTAAGCATGCATATATAATCAATACAAAGATGTTCGTAGATTTATTTTTAAGGTTAATATAAAATTTGTGCCGAAATGGGTTTTTTGTAGGCCGCAGACAAGATTTAATCCGTGCATTAGCATGATTCATTGATCGCACCAAGTTGATTTGATTCATTTCCTTAGATAAACAATTAGGAAAGTGACGATGCAATACTGCCGATATCTGCAAGATTACTTAGTGTTCGATAGTGGTTTTTGATTCGCTATTTTATCATCTTGTTTTTAGCATTAAAACAAAGGAGTGGAGCCTCTGTCGACCTACCTCCAAGTTCAGTAAGGTATCCGTTAACGTGCCCACAGAGAACGGATGAAATCCAAACACAAGCCAGGAATCCTAACATCATGAATCACCAGTTTGTTCAACCTGTCAAAACCAATAATTTTAGGCTTCAGATTAATTGCTATTCTCCACTTTAGGTACGAGAAAAAAGGTGGGGCTAGTTAACTGTCGCAAAGACTTCTGGGATTGTTACTAAGGACAGGGAAAAAATTGGCCAAAAACTGACCGGCACATCCCCAGTAACTATCCCTGAGAAGCAATTGCGGGCGCATTTCGGCTCCAGTTTGCTTCTCGTTTGTTAAGTATAGGCTGTAAACAGGTTCTCTTGTCGGAGGTAGGACAAAGAGAAGGCTATAAAGCGCGAGCCACAGGCTAATTCATGAACGAAAGAAACCAATTCGTTATTGGGCATTTTTTTCTCAAAGCAGCCATGTCAGCCAAGAACTTGCAAACCGCGCATAATTGTCAAGATCTGCCTACAACGTGCACGCGGTGCTAGCTGTAGTAACAAAAATAGAAACTGCATGAAAATCTTGCAAGGAGCATAATAAGCAAATTTCATTTAAAAGCGATTGCATTTCAAGGAAGAATTTTAATTCAACTTTGAATTTAAAACCGAAAACCAAAAATAAAAAATTGCATGCAAATAGGATGCGATAACAAACCTGCTGATTAAATATACGGAAAGTACTTAACTATAGTTGCCAATGGTATCTCAGATATAATATAACCTATTCCTACATACCAAGAAACTGACTTCACGTTTACAGACTAGTATAGTGCAAGGTGATGGCTTTTTACTGGTAAGAGTTAATTTGTAGCCACTCTTGAAGGTTGTTACCATGGTTAGTAGGTGAATGAATCCGGCTTGTCCTCATCCAAGACTTACACGATAATCTTACATGTGCTCGCAAAGTTCTAATACTACTTGACATTGAACTAGAGATCTCTTTACGTATTTTGACATGGTATAAGCTAGATCTATGTGTTATAACTTTTATAACTCTTAATTTGGTTTTATTGTATTTTTATTGTACCCGGCGAAAAATAAGGGGCTAAGAAATTCCACATTCTTTTAGCATGTTTCAGGCTGCATCAGATTTGTTTTCGATCTCGAGCCCTTCACTCCATTTCAACATTTTCACGGTAATGTGCAATAAGAAGCATTATTTTTCTTCTTTCATTTGTATTGACAAAGAACTCTAAAAGAGCAAAAATATCCATTTGTGATAAGTAAGATAACTCGTATTTCTGTAATCAGTGACTTACCAGAATTGAGCCCTACCGCAATCGTCTGAGTCCTATTTTTTTCCACGAATCGACCAGCTCAAGAGACAGTGCCTGTCGCCTTGTCCTGCCACTGGGTTTTCGGTAGTGAATATCGGTTACATGTGTCGATCTTTTTATGATTTTGTCTTTAGTAGTGATTTGAATGAGCTATTCACAATTAAACGCAAATAAGTGTGTTATTAATAGCAAACGTTATTATACAAAAAAGTTATTGCGATGATGAAAATAAATTATTTGATTAAACTGATCAACAGTCTGAAACAGCTTTTGCTTGATAACCAGTGTCAGCTAGTCTTTTGAAACGTGGGGCAATTTTTTATGTCAAAAATGAGCTCTTAACAACCCTCCCCAACCCACAGTCACATTTAGTGAAATATTGAATTGCTATCCCACCGTTTTCGAACCACTCAAAGCATGATGCAATTGCCTTAATAAAAGTAGAACTAAATACTGTCAAGTTTAATTATTAGGGGGTAATAAAGTGCAATAGAACAACCTTCTGTTTTGCCCTCCACTTAATAAGAGGCAGAATTTTAATAAGGCCAAGTCAAATACAGTCGCTCTTATCTATCATGAAAAGGATAACATAATAAGTTTTTTCTAAAAAAATAATTTGCAAAAAAGTAAGTACCCTCAAATACAATATCAGCTTTTCCTTATTATGTTTTAATAGACGTTATAAATAAATGATTTACAATCCGGAAGTTGTATTATAACTAATTAAACGGTCGGCGCTGACCGTTTAAAAAAGGTTCGAATGTTTAACAAACCTAAGAGTTAAGTAATTAAAAAATTAAAATGGTGACAAGAAGTATCCATAAAAAAATGAAAATAACGTTTTGTACCTCATCTTGTTTTAAAAGAAGAGACATTACCGATCATACCAAGCCATACTCATCATGAGCCTACATTTCACTGATCGATGGTACTGTCTTGTTAACAAAGTGGCCGTCCCGAGAGTCAGTAGACTGTTCACAGTCCCCCATTTTTTCGTGAAATCGTTTAGATATACCGCGTCTTACTGTCACGGGTATCTTGATTTTCAAATGTACCGAGGGGGCGGGCGTCGAGGATTATAGCTCTATTTTTCTCGCTTCCTCCCAAACCGCCCCCGTGGCAGCCCGTAGCACAAAGTGCTCGATCTCGATGATCTTACGGAAAAATAGAGGACTGTGAACAGTTTAGAGAGTCAGTGAAATAACTCAATGCCGACGTAGGCCGGGCAAGATGACCACGATCATTCTTTATAAAGATGACCGCTTACTAGAAGTTAACCTAGTCTGTTCCAGAGAATCAGTCGGGAAAAGCGAAAATCGAAAGGAAAAGAGAGCACAGAAAGGAAAATTGAGGAATATGAAATGAATTCATGATCAATAAAATAAAAATACAATTTTTTAAACTAGTTCTCCAGGTTCTTTGGTCTTCGCATATTTTTGCAAAAGATGATACATTATGACATAAATCGCAAGGGGCCGTTTGAAGTTTTTAGTTTTCCTTTCAACTTTTATGCATATTAATGATGAAAGAGTTTAACAATTTTTCTGTTATTCCGTGAGAAACAAATCATATTTGCTATTCTTGTTGTTTCTGTTTTCTTGTAGGCGGGTGACTGGTTTGAAAGAATTGTTTTCTAGGGGAGGTATCTGAAAGAGTTGAAGGGGAGGGTGAATATAAGTTAAGGTGAAAGGATGGAACTAGTCGACTGACCGGTCATGCATTTGAAGGCCACGAACGCTTGGCGATAATAAAATTGGGCTCATACCAGGTGTAAAAACCTATGAAATTCACTATTCACGTAAAACAATTACTTCAAAGAAGCCACTGAAAAGTCAAGTGATAATATAACACAATAGAGCCAAGGAACATAATAGCTAGAAAACAAAGAAAAACTTCACAGGTTTTTACACCAAGTATGCCACTAAAGTTGGTCCAGGCAACCAAAAAGATAGGCTTTTCAGAGAAGTGGGGTGTTACAAGGTCATCAAGTATTGTCTCGCACCGCTGACGGTTCGACAAGCAAATGTAAAATACGTATACAGGTCCGACTGTATCTGGCTGACTGTTCGTTGAGATAGTTCTGAATCAGTCTTATGGGCAGAAAAACTCAAAAATCTTAAAAGCAGGACATCGTTCTATCTATATTTTACCATACTAAAAGTTTTTAGAATGAAGCCTTCAATACACACGTTCTTGGGGATTCATAAGAATTGACAATCATTTTCAGTTCAATTTTCTTATCTCATTAATTACTCTAGCCCGTAATTAAACCAGTAAGGTCTACAGAGGTGCCGAAAAATGAGATGAATTATTAGACAAGTTTAGCAATTATTGATTGAGGCTGAGTAGGATGTGTTTTATTGTTCATTTAAATTATTTTAAAGCACTTAATTATAACAAGCTTAACTCCTGGTAGACTTTCTTCTAAAATTTGGCCTATTTTTTTGGCACATTTTCAGGATATAAACACAGGTTTTTTTTCTTACAGTTACTCCTAGAAAAGTAGAAAACATACATCGAGCAATGTGTTCTGCGTATTCTTGCTTTCATTCCTTTCAGTTTTATTCAGAAATTTAGCTATTTCGTCTTTGGATAGCAGTCCGTTTTTTGGTACACTCGTGAATAAATGGCTGGGTCGCCGCGCCTGGAAACGAGGCTGATGGATGGTCTATTTATTGCCCATCCAACCTCGTCTCCAAATCAATATACCATCGATCACTATCGATCAACCTCGTTTCCACGACAATACCATCGAATTGATGGTATATTGCTCGGATCTTCCAAAATTGGTCAACGTCAGTTATGAAGAATTAGCCGGCAGCTTTGAGCCAATCAGAAACGGTGAAATATTTTGAATGAATAATAATTCCCCTTATATGGAGTAAATAAGCTACTTCCTTAAAGGCCGTTTGCAGGTGGTCATTCACGTGGTACAAAAAAACCACACCGGAGAGCAACGGACCCCCTGCACGCCGGGTCAGCTTTACGCCTCAAACTGCCATCTAGGAAAAACTTTGACAGTTTTTATCCGTTTGAATGGTAGTAGTCAGAACTTTGTATTCCAAACAATCGTATATTTTTGTTTTTCGATTTCAACGGTGTTTGGCGGGAAAATGACTTCAAGTGATTGACAGCAAATTTTAAAGTTAAACTAGTGACGGGGTAGAAACAAATGTGGAAAAACGGATAAAAACTGTGAAGTTATTCCTAGATTGCAGTTTCAGGAATAAAGTTGACCCGCGTGCTGGCACAAGCCAAATGAAGAGCTCATATCATGGTAATCTTCTTTGTTTGCCTTCTCTTAGTGCGTCTCTTGTTCTCCAGTATTCTGGAGAACGTATTCTACGTTCTTTACGCTCCTCGCCGCGGGCGAGAGAGAAGACATCTGGCATCGAGAGGGTAGGAAATGCTCGGAAATCAATCCCATAAAAATAAACACATAATTTGGCCGGAACTTTACAAAGAAATATAAGTGGCTGTTTCTCGTTAAGAAGTGTAAATTATAGATCATTATAAAGTAGTGAGTTTAGAAGTGAAGAAATCACTTTGTGACTCTTTCGTCATCTAGTAATTTTTTTAAATTCTGTCAACCGACAAATTGAAGATTTCAGTGGCACTTTAAATTTCAATTTACTTCAAATTTTCCCTCTTTCCTAATTAAATACAGGGTAATAATCCTAATAACTCAGTTGTTCATCTGCGAATATTATGATTTTCCCACTGATTATAAGTTACCTGTTAACAGCACTAAAGTCAGCATCCGTAGCCATTAATTTACTGCTGAGTTTAAATTGGTCTCCGTTGCTTTAGCTTTTCAATTTAAAAACAGACACTGAATCCTCAGAGTAGATTATCTCCGGAGTCCTTTCAAGATGCACATGAGCTTAGAGACTATTGGGCCCTTTCAGAACTCAATTTAGAACTTATATTTCCACAGGATAGCGAGGCTGACTTCCAGGGGGAGATTGGTTTTCCTTCACCGCTAATGGCAATTGAGACTGAAATGGGTGTGGTCATTTTCGATGTGATTGGAATGAATAAACTGTTGAGTGTTGGTACTCGACAGTTGACGCCACTTGATACTCTCAGTAGATAAAGGGATCATGTAATCTAAAAAACAGTTCAAGTTTGCTTTGAAACCACTGCATAAATATTTTGGACACTTTGAATACGAGCACTAGATCTGAAGACATTATCTTTATACCTTCGTTTGTGTGTGAGCAGTAAAAGGAGCCGTTGTTGAATCTTTTTTAGGCAAATAAATTTTTAAACAATTTTAAACAATACCCTTTGGTGGTTCTCCGTGAGGGAAGACAGGGGAAGGGAGTGTTGGAGAATAGGGGACGGGAGGCGGGGGATAAATGAGCAGGGGGTGCCGTGGGAGTTCTTAAAACTTGCCAAGGGGAAGTTGGAGAAATAAAGGGAAATCCACAATCGCAATCGAAGAAGGGCTTAAAAGTGGAAGTCAAGAAAAAAGGGGGTAGGGGCCAGAAATATAAGGTGCTGGGTACTGGATGCTTGGGGTGTGATCTCTCTCTCCCCCCCTCCCCCCCCCCCCCCCCCCCCCGCCACCCCTTCTTTCCGATCTACTCTTTATACGACTCAGTGTTTGTTAAGTCCCAATCATTTCAAATATGTCAAAATTTAATGCCGTTATTGATGACTCGTGCAAATCAGTTAATTGCTTGACTGCCCTGTGGTGCGGTATGATTTATACGTGATACCCTGCAACATTTCACTCAACATTATACCCAGGTGTAACAACAAAAGAGTGGTTAACAGGGTAGCTTTGAACCGCTATAAAAGCTATATAGGTATGTGCCGCCTCACCGGGTAGGGTTTTTGCGCGTTTTTGGCCGGAAAACAGGTACAGATTTTGCCCATTTTGGTCTGTTATCGGATATGGTTTTCGAGAGAAACTACGCGATAGGAGTGTATGAACGTATTTATAGGGTTTCAATTCTAAATGAGTAAGAAAAGAAATATGCGAATTCTGAATGGATTTGAAGAATTTTTTTGTCTGCCCTCTAATCTAAGTAGTGATGACATAATTTCCGCCTCTTCTGAAATCGGGTATGGATTTTGGAGGTCTGGTCTGAAAACGGGTGCGGAAAATGGCATTTGAAAAATCGGGCGGGCACACCCATACCAAAAATTCCCAGGACTGTAATTCCCCGGGCTTTGAACGTCGATATTTAGGCTCGACCCATGTAAGGGAATCGAAATCGGGGAAAATTTAGCTTGTAGAATTCAGATTCCTGGGCTTTGGAATCCGGAATAAAGCTTAAAGAATCCGGAATCCCACTAACGATTGGAATCCAGAATCCAAGTTCCACCGACAAAGACTGGAATCCAGTACCTGGAATCCGGAATCCACGGAGTGGAATTCAGAATCCAAGACTGTCTTAGATTCCCTTGCGCGGTATACAGGCTCTCTCAGCTCTTACTGGGTAACAGGGTGCGAACAAGAGAAAGCTAAACCGAAGGAAAAAAGCGTTCCTCGCAATCATTTTATTTACAGGCTTGTTTCACAGTCTCTTGAGGTCCAATTCGTTCCCATGGTCCTATCTCTTCTCTCTTTTTTCCTTCTCGTTTCCCGAAGGAAGACAGGACCTCTAGGATCAAGCTGTAAGCTGAGAAGTATCAGTAGACTGTTCACAGTCCCTATTTTTGAGTAAGAGCGCTTGCCTTACGGTGGCCATCTTGGTTGCAAATGCACAGAGTCTATCCCGGTGGATGAGTGTCAAATGTGAAAATAGGGGACTGTGAACACTCTAAGACGTATGCAACATTTTGCTGACTAACATTGTCACCAGCCGCCAGAGCAATTTTAAAAAAAACAATCATTAGTGGATACCAAGATAAAAATATTTGACTGTTTATTTTGAGAGTGTAGACGTGGAAAAAAAAACTGATATTGTTCATGCCTTCTTTCTGGAAGCTCGTTAAATAAGCCGTGTATACCAGTCCTCTACTTCCTCGCGAAGCGAGGCGCCAAAAGTCCTTCGCGAAAGCGAATTTATAATCTCGTCGCGAGCGTGCGCAGCGCGAGAACTCGCGTGGTCTAGCTACTAGCAAACTTGGGGGCCCCATTTTTTATGAATCTTTGTATCTCTTGGTGTTTGCCAAATGTCGCCCAATGTGTTTCCAAGCAACACTGCATTGAACTTTGCCACCAATGACTAGGGCGCACTATCATGTCTGTGAAACAATGTTTACGGTCGGTGAATCACGATAAATTTCCCATGCAAATGACACAGAAAAGCAAGCACAGCAACGCTGGATTCACCAAATGGCTGGAAATCCTAGCCGGCGAAGGTTTCCCACCGAAACTCCTCTGGAGTGAGAACTCCGACTTGAAATTCAGAGTGAACAGCTAAGGAGAAGACGTCAACAAGAGACCCGAGTGGAGCAGAGAGAATATCGCTTTGCCCTGCGAAGAAGAAGCCGTTAACAAGAGACAGAGGACAAGGACTTCGCGAGGTTCTGCGGGTACAGGGTTTTTCTAGTTACGAGAAGGATTCAATTAAACTGCCTCAAAAAACTTGCGCAACCTCGTATAAATGGATATCGACAGAAGCAAGATATAGGTCGCAAAAGTAGCACGGAAATAAATGGGAAATCAACACAAACAATGTGCCGTTAAAATTGTACGGCTACCCAGCAAAGATGTGATAAGTAAAACAAGAAGTGAGGAGTACGACACAACCAAACAATTCTCGCTGAACAAGCTATAAAGCCTTTATTCTTTCTTTTTTTTTTTCAGACTTATAACACTATCAACATCTAAGTTACTCTGACAAGTTTTAAGTCAGTATCATAATACGAATAACACGAACTGCATGCTATCACATGAGGGGTGCAGAAGGCCTACAGTGGACGTGTTGTGACTCGTTTATCGTGGACAGGGAGAAGGCATAACAATCCTGGTTCCTCCTCTTATTCCGTAGAGGAAATCAATCCACTTATATACGTCACCGTCTCCTCCCCAATCTTGCTTGCACGATTTGGACAAATCTTTGATCTTTTCAACCGGTAGAATAAGGCTCCACAGATTGAGGTTTGACAGGGTTCCAGTGAAGGCCTGATTGGAATCAAACCGAGATCCCACTCCATCTTGCTCCTGCCCGAGGGTCAACGATCCTCCCCCCTTGATAGTGTATCCTTTCTTGAAGCCTGTACCGCTCTTTGTCAGGGTTCCATCTTTGTAGCCTTGCCACGCCCCGTCACTGCTCCTCCAGGAGGCACAGATGTGATGCCACTTGCCATCATTTGCTGATGATATCCCTAGAGGCCTGTGATAATAGATAAGATATAATAAAATCGAATGAAACAAATAGCAACATAAATGCCTCACGATCAGGTGAAATATCGATATGATGGCCGTTTACAAAATCAAGTATCATACCTATGAAATGATGTATTCCTCGTGCAGAAAAAAGGGAAAATAAAGGGAAAGGGTTTAATCCATCCTAGCCTAGTAAAGCAACGGCTACATAACAGGAGGATATCACTATTGAAAATAGTGTGTAGTCTAAAAATAGTGTTGAATTTAGTTCAGCCTGTCAACCAAAATTCCCCATTCAACTAGTCTCCTCTCCACACTCCCCCCCCCCCCCCCCCCCACAACAAAATGTAGCTAGTCCACCAGACTCGTACCCAGTCGCTATTTATGTGTTTTGGGGGTGAGAGAAGATTGGGGGTTAGGTTGAGGCGTACGCCGGGTCTCAAGGGAAGGGACATGACACCCCGCGCGCCTCAACCTAACCCCCAATCTTCTCTCACCCCCAAAACACATAAATAGCGTCTGGGTACGAGTCTTCTAGTCCACTGCAATCTTTATATCACTGTGCTTTATCCCCAAGGACTCGTACTGTTATGGTTGAACAAGTTTTATCAGATTTAGCTTGTGTCTGCCCGTTCATGAAAATAGGTCGACGTATGACATACTCTATTTTGATCAGTTGAAGGGGTAGGCAAGATACCCCTCATTTATTAACAATCAAAGGTTGACTAAAAGCATGACAAACCTGCCCTGTCCGCCGATGTACATATTAACGTTCGTATGATCAAAGAAGAGCAATTCATTGTGTTGTCCTGGTACAGCGTAACTCAGAACTGTTCCATCATTACCAGCACTTGACTTCATCCAGAAACAAAGCGTGAACTGCTTCAAACTAGGCATGCCCCAGATGTTCACATAGTCGTTGACGCCTTTGGTCGGAAAGTAAAACGCAAAATCTGATGAAAAAAAGAAGAAAAGATATGAAAAAACAAAGCCATCGCACAATTAATAACGTCCAGTTTGTAAACATGTAATGATGATTGTAATGATGCGGAGTTTGAAGTATCAGCCCGAGCAATTTCCGCTTGCTGAAGATAGCTGAGCCTGTCGAAACCTCGAGAGTCGGAAAAGATGCCGGTCTTCAGACCATGAGGTAAGTGCAATGATTCTTAGCAAAATAAAAATTTCAGCTCTAATTTAACAGAAAATATTCACCAGCTTTCTACTTCAATTAAACATTTGGCAAGTTGCCGCAAATGCTAGCTCAGGAGGGTGAACCATGGAGAGACGAAATCATCAACTGAGTGACTTATATGCTCCACTTAGGACTAAGGTAAGCATGCATATATAACAAATACAAAGATGTTCTTAGATTTATTTTTAAGGTTAATCTAAAATAAGTGACGAAATGGTTTTTTGTAGGCCGCAGACAAGATTTAATACGTGCGTTAGCATGATTTATTGATCGCACCAAGTTGATTTGATTTATTTCCTTAGATAAACAATTAGGAAAGTGACGATGCAATGCTGCCGATATCCGCAAGATTACTTAGTGTTCGATAGTGGTTTTTGATTCGCTATTTTATCATCTTGTTTTGAGCATTAAAATAAAGGAGTGGAGCCTCTGTATAACCTACCTCCAAGTTCAGTAAGGTATCCGTTAACGTGTCCACAGAGAACAGATGAAATCCAAACACAGGCCAGGAATCCTAACATCATGAATCACCAGTTTTTTCAACCTGTAAAAACCAATACTTTTATGCTTCAGATTAATTGCTATTCGCCACTTTAGATACGAGAAGAAAAGTGGGGCTAGTTAACTGTCGCAAAGACTTCTGGGATTGTTGATAGGGACAGGGAAAAAATTGGCCAATAGCTGAACGGCAAGTTCCCCAGTAACGATCCCAGATACAATTGCGGGCGCATTTTGGCTCCAGTTTGCTTCTCGTTTGTTAAGTAGCCTGTAAACAGGTGCTATTGTCAGAGGTAGGACAAAGAGAAGGCCATACAGTGCGAGCCAATTCGGCTAATTCATGAAAGAAAGAAACTAATTCATTATTGGGCATTTTTTTCTCAAGGCAGCCATGTCAGCCAAAAACTTGCAAACCGACGCATGATTGTCAAGATCTGCCTAGAACGAGCAAGCGGTACTAGCTGTAGTAACAAAAATAGAAACTACATGAAAATCTTGCAAGGAGCATAATAAGCAAATTTCATTTGAAAGCGATTGCATTTCAAGCAAGAATTTTAATTCAACTTTGAATTTAAAACCGAAAACCAAAATTATAAAATTACATGCAAATAGGATGCGGTAACAAACCTGCTGGTTAAATATGCAGAAAGTACTTAACTATAGTTGCCAGTGGTATCTCAGATATAATATAACCTATCCCTACCAAGAACCTGACTTCACGTCTGCAGACTAGTATAATAGTGGAAGGTGATGGCTTTTTACTGGTAAGAGTTAATTTGTAGCCACTCTTGAAGGTTGTTACCATGGTTAGTAGCTGAATGAATCGGGCTTGTCCTCATCCAAGACTTACGCGATAACCTTATATGTGCTCGCAAAGTTCTAATACTACTTGACATTAAACTGGACATCTCTTTACGTATTTTGACATGATATAAGATCTATGTGTTATAACTTTAAGCTTATAACTCTTAATTTGGTTTCATTATTCTATTTTTATTGTACCCGACGAAAAATAAGAGGCTAAGAAATTCCATATTCTTTTAGCATGTTTGAGGCTGCCTCAGATTTGTTTTCGATCTTGAATTGCAATTGAGCCCTTCACTCCATTTCAACATTTTTACCGTAGTGTGCAACAAGAAGGATTTTCTTCTTTCATTTGTATTGAAAAAGAACTCTAAAACAGCAAAAATGTGCATTTGTGATTAGTAAGAATGACTCGTATTTCTGTAATCAGCGACTTACAAGAATTGAGGCCTAGCGCAATCGTCTGGATCCTATTTTAAATCCACGAATCAGCCAGCTCTAGAGACAGTGCGTGTCGCCTTGTCCTGCCACTGGGTTTTCAGTAGTGAATGTCGGTTGCAAGTGTCGATCCTTTTAAGATTTTGTCTTTAGTAGTGATTTGAATGAGCTATTCACAATTAAACGCAAATAAGTGTGTTATTAATAGCAAACGTTATTATACAAAAAAGTTATTGCGATGATGAAAATAAATTATTTGATTAAACTGATCAACAGTCTGAAACAGCTTTTGCTTGATAACCAGTGTCAGCTAGTCTTTTAAAACGTGGGGCAATTTTTTATGTCAAAAATGAGCTCTTAACAATCCTTCCCAACCCACATTCACATTTAGTGAAATATTGAATTGCTATTCCCACCGTTTTCGAACCACTCAAAGCATGATGCAATTGCCTTAATAAAAGTAGAAATAAATATAGTCCAGTTTAAAATTTAGGGGGTAATAAAAGTGCAATAGAACAACCTTCTGTTTTGCCCTCCACTTTATAAGAGGCAGAATTTTAATAAGGCCAAGTCAAATACAGTCGCTCTTATCTATCATGAAAAGGATAACATAATAAGTTTTTTCTAAAAAAATAATTTGCAAAAAAGTAAGTACCCTCAAATACAATGTCAGCTTTTCCTTATTATGTTTTAATAGATGTTATAAATAAATGATTTACAATCCGGAAGTTGTATTATAACTAATTAAACGGTCGGCGCTGACCGTTTAAAAAAGGTTCGATTGTTTAACAAACTTAAGAGTAGTAATTAAAAAAGTAATAATGGTGAGAAGAAGTATCCATAAAAAAATGAAAATAACGTGTTTCACCTCATCTTGTTTTAAAAGAAGAGACATTACCGATCATACCAAGCCATACTCATCATGAGCCTATATTTCACTGATCGATGGTGCTATCTCGTTAACAAAGTGGCCGTCCCGAGAGTCAGTAGACTGTTCACAGTCCCCTATTTTTTCGTGAGATCGTTTAGATATACTGCGTCTTCCTGTCACGGGTATCTTGATTTTCAAATGTACCGAGGGGGCGGGCGTCGAGGATTATAGCTCTATTTTTCTCGCTTCCTCCCAAACCGCCCCCGTGGCAGCCCGTAACACAAAGTGCTCGATCTCGATGATCTTACGGAAAAATAGAGGACTGTGAACAGTTTAGAGAGTCAGTGAAATAACTCAATGCCGACGTAGGCCGGGCAAGATGACCACGATCATTCTTTATAAAGATGACCGCTTAATAGAAGTTAACCTTGTCTGTTCCAGACAATCAGTCGGGAAAAGCGAAAATCGAAAGGAAAAGAGAGCACATAAAGGGAAATTGAGGAATATCAAATGAATTCATGATCAATAAAATAAAAATACAATTTTTTAAACTAGTTCTCCAGGTTCTTTGGTCTTTAAATATTTTTGCAAAAGATGATACATTATGACATAAATCGCAAGGGGCAGTTTTAAGTTTTTAGTTTTCCTCTCAACTTTTGTGCATATCAATGATAAAAGAGTTTCAAAAGTTTTTCTGTTATTCCGTGAGAAACAAATCACATTTGCTATTCTTTTTGTTTATTTTTCTTGTGGGCGGGTTGACTGGTTTGAAAGAATTGTTTTGTAGGGGAGGTATTTGAAAGAGTTGAAAGGGAGGGTGAATATAAGGTGAAAGGATGGAACTAGTCGACTGACCGGTCATGCATTTGAAAGCCATAAACCTTGGCGATAATAAAGTTGGGCTCATACCAGGTGTAAAAACCTATGAAACTCACTATGCACGTAAAACAGTCACTACAAAGAAGCCACTCAGCTGAAAAGTCAAGTAAATTAACATAATAGAGCCAAGGAACATAATAGCTGGAAAACAAAGAAAAACTTGACAGGTTTTTACACCAAGGATGCCCCTAAAGTTGGTCCAGGCAACCAAATTAAAAAGATAGGTTTTTCAGAGAAGTGGGGTGTTACAAGATCATCAAGTATTGTTTCGCACCGCTGACGATTCGGCGAGCAAATGTAAAATACGTATACAGGTCTGACTGTATTTGGCCGACTGTTCGTTGAGATAGTTTAGTCTTATGGGAAGAAAAACTCAAAACTCTTATAAGCAGGAAATCTTTCTATCTATATTTTGCCATACAAAAGGTTGTTAGAATGAAGCCTCCAATCCAATACAGACGTTCTTAGGGATTCATAAGAATGACAATCATTTTCAGTTCAATTTTCCTACCTCATTAATAACTCTAGCCCGTATATAAACCAGTAAGGTCTACAGAAGTGCCGAAAATTGAGATGAATTATTAGACAAGTTTAGCAATTATTGATTGACGCTGAGAAGGATGTGTTTTATTATTTATTTGAATTATTTTAAAGCTTTTAACAAGCTTACCGCCTGGGAGACTTTCATCTAAAATTTGGCCTATTTTTTAGCACATTTTTCAGGATATAAACAGGTTTATTTCTTGCAGATACTCCTAGAAATGTAGGAAACATACATCGAGCAACGGTGTATTGAGTATTCTTCCTTTCATTCCGTTCAGTTTTAGTCAGAAATGCAGCTATTTCGTCTTTGGATAGCAGTCAACGCCATTTTTTCAGTACACTCGTGAATAAATAGCTGGGCCGCAGCGTCCAGAACGAGGCCGATGGATGGTTTATTTATTGCCCATCCAACCTCCGTCTTCTCCAAATCAATAGACCATCGATCACCATCGATCAACCTCGTTTCCAAGATAATACCATCGAATTGATGGTATATTGCTCGCATCTTCCAAAATTGGTCAATGCCAGTTATGAAGAATTAGCCGGGAGCTTTGAGCCAATCAGAAACGGTGAAATATTTTGAATGAACAATAATTCCCCTTATATGGAGTAAATAAGCCAGTTCCTAAAAGGCCATTTGAAGGTGGTCATTCACGTGGTGCAAAACCACCACACCGGAGAGCAACGGACCCACTGCACGGCGGGGCACCTTTATGCCTTAAACTGCCATCTAGGAAGAACTTTTACAGGTTTTGTCCGTTTGAATTTAAACTTTGCAGGCTCGTAGTCAGAACTTTGTATTCCAAACAATCGTATGTTTTTTGTTTTTCGATCTCAAAGGTTTTTGGCGGGAAAATGACTTCACATGATTGACAGCAAATTTTAAAGTTAAACTAGTGATGTGAAAAAAAGATAATTTTTAAAGAGCTCGACGGGGTAGAAACAAATGTGGAAAAACGGATAAAAACTGTGAAGTTATTCTTAGATTGCAGTCTCAGGAATAAAGTTGACCCGGCGTACTGGCACAAGCCAAATGAAGAGCTCATACATGGGCGGATCTAGGGGGAGGGTGCAGGGGGTGCGCCCCCCACCCCCTCGCCTGAGATGACCTGCGGTTTTCTAATACAACTGGTATTCTGCAAAAAACAAAAAACTATGTGGTTTATTGGTATTCAAGCGAGCAAGAGACGAGTGCACCCCCTTCTAAAAAAACTCCTGGATCCGCCCCTGTCATATCATGGTAATGTTCTTTCTTTGCCTTCTCTTAGTGCGTCTCTTGTTCTTCAGTATGGCAGTCATTTGTACCACGTGACCAACTAGCAGCAAAGGGTCTACTGAGTTGTTTACCGACAGTGTATACCATCTTGCAAGCGGTTGCGAATAGTAGTGCATGAAAAAACTACATGACCAGCTAAAAAGTTAAATAAAGTCATTATCATATAAATTAGAATGATAATCATTCCCAGCAGCTGTTCCGGAAATGAGCCTATACATATAACAGGTCGCACTTTCAGAAAAACTTGCAAGGGGGAGCAGGGCGCTGTTTTCCACCTTTACTATAAGTAGAACGTAATCTATTATCAATACCCATTCTAGCCATTTTTTGGTCAGTCATGCCCTCAGGAGCCCATAACCGGGAGCGTCTAACTTCCATACCGCGCCTATGCAACGGCGTTTTCACAAGTAGGTTTATTTTTAGATGAGCTTTTCCCGCGAATTGCTTTCGAAAAGGCCAATCACTAGCAATTGCGTCATCAATGATAAACTTTTAATAGTAACTAGAACAACTCCTTCACATCGTAAAAAACATAGGGGACACACGTGAGGAATCTTCAGAGGAGTCTTCTGACAGTACTTCAAACGACTATTTCAGTATTTACACGGAAACTAGCAGTTCAGAAGAAGATTTGCAAAACCTAGTCAGGACGTCTACTTCATCGGCGACAACGCATAATTCACGCAAAGGGAATTAAATCGAAATCATCTTCGAAATAGCCGACTGTGAAAAGATCCAAGCGAGCTACTACAGTCTAAACGACGAAATGCAGGAATTGACCTCGTGGAACAGTTATTTTTCGCGGGAAAAGCTTATCTAAAAATAAACTCACTTGTAAAAACGCCGTTGCACGAATTTATGGCAGTTGAACGCTCCGGGTTATGGGCTCCTGGTAGGAGGCCTATAAAAAGCGACCCTAATGGGCCATTTCCGAGTTCCCCCAGGCCTCTGGCTCAGCCTTTGATGTGGAAATCATTGTTCATTCTCATGCAAGAAAGATTGTGCACCTAGCCTCATTTTGAAAGTGAGGGTTTTTGGAACTTGGAAGTGGCCTATTGTTTATCTGTAGTTGTAACCGGTTACAGTAACTGCCGATCCATGCATTTACATTTCCAAATTGCTAACCCTACGTCAGAGTATGTAGCTCAATGTAAATCAAAGTTTTAATTTCTTATTCTTTTTTTTTTCTTGTCTTTTCCTTATTTGTGAATCAACCCTTTACTTTCGTATATGTATAAGTATTATTCAGTTCCGCCCGGTAAATGCTTGCTTTACTTCAGTTGTTCATGATCAGTTAAAGGTTATTATGAACTCTTGCCCTATGCGAAGCACGATCGTACTGGTCACTGAAATAATTTGCAACTGTTGTCATGTTTCATGAATTTTTTTCAAATTACAGCCATTTTAGATTGCTCTTTTAGTCAGCTCGGTAGGTTTTGTTTCTGTATAAACACAGAAGTAATTACTCTATAATTATACTGAATTATGTTATGCCGAAAAAAAAACGCAAAAACTTCCAAAGTAGTGCCAAAAGACAAATTAAAGAGAGATAAATGGATAGAATCATAATCCATCGGCACAAATTTGAACAAAAATGAAAATAATACATAAATATAATAAAAATTAAACAAAATGTTCACTGCATTGCCATTATTCAATAAAGCTGCAAATAGCAAACAGAAAATTAATTTTTGAGCTATGAGGTCCACGTATATTGCAAACTATCAAGTTTAGTCATATCCTACTGAATCAGATGTTCTAATTGCAATCATGTTTTAGTTCCTTGTTACAAATAGGTGAAAATTTACAGAAAGTAAATTGTTTTTAAAAAGTATTTTTGCGCAATTATGCCAAAAGACTCTAGGGCAAACAAGTTACAGATTGTTTACCAAGCTATGGGTGTAAAATGACAAGGTTTTTTCTCCAGCTGACCATTTACATTTTGCCAGCTGAATTACTCTGTTAAATACCAAATCCCGATCATGTATTTTTTGAAAGTACACTGGGCTTTTGTTTCATCTCTTGTATGTTTCAAACTGTTATTTGCAGTTGGATGTTCAGATCAGTTAGGTAAGTGATAATTTTATCCAGTTAATAGATTTGACCCTTTTTAACCCACCAAAATAATAATTTGTTAGATTTGATTAGAAAGTTGGTTCGTACACTGAGGGACCTGACACTTTTCGGAATTGTAATGTTTTATAATAGTCGACGTCATGGAAATAAAACTTGTTTTTGTTTTTTGATGTTCAGATGAGTGTCACTCGGTAAGTTTAGCGTGGCTTACAGAGTCTGCACAACAGCACCGAGTTGTACCTGAATAGCAACATATTGAATACGCCTGCTCCAAAGTAAAATCCTCTACCGCCGGCAGTTAATTCCTACGACGCAAGCTTCCATGTCAGTTCTTTTTTTTATCGTACCCGTGAAAACTTTCTAACTAAACCGGTTTTCTTCTTGTCGGGCTCGAATTCGAATGCTTTCAACGTAACAGTAACTGAAATAAGACTAAAAGTATATATTGTCCCTGAACTGGAGAGATGGCTCAGTAAACTGGCCTCTAGACCTTCGTTTTAGTATACTGGTTACAAGCGCAACTGTCAAGAATGGTGGGTTAAAGAGAAATTGAAAGTTACTCTCAGAAAAGAAAGGACAATATATTAAGTTAAAATAGAATTCGAAAATTTAAAGTATTTATACATCTGATATACGGTGATCTGAGACTATAGACAGCAGAAAAACTTGAAATCCTGCCTACTTTCTTTTTTATATATTATTTCCGTACGTTTAAGTTTCCTTACTGTAACTGAACATGTTAACAAAATCACGGTAACAATATTTCATTGTAATCTTTAGTACATTGTTTTGTAGGCTTGTAGGTCATAGAATTACACACAGAAACGATTTTACAGATCTTATGAAACTAATCCTTGACCCTGACCATAGCATTTTAATAATCCAACTTCAAATATAGAAACACGTCAAATTACTTTAATCGCCCAAATAGCGAAAATAGACCTATTCGGCTAACTCAATGCTGTACCCAATTCAAACCGTTTGGGAATAAAACGTTCTGTTTCAGGAATTTCCATATCATTTAAATGTGAATGCCACATTATAATGCAATTACAATACACAAAGAATCTTAACCCCGGGAGATTTGAATTGGGTACAACAACAGATCTGTTCCTTTCACTCCAATATTTACTTTCAATAGATTCTGAAGCTTGTGGAATTGGCTGGAAGCCTTTCCGTGACTCCTGCTACAAAATGATGACTTCAGGGAAGACCTGGAGGCAGGGCTTTGAACACTGTAAGTCAGCTGGCTCACAGCTTGTAAAGGTTACCGACCAAGAGGAGCTGACATATATTTACTTCACATTTGTAAAGCCTTTAAACTCTGGAAGTGCATGGATGGGACTCAGCCTGAAAAATGGTTCTTTCTATTGGACGGACGGTTCTAAGCCTCGATACAAAAACTGGAATTATGGGGAGCCGAATAATTTCAACGGAAGGGAACACTGCGTGGAGATCTATGTCAATAATGGAAAGTGGAACGATATCCCTTGTTTCGTTAAAAGACCGTTCGTATGCGAAAGAGGTATGTACTTTTTGAAAAACACTTACCTTTTTGAAGTCGCACGGAAGACTGGGTCAGTTGGAGTCAAGTTTGAACCACAGGAAGTTTTTTTTGGGACATGGCGCTTCTTCCATTGGCTTCTAAAAGGTTGCTAAGGAAGCTGGGCCTAAAGTCGTCCCCTAAAACAATCCCATAGTGCAACGCGACACTACGGGGACCCAGACTCAAGTGCGATCTCAAAATGACCAATCCCATATGACGGCAGAAAATCCCAAAACTAGGTTTTTCAAAATAGCCTTAGATTGAGAGGGCCTAATCTTTAATGCTTGAGATATCGGTGTAAAACATTAGATTCAATCTGAATCTGATACTTTAGATACCGAATATTCAGCGTTTCTTGGGGGGGGGGGGGGGTGGGGTTTGAACATTAGAGACTTTGTTGTTTTTTTAATTGTTAAGCATATACTTTAACCCAGGATCATTGGTTGACGAATGAGTAAGAGGCGCGGTATGGTTGCCTTGGTAAACATGGTAAAGGTTCATTTCTCAGTTCTTGGTTAACGGAACTCCTTTCTTTTAATTAATTGGTTCGCAGTCAGTTAATTAAGATTGTTCTTTCATAGAGCATTTCAGTAGGGGTGCTTGAAAATTACTAAAGAAAACGTAATTTTTTTAGTAGGCACATGAGTTCAACATGGTGGGCCACGCCTTATACCCACTGTTGTTGCTGTTAACTTCGATGACTTCGTAAGCATGCCAATTTTTGTTGAAAATATTTAAATATACAGTTCCTCTTCAGAGTCATCCGAAAAATCACATGTCAGCTTCCCTTGGAAACGTGAATCATGCTTTGGCCAACTGCTCATTAGAGGAGCATTATGTTACAGACATCACCGACTGCTTTCAAAGGTGTTTGGCTATTACACGATGCCTCTCGTTCAATATTGAGAACTCTGGAAAACACCTGAAGAAATGTGAGCTCAACAACTCAACCAGGGCATGGGCAAGAGAAAAATTTGTGAAGAGGCCAGGTTACATATACTACGATTAATGTGAACGAAGCAATATGACTTAGTGAATATTGAAGATAACCCGTAAGTAAACTGCAAAGATATTTTGGTCTCCAGAGAGCAGAGTATAGGCGGATCCTTCCCGGAAAGTCTGGTCCCGATATAACAGGGGATTTTGTTTGAAAAATTTTGTTTTTAATCTTCGAAGTTTTGAAAGTTATGTTCTAGTATTTTTACCACCAAATAATAATCTACCCGACAAGTGATTAAAGGAAATGTCTAGTTCATTTTCTTGAGCCTTTAAGCCCCAGTATCCACATACAAATTCTCCAAACTGATCTCCATACATTTCCTTTAAGAATTAGTTGAGAGAATTTGATAAAACATCAAGGCATTTTCTCTTTCTGATCATTTTTTATATTCTCACAACCTTATCTCTTGAAAATGTATGGACATTGTTAGGAGAAAATTGCTGTTGGTCACTATTGGGACTTAAAGGGTTAATAGACAGCTTTAGATCTGAGGACAAGCACAACTACGAGTACGAGATTTAACTTCAAGTTTTTCCGCTTATTCTAGAAAAATACTCGAACCGGAAAGCTTCATTGCACTACTTTTCACATCAAAAATTAACTTCAACTTCAACTTCAACTTCAACTTTATTTCATAAGACTATTGATTACAATAGACTGGCCCGCAAAATAGCAATTGCTAATCTAGGCGGACCAGTTAAAAGAAAAATAAATTGAACGGAAAAGAAAGGAACGGAAAAGGAAAGAAAAACTACAATTTGAAGTTACAATAAATAATATTCTATCACAGTTTTATTTTAATCACATTAAATCTGAACAAGCAAACAAACAAATACTTTAATACAGAAATCACTGTAGTCGAGGAGTTAGATGATCATAAATTAGTGCGGTTATAACCTTATTGGAGAAGGTTTCGCCCTTTCCCGGTTGCAAAATGATTAAACTTCTAAAATTGATAAGTATTCCCGCCACCACGGCACTATTTTCGCTAAAATCTCGTAGTAGAGTGACGACGGCCATTACCTCTTCCCGCCAAAACTATTTGCTATTAAAAAACTATTTGCGAAAAGTGAATGTGAGGAGCCTATGTCCAGTGATAGTTGGGTGCCTTTTTATGTGTTCGTTAAAGGTACATACAAACGTATGCTCTTACGACTTCCTTAGCTGTGAACGATATCGATGGTAACATATTTTTTCGAAACCATTCCAGAGTGTATAAGTACGTAAATGGATAGAGGTCGTTTTCGTGAGGACAACTATACGAGTTTGCATGCGTATCAAAGTTAAGTCAATATAAGACGAATTCTGTTTTTCTTTTTATTGAAATGCAAACATAAAACAAACAACATTGTAATTGGTAATTCTTTATCTGCCGTGAAAAATAAAATTTAAAACTCTCACGCTTCATCAGGCCTTCAGTCTCCTTTTTTAACTGCTATTGATTCTAAACAAAATGGGCATTTTTTGTTTGCTTATTCGCGCGTGACAGTTAGAAATCTCTTTAATTACGTCTCTCACTTGCCAAAGTTTATTCTAGTCTTTTAAAGAATGGAAAGATTGATTTGTCCGGAAGGTGTGGCGTTTTTTAATGTCGTGTTAGTCTTTTACCCCGTGCGAGGAGTGGGTGTGTTTTTCACGTAACTTTCTCTCGCTCGCTCTCTCTCTCTCTCTCTTTTTTTAATTGGGTCAAACTCACTGACCGAGATTTCAGCCACCTGTTTTACGGTGTAAGAATAAGTAATGCTTGAGTAAACTTCGACTTATGTTCAGAGACGTAAATTGTCATATTGGCAGGAACAAGCAAGCTTCGATTGAAAGACAAAGAAATGCACAAAAAAGGGTTACGTTCAAGCCAAGATACCCAGGTAGGTTGAAGCAAGTTTAAGGTACAATGTGGCTATTGAAATTACAAAACAGACAGAAAAGTGGATAATTATGTTAAATCAGCTAAGCACCTGTTCTGACAAGTCGTAAAGAGATTACCAGAAGTGTTAATTTGATAAAGAGAAAGGGAAGCGGATTCCAATCTCAAAATAAGAAGTTAAAAAACAAACCCCTTTTTTGTAATCCCACAAGTGAATAACGGTGATGAAATTTGAAAACAACGCGTACAATTTTTTTAAAGTCTTCATTGTTTTCTGAAGTTTGAATTTGGACACCCGCTGCGTTCCGTTGATGAAGGAGGTCGTTTTCAGTAGAATCATAATCACAAGCGACATTCCTCCTCCCCTCAAAAATCAAGCTTTTTATGAGGCCTTTTAATTAACCATTACTATACAACGATAGAATTTGCCATGTAACTTCCAACTACTCTACATTTTGATAGTTCTCTGTATCGCTTTAAAAATCACCATCTTTAGTTAGTGGCGCTCAAAATACAACCGCCTGGCAATATTATAGTTTACTTTAATCTAATCCTTAATAACATATTATTCAATAGACAAGTAAAATGAAGTATAAAGACTCTTTCTTCTGTATTTAGAAGAATCATTTTAATCATCGACACACCATTATTCGTTTATTTTGATAATGCAACTGCGTACCTGCATAAATAAAGAATGGTTCTTGACTCAACCGACCGTTTTACAAATTAAATTTCTGAATGGTCATAATGGAAGATGATTTTGCTTATTAAAAGAAAACAAATAGAATTTGTTTGGAAATTGGACAATCATTTCTTGGAAAGAACAATTTGAGGTTTTTGCGGGTAAAAAACGAGGCTAACATGCTTCTAATTTAACATGATTATGTTATCACCTGCAGACGAACTGGTTTAAGGGCGTGTTGTGTTTAGCGCGCCTAACCCTCTACCTAATTGCCGTGAACGTTCATTTTGTTTACATCTGCTGCCATGCCTTTTATTGTCTTTCCCTATCCAAGCGTAGGATAAACGAGAGCGGAGTGTTGCTATATTATGACTGGGTAAGGTAGTAGACAAAATTAGACTTTAGGTGGATTCCCAATGCCGCGCAATTTGTACATGTGTACGCAGGCCAATTTTGCGAGCGTAAATAAAATTGAGGTTGAACTTTGATCTTTTCGCTCAACATTTACTTTTTCGCGCGGCCTTGATCATATGTTACCTCTATTTTATTTATGCACATAAATCCACTGTCCCTTGGAAATCCTCTCACTGTTAAAATTAAAGTAGTTATAGTTTTAACATCAATGCAAAGTAAGTTGCTTCATTGCCGCGGTTTGGGTTTGTTCATTTGTTTGAATGTGTCCTGACCAACAAGTGCTTGTCAATGAACCTGTCAATATGTGCGTTAGATAAATTTCTGTGAACCTTTCATTATTGGATAAATTGTGGCGTAGAGTTAATAAATTTGATGCCAAACCTTTTTTTTCATCATTGCAGTGAGGTTGAACTTCAATCATAACCGACGATGGGATTTACAAGAAACTTTCTCTTGTTATCCATGATAATCATCATTACAGTGTCTGCTGTAAGATGCCTAAAAGTTAAAGTTCATGACAAAGCAAGTTCCTCTGCCCCAGGCCTGACAAAACACAAGGCGAGAGAACTTGCGGCAAACCCATCTGCCCTGATTCACGAAGCTCTCAACCTCGTTCGAAGACGGCGAAGTGTTGAAGTTGCATATGACGACCATATGGATAGAACAAAGCGCGACAAAATTGCCAACTTGGCAAACAGACGAGCTGTTGAGGGATTCTCTCCTAGCGAATTTAACGACGAAAGAGAGCATATTATTGACAAGCGTCAGATTTCTGAAGACTTGGACAGTTTAAAAAACTACGAGGCCGATAAAAATGACCTTCGTCTCCAGGAAATACTGTCGGGATTTCAAAATGAACCAAAAGTCATCACAAGATCTAAGAAGGACTTACATAAAAATGTAAGACAATTAAGAATTAGTTTTAATGAACAATTATTCTAGAAGTTCTTTTAATGCTCCCTCTGTTTTATTTGTTCTCCGCACTTATAGTATTAAACATTTCCTAACTCATGCATGCAGTTTACATAGGACACCTTCTAGGTACTTGAGTTGGCACCAAGTTAAAGCTAAAGCCGTTCGATGACAGCCTGATTGTAGATTAATTAGGACAGATTTGTTGGAAAACTCTGCGCTTAATATCGAAGAAAATAACGGGAAATGGAGTACGACAAGATATTAGTTCATTGTCATAGCGTGTGTAAGCTTTTCGAATTGTTTTCGTGGCCGAGAAAAGGAGTTTTCCGAGCGCATAAGCGTACAGTTTTAGCTCTTATGGGAATTGAAAGGCAAAGATCTGAAAACAGTTTTTTTAAAATTTACTAGTTCAGGGTCACTCATGATGTAACTGTCTAGATAAATCAGCAAAGAATAAGACATAGTGTACTGTGTGAGCATGAGTGAATTTACTACAGAAAAGTCATGATGTAAGATAAAGGACGATCAACCATCCAAGCAAACCCAATTTTCCTTAACAGGATGTTATTACTATGGCTAAAAAATCTGATGACGCAAAACTCTTCGAGTTGAACTCTTTGGGCCTTGAAGACTTGATTCGGAAAATTGCTCCGCTTCTAAAAGGAAAGGACGGCCGAGATGGAAAAGATGGAAAGGATGGAAGGGATGGGAGAGATGGACTTAGGGTAATAAAAAAACTATTTTTTGATTCTTACTTAATGAGGTGCGCGGCATAGTAAGATTCAACGACGCGGCGGCTACGAGAACGTCTATTAAAAAACAATAGGTTTAATAAGGAAAAAAACTTCTTTGCCGTTTTTGCACGACTACGACATGAAAATGCCTAATTTCGTATTTTATAAACGTAAAAAAACAACGACGAAATTTTATTTCGCTTTCTGAACTTGAATATGGTCCTTTGGAATTCAAATTCAGTAGGGTTCGCGTACATTTGACAAAGTAAGTAAGTAGGAATAATCGCGATAAAGACTGGAAGAATGCATATTCACTTTTTAAGCGACGTTCTCGTTGCTGTCGCGTCGTTGGATCTTGACGTCCCTTATAGCAAAAGGAGCAGCGGAACATTGGGGGGAGCTGACTACCGATTGGAAGTGGGAAGACTCAAGGGAGAGTCTGAAGAAATTCTCCTGGTAAGCCCTTAATAGGGATCTCTGCTGGCCCTTACCCCTCCCACCATAGCCCAAACGTCTCCGCGTTCCGTAAACATGACTTGTATGACTCATGCAGTCTCCATCGAAAGGCGAAAGTTGCGTGAGACCGTCGTCCGATTAGTTACCTGAACTTAAGTCATTAGTGACGTTTTCTCTTACTTCTCTCATGTCCCTGCAGGAAATGCCACGCATATAATAACTATTTCATGACTAATGTCCAAGCTTAAGAACACTAGTTTGAATCGAAGTGTTGTGGAGAAAATAATACGCCATGAGAATGATGCCTTGCCTGATTTTCGTTCTTTATCTTCAGCGTCCTGACTTAACTGGTCCCAGCACTACAGGCTATTGAAACGTTTTCAACATTCTCTGGTTTAATGCTTGCACTTAGTTAACGAGACATAGCAATCTTATATTCTCCATAGTAAATATATGTATATATCAATTTCCCTTGTCATAGGGCGAACCTGGTTACCCTGGCCCCCCTGGCCCACCTGGCTACTCAGGAGTAAAGGTAATACCCCGGCTTAGTCTTTTGCTCAGCACAATTTTTTTAGACATTCATCCTATCTTCACTGATGTGAATTTCTTTTATTACGGGAGGATAAAAAAAGGCGGTACGCATGCGTAAGATATGGTTGAGAGTCTGGAAAGCGTACGCACCTCAGAGCATTGACCAGTCTTCCTTATACAAAACTCCATTCAGTCTTTTCAAATAAATTGTTTAAAGGTAAGTGAGAAATATTTAATATAGGCCTTTAATATTTTAGGAGTGTTCTGACGATACTGCAATGCGAGGTGAAGTTGGCGTTTCAGCTACCCAACTTGAGGTACATGAAATAGGCTAATATGAATCAAGGCTAATACAAAATTGGCACAAAATAGCTACAATTAGCTCGTCGGTTTACAAGTTGTACAATGCCAGGAAGGCTTTTTTATGAAAGAGTTGAATATAATCGTCTGAGTGAGTAAACTTCTGAAAAGGAATGTTGGTGGGGGTACTAAATTCATCATCAGATTTAGAGCTTGACAGAGCTCATTGTCCGCACGAGAAAAGTGGCAAAATTTTATGTAAATTAACTGATTCAATTTTCCTAAGGATGAGAAACCATCTGGACATCTAACAAGCGACAGCAGCGCCTTTCGTTTCTCAGATGGCCTTGGTGAGTAAAAGTTACATGACCTTTAATTTTTGTCAAATTTTTTTCCAGATTTACTGGAAGATAAGATTGTTGGCTTTTCATCCTTCTCATAATATGTTTGCGTTCCTAAATTCTGATAATTTAATCCTGAATCCTGAAATCAAACACATGCAGGTATCGTTTTCGATGAAATTATGTAATTAAAATGCTCTTAACTTCTCATGCATTACTATTTAAAAATGTAAAATTATTTTTCTTATTTACCTCAGAATTTTCTCGTTGGTGTTCTTCATGCCCGACCGCGCATCTTTCCGGAGGGATGAAATCATCAAACAACACTCTCGAAATTCCTCGAGATGGAAGATACTTCGTCTACTGCCAGTTTCATCTACTACAGACGGATGAAGACAGAACAGGGTTTGAAATTCTCGCGAACGGAAACATATTGCTCTCTAAAATAGTGAAAGGCGAAGAAGCCACCTACTCGGGTGCAGTATTTGTAATGAAGAAGTCCAGTCTTCTGTCAGTGAGACTTCTGGGTCATGGCACTATAGAGGGTGATCATACTGTAAACTTTCTTGGTGCCTATCAATTATAGAATGATACATGCATGGGCTACCCCACACCCCTTAGGTCCTAATAAGGAGAAGCCATTAATATTCGTTTGCCTGTCCAGAAATCAGGTGACTGAGGCCCAGTCCACACGCATCCGGATTCATTGTAGTACCCAGGAACCTGGATATATTGGTAACAGAGCATGCGTCGTAAAGTGCGCAAAACTTGCATCAGTGCTCTAACGTTCACGGTAAAGAACTGGGCTCGATCTTGTTGCGTCACCAGATAAAAAAAATAGAGAGTTTTAGATCCGAGTTTACCGCGAACCTCTAACGGCGGTTTGCGGTTACCCGTTTGCGGTTCGACGTTCAAACATAATTCGATTTAGATTGGCGGTGGATTAAATTGAATCAGCAGCCATAAATGGCGCTTGTTTTCAAGATCCAATAGGATTTATAAAATTTAGCATTTCGCCCAAATTTGTGCCTCTGTTAATGGATAAAGACTTGCTCCACTAGACTTTTGTACCATTACGTGGGATGAAACAAGAATTATACGCCAAAAGCTTTCAGGTAATTGACATACGTGAAACCTACCTCCCCACGTTGAAAAAGCACGTCGTAAACCTCAAACGTGACGCGAAAGACTTGTCACGTAACCTCCAGCGGTTAGAGGTTCGCGGTAAACTCGGATCTAAAACTCTCTAATATCCGGCTCTAGCGTCCACACGATTCCAGATTTACAACGTATTCAAAAAATTGCTACTCTGGAGAGCGGATTTAGAAAGGTGCGGACGGACTCGTCTGCCCGATTCTCCATACACGTTTGAACAGAAGCCATGAATCCGGAAATTAAAAAGTTGCGAATTCAAGAATATCAGGATACGTTTGGACGGGGACTGAGTAGTGAGTAGCTGTATGGGTTAGTTCTAATCTTTTTGTTGGCTTTACCGCTAAGGCAGCTTCACAGTTTCATTCTACTAAATTTGGCTATTTCTTAATGTTGTGGAAACTATTATTATACACACGAATCCAGATATTTTTGAAACGGCATATTTTTTTCCACGAATGGGCCGCGGATAATGAGCGGATTCACATGCACGAGAAGCCGATTCATGTATGAAAATATGCGGTAACATAACGTTCTCTCTCTCCCTCTTTAAAAAATATCCGGATTTGTCTGGACTTGGCCTAGTATATTATGGTGCGAGTATTGCATAATGTTCAGAGTGATAAAATCTTACGTCATCTGTAAGCTGCACGTAATCGCGCCATCTTCAACGCTAGGAGTCCTAGGAAGCTACAGGATTGTACACTTCACCTAAATTTCCTGGAGAAGCGAAATTAATACACCGTGAAGCAGATTGTTCTTCTTTCAACAAAATCGAATAGACGAGATAAATAAGAGACTCTAACAACAAATGAAACAAATGATTGGTTTCAGTTCAATCAGTTTCACAGGCTTTTCGAAGGGGTGAGTGAAGCTCCAACAAGATGTTAAATTCATAATGTACCACGTGGTTCTTTTTTTTAAGCAAAAAAATGAAAGGAATTTATTATAAAAGCCCCAATGAAATACCAGATGAACTACCGGGTGAAAACATAATCCTTCTAGTATCTTCCGTACTTGAGAAAAAAACATGTGATCTTCAAGACGTACGGAAAGGTCGCCGTTGCTATGTTTACTTAATAAGTAGCCCCTTTCGACTACAAAAAAATACATTAACGATAATTGATTTAGTATTTCATTGGTGTCTATGTAATAAATAGAAAATTACATGGCCGCTTAGAGATACGAAAGTTTTCTTGAGATTCCTGTTGAAATATAATTCACTCAAATATTTTTCAACACTCGGAGAGAAATTTCGTAGCTCAAAGCCGGCCATACCGTTACCGTTTTTTAGAAAATATTGAAATTGCATGGAACGCAATTGCAAAATAAGCGAAAGTACAGTTAGTTATTGTAGACTGCTCACCGTATTACGCAGTACTTCAACGCAGAATCATACAAGAGAGGAGGGGCGTGACACGCTCGAAAATTCGTGCCCTGGTTTAATTTAGATTTACTTTTACCAGTAGTTAGATGACTATCACCATAAGCAGTACGTTAACATTCAATTGAATTCATTTATTCCAACACCGTCAGCGTAGATTGAAACTGGAATTACATGCATTATAAACATAAAAAAAAATTAGGATTAAGAGAAATAGATACAAAACTTTAATCAACAACACAAATAAATAAATAAATAAATAAATAGTATGTGCCAAGAAGACTCAGAAAGACAAATGTCTGTACAAAGAAGTCCCTTCCCTCATAAGACATTTATATGATTTACGAAGAAATAAAATTAATAAAAACAGTTTGAACTAGGAGGGTAACATATTTCATATTGATATGTGTCACTTATTAAAATTGATTTATGTAGCAAGTGATTGGACGAGAAGGAAAAAGAACCCATGACTACTTTTCCAGGAAGTTAAGTCCATGAGCTACGAACAGATCAGAGCTGCTAGACGTGAACGGTTTATTAGATTCGTATTGGTTGGATAGAAGTAAACAATCAATTTTCATAGTTATGTAGTCACTTAATTGGCTACTGAGTACTTGTAAATTGAGAATAAGTTAAGTATAAAACCACTTTTCTTACCCGAATTTTTTAGAAGGAGTTCATCTTCCACAAAGCATATTGTTAGCCTGATTATGAAATTACAATCAAATGACATCGCACTATGATGACTGTAAATTTAAGAAATATGTTTACTTTACGACCATTCCTTGCAGCCCAGAATGTTTTTATTTTTCGACATTTCCTTTATAGAAACAGAAAAATCCATTTATCAGTTTTTGCTGCTTTAACGCCGTGTACAAACGCATAAGATACAATAAGTAAAAACTTGATATACTCCTCTATTGTATCTATGAGAGGACTGCACTTCATGTCAGTAAGCAACACTACACTACAGATCATGGTTATTTTTTAACTCAAAAACTGCTCTGATGACATCATTTCGAGGTTGAAGTACTTAGAATCATATAAACACTTCCAAGAGTTGACATCAGTGGCACAAGCCAGAGTCGAATCATTGGCATGAGTGGAGAGATTTGTCAGTTAACAAGCTCAACTCGACAGTTGATTAAAATCTTTAAGTAATCTTTAAGTTGTTTGCAAAGTGGTATTTCTGTAGGCTGTTCGAGTGCAAACTTGAACGAGGCTGCATTCACTTTTGTAGACCTCCCACTTTAAATTTGTTCCTTTGTGCTGCTAATCTCTTAAACAAATTCTGTGTCAAACGTAGCGCTAACTCCAGAAATTCGCAGCAGGTGAGCACCGAAACACCAATCCACAAACCCAGCTGACCGCCAATATCTGCCAACAAGTTGACATCCTACGAAGAACATGAAGGGAAATTAAAGTCAATATTAAGACCAGTAGAACAAAAACAGTATCGTGGCTTGGTTTCTTTCCTGCGCAATCAGAGTTCAAATGGTATTCCAAATGGAAAGAAGCGTTCATGAACTTTGAGCGCGCAGGACGCATTCTCCGGGATAAATCGTCGACCTGCCACCCCACCCCCTCAACGGGCGTTCTTTTTTCTTTCTCTCTAGCCTCCCAGAAATGTACCAAGGCCTCCGCCAGGGAGTTAGCGGCTCGGTTTAAAGTGTGTCGTAAAAGCATTAATACTTTACAACAACTATTTACAGTTTACGAAGATGTTGGTTAAAAGTAGGCGGAATATTGAGTCGTCCGGGTGAGTTGAGTCCTCAATAGGATTATTATCATTAAAAATATTTTTATAACAATAAACCTAAAAATGCATTCGCTTTTATTGGGGAATGACGCTCGTCTCAGATCACATCAAATGTTGTTAGAGAATCAAACTAAAAAGAAAAAGATGTTATGATCAGACGTACATTAATATTCACATAATGTATCAAATGTTGCCGGAGGTTGTTGTTATGAATGAGTTGGTACTCAATGAGCCAAAAATAAATCAATATTATTACCTTATAATTCAATTCTTCCCTCACTTCCTGGAAATTCAATCTCTCAAAAAACACACGAACTTGAAGGAAATCTTCTCTAGAAATTTAAGAAAAAGAGATAACAAAGGAAATTTCCTCACTTTTGGAAAGAAGAAATGGCCAATTAAACTACTGACTAAAAATAACAAAAAATAACCCGACGGATGACAACTATAATTGATATCCAGAGGAAGAGTGAAAGTCTTCCCACAGTGCACTGGATTGTGTTTCTTACAAGATGGCGGAGTTTTCCTTCGCAGGTCGTGTTTTTACTGTGTTTTTGTGTGACATTTTTACCGAAGAAAGTCTGTTAGACTAAACATCCGTTTATGTCCTAAATTTGTCGAGAAACAGGTGATTAATGAAGAAGACGGGAACTTTTCATCGACGATCAAGGTAAGCACTTATCAGTGTGATAATATTATAAGACAATCATTCCTGGGAATCATAAAAATAAAAAAATCGTTTTTTGTATTGATGGTAGAAGGAATTTGACACCCTCCTCCTTGTCTGATTATGCATGTAATATAATAGTAGATAGCTAGCACAAGCGTCACTAAGCATAACTGCTGTTTTTACCATGTTTTTACTCATTTCATAAACGTAGAAAATCATGCCGACATCAACATGGTTGTTTTCTTGATATGTATTTGTACTTACTCCAAAAAGTCGGCACCATCGCTTAGCTGATCAGCATAAGCGTCATTCCCCCTCTTCTTTAAGAGGTTAAACAGCCTTTGCTGTCGAGATAAGTAAATAATCCCTAGTGAGTAACTAGACTACGAGCAGTCTCTCTTTTTTCTGTAGTCCGTCATGATTTTGGTGGGGAAACGTTATAGCCGTTAGCCTAACTCCACGCAGGCTAGATAGCAGTCGTCATTCTAGCTAGTTTTAACAAGAATGTCGTAGTGGGGGAAACGAGTTATCAAATAATGTTAAAAGTGATCGGGAGAGAGCTTATTAAAACTCCCTGATAAAGATAACAATGCTAACTTTTCTGGTGAATCAAAATTACAATCAAGCTTTCCGTGGTATCTGTTTTTTGAGAATACGCGAAAAAACGTCAAGTCAAATCTCGTACCGGCGTAGTAGTTCTTGCCCTCGAATCTAAAGCTCTCTAACGTTAGCGTTGGATGCATCTCAGTCCTTATGGAAAGGGGATTCCTTCATTATGCCTTTTATCAATGGGTATCCGTTCCGGGGGGGTACTTTAGGAATTTTTGGGTGGGGATGTGCCGCTGGCACCCTGGTACCCTTAACCTATACCAGAGCTAGTTCAGCTGAATTTTGCTACCCTATACTAGAGTAAACTCCCCAAATCCTCCCTATCCTAGAGTAGCTGTTTCCCTAGTCTAGATAAAATTTTCAACCAACTGATCAGTTTCCTGAAAATTGATACCCTATTCTAGACCCAAACGCTCTGGTTTATAGAGTAAACTAGTTTCTAGAGTAAACTGCTTGAAGCCCATATATAGCAGTACCCCCCCCCCCCCCCCGGCGTATCCGTTTAGGCGATGGTAAGCTGTCAATATATTTATTTCATTTGGTTCATGTAGGATGCCTATTGTCCTTACCTGACATGTGATGAACTTATTGCCTTCAGCTTTTTGTTGGAATTCTCACTAATCAAGATTCTTCTATCTCTATGTAGGGAACACTGCCATACATGAGCAGTGCACGTGATCGGAGAGGGATCTACTTTTAAGTGCCCTAAGGTAGACATGGCTCTCACCCACTGATAGGGTACGAAGAAATCAGAAGATTTTAGTCTAAATTTCCATTTAATAACCGTCAACCGTCAAAATTGGAAAAATTAACCATCAACCGTCAAAGCTACCTCCCCTTTAAGACTCTCAAAGGAACAGCTTATTGTAGTCTGAGGAGATTAACCCCCTCCCCAGGATTTCTATAACTTACCTTGTATCCTTGTGAAGGCCACCTTGCCATCGACGTAGTTGGTTTAAACACAACTTCACTGAAAGATAAATTAACAATTAATGAATGAGGCTGAGTATCTTATGAAGAATTATGGAGATCGAGGAGGGCGTTATAACACCCTTCGAGTTCTCCATAATTCTTCATATGATACGAAAGCCGAATTCAATAATTGTTTTATTGTTCATTCAAAATAATTCCTGGTTTAAAAACGTAGCTAAAACAAGTGTACCTCCATCGACGTTAAGTTCATCTTCGATAGTGCACGTTTAGGGTAGTTCAGCTCCGCAAATATTCTCCAAATAGCAGATGTCGCCCTTCGAGTTGTCTTCTTGCTGTTCTTGTCATGTTTTTAGCTATTATTTCGCCTAGTTCTTACTCTTGAAACGAGTGAAATGTCCGCCATTTTTGTTTTCACAACCAAAACAACTCTACCTCGTTCCCAGGTCTTCTTGGTTAATGGTGCATTAACTTGTATGAAGGCTGCACTTTTGACGTCATCGGTTCATTAATCGCAAAATTCTTCCAAATTTGGTCATCAGTAGCTGGTTATGGTGAATTATGCGTGTGTTTTTAGCCAATCAGAATGGGGGAAATATTTTGAATGAATAATAATCTTATTTAATTCATTGAGATTTCTCAGCAGCTTGGGAGGGGCATTATGAGAGCCATGTTAAGGTTTTTTGGAATTTTAAGACAATTTTTAATTACGAAGTAGAACCAAAGAAAATCCTAATCTGAAAATATGGATCAATTTAATACAAAATAATCCTTTACTTCTATCTATCACGTGTTAGTGTATGTTTTTGACTGTCTATGGCTAGAATGAAAACCCGTTGCAACTTTTTCAAGTTGAACTAATGCAAGTGTTGTCGGAAAAGGACCAAAAATTGATCATGCTTTGTTTTTCCTTCGATAGATTCATTTAGAGTTTTATATAGGAGAAAATATAATTGCGAATACTCAGATATAATTTCAGGTCAGCTCTACCTCCAAGATTACAAGAGATACGTTTGTACCTGCAAAGCACTGGGCATTCGGATTGACAGTCTAATTCACCATTCATGAACCTTTCAACCAAGTCACTCAAACATGTCTCTGAAAAAAATAATCAAAACATTAATTACAGTCAATCCTCAACGGCCACCTCAGAGAGAGCTCGAGCTCAAGGCCAGTTTACAGTTTGGTAGCCTAGCTGGGACCAGACAGGATGCTGTCTCGGTAGCATGCTGTCTAGTCCCTATAAGGCGTCTTTCCAGGCCTCCTCGGTCAATGCATTTCGGTGACGTATCCGAGACGAACGGCCGGGAGACAATTTTCTCAGACCATGTGACCTGAAACGCATCGGCCGCGCACAATAATGAGGCCAAGGGACTAGGCAAGGTAGCATGTACACTGACACTACTTATAATTCTAACTAAGGGAAATCATATTATCTCGTTCTAAATATAAAATTTCAACATATTAACAAAACACAGAAGCTAAATATTTTTAAAACAAGTAAAACTTAGCTTCAGTAAGTACATTGTCTCTACACTACACATGCACTTTATTAATAATAATTAAATACAGCTAACCATAAAATCCAGAAATTTAACAGGCATGTTCTCGACACATTTGGAATTTGTTTCAAATTCAAGTTTCCGCCTTTATTTAGCTTCTGGAATATTTACCCCTGCAGTTCCTGTAAAACACGTCTTTTAGAACTGATTACCTATTTTACGATTCTTGAGAATGTCACAGATGGGGCCGATTGTCTCATCGTATGCAGAATGTGCATCTGCACATCCGCACTTTCTGATCTGAAGAGTGGATAAACACGATTTCATACAAGCCTGACAGAAATAAAAAATGGAAATAAATAATGAGTGAATGATTACTGAGGGACTCATCCTAACAAAAAAATTATTGCCAAATTAAGGGTACAAAAATATCAGTTGTCAAATGTTTGGTTAACATTCGGAGAGTGTAATTTTGATAATGTCCACCATTTAACGGCGTCCGGCGCGATGTCGGACGGTTGTTTTTCTTTCACATCTAGCAAAAAGCTCTCAGAGTATCTTGGGTGGTATTTTAGTTTTAAAAAAACTTACATTCAATTACACTCACCTCTCTTGAGTAAGGTCGATTGAGCCCTTTCTCAACTTCAGATATTTTTCGACAGCTTCCGTTATTAAAAGGATCTGCTCGCTGAATCTTTTCCTTAAGTAACAAAAAAGAGCACGATTTAAAATGAGATCATTTTTTGTTAACTTTACTTCATAAAGCGGCTCACGTTTTCACCGGAAATCTACTGTGCTCATAGACGCCATAGACACTTTTTTCGGGGGAATCCAAAAAATAACTGGTGTATGTTAGGCGGCGTCTCGCTTACTAGTAGAAATTGCACACTCTTTTAAAGACTTAAAAGTCTCACAGAGTATAGATTGGCAATATTTTACCAATAAAAAAAGGTTATATACGTCAATTAATTTCTCTAATTCCAATGGTAAACATGGACATGCAGTCAAAAATATGGACTACTGTCCTAAAAATGACTAAATGCTCTTTCCAGATTGCGTCCCACTAAGGACCTGTTTTCATGGAGGTGGGGGACCCCAGGACGCAAGTAGGTTAGGCAACCCACTTTGGTCATTGAACAAACTGGTCCTGAATTCGTAATCCATATAATCTCTTATTTTAATTTGATAACGTTTACATATACAAGTGGGGTGACCCACCACGGGTTATAAACAGGCCCTAAATCTAGATGATAGCTTTAGCTGTTGCGTCTACTTTGCTTCATACCGTTCGAATTCCAACAGAGGTAGAAATTCCAGGGAGAACGTTCATCCCCTCATCATCTGGGAAGGGTATAGCTGCCTGATCATGGATGACAATTCTGGCGCCTTCAGCGTGGCTTAACTGGGAGACATATTCATGAGACTCGATAAATAGATTCAGTTTGAGACCTAATTATACAGGAAAGAAAAACAGAGATAACCAATTTCTTTAAATTGACTGATTCTCTATGATGGTTCGATTGAAATTATTCTTCAGCTGTCAAATAAAAAAAGTGATTGAATCTAACAAGTAGCGGCAAAGGCTACTAGATTTTAAACCGACATCTAGGCTGATTTAGCAACGAAACGGGAACGTCAGTTGACTACGCAACGACGCGCGCAAATCAAACAACTGGCTTGACCAATAGCAGAGCGACAAATTGGACAAGTTGTGTTTAGTCCTTTCCGCGCGCTTTCCTTTCGTCAACTGACGTCCCAGTTCTGTTGCTAAATTAGCATATTTAGAGACGGTGTTCACTACAGATTTGAGGACGTGGATGATATTGTTTAAAGTTGCTTTCCTTGAATTTTCAGAACTAAATAAACAACGCAGAAAGCTCCATGACTGAGCTTTCACCAGAAAAGTTAGCACGGTTATTTTTATTGGGTGAGTTTAAGCCCTTTCCCGATCGCAAGGTGAAAAAAAACTTCTGCATTTGATGACTGTCTTGTTTCCGCCACCATGACAACAGAGAAGTTAAGCATCACGTTCACGTTAAACGGCAAACGCGAGTATGTACCAGGTGACCAAGTTTCCTTTACTTGTCGTTCAGTGTTCATTATTTCTACACCTAAAGTAAAACTTCCACGGAATTTTTTATCCATAAAAATTGTTTTAAGCTGTTTCTATCTGCTCATTTTCTATTTTGAGAAATTCTCCTCTGAATCTGACGTTTGCCGCGGCCCGGATGTGTGAAGCATAACTCTCTATTCCGGCTAAAACCCGTAGTAGAATGACGACGGCTACCAACGCAACGACGACGGCGACGGCCGCGATAACGTCTCTTAAAAGTGGATTTGCGCTTCCTCAAACTTTATCGCGCTTATTCCATCTCGTTTAATTCGTCAAATGTTGGCAAATTTTTGTGTAGCTGAATTCTAATGGACTGCATCAAAGTTCGGGAAAAGAAAAAGAAAGTTGTTGTCTTTTGTTCCCGTTCTCGACAAAACCTGAAATGAAGCAGTTTCACGCTGTAGTCGTGCAACGACGGCAGAGAAATGTACAGAAAAGCGTGATTCACGTGCACTAAGTTGTTGTTTTGCTAAGCCGTGAACCTATTGCCTTTTTGTTGTTCTCGTTCCTGTCCTCGTCGTCGTTGCGTAAACTCCCTAATGACGCTGGTTCACGCGCTACTTAGTATTGCTTGTCGTCGTAGTCGTGCGTGTCTTGAAATCTTAGGCTGAAAAAGTAACTCAACAACCTGAAGCTAGCCCAAGTATCAGGCGTTTCTGCGGAAAAGGGGAAAGATGGAAGCGAAAAAGGGAGAGAGCTGATAGCCCCTTGGTCCCTTAGGATTAAGGCCTGATACTCAGGCTACCTGAAGCGGAATCGTTAGTCCTTGGAGTCTTGGAAGGAAAAACGGCTTTAATTAATGCTCATACTTAAAAAATTGCGCGAAGGAAAGCAAGTTTCAACTAGCCGAGAAAATCTGCCACTGATCTACTGGAAAATCCATTATTTTTTCTGTTTTATATTTATTTTATATTTTCTATATCATAAATCTCTGAGTTTATAACCGTACCTCCAAAGGGACCAGTTGTCTGCGTTTCGAGGATTGTTTGATTGATTCCACTGTTAAATATGTAGCAGTTTCCATAGCGAAAGTCCCAGAAATGATACCAATATTTTGAAAAATTTCTAAAAAAAAGATAATTTTCGAGAAAACGATTAACAGAAGAAAGCGCATACTAGGGTATATATTTCACTATATTACCAGTTTCACATTCGACAACGGTCGCATGAGAAGGGTTAGTTTTTTTATATGTGATATTAGACATAGACTTATATCTGATTGATCGATTGCATATCCCAGTATTTAAAGCTTTGTTTGTCGTCGCCTTGAGAATAAGCCGATAATGTGACTAATTCTTGCACAGCTCGCATCTCCGATCCCTTAACTTTGTTTCAACAACGTCGTAAGCACATTAGCGGAGAAATTGAAAACTGTTCCGATTCGTGAAAAGTATTCATTTTGAAAAGTCATCTATAACACACTGTTCTGTATGAACGGGTATGAATTTATATTTTATCATTTATTTTTACTTTGGAATAAAGCTCTGACTCCGTCGACGTTGAAAGGAAGCCTTTGTTTGACATAATTGGACATAATTAATTGCTGCCCGCACAGGGCAGCTACCTATTTCTGACGTGAGATCTCGACTGTTTGTTGGCAGTTCCCAGGCCACGCCGCGTAGCACCCGATGAAGCAAAGTAAATATATATTGCCTGCAATTTTAAAATTTTGTGAGCGCAGAGAGAGAGTCTTTAATTTTTTCTGAAAACATACTCTAAAAGTGAATTTAGATAATCGAGATTTTTTGAATAAGTGTAATTTCTTTAATGTATTTTACAGGCTATAATTGGCCAGTTCGACAGCGACATAAATCAGTGCGGGGAGTTGTTTTAGTGTACGTCGCTTCTAAGACAAGTGCACATATTTGTTATCGCCGACCAAGAATAATTAAAAGTAGGTCATTATTTGCCGATTTGCTCCAAAATTAATTCTTACGCAAATAAAGCTCATTTCCTCAAGAAAGGTTTTGCACTATGGCCAATCACCTATGAAATATATCCTTTTATAGAGGCATTATTTTAACCGTACCTGCATTCATTTCCCCTAAAGTTGCAATCGAAGACCAAGTCCTTAAATTGGTGTCCCATTTCAGATAACATGGTGTTGTTTTCCACTGCTAACTTAGCAATCAGTAATTCTTCAATGAGATAATCAGCTCTGAGTTCATCATCTGGGTCGATGTCTAATTCGGTATCGTTGCCTGGTGTTTCTGCTGTAGGACTCTCAGTGGTTTCTATTTCATCATCTGCAAAAAGGAATTAAGATATAGCATTAAATAATATAATACCTAAAATGTATTTTAAAAAGGAAAAATATCTTAGTTCTTAAAAACAAACAAAGAAGCGAATGCTATAAGGGTTTATTCCCAGGGTCGCGTAATGTTTACGTGCGTTGAATAATAGACGATAATGCAGTGCAAAACAGCAAAGGAATACTAAGGTGAGGGCGGTACAACCTTAGTTTCAAAATATTACTTAATTTTAATTTTAAAAAACAACGTGTTGTTCACAGTCCTTAGTCTTAAAGGTAAATTTATTTTTCCGGGGTTTGAGAGGCAAAAACGTTACCATCAAATTTTCAAAAAGGTCAGTTCTTTGAGGTTTGAGTTACTGCGAAATAAATTACGGTAAATGGATAGAGTAAATCCAAAGGAAATCCACTTTCCCCAAGTTAGGAAGAGATTTGATTTACCGTGCGAATTTTCGATCTACCGCCGGCGACCCATGCAACCGCTGTGTAATATCATAAGGAAAGTAACTCGCGTCTATTTTACGTATTTCTCGAACTTATTTTTTACCTGCTAGACCGTTGTGTTCTTCTTCTAGCCGCTCATTAACTTCTTTGAAAATGTCCCGGAGGTAATTTTCTGGTATTTTATTAAGTTTCACTGGGTTTTGATTGCAAACAGTAACCGCTGGAAAAGTTACTTCCTGTGAAAAGCAAAACGTTGATCGATGTTAAGCAACGACTACAATCAATATAGCTTAACTCGGATAAACCCTAACTGAGAGTGGTACAAGGGATCAAGTTGCCTGGCTTTTACTGTAGTTTTTTTTTTTTTTTTTTCGTTATACTACTTAACATATGAAAGATAAAATCTCACGTCCTCTCAGTTCATGGTGATATAAATGCTATGGACTGTAAAGCTCATGTAAGGCCTACGGATACCGGAATCCAAGAAATTTTTGCTTGTGAAATCCAGAATCTCGGAAAATTTGTTTTGGAATCCGGAATACGGCTCCAGGAACCCGGAATCCCTCTAACGACTGGAATCCAGAATCCAAGTTCCAGCGACAAGGACTGGAATCCTGTACCTGGGAGTCCAGAATCCTCGGAGTGGAATCCAGAATCCAAGGCTGTCATAACCTAACGAGTATTATACCTATAGAAACTAATTTAAAAGAACAGAACACCTTGCATAAAAATCGGCGTACTGAACTTAAAAGTATTTTAACGTTCGTGCCGATACTAACTGAACGTGAAAAAAATATAATAATAATAATAATGATAATAATAATAATGATAATAATAATAATAATAATAATAATAATAATAATAATAATAATAATGTAAAGTAATTAGAAACAATTTCCTAAGACGCTATGCTATATTATTTAGATTTTTTAATTTCTAAATCGTGTAGCATATTTCATGTTAAGGTTTAACAAAGGTATGTTATATTATATATTTTTGCTAAAAATATAATCGAATATAATATAATCGAAGGAAAGAGCACCCCGGCGTTTTATTTTAGACTGACGTTCAAGGCAGTTAAGTATAAGTATCAGAGTACCAAAATTTATTTTAAGGGCCGTTGCAGCAAAAGAAGAAAATAAAAGAAACAGTTTTACTGATTCGGTGGATTTTGAGTACAATTACGTGTTTCACGTTTGTTAATCGTACGTTATACTTGTTTTCCAACTAATTTCTACAAAGCGAATTGATTAATAAGAGGTTCACTAGAGATGTTACATTTTTTTAATGTAATTAATGGACAGTATGATATTGACATTTCAAATAAGCTCATATTTGGTAAGGACAGAAATACAGGTGGAAAAATGACATACAGGACTTTGCTCCAAATTTTAGTAGAACTGATGGTTTTAAATATAGTTTTTTAACCGTATTGTAAATGAATGGAATTGTTTACTCAATCATATTAGAGAATCAAATAGTATTGCAGCTTTTAAAAAAAATGCTTTAAGCTTTACTAAGGATAACTAGAACATCTATATTTCTATTTGTAGATATTTTTCTTATATTTTAATTAGTAGGGGCATCCCTAGTATGGCGCATTGGCTCTTTTGGTTGTCTCCTCCACATTTTTTTTATATAGCGGTGTTAGCCTTTTTCATTTCATTATTTGCTTGTAATGCGGTGGAGTGAATCTGTAGTAAGTAAATTACGACTGACTTGTTCTGACTTACCGTTTTATGTTTTACTTTCACTACCGTAGATATCGGACGACTCAGATACAACCCAAATAAGCCGCTTGTTTGATAAATGAACATACTAAGCGAACCGAGTATAAATATACTCCAAATAAATCGGCTAAAAATTGTCTTGGCTTCAGCCAGCCTTCCAACGCCATGAGTTGTAGTGTAGTTACAGAAGTCCTTTATAAGATGTTTTGTCTTTGAAGGAGATCCTTTTAATTCAATTTGAGATTCCGAATCCCCATCCATAATTTGAGTTGATCAAATGCAATTCTGAAAACAAAATGCAGAATTCGCAACTTTGGCCAACAAACTTCAAACTCTGCACTAAACTGGGTTCTATTATCGGGGATTTCCTATTAGTACTAGTAAATCGTGTGCCGAATTCTTTTGTTAACTCTTTAACACTTCCCGGATATCATTAATTATGCATTGTATACTGTACGCTGCTGTAAACAGATTATTCTGTTCTACAGTGATAACAGTAAACAGGAGAAGTCAACTTAGAAACCGAATTTTTAAAGAAAAGAGTTCCTTTGTGAAAAGGAGTAGCAATCAAATATACTGAAAATAATTTTGCCATTTTGGTGCCCGTTCACAGGTATAGTAAGGACAATTCAAGCTCTAGCCTATTATGAAGTTTATTTTCAAAATAAAAAGTTTATATTAAAAAGCATCACAGAGATATTGGATGCCCCAAAACGGAGAGGTCATGCCAGGTAAATACAAGTGTTTAGTTTGAATTCTCTTTCAGACTGTTATTCATCAAAGAAAATAAGTTTATTCTAATCCATGTAGTATTTTCGTTTTTTTAAATTTCTTTCCTTTAGCCATCAACATCTACAGAAAATTTGAAGAGAAATTTTTTAAAAAATGCTTGGTAAATAAAGGCTTGTGTTTGAATGAGAAGTGGTTAACTAAGATTTTTTTTAAAAAAGTTCCTTACCTGTCCTCGTATTAGTTATATCATCACTGCGTGTTGGAAAGAAACTGTAGAAAACGTCATGGGGTGACAGAATATAAGGTGTATCTAGTTCATGCATTGTGAAAGCAACAAAGCCAATCTCACGCTAAGAAATTAATTACTTACATTTTATTTATTTATAGTCGTTGAAAACCTGATAAATTATGTATTATATTTTTCAATATATGTTTGTTCCTGAAAAAAAAAACTGAAAAGAATCTTATGGCACTGAAGTGTAAGCATCAACCTTTAAAAACCTATATTGAAATTTCTGAACGCTGGTAAGTCACGGAAATTGAGCATGAATAAATGACTGTTCAACTTGTCAGCCATTTGTAAATTGCCGTAACCGGTAATTACAGTCTCAGCCATTTGTAAATTACCGTAACCGGTTAGTTTCACAATGAGGCATCTGCAGCTGTTTATATTCATCAAAGTTCTAGTCTTTCTGGGAACTACCATACCAGGAAAGCAACTGAGAATATGTGGTAGTAAATAAGTGTACTAGTGATTCTCAAAGAACTAGAAAAAGAGCCGAAAAATACGTAAGATGAACCAAATTCGATTTTCACAGTAATAACTTACAACACTGCATTATTTGTTATCTTCTTGAAGGTGATACATTTTTTTTCAAAATTTTAAAACAACTGATGACGTTATTTAACTGAAGTGCTTTCACTAAAAACTAAATGTCCTAAAATTAATTAACTTTTATTATTAATTACTTACAAACTGAGGGGAACATCCAGTTTCACAGTTTGTTACCGCTTCACCCGGCGATTATATGGCTTGTACGGCTTTTTATCGTTAATTTCGTTGCGGTGGCCAAAAATCGAAGTTTTTTTATCGGTAATTATATTGTAGCAGTCTGCCATACAAAACTGTGTGGCAGAAAGCACTGAAGGCTAGTGAAGTACAGAAAAAGCTCTTAATTGAGGGGAAAGCCTTCACCATGCAGACACTAAGGCGCAAATTCCATTTGTCAGGACTGACAAGCCAAACCATTCCGGTCATGATGAGATATCTTATTTGTAATCAAAACTCTCCAGCCAGATCAGTCAAATTCTAAATAGTATTTTTTGCCTCATCACAATTCTGAGGATGAGCCAAAATTGTCAGGGGAGAAAGCAGTTGTATGGCATTTACATACTGTGCTGAACAATATTTCTAGTTTAATCAAAGTCCTTAATGTTATCGAGATATTTACTTTGACCTCCTAAAATCTTGTCTTGGAGTTACCAAACTGGTTTATGTAATGACCACCTTCCTCGGCCGGACCTGTATCTTGACTCCTTTCAAGTTCTTAGAAGATTGGTTCCTGATTTTATGAATCTGTTACCGTATGGCTGACTAGAGGTAAGCCTTCATAGGGTGCCAAGCAAAGGTTTCACTGCTTCATACTTTCATAGATGCTTACCTCGATCATAGTTCCGTCAGGACTCCGTTGTTACATGTTTTTGTGGACTTGAAGCTGCACGTGCAACGTTCAATAACATTCCTATGATTTTGATCTTACTGAGCAATGAATAAGGTGCATTGATTTATTCCGTCACAGTTTGTGAACAAATAGCAAAGGACTGTGCTCAGTGAGGGAGCCGTTTCAATCAGATACAAACTGCACCACTTGCCGTTGTCGTCATTGGCTTAGTACCTTGTCAAATTTAAGATATCAAGGCATGTTTAGTCAGCAGATATTCTTCATTATTATACCGATTGTACTCACTATCTGTCCTCTCACTGGCTAAGAGCTTACAGTTAATTTTGAAAATCAGCGCAACGTACAGATATGGATACGGTGAATAATCTGTAGGTTGCGCGCACAATGCATGATTTCCAAAAACAATATTAATTCAGGTTCCTTGCGACGGTGTGTTTGTTGTTATTTTTGTCAAAACAATGTATAATAATAAAAAATAATAATTACTCGATTCCGTTTTTGTGATATCCTAAATAATCAAGGTCTCCGTAAGTGTTATCAGCCTCGGCCTTTTTCGGCTCGGTAGATAACACTTACCTGGACCTCGACCTTGATTATTCCGGATATCACAAATACCTCATTTAATAATTGTTTATTGTCAGCCGTCGGGTTTTGTTTTAGCTGCTCTTTTTATGTTTAAGGCAACGGCCATTTCTTCTTCGCAAAGCATGTTAATTTTTCTGCCAGTTTGTCCAGCTTTAAAAAAACAGCTAAGCCTGAACCCTGTCCCTAGGGCTTCCCGGTTGCCGTCAGTCCCTTTTTATGAAGATGTCCTGTTCTAATAACGTCATTTTACTGGATATCGCAAACGACTCTTCCAAATCTGGTTAGCGCTCACTAGTTATGGAGAATTAACCGTGGGATTTGAGCCAATCAGAAACGGAGACTGATATTTGAATGAATAATGATAAGTGATACGAGATGTGTGATTAGTTAAATTTTTCAGATCACTTTAATATATTTAATGAAAGACAGCATAGATTACAATGATTGTCTAATTTACAAGCGCGGGCAAGCGCAAAAGAAGTTTAATCATCCTTGGGTAGCAGGGGACGTTTCAACGCCAAATCCAAACCCTGGAGGCCAAATTCAGCTTTGTCCACAAAATGGGGGCACAGCAGGGAATTGCGAGTTTGACTGTATCAAGTCGATAAATTGTTTTCAATCTCTGGGCGGAGTATTGTTCAGTTTGAATAGCTCACTAGGATGAAGGAACGGGTTAGTTTGTCCGTCTTCCAAATTTTACCAGGTAAGCGGTGGTCAGCTGGGATATTCAGTTCTTTACTATGTCGTTTGAACAGAGAAGGACAAAGTTTGGAGGGTTTGAATGAATTTAAAATTTCTCCCACTTTTGTTCTAACTTTCCAAGCAACAAATCTTTCTTTCTAGTAATTAATTTCCTTTTTATTAAATACAGCTGAACCTGCATGTGGGACCACCACCCATAAGCTACCACTTCCCATAAACGAACATATATATTCAAAAGGGCAATGAAAATTTTTTACTAGTCAAAGCCCTGTTGTTGCTGGAACCTCTCATATTGATTAACTACACCCCCCGAGAATCTGCGCATTACTGGAGGTTAGACTGTGTAAACGTAACGACGCAAACGAATCTTAAGGAGCTAACGTATACGTAAATGTATCGTGTACTCAGCCTTTACCATGACATTAACACTGAGGATAATACATCCGTTTTCAGATTTGCTTCTTACTTGTTTGAGCTCAACGCACTCGTAGCACAGCCTGTTTACAACTGACAACGCATTAATAACTTCAACTGATTTATCTGAGACCACTTAATATTAACTGTCGTTGAAATGTTCAGCAGTTCTTTTCAAAAGAACCACCTATAGTATGTTTGCATCACATCACGAATATCAGACTGAAAGCCACGCCATCGACGACCATCTATTCTGTTTTACAGAATAAGTAGAGTATTCGGGGTAACGTTGGATACTTCTGTTGTTGCCAGTATTCCCAGACTTGATATAAATGTCACTGTTAATCCAGGCACGCCTCATAATTCTCATCTAGTCATGAAGATTCCGGCTCTGCGCGAAACACATACACATAGGGAAATCTGCAGTTGATTATTCATGTACTGGCAGTACATGAACGATCCTCCTGCCTGAAATGTGGTTAATAATCGTTTGTATTATCATCCAAGCTAATTCCAAGAACTCGCAGCAAGTAAGTACGGATATACCAATCCAAAGCCCCAGTTGTCCTCCGATGTCAGCAACAAGATTAACACCCTATTGAATTAAAAAAGAGTTTGCTCACTTTAAAAAATTCTCTTATTCATACCTATTGTATACCTGTACCTATCATCCTGGCCCCGGTTGTTCAAACGTTGGATAGCTCTATCCACCGGATAAATCACTATCCAGCGGATAAGTATTACGGAAATCAATTACGCTATCCGCTGGATGGTGATTTATCCCGTGGATACCGCTAGCCAACTTTTGAACAACCCACAGCTGACGTGCACGTGTAATACGTGCAATATAAGACTTTTTTTACATATTCACTTTGTAAAAAAAATTTTCAGTAGGCCCGTTGAAGTCCTGAATTTTTTTCAGGCTTCTTTACGCAATTGCATAAATTGCGTTCACTGCGACGATCATTTCTTCATTTTTATTTCATTTCCGCAGTTCATATATGATTTATTTCATATATCATTAACACTCATTTCTTTCACGGGAACATAAGAACCCACAACTGACCCGCTCCCAACGTCAGTGGCTTCATAGCTCAGTTAGTAGAGCATCGCACCGGTATCGCGAGGTCACGGGTTCAAACCCCATTGAAGTCCTGAATTTTTTTCAGGCTTCTTTACGCAATTGCATAAATTGCGTTCACTGCGACGATCATTTCTTCATTTTCAGAATTATCTTACTAGCAACCCTTGTGGCTGTATCGAATCCCTAAAGAATCACGGAGTTCACTAGTCCACCATTAGTTTGCTCACTTTTAAAAAAATCTGTAATTCACACCTACTGGTGTATAACTGTACCTATCATACTGAAGTCTACATGTAATACGTGCAATAAGATTATTTTATGTATTTACGTATTAGCCACCGTTATGAATGGGAAATATATTCCAAGCATTTTCTTCCAAAGCAAAAAACTGATTACCTACACTGATTATATGTTTAAACGTTTTAATGTCTCATTATGTGGAAGCGGTCCTTAGTCTTATATGTCCAATGAAAGCTAGCAAGATAGACAAATGTAATTGAGAGATTACTGTAATTTAGAAATGATAATTACCTCATAGCTTATTCTTTCAGTGACCTTTTCATAATTTAGTTGCTCGTAGAAGACTTTAACTTGAAGAAAGTTCTCACTTGAAAGTAAAAGAAAATTGGAGAGACAAAATGTCACTTTCATATATTTGAATTGAACAAAAGGTAAAATATATAATTATATAAACCATCTAGACAATTGAATGAAACAAAAATGATCGTTCTAAGAATTTCATAGACGTTTTAGTGTGATTTCGTCCTTTGTTTGGTTTAATTGATCCCAAGAGAGTATAATCGGACTGCAGAGAGGAAATCTTAGGGCGTTGGCCGGGATATGTGAGTGTCAGTGATGAAAGTTATTTTAATAGAGGTTCTAATTGTAGCTGCTAGCCAGCCCAGGCCCACGCGGTAGGTTACATTTTCGCGCTCTTTGGGTCAGGTGACCAAGCGATCGATAGTTTTAAAAATACATGATCGTTAGCTCGGCGGTTGGGAATTCTCTCGTTCGCCTGTTCGGTGATGGATTTGGTTGTTCAAGGATAGAATCTTAAAAGTTCACAAGGTATTAGTCCTTCCCTTCGTTTCCTTTTTATTTGGTTTATTATTTCGCCCTTTGTAAATTTCTAGTTAAGTTTTTATTCGTATTTGTTTACCAAGTGCATTTCTCGTTACATGTCATTAAGGTTTTTCAATTGTATTTTCCTTTCGAGGCGTTTACTTCCTGAGACGTCCGCACATTTTGATTAAGTCCAAAAATCAATTCCTCATAGCAAAAATGATGATTATTGTAATGGCGACTGTTGAATTCTCTCTTGACAACACAGAATAAAAGTTTGCGGACCTCTCCGGAAACCAACCAACTTTGGCGAAATTCACATATACTAGACTAGGCGCTTCCTCCTCTGTCCCCCCCTAGGAGACAATCTAGAGTATCGTACGTACGAGTATAATTTATGATTACCTTAAGAAGTATCCATTTTCCAATTCTTTTGCTAGGGTGGAATCGGTCTTAACTCGACTTTCGAGTATGGACTGCAATAAACACAAACAAAATGTTAAGGTTTGATAACTATTTAAGCAAAAGGTTTTTGCTAAGAAAAATTTGAGTAAATATTAATTTTTTTAGGCCACAAAGCACTTAGCATTTCTGGGAATTTGGAAGGATCAGATTTATAATAAAGATATATATAACTGAAGAACAACGTGTTAAAACTAATGAGTTCATATGACGAAGCTCGGTCGTTGTAAGGCACGCAAATTTTTGGGTTGCTATAGTCGACTTTCATAAATTGCAAAACCTTTCGAAATTCGAGGGAAAAAAGGCGAAAGGACGCGATGAAGGCTTTTTGTACTTCACCACACTCCCCACACGGATCATGGCCTTCTTAACATCTTCAGTTTTCAGCGTTCAATGTAGCGTTCTAGGTAAAGTTTAATCTGTTAAAAGAGAATTTTGATAAATGAACAATGCCATTAACCCTGTGAGTCCCGGGAGTAACCAAGATCAATTTTCTCTTAACACTATCATACAACACATTCATCAAGAAAATACTGGAATCTTTTAATAAATTCATTTAACTAATCATTTAGGAAAATATATGGAGATCAGTCTGGAGTATTTTGCAGCAGAGCACCATGGGCAATAAAATTTGACAAAATCGTCCGTCCGTACGTCCACTCCTTTTATAGTTATCGGATGTGAAATGAAAAACTTTCTAGCTAGGAATCCGAGGTTTTAATTTGACTATTGAAAATCCGTCAAAATAGGGTATTCAATGACCAGTGTCACATGACTGCATCTGAAGCTCAAGTGTACGATTCATTGAGGTGACGTATTTTTTAAGTTCCCCTCTGAACAGTTATTGGTTATCTATTAATTGTTGGCTCAGGTCCATTTTTCAGAAGGAATTCAGTTTGCTTCTTGATTCGGCGAAAGTTGAATGGCTTCAGGCAAAGAGGTCTACATAAAAAAAGAGTGGTTTCGCTACTCTGGTCGACCGTGTAGTCGCCAGTGCAACTCCATGGTAACAGGCTTACCGACTGGAGGATTTGAACTGTACTGTACTGTACTGTAGAAAGACATCGCTTTTGGCCTTGACTAAATCTACAAGTTATGTGAATATTAACGCTTAAAGGATTCGAAAGGGAGGGTATAATAATAAAGAAATACCTCATATCCAAAGGAAGGCCAGTGACCCATTGAAAGGGTGCTCTTGTACTGAACTTCTCTATGAGAAAACAAAACTGAGTGACACATGTTTTAATCGTTACAAGATATCAAAGAAGGGGTAACCGAGAGTATATTGTGCTCTTCCATGTACATGTATTTCTGGCCAATTATTTTTTTCTTTGCAGAAAATCAGAAGATTTCAGACTGGTATCGTTGAAAGTCTTCCGAAAATTCTGAGCAACTTTGTAATTAGAGCAAATGCTGCTTAATTAATAATAGATTAAGGTAAAAAGGGAAGGCGTTGTATGTGGATAAGATCGAGTTTTAATCTTCGTGAACAAAAATATTTTTTACATTTAATAGTTGAATTACCTGCATGGTGTTGGACACTGAGCCTCGCAGTCGAGTTCTCCTGTAAGCAGCTTATATTGTATTTTCTCCAGGCACTTAGCTGTTCGAAAAACAGATAAGAAAATGTTTCTGCTAAACTTATTGTAATGAGGATTTATTATAAAAATAATAATATCAACAATAATAATGATGATGATGATGATGATGATAATAATAATAATTATAATAATAATAACAATAATTTATAACGCATCCTTTCCATTCAGTTATGATCATTAAATAACAATTTGATTCTACATAATGTTCCTTGGAAGCTTGAAATGGCGAAACCAATGGAATTTGATAGGGTTACAGATAATAACAATTTAAACACATTTACCTATAGTTTTGTTACGCAAATTGCAAATATCTGCATCTGTAGGGAACTGGCCTTCGGCGCATCCACAATCTGCTATCTGCTTATCCGCGTGACAAGTGTTCATACAGGCCTAAACAAGAGGGATGGACAGCAATAATTGACTGGTCTAGAAATGTTGTGCATGAAAGGTGCGCACAAGAATTCGGAACACTAATAATTTAGACTAAAAATGTCCAGTAATAAATTTGAGAAATTAAAATGTGATCAAAGGGGCATTGAGACGGGGGCACCCAACGACTGTTTTCTTTAAAATATCTGTTCGGAGAAGCAAACGCTGCCTATAATTTTCTTTTGCTTGAGGACGGCTAATAATTTCTAGATGAACGTTCTATTCATGTACAATTTTCGAAGCTTATCTAATAAATTCCCATATTCTACTACCCACCTTACACTATTTTTCTTAGAAAAAGGAGACCTAAAATTTTCGGATTCTAAAATGTGTTGGAGAGAGGAATCAGAAAAATTCTCACTTTCGTAAAATGTTAAATTACACCTAAAATTTTCGGAAAAATAATACTGAAGCCCTTGTAATTTCGAAAAGACTTAACTTCCCCTAGGATGACCGAACAGATAAAAGTTTTGTAGCGCCGCTTAGAATGCATTTCTAGAGATCTAAAAGTACTCTGGATAGCCTAAAAAGTGTTTTCAACGTATTTTGAAGGAAACCGTCGTTGGGTGCCCCTGATTGAGAGTCTGTCTCGCTCTAGTAAGTGGAGGGTGACCGTTAAGGTTACGTTCATACTATACAGGGGCACCCAACGACAATTTTCGGAAAAATGTCTGTTCGGAAGACGATTTTAGAGCTAGAATTTTCGAAACATTTGTTGTAAAATTTCTTGCTTGCCTGCCTCTCCTAGGATTTTCGAACATCTAAAAAATGGTGTAATTGCCTATTTTTAACGGATTTTTACCCTAAAAAGGTCACCTAGAATTTTCGGGAGCCTTTTTTCTGGCTGAAATTTTCGAAAGGGTAAGTTTTGATCCCTATAATTTTCGGATCACTAGACTTTCAGCTAGGAAATCCAAACAGATGAAAAATTTTTAGGGAATAAAAATATGCCTATATCTAACCGTTTAAAGACTAAAATACGTTTAACAATGCTATGTTTAAGTGTTTTTGAACTATATTCTCGTTGGGTACCCCTGACTATATCGGACAGCTTTGGCGCCGGCACGAAAACCATACCAGACAGGGCTTCTGTTCAGGCATAAGAACCGTGATTTCGACGCAATTTCTGTAACAGAGCGAAGCTGCTCCTCCGCACCGATCTCTAAAGTGAAGAGTCACATATCAGATAGGTGTTCATACTAATAATAGCCTAAATTGCCTCAACGTAATACCTTGTGAATTCAGCCTGTCACCACGCCCCAACTGATGTATTCTTGTTGTAATTGGCTAACTGCATAATCCTTTCATCTGATCAACCATATCTTTTAATACCTTTTAGTAATTAATAATTATCTTCTACGCTGTTACTATATTTCCAGTAAATATTTTTTTTTACCTGTTTAGAGTACGAAGCGTTGTATTTTTTGGCATACAAGTTTTTGCCATTTAGAGCGCTCTCCGAAACACAACTTCCATTGCCGAACGGATCCTCCCTCTCTATAACGGTCTAAGTTCAAAAATAAAAATTACAAAGTTTTAAAATGCATTATGAAACGTGACCTTGTTTCAGAAACTATCCATTACTTCTGAAAATTCTCTGTATCTGTTGTTCACATTTGTAAGTACAAAGCTGTACATGCTGATCTACGTTTGCAGTTGAACATAAGTGAAAATTAGTTCTTGGCCAGGCAATTTGAGTACACTCGTCTCTCCCCTTCCATTTCACGGAATCCTGACCCTTGTGTGTATTTATAAGAGGGAGGAGATGCCACTCTCCTAAAAAATGATGTAAGTCAGAATAGGAACTCTTTTCAATTAGCGGTTCATTTATTGACTTTATTCGTCAGACTTGGGTCAGACATATCTTAACATTTTAAGTGGTATTCCGTTACTATGGTTACGCGTTATGACGTCGGTCAAGCTACTTTTGAGGAAAATTCCAGATGGAACAGAACCAATTAAAGCATCGAAAAGCTAGCAGCAAAATGGCTTATAGTAGAACATATTTTAGACTCGAGCACGGAAAATCAAGACATTCTGAAAGGACATAAACCTGCACTTTCAGCAGGCTCGTTGATAAAGTTAATGAAATGGACTGTTCACAGTCCTCTATTTTTCCGTAAGATCGTCGAGATCGAGCGCTTTCCGTTACGGGCTGCTATCTTGCATGAGTGTCAAAACTACTTACGCCCCGACGCCTGCCTCCTCGGTACATTATGTTTAAAAATCAAGATGGCCGCTATTAACGGTAAGGCGCGCGCTATATCTCGACGATCTCACGAAAAAATAGGGGACTGTGGACAGTCTACCAATGATAGTGGTTATCATAGCGTGGCCTACCCTTCGTATTCCAAATGATGTAGATCTGCTCGGAAGCACACTGTGGCCTTCATTGTAAGGAAAGGGAACTTGTCCTTGTTCGTGAATCACCACTCTAGCTCCTGCCGTGTCACTAATTTCGGGGATGTATTGAGACTGTTCTATGAACAAGTTTAGTTTAAGTCCTAAAAACAGTGAGAGGAAACAGAGAACGATCTATCAACTGGAAGGCTATATTTTATTAGTATATACACACTCAGTGATCTTGGTGATTTAAGCAATCTGATTGGTTCGCTATCTCGGACTATTCAACAATATTCACCTCCTAGCGAGTGGATAATGTGTGAGCTCGGTGTTTTTCCCGTTTTTTTTTAGAGAACGATCTTTTAAAAGTCGACAAAATCCTAGGGCTGACTTTTTTTAAGGCAAGAAAAGACTTGGAAGGATTCAATACGGCGTTTTCCAATTTACTGTAGCAGAAGTTTTGTGCTCGATGGATTGTTTACAACTCCCGTGTGTTCGCGTAGAAGAAGCCGTTTCGTGAACTCAGCGTTTTCTAAGAAGAAAATTTTGGCTCAAAAATCGAAGTTCATTTATGACAAACAAATTTAAAAGGAAATGTTTGCAGAAATTCTACATTTCAAGTAAACAGGAAAAAGAATGATACAGGAAGACGACCTCTTACCTCGAGCAACCGAGCCGCCATTTTTGTCAGCACTTCATGCGAAGAACGACACAACATGCCCTTTTGGCTATAAACTTGGCGAGTCAACAGAAAACAACACAGCTCTACTTTTTTTCTCAGGTAAGGAAACAGTTCAAACTTTTAGCGATTCCATTGAAGCCATTACGCTGTTGTTTGCGAAATGAGTAAACTTGTGAATTGCCATGTTTGAAAATTCTGCAAAGATCTATTTTTAAACTTACGCGTGATTTGATCTGTCAATCAAATCCTACTTTTGAATGGTTTCCTTTCTGATTTTGTTGAGATCACTTCGTGTGTATATACTAAAACAATTATTCTTCTCAATCTCGGTGAATAGTGGCTTTGGGAATATTTACCTCGCCGCTTTCGCGGCTCGGTAAATATTTTGCCACTATTCACCTCGATTTCAAAGAATAATTGTTTATGATACTGAGATGCAAATCCGTATTGTTTGCCTCCTGCCAGGGAAGGGAGGAGGGGAGAGTGATTTTCTAATGAGTACGAACACTCCGGACAAGGCACACAGTCTGGCACAACCTATCATGAACTCTCACAATCGTCTTAAGACTGATTCATAACAGCGTCAGACAAAGCTTGGTATTATCGACAATGTTTGCAAATAACGTGATTGGCCATCGTCAAGAATAATTGAAATGGACGTTAATATTCCTAATTCCGGCTCCCTCTGATCAATTCAGCGATCCAAACATTAGCGCGGCCAATATACTCGCGCAGCTAATGAAACAAATGTTAGTCTTTAGCCGCCCTTCTTACAATATTAGTCCTTTATTGCTGTATTTTCCAACACTACTCGGGCAGCTCTTGAAATAGCTATAGAAATAAGATAGAACTGTTTCCCGCCAAAAATACTCCTGAGCGAGCAATAAATGAGGCAGATGATTGACGATCAACTTTTTCAAACTAATCTTTTGATAAAATTAGGCAATTAATACTCGAAAAGACATATTGATTACCGCCGGTTGGTCCCGTGACGTAAGACTGAAGCACCCGTTGTTTTTCGCCTTCATTGGTGATTCCTCCATTGAATGTATAGCAGTTACCATACCGAGAATCCCAAAGGAAGTTCCAATATTTCGAATAGTTTCTGAAATTAAAGCGAAAGATCATGCTTCATAACTTTAAAAACACATAACTTTGACTCATTATTACGCTTGCTATTAGAAAAATGAGAATAGAAATACTTAATTTTTAATTATATTTATTACTTTAATGTAGGAGTGTGCCACTTATAGGTTCCGAGCAGGGCTATTCTCTTAATTGCAGAATTTTTATCGCACAGATCCTATCGTTAACTATCTTTATCTGATCTGACGTTCTGATCTCCCCTCATCCCCTTTACCACTAACTGGCTTATGTATCTTAATGTATCGCAACTGCTTCATCGTAGACCGCACACTACAGACCATGTGACAACTGGAAGTTCCTCAGAGACGGTATGCTTCTAATGCAGACAGAACTGATTGATTCATTGTTTAATCTGCAAGTGCTAAACGTCTTTTAGTAAAAGACAACATACTTGCAATCATATCCCCTGAAAGAACACTCGAATACCAAATCTTCAAACTGGTGTCCCATATCGAAGATGAAGGAATCGTTTTGAAGGGCCAGCTCAGCGCGAATAGCTTCTTCAATGGCGTATTCTTCATCTTTACTCTCTGCTCCAAAGCCATCGTTATAATAGTAATCATAATCGTAGTCATAGTCATAAAAGTAGTAGTCGTCATAATCGTAATTATAATCTCCTCCGTGGGGGAACGTAGTGGCGACATTATCAGGGGTGCCCGTTGGTCCCGTTCCCCCTGGGTCTGTACCAGTGGTTACGTCATCGGCAACTGTAGGAGTTGTAGCACTATCAGAGGCGGGATTTGTTGTAGCACCATTGGGGAACGCAGTAGCGTCAGTTTGAGAACTCCCTGTAGGTGCATTTCCACTAGGGTTTGTAGCAGTGGTAACATCATTGTTTGGAGTGGTAATAGCTTCTTCTGTTGTTGTAACGCTGCCAGGAGAAGAAGGATTTGCTGTTGATTCAGGCTGGCCTGTAGTGGCACCTGACAGAGGGGAGGCTGCGTGAGAACCGTTCGATTGCGTATCTTGTCCTATAACGAAAAAGAATCGCTGAGATGACTACTCAAATAGAAAGATAGTTAAAACAGCCTAATTCAAAGCTAAATTATAAGTGTCATGTTCACAATGGTAGGTATTTTGATTTATTTTTTAACCCTAACCCCAACCGCCTAACTTGCATCTTGTTCCTTAAGAAAATTAGTCTGTATGGAATGATTACAGACCAAGATATTTCGCAGTACACGGCACGTCGAGTCTGCTGTTATTATAATACATAGTTTATATTTTCTCTCGAACACTCTAGGCGAACAGATCCAAGGTCACCTCAGACCCAGGGACAGTCAGTTGGGTGGGGAGAAAATTAGAACTGAGCTATGTAACGCATTTTGCTATTAATAAATTAAATTAATTTAAAAATTAAAAAAACAATTTGAAAGTTTTAAACTTTAAAAAGATAAATCTAAATCATCAGAGTTATTAATTATAATGAAACGTCAGATATTGGGGACTATCCATACCTTCGCCTTTCAGTTCTTCTAGAAGCGTACTGATGAAGTCGTGGGGAAGCTTATCTGAACGGATCATGTTTAAGTTGCAGATTGTTACGGCTGGAAAGCTAACACGCTATAAAGGGAGAAAAATACAGTTGAAAGTTTTAAAAAGTAGAAGAATTGTGAGAAAACAATCGTTTTGGCCCAACACGACAAAAGTAGTTTTATGCAGCTCTTGTTCAACAAATGAGATTTTGAAAAGTGACTTTCAACAAATGGATCTATTTATTATCATTATTATCATTATCGTCATCATTATCATGATTATTATTAATAATATTTTCATTGTCATTTTCCTTTTGAGTCGATTTGTTCGCATGATTCTTTTTCATATACATAGACAACAACATTGAAAGGTTTTCAGAGTCTATTTTCGGTGAATTTTCTTTAATTAGGAAATCTACGGCAACAACCGTCCATCATCACATTCTTCTCATAAATCAGTCTCTCACTGACAACCGGGAGAGCGAGATTGCAGTTGACAATTCTCATATTAGGAAATGAGCTGATAAAAATTGTCCAGAATAATTCTTATTGATGAAACTCGGCTGGCAAAAAAGCTACTGACTAAAGTGTAGACAAGAGGAAAACTACCGTAAAACGACATTAAATCTCTCTAAATGCTCTCAACTTACGAGCATGCGAGAAAACACCCGGTTAAAAAGTAATAAAAATGTACCAAGCCTGACAGGTACGGAAAATTGCAATATGCAATAGTTTCAATTGAATGTTGTTGAATGAGAGAATAAAGCGGGGCTTTATTTCGCCGTTGAGCAAGTTCAACTTTTTGAACAGCAAACATTGAATTGTTTAATGCTTATCATTTAACAAGCTGCAACGTCGCTCAAATATTGAACAAAACTATATTAGGATGCGTCAAGCTTATTGCAACAATCAACAACATCGCATGATACACATTAACACTTTTTTTCTGCATTATTGGTATAAATTACTCAAAAACTGAGAGTTTTGCACTTAATGATGTATACTTATAAAAATGCCTCAACACCAATAAAAACACCCTGAACATTATTTAAGTTCAGTGCAAAATTTTAAAATTTCGAAAGAAAGTTGCATATGAAGTGAAATATTTCAATACTGATTTACATTCCCCAACAGATTTTAAAAATCCCTCAGAGCCGAGGGTGAAACTAGTTAATAAATAGAAAATATCAATCCTGCCTCTGTACGATCTGTTTCACAGAGACTTTGCATAACATCCATCAAGAGAGTGATACTTGTTTACAAACTGTTCCCTTGGTGTTGGAACGGGAGCTCTCGTAAGAAAAGTGCGAAAGTTCCAACCTTCTTTAAAATAACGTGAATATTACTCAAATTTTGCTTGACGTGAGGTAAATTTAGGAGATGATAAGACTGACACGGAAGATACTGTTATTTGTAAATTTACGGCGTTTCATTGATTTTTCCCAATATCACGAGCCGGATCCAAACCAACTAAAACCAACTAAACTAACAACAAAATTCACTGGAAGTAGAAGAAAAAATATTGAATAAAAGTATTTTTTCTTATCTCTCCTATAATTCAAATTATTAGAATAACGCCGGCTCCAAAAACAAAGCTCGAACTAAAGCCGATTTGTAGTCTGTGCCGTCTCTATGTTACCTATGGATTTGCATTGCATCCATGGGTGACCGTAGGTGGTAACCCTAACCGTAACCGTTTACAGCATTTAATCTGCTTTCTTTGTCTTTCACACTTACGCTTTCATGATGTACGTTTACCACTGTTGCTACAGGCCTACTCAAATAAATGAGAAAAAGATTCTTTATCTGGAGAACGAACATCACTAAAGCCCCGATGCAAAACAAGCTCCATGCTATTCGGCGAATAACAGTGCGGCTTTCAGCCAATCTTCCAAGTCCGTGTGCTGTTGTATAGCCACAAAAATTACTTAGAACTTGTTTAATTGACGGCTCCTTGTTAGCCATGTCTTTAGTGGAGTGGGCTTTTCCGTCCTTTTCCATCATCATAAGATTGTCCGCTGTCGGCAAAAGATGAAACCTAAAGCGTAGTAAGCCATGATATATTAAAAGGTTAGTTAATAATTTACTTTCTAAGATGTAAACATTGAATGGCTGCAAATTAAGCTGAAAAGTTTTCTGTGAGAGGCGTTTTGCGTAGAATTTTTCTTTGTTTAGTGGGTAATAAGTCATACTGTATGCATTTTAAACATAATTTCATGTCAAGTCAATATAGTTCAAAAGTAGATCAAAATTTTACGTGATTAAGAAAAGTTGCTGCGTGTCTAACTTTGTATCGAAAACATGCAACAGCTAAAACAAATACAGGGTAAATATAAATAATAAAAATTGTCGGCCTGTATTTTGTCGCCTTGAATAGTTCAATGGTGCCGCTTCTACGTTCTCTCTCTGTCTTTTCAGTATCAGTCACTACTCATCTATCAAAAGCATCTTGCACTTGAGTGTTATAAACAGAAAAATTGACACAAATTTCAACTAAACAATAATTTAAACCACTGTCAGTAAACACTTGGACGCCCTCAGGAAATTTTTACTGAAACTTGGTACAAAATGTAATAAAAACAGTATTTGCTGTTGCTGCCGTACTAATGTAATTTTCCGGCTAAATCATCCGTCACAGTTATTTCGTCCCCGGTAGGCGAGGATTTCCCAGAATTAAAACAGAAAATGAATACTGCCACCAGGGCGGAATTGCTTGTAAGTACAGTCATCTATTTTTAATCACGTTTAAGACAGCATTATCGCTGTGGTCAAAAAGAAAAGAAAGATGAAAAAAATAATGAAAATAACATTTAACATGTAAGAGATCGCAAAAAGCAATAACGTCGATGGAATAAATTCAATTTAGACTGCTTTCATTGATGGTACCTACAAATATCCTACAGGTTTTTTTGTTGTTATTGTTTGTTTGTTTTTTCTTTCTGACACTGATGTTCACGGCTTGGTGGTGTTGCTTAATTCTTTCCAAAAACTGAACCTAGATAGTTCGGATAGGTTTTGAGTAATCTAGGTTTTGAGTCCCATTGACGAAAGAGTCGGGCCCCCCATCTTGCGCAAGTGCGCGCGCACTCTTTGTTTCCCCACCCCCGCCCCCTAGTTCAATAGTTCAATTAGCTTTTTTTAACCAGCCGATCGTCTCGCGAACCATTCTCGTCCCCCGAGCCAAGACCACGTGACCAAAAGAAACAGCCCGCGAACTGTTCTTCAGAGTGTTAACCATTACAGATCCGTTCAGTTACAGACACCAATACACGAAAAAACTTTTTTTTGGTAGATTAATACCCAATTATCTCCAACTAAACATGTTAAAAATTGTTTCCTTCATAAAAAGAGCTTACTGACTTAGTTGATTGAAATTTAGTGAAAATTACAAAACATGTTGAATTTTGATGAATCCTATGTAAACACCCGTGCCCAGAATTTCGTGTCAGGTGTTGTATTTTTGACTTTTTTTTTAACCTGGTTTAATACCATGTTTAGTTGGTGTAATAGGGCACAGTAACAGAAAAATGACTTTTACTGAATGCTATGTAATTGCACTAAATTTCCCATCAATAAAGGTACACTGTAAGCATCACTGCCGGCTAAAATTCTAAAGGCCGAAATGTTGGGATGTCGAGTAGCGTAGCTATCCGGATATACTTGAAGTTCTCGAGAGAAGAGAAAAGAGTTTCAGTCGACTCATAAAAAAGGCTCGTTGTTAAGTGTTTGCTTTTTCTCTCACTTTTCTCACCACACTGTTCCGGTAAGACAGAACTGACCAGAATGACTTGATGCCAACTACTGTATGGTGTCCTCGCCCTGCTAGAGTGAGGAGTAGTTATCAGCAATAACCACAATCACGATTGATTTCATGCGATGAATTCTAGAACATTTGGAGATAGTCAAAGAAATGGTAAAGGAAATTAAAATAAAAAAACATTACCAGCGAAAAAATTTAAAAAAACGTTGATTATTGTTAAATTTTAGTTTTTAAGGCAGGGATGATCAAATGAAGATAATCCTTAAATGTTTAAGTTGTTCGGCTTGATTTATACTGCTCTAGATTATATCCGGAAGTTAATCCTGAACAGCAATTATTTTTATGTTTAATTGTTGGCAAACTGAAGAATACACAGTACGTAAAAACGGACACAGTGTGCATAGAAATAAACATTAAGACTGTTTGGAAAGTACTTATCAACAATCAAGTATAAATCAAATAATCTGACACCGCGAAACTTACGGCCGATAAATTAAGAGATGATCTTAATCCATGTCCTCGCTCTATATATTCTGCGGCAGGCTTAAACTTACCTAACGAACCACAGTTGTGTACCCTTGACTTGAATTATAGTGTCACCAGATTTTAAAAGTAATTACGTAAACGTCTCGTTACGTAATGTCATTCATTTGGTAGTTTATAATATATTATCCTTGTTGCTATTCAACTATGATCTTTCGGGTTTAGTTTATAAACTGTCACCGTAACACAAGATGTTCAAACATTAAACAACACTAGCAAAGAAGACGTAAAGGGGATATAAACATGAAATTATTTATGGACGTTCTACTCACGTTAATTTTGAATAGATCTGTGTATTCAAACACTTTTTCTCCTCAGCCTTGTCACCTAGATCAGCGGTAACAGAAAATTCGGACGATCTAATTTGCAGGTGTGCAGAAATGGGTGAAAGTGTCAGCTCCTCCAGCCTGACACAAACCGGACTGAAAAGGGGTACTTGCAACTTTCATATGTGAGATGATAAACCGCAATTCCAGTTTCTTATTGTGCAAGTTATTCAAGACAATCGTTACTGATAAAAAAGAAATTAAGAAACAACTACGCGGTAGGTTATCCAGAACAAACAACAAGCTTTGGGGAACCTGTAGAGTTTTGCAGTGAAAAGACAATTTTGATTTAAAGTAGCAACAGCTAAGTAAACCTAGATGTGTTCATTGATGTAATCACTTGTCCATCATGTTGAATTTGCTAAGGTCTAAGACCTAACGTGGTTTAAAAGGGCTATATCACGACCGGCTAGTTCATTTTGTTTATAATGCCCGCTACACGTCCTCAGTCACTATGGAGCTGAATTACATGTAAATGACAAAATCACCAAGGTAAAATCACGTTTCGTGTAAAAATAATATCTTCTATGCGTTATATCAATCTATCAAATGTTACAACTGAACAACAAAAATGAACTTTAAAAAATTGTTAACTTATCAGGCTAACAAGTTTTCAAAAACCACAATTGCAGTCCGTTTCAATCTTCTTCAAGTTTGTCCATTGGTGCCTTCTTCTATTTGCTGTGTCATTTATACTTTCTGTCAACGTTTTGAGCAGCAATTTTCATGTTTAACCCTTTAAGCCCCAATATCCACATACAAATTCTCCAAACTGATCGCTATATATTTCCTTAAAGAATGAGTTGAGAGAATTTGACAAAAGATCAAAACATTTTCTCTTAGGTGATTATTTTATTAATTCTCATGACCTAGTCTCTTGACAATGTACGGATATCATTGGGAGAAAATTGATGTTGGTCACTATCGGGACTTAAAGGGTTAACTCAATTTGATGGAAATTCCCACTGTTTGAATTTTGATAAAGGCTGTGAAACAGCTCCTTTAATATATAGTTCAAATCTTAACCAGTAGCACCACACTGAGTTTCAGAGATCCCCTATCAACAGTTTAGCTTGAAACATTCCAAATTGGAATTTATCTCTCTGCGTCTTGACGTCTGGCAACGTCGTTAGGGTGATAAGGACAGCAAGGAAAAATGCATTATTTACTGAGTAACACCTGGAGTAACTTAAAAAAAGTTACATTTATTTAATAGGTAAGTATAGGTATAGATATTATTAACAGATATAGGTATAGGTAAAGTATACATAAAAGTTTGCAAGAGTGGCCCTAGAATGTTACCTATTTAGGGGCCGACCATTTGTTTTTTTGAGGAGGGGTATGGGTGCTTTGATTTGGGTAAGAATGACAAAGAGGCAAATTTTCCTGAGACCTTTATTGGGAAAACAAAACAATAACATACAAGCTAAAGAGGTCTATTGGGCTAATCGCCCTTGAACTGTGAAACACTTTGCCTAGGCCGACTACGACGACTTGGGCTATTCGTGTACGCCTATTTCCCTTTCGTAATTATAATATTTTGCGTCTTTTAACATTAAAATGATCAAAAGCGCTTATGATAATTTAGTTTCCAGAAGGTCTAGACAGCAGCAGGCCCCAATCGTTGTCAAAATAAGAGGAAGGTTTTTAACTTAACATAAACATTGCGTCTACTTTCTTCAACGCTTGCAGTTACACTTTTATAGTTTTAAAAAACACTGATTCTATTGCAAGGGATATTGAAAATAAATCATTTCATCAATTCTTTGTGATTGTCTCTAAAGAAGAAAGACTTTCCTGCTGAAACATGTGCTGATGCCAAATTAAAAACCGCGTCTTCTTATGTTTTGAAAGTGATTAGTAATTACTTGAGGATTTTCATAACGAAACCTTGGTTGAAAAGGAAGCTATCCTATACGTATTGATAGTAACATAAATTTGCGTAGTCACGAACCAAGGATTTTGCTTGGTTTTTGTCGTCAAAAAAAATTATTTTCATTGTGGTGCACTCAAGGTAAATTGAGGCCTCAAAAATATATTCTGTTATTCTGTTAACCACTTGATGGGATGTTCTAATTATATACCGCTTAAATGATTAATATTAGTCAGACCCACTTTCAATTTCAGCTACCAATGATTACTTATTTCTTTGTTTCAAATAGTTACGTTATTGATTTGTATTCAATGAATTGACCAGTTTGTCTCGTGAAGCCGGAAAGATTGAGATTAATAAAAGTTTTCTGCTGCACGTTATTAAATAATCCATCAAAAACTGAATTAAGATGTATCAAAATTAATCTTATTTTCTTCTTACGTTGACAGATCAGACAGTCGAGTAGTACCTCGATCATGATCATGATGATTTCTTACGAAAAAAGATATTTACAAGCCAAATTCTGTAGAAATCTAGTCAAAATTTGCTTGGCTTAAATTTTAATTCTTTCCCATGAAATCAAGCCTGAAGCAGACAGATGTCAAAAATTTGGCCATCTTCTATTCATGGTCTACAATGCGAGGTTAATTGAATATTCTTAACATCAGCCTGGTCGCTGGCGTTTTCGGCTCGGTTAACTGGACTCTACGGTGAGCTGTGACGTCACTGAGAGAGACTCGCGGACAAACGGACAAGAGAGAACGCCCAGAGGCTAAGCTTTCTTAACACAAGAACACTCTTAATATCGGTGCAAGTCTCGCTTGCTTGGAGATTAGATAAGAAATGAGGAAGCCATTAACTCTACACGAAACAGGATTTACTCGTTAAAGGTTCTTCACTTCCTACTTTATCGACGGTCGAGTATTCTTTAGGATATTTACTTTGTTTCTCAACTGATTTTGAACGCGTGTTTACGACGACCGTAAATACGTCTGCCGTCGCTGGCTGTACGCGTGTATAATTACACGAAAATTCAAGGGCCTCTATTCGAGAGAAACGTGATGAGAAAATGACGCTTCATTTTAATTATCGCTGAAAATAAACCGCAAGCTCATCACAAGACTCATTTGCATACAATGAAAGTTTTTCAACACCCCACCAGTTAGCCTTTGCTAATTAAGATTCTTCTTTTTTTTTTCGACCACTGACGTTTTCACTTGTTCCAAAGTTATTTATTTAACTCTTTCAAGCGATAGAATTCGTAGACCGAATCGTTCAAGAAAAGCTCTCAATCGCATTAGTCTTTCCAAAGCTTTCTTCGCGAAACATGGGTGGCTTCGGTCACGCAACGAGTCTTATTCCCAGTTTCCAAGGTCTCCGCTAGGAACACCTAGGACCATGGCCTCCCTTTTGTGTCCTAAATACGAAGCAAAACGGCTTGCAGATTATGCGTCTCGCTGCTTACGCAAGCGAGACTATTAACACGTCTAGTGCTATGGCTATAAATGACCGAGCACCTAATGGACTGCTCTCTAGGAGACCACGGAACGTAGGTTTATAGAAAAAAATAACGAGATTTGTTGATTTATCTTGCTTGCAGTTTGAATTTGTTGGATATTAATATTCCGAATAAAAAATCACCAGACTTTAAAAACGTAAATCACCATTATACATATCAATATTTTTGCTTTGGACGCTAATGAGCTAAATGATGCCCTTTCTACACTTAACAATCTTTTTCCGTTTTTATTCTGATGAACACAAAGAGGCGAAAGAAGCTTACGCAAATCGTAGCATCTTATTAAAATTTTTCGGATAGCGCACTGACACGAGCCCAAGCCGGGAAATCGTGACAACATGACGAGCGAATCACTTTAATGACCTCAAACACGGCGTTAAAAAACGGCATCTCAAATCGCTCAAATTCCACGCTTTCACTCTTGAGAAGGTACTTTGTTGATTCTTGTTTAAACCTCAAGGTTATTTTCTTCCGTGAAGCATTTTGCACGCGTTCGACGTCTACCAGCCATAATGTATTTTCAAAGCACTGATGATAAAAAAAAAAAGTGAAACAATCGAAAGGAGGTAAAGAAATGGCCTGGAGCATCCCACTAAAGCGTTGGCGTCATAGAGAGCAAACCAAGAAAACTGCATGTCTTTTAGCTTCTAAGTATTATTCTTTATTTTTTGTAAGTTTTAAATTTTCAGTCGAATGGAACATTACGTAAAATACGGAACTTAAAAATTAGGAGTTAGATGATGGTTCTTAAAGATGAACGAGTCATTTTTAATTTACGGATATAAAAATGCCCGGGGTAGTGTATAAATACAATAATACAAACAAATTTAAAATATTACATATATTATACATTGTCCATTACACTTCCTCTTCTGATAATTACTACCGAAATTGTATCCTAGCTTCTATTGAATCATTGGTACCTATCCGTTATTTTTGATAAAATATTGAGGGACACTAATGGCCCCCTACTTAGCTGTCCTATTTTTGCTGGCATTCGTTTTATTCTTTTGTCATTTTTCAGTTCAGTTCAGGACCAAAACGATTAAATGGGAAACGATATAACTTAACTTGTCTAGAAAATTTTTGAATGCTCTATGGTAAAAATGTCATTAGCAAATCCAATTGTTGTGGTAAGCTTTTCTTATTCTTCTTCTTCTTATTATTATTATTATTGTTATTATTATTATTATTATTAGATGGCGGTTTAAAATACTTTAAGGAAGATTTTAAAGGTGTTTCGGCAATTACTACACGATGTCCCCCAGTTATCTTCAGTTGATATTTGATCAATTAAAGATAAGTTATATTTGCCCATAGGATTATTTGCCCTCGCACTATATTTTCGAAAACTGAACAAGCAAATGAAAGTTAAGAACAGGGATTAAGGATATTCTTCAATATTGATGAATGTTTAGTTTTTGGTTTTCAACCGTAAAACAGTCGGTTAGCCATATTGCACAAGCATAATGAGTTTCGCTCTTCTCAGATAACCGTTCTTGATACTTCCATTCACTGTAACTGCTTAAATCACAGGATGATTTTTTCCCATCGAAAGACACATTTAAATATTGCCTTACAATTTAAGGTAAAATAAAATTAAAAAATCTTGGATTTAGGCCCTAAGACGCCTACAAAACTCAGTTGCAGAGACCTAGTTGTCAGTTCAGTAGGGCCCCATGTGTAAGTCAGAAGAGTAATTTAGAGCCCGAAAAAACATCGCACAACTATATGTTTCCCAGGACGTTTTTAGCCACGATCCTAGGCGTCTGTGTAAGCTGTTGATCTTTGACGGGTCAGATCTCTTGAAGTATCAAGCATTTCTATCTCATCTGATTGTAGAGCGCGTTTATTTCGGTTCATAAAGCACCTTCTCAAAAGGTTCAGAATCTCCTTGCGGTAATTCATATTGGTAATAGTATAGCAAACTGGATTTGCGGCACTGTTAGCAAATGTCAATATGTTGCAAAATGCAACTAGTTCCCAAAAGTGGGCAAATTGTTCTTCGGCATTTCCAAAATCCAACCAGAGCCACATAATGTTCGTAGGGAGTACGCACACAGCGAAAAGAATGGTCACTGCAATAAGCATTCGAATTACTTTTGATGCCTCCTCGCTTTGTGCGTTTTGAAGAAACTTGTTTTCAAGACCAGTTTTGTTTTTCTTGCCTAATTCTCTGCCAATGCTTGTATACGCTGCTGCGATGATGCTAAGAGGTATAACATACTCAGCAACAAAGAGCACCACTGTGTAAATCTTTCGATCGTTGTCACTACTCCAATATTCATCACATGATCCTGTCTTTCCAATTCTCAGCACACTGATGTAAGGAGACACTGGGACTATCGATAACAGCCAGATAATTACGATCAACCATTTTGCATTGGTAGTGCTGAGTTGCCGACGAAGTGGATACAATATGGCCCAATAGCGTGTTAAACTAACAGCGGTCAAAGTAAAGACAGATGCAAACAGCGACATTGTCTGCAAAGGGTACAGAATTTTACACATAAAGGACCCATACGGCCACTTGTAGTTCATTTCTTGCACTGGGATGTCGAATGGGATGCAAATTAACGTTAGAGTCAAATCTGCGAAAGCCAGATTAAGAATGAAATAGTTGGTGACCGTCTTCATTTTTCTTCTTTTCATGATAACGATGCAAACAAGTATATTTCCAATGGCGCTAACAAGGAAGATGACGGCGTATAGAGTAAGCTTCAAAGCCTTCGTGTATACGTTGACATCATAGCTTTCGTGCGATTCTTGAGTGGAGTTTTCCGTTGAGGCGGATGAGTTTGAACTCATGGCTGCTTTTCTAAGAGACTACAATTATAACCCTTGATTGAATGTCTCCTTAGGCAGCGTTTCGATTGGGAATCAGGGCCTAAGCAGACTTGAAATCTCACCTGAAATGAATACAAAAAGTCGTTATAAGTTACGCTTGTAGAATGTCCTCTATATGCGGAATAAAAACAACTATAACTTGAATATACCTTCAGCGGCGCTTCTGGAGGGGTAATTGCAAATAACAAACTGTTACCAATGTTTTCTATATTAGTGAAGCGACTTCCACCGAGATAATTTTAAACGGTCATTAATAGGTCAGAAAATTTATATTTTTCCTCGCTTTAGGCGGCCAATCCACTTTCACGACAAAATAATAGTTGGACTTGGAACTTCCAAAAAACCTTTAAACAGGAAAGTCTAAAAAAGTCATTACCGTTTCGAGTTACGGTTTAATAATAGTAACCGCAGAGGAAAATTGCTAGTATAAAGATGCAGACAATTGTTTTTAGTGGGAAGATGCAGCAATATCAAGTCGTTTTTTGGCACCAAACGGGGGCGAAAAAATGGCCTGAAATTTTTGCGTTATTTATGATAATCTTTTAGCACGTATTTCATACTCTGTGGCTAGCCAGAACAGCAGTTGCTTAAAAGAAGGGTGTATTCCTGGAAGACAAGCCATTAATAAACTCATTTTCAGGTTTAAGAAAATAAATTAATCCTAATTTGAATTGCTGAATTGTTTTCGAAATAGCAGGTAATACAGAATATGTGTCACAGTTGGAATCTGCAGGTGGAACCATTGTTACCACTCCAACAAAGCTGTCTGAACTGATAGAATTGAGCCAGTTTCCTCCATACTATGTAGAATCAGATATGTTAACAAATTAGAAACCTACAAACAAAACTTACATAGAAAACTGTAGCTTAAATACGCAGTGTTACTGATTAAATAAAGTGGAAAAATGTTCTATAACCATTCAGCTGAATATCTCCGCAGCATTCACGTGGTCGAATTATTATTCCCTTTGAAGTTATTTTTTGTTCCATTTTCTCTTTCACCTGTGAACATTGCGCAACCATAGAAAGTCTACCAAGAAGTAATGAGCTATATGATGATAGTTGTGCAGTCTTACATTGACCTGTAACAAAGCCTCTTAAGACTTAAATAAAGCCACCTAAATAAAGCCAAATGAAATTGGCAAATTTCCATTCACCAACTTGCGTTGAAACACCCCTGTTCTGGTAACAGTCCTGGGCGCCATGCACAAACCAAATAGCCTATAAACAGGCAAACAATGCAAAAATTCAAAATATCCCACAATAGTCTTAAGAGAACCTGATAATAAACTATGATCAGGGTGACTTGCTAAAGAAGGTTTGCTTTCAGTTTATACATCTTTGATAAGTATTTCAGATAACCTGTTCAGCGAATATTTGCCCGCTCGCTTTGTTTGATGAAAATTACGGTTAGCACAATTAATTGCTTTCCTCGCAGAGCTGATAGGAATTTTGTCTTAGTTGAAAATCGAGTCTGTATTTATCCACAGCTGAAAATTCTTGTTCAATTAATTAGTTAAAAAGTATTTAGATTGGCTGTGTATTCTTAATCCGCTCATAGATATACAGTTTTGAAGTCTTCATAGGTATCAATTCAATAATAGCTCACCTTGACTTTCTTCTCCTACAAAATTAAACCCTACGCCCCCAAAAGTTAAAAATAAAAATGCTGACTGATTGAAGAAAAAGGCAATAATTGAAAAACGTTTACAAGAACTTCAGTTACAATTTAAGACTATTAACTCACGACATTAATGTATAACAGCCATTTCTTTGAAAAATAGTCAGCACCCTATAGCATGTTTAATTTCAAATTATTTAACCTGTTTCACGCCGGATCTGTTACATCGCTACCACATTTATTTATAGATTTCAGATGCAACATTTCGATAAGCGCAAAAAACCAGTATCGAGACCAACTTAGAGAGTGTTGAGTAATCAAGCAACTCAGTGATTCAACTTGAAAATCCCTTAGTTCGGGCAAAAAATTACAAGTATCTTTTAGTAATCAATTTTTAAAGTATACAAAAATAGAAGAGTATAATTATTCACCTGTCCTATATAACTTGTCTTGGAAAACAGGCCTCTTGCCTATAGCCAAACAGTCTCTGAGGACCATTTAAATCATCAACGTAGAAAAGCAGGATTTATTGAAAAACTAATTGAATTTAAAAGTCTTTTATTTATTGAA
>OZ037783.1:4209743-4217243 GCA_964035525.1 Porites cylindrica | reverse complement strand
TTGACACAGGTTAACATCATTTTGACCTAAAACAAGTAGCTGCTCTATAAACAGATTGGTAGGCAGATAAATAGATAGCTAGACATTCTAAATAAGTGCATGTATTAAGTTTATTAGGGTGTAACCTCTATTTTTCCAAGGCGTATATATCCAGGCCCCTCGAGGACTCAGGCAGCAGGTCAGTCTGCATCAGGCCAAACAGCTTCAGGACCCACAACCTCGGCTAACCGCAGTTTGTCATCATGGTGGCCAAGCCCAGCCTCAGTCCCAAGTTCCAGTAGTAAGAAATCTTCCTTCCGCTTCCAGCCTTACAAACTCAAAGAAACCTGGACACACGAATTCTGCGTTGTAGCTGATAAAGATCAACGTCAAGTTCCATCAACTGCAATGAAACAAGAGCTACGGGAAGCTGGTCTTGGTCAAAGACGGATTGTGTTTAAAAATAAGAAAGGTGATTTTAAGCACATTCAGGAAGGCCTTTTCAGCAATTTTCCAAAGCTGCGAGAGGCTGGTGGGTTTGAGCTCTACAGGCAGCAAGAAGGGAAAAGCTTATGCTATATCAAACCACCAGCATCTGGTTACACCATTCCATTTTTAAAGTACACATATGGGATTAAGTCTGCCATACTTTATGTGCTTCCAATCCAAAGAAGCCTTTCCATGGATCCAGTGGTTTTGGATGAAGAGGAGGTATGTGTTGTGTGTATTGTTGACAGCTTGTGAAAAGTTGCTGTTTCACAGCAGAAATGGTTATTCATGAGTTGTGAAGGCGCCTAAAACATTTCCAGATTTTGGTGGTACAGAAAACATTGATTAAAAGTCCTTCTCTCTTTTTTGAAGGTTGATGATGTCAACATTCAGACCCAAGAATGCTATCAGTGTGGCATAGCAGTGCCTTTAAGGACCTTAAGGGAACACCTTAAGAAATGCATTTGTATTGCTGAGCCCGTGGTTGATGAGCCTGTGGTTGCTGAGTCTGTGGTTGAAGTTGAGGTTTGTGAGTGTTTAGCTTACTAGGAGACATGATTTGTTTTCCAGCAGATCTTGTGAAACAGGCAAGAAATCATAACACACACTGTTTCAGTGGGGTGCTTGAGCAATGTTGGGATAAGATGCTATATGCTAGGACATACATGTAATAATATTATTATATAATTATGCCTGGTTGCTTTAGGGGCATATGACTGGTTTAATGAGCATCTGTTTGAAAATATAATCCTAGTTATGGTTTCTATGATGTAGGGGGAATAAATGTAAAGTAGTTTGGTGGAAAAAGTGCTTAGTGTCTGTAACCAAATGATGAGGATTGTATGTCCTCTTACTCTTTATGTACTGGTAATTTCAACTTGCAAAGTAAGAAGGCTTTGTTTACTTCTGCAAAAGGCAATTGGCATTCATCATGTGAGAGGTTTCCTTGGTGACCCATTAGCTGTAGACAGTGCATTAACTGTGTTTGTGCAGTTACCAGGTGGCTGGTTGGTCTTAATTCAGTTTTAATTTTGTTTGTTTCATCTTGTTTCATATTTTTACATTCTACTTTCCACAAAATTTCCCTTAAAAACAGTCCTTCAATTTTTTAATTCATCAATTATTTTGCTATAGGCCAGTGATGATGATTCAGCTGATGAACCTCCAAACACTTTATTTTGTAAAAGGGAGTTCACATCCAGTGCTCCAAGCACTTCATCTAGCACAGGTGATTTTAACAAATACAGCTGTACCTTTAATTATTGTTGCAGTTGTTTGGAGTTAACACACCAATCTTTGCATAAAACTGCTATAGAGTGATATCTTAATTGGAATGTGATATCTAATATTTTACATTGATTACTAGACTGGAAAGGTTATTGGCTAACTGTAGCCTTCAGGCAAAAAAATAAGTATCTACCCATGCTCCTGAGCTGAGAACAGTCAGAGCAAATGTAAAGAGAGTTGCATTTTGAGGCCAATTTGCAATATGATGCTGGATAGAAACAGCCACAAATTTAAGATCTGTTATGAGAGTACTTTGTAGGTAACTGTTGATTCTTGAATTATATCCTTTATACTTACAGGGTCCTCATCTAGTGCCAGTAATGAAGGGTCAACCCTATGCCCATCCCAAACAACTTCTTCTGATCTTCACCAGTTAACACAAATGTTTCCTGCAAATGACATCACATATCTCAAGCAAGTTCTTGAAGACTGTGGTACAGTTTCTCATGCTGTTGCTAAAATTTTGGGAGATGAGGAAACCCCATCATCTGTGCATGGTATGGAAAGGAAAATCTCAGTTCAGTACTTTAGCCAACATGATTCATGTTTGGTCCAGACATCAGCTATCTCTAATTCCACAACAGATTGTGGAATCATATAATTTTTTTTCTTACTGCCACAAAGTACATAATGATTGTTAAGTCCTTTCAACCTTCTTTAGTATACTTCACCATTAATGTCATTAGTATTCATAAGTAACTTGTTCAAATTTACAATAGGTGATGATGCAATTGATGAAATAGAAGACACACCTCTTGCAGCCATAGGCATGATAACAAATGAAGATGATGCCCTAAGAAAGTTCATTCAAAGTGCAGTTTCACCTTTTGGAATAGAGGTTGATGTGCAGGTGAACCGGGATCATAACATGCTGACACAGATGATAAGAAAATACAAAAACCCAGCATTTGATGTAACAAAGCCTCTCAATGTACAATTTCATGGGGCTGGTGAGCAAGGTTTAGATGCTGGTGGAATCACAAGGGAGTACTTTTACTTTCTTGTGGAAAGTATGAAACAATGTTCACCAGATGGAATCACACTCTTGGAAGGTGCTTTGGGTCATCTTGTACCCAAACATGATTATGAGCTGTTGTCAAGTGGCATGTTCATAATCATGGGGAAGATGATTCTGCATGCAGTGCTCAACAATTGTTGTGGAATATCAGGCATTTCTCCTGCCATTGTGAAATACATTGCCACTGGCAAACGGGATTCATCTGTTGAAGACATCGCATTGGAGGACATCCCTGATCCCTGTATGAGAGAACAACTAAAACAGGTTTGTGGTTAGTTGATGTTTGCAGTAAATGGGATGCACCAAAAACCCCAGGGAAATTTCCATGTGACACACAATTTCCATTTCCACAAACATTCCCAAAGGTCGGGCTTACTGTGCGATTCAAGCTGATAGGCCTGGAAAATGAGCAAATGAGATGCAAAATGCCATTTGGGTATTTTGGACTACCTTTCCAGAAAAACCATTTTCTCAAGAAATTTTCCATTTGGGAAGACCAAACTAGACTTCCATTTACATTCCAGCCCAAATTTCCAGATTTTTTGGTAACACTAACAAGTAAACAACCTGTGTGTCAAGTATTGATATTTATTAACCTATTTTTGCCAAGAGCTTGCATGTATTCTAACAATGTAATTCATTAATTTTGTTATTTAACCAGCTTATTACTTTCATACATACAGTGTACAGTGTAGACCATGCTTGGCATTTCTCTTTACTCCCCATTACTGACCAGAAGCAAGCTCAACAAAACTTTATTATTTATAAGATTTCCTAATAAAAACCCATTGTTGCAAGATATTCAGTGTCAGCTGAAATGTTGCTTTAAGTGTCCTCCTTTAAAATGTGTTTATTTCTTCTTCAATCTTTAAAGCTTATTACATGTGATGAAAAGGATCTAGCCTCTTTCACAAGTCCAGATACAAGAGAGAGCTTTTCAGATATCCTTTATGCATCTGGATTTCCTTATTTGGAAATCACTGCTGACAACAGGTCTCTGGCTTATGAATGCTTTCTCCAGTACGAGGTCATCATGAAGCGCATTCCAGCTCTGGAAGATATAAGGAAAGGATTGGCCAGTGTGCGAGTGAAGGGAATTACTTTGTTGGATCTCTTGCGAACTCACCCTAACCTAACTGGACATGTGTTCCCTCAGTACAACAACATAGACCCTAGAATGTTCCGGCTGGCTATGGAGTTTGATGAAACTAATGTGGATGATGAAAAGGAGGCTCGGGTGTTCTTGGAGAAATACATAGATGATGTGGCTTCAAGAGGTATGTTATCTTATAATCTGTCCTTAGATCATTTTTTATATGCCTGTGCCACACAATGCATGTCCCCTCTGCTACACAAGTAACTATTTCTTTAAATAAATTATACCATATTCCATAGTCTTTGAACATTATTGCAGATAGCTGCTGCATTCTTCGTTTAAATTGAAGCCCTTTGCAGCTTACAATTATCTTACTTCAATAAAATTAATGATAACATTGATTCTGGTAATTGATACTTTGTCAGCTAGCAGCAATACCAGTATTACAAGTAACTTTTTCTTCGACCAAAACTTTGACCTATCGCATATGGGCATTTTTTTATCCTAAGACGAGCTTCACAAAGGTGTGTCAGAAACCTACAGTGGTAGCAACATGCAATTACTGAAAACCATTAAAATATAATAAGAAATAGTAGATCTTCCAGTAATACAAGGCTCAAAGAATGAGAATGTTTCTTTAAGAATTTATAATTAATTTAACATGTTTTAGAGAGTAGAATAAGACTGTGTACCCACAGCTCAATGTATGACTTGTGTTATTCTTTGTATGGTTTTATTTCCTCAGAAGAAGATTCAGAACAAGAAACCCTCAAGGACCTGTTACAGTTCTGGACTGGTTATCCACAGTTGCCTCGTGACACCTTATGTAAACTGTGGGTGAAGTACTGTCCTCAGCAACCTTCCAAGGTCTTGGCTGAAGCAGACACCTGTACACTCACCTTACGGATTCCTACCACTCATCAACAGTATGAGGATTTCAAAAGGTTCATGGACTGTAGTATTGCTCATGGAAAGGTTGGCTTTGGAAGAATGTGACAGAAATGTTCATGCTTAGTACTAAATTCACTGGTAATAATAACTTGGAGTATGAAATTTATTTGGAGCAGGATGCAGTGCCATAACATAAACAGTTCTGCATATACATGTAGTTGTAATATTTTACTTGTGTACATGTTCATGTAGAAGATACATGTATGTGTCAGACAATATCATTTTGACTCAATTTTTTGTAATTCTTGTGGGTGAGTTTGTGGGCTATTTGTTGCAAAGGTTGATCCTATCCCTGCTCCACACTAACAGCACTCACATCAGCTGAAGAACTACATGTACATGTAACCAACTATTCATTATCTTGTAGAAAATAAATTTATTAAGCAGTCTGCCAAAGTTCAAATACAAATAATTTACATCACTTTATCAGGATAGTTTAAAAAAGCACTTGCATTTGTAAAGTTTTATCCAAACCTTTCAATCATGCTTGGTCATTTTATACATGTTGGTACAGTATGTACTGTAAGTCTCTTAGTGTTTTCAAGTTGAAATTAGCAGCCATTATTAATTTTTAGTCTAGAAAATATCACTGACCATGTTCACTTGGAAAAAAGTATACTAACAATTGTACTTGTCAGAAAAATGTTGCCAGTTTTGACATTTTATGCATTGAAATTGTCTAATTGTTTAGCAGTGTTTCCAAGTTAAAGTAATTTTGAAAATTTTGTAGCATTACAATGTTTGCAACTTAGATATAGTAGCAGCGTTGCTACAGGTTAAGTTACCTTTCTCTTAATAAATGTTGTGTTAAAATATGGGGGTGCATACTGGCTCTTGGTTTTTTTTGGTCCTTAAAGCTATTTCATCTTCAACAATATTATTGTCCTTGGTACTGTATGGGGTCTAGTTAACTGAGAGTTCTATACTTTACAGTAACTACACATATCAATCTTAATAGTTTCAACTTGAAATTCTGCTTGTCACAAATTGAAGTGTCCTTTCATAGAGATCAATTCCATGGATGGTGCTGTCATCTAAGGGATTGATTTCGTCTTTTAAAAGTACGCTATCATTGTGACTGATAGGACATCTAGTATAAGGAACTTCAATGCAATTTTCCTCTGGAGATAATGGTCCATCCCAGTCCACTCCATACAGCTGCAATGCATATGAAAATACATTATGTCGATTGTGGCAATCAGTAATAACACTCTACCACTGTTTTGGATAACCTGCCACCAAAGAGATCTGGCATAACATTGGGCTTCATCACCATCAGCATCATCATTATCATCAAAAGAAGTTGTTGCTAAAGCAACTTGAGAAAAGAAACGAACTAAATCACATTACTTTTATACAGATCATAAAATCAGACAAGGATATTGGGATATGTCTAAATGTTACAAAAATATGACTTGCAGTTAATAATAATTATTTACTGCCTGAAAGAACAGGGGCACCCAACGGCAAGTATCAGAAATCTGTTTGGTGGAGGTTAGTTCGCCTTTGGCTTTTGGAATCCGTTAAAGAGTGCACTCAAATTTTCGTAACTGAAACATGGCCTAAAAGATCGGCAATGGGGAAATCATAACCTCTGAGGTTTTTGGAAAGGTCGTAATTGTTGTTTTTGGCAGTAAAAATCATCAGCTAGCCTTTTCGGGAAAAAAATAGCTGCATAAAACGTTTGTGGAAAGATCATTTCAGCATTTTCTCAAATGAAGACTTTGTTCCCTAACATTTTCAGGCAATTAAAAGTTCAGCTAAGGAATCCAAATAGATCCAATTCTTCCAGCTAACGAAAACATCACTCTAGACAGACTTCAAGCAACATAAGTTATTAAATTTAAAAGTGCCTCTTTCTCAAGCTTTTGGTTGATTTGGCTTGTTGGGTGCCCCAGAGAGAAGACATCTTTCAACAGAGAAAAACTGACCTGCCATTCATCTTTGTTCATTTCTTGAGCAATGACATAATCTGACTGGGCAATAGCATACAGCCCTTGGAACCATAACTGAGTAGGGGTTTTATTTCCAGCTGTTCTGATCCGTTTTCTACTCCAGCCTTCTGCAAACAATTGCAGATGACGATCTATGCGAGGTTGATACACAAAGTGAAGGCACCAGAGGTGTATGTCATTGTGTGGCTCTAACAATCCAACAGTTTCCATGTAATAGAAGAGGTTGTAATACAAATATGTACAACCAGTGAACACATCACGCCACAACCTCTCTAAATGTAAGGAATCAGGCAAACCACTTTTAATATTATTGTTTATAACAGCTCACAATGACAAGCAAACATTTAAAAGACATTCTAGTTTTCTGTTGTTCCTGGTACATTTAGCATAATACATCTTCCCTGTAAAATAATTATTAATGTCAGTAGTAATTTTAGGGTTTAAAACAGATACACATTGAATGCCTAAAATGACACATACAGAAAGAAAGAAATTTGCACAAAATAATGTGTAGAATGGCCCATTTTACAGTTGTGTGTTTGGTGCCCTGGCCTTTGAGTGGAAGAGAGCCTGGGGTCAATTTAATAAAACTTTTACAAGTGTAATTTACAAGTGCAGCCATTGTTTTAGAGTCGGAAAACAATAGCTACACTTGTAAATTACACTTGTAAAAGTTTTATAGAATTGACCACTGGTGGTGACCTTGTTTAGATGCAAACCTTTCT
>OZ037783.1:4197243-4204743 GCA_964035525.1 Porites cylindrica | reverse complement strand
ATTTCTTGCACCTTGAAACTCATGAAAGCCAAACATGTTTAACCTTCGCAAAAAACTCTTTTAATGGAGGAACTCAACCTGATAGTTGCACTAAAATCTAATAATTGTTACTGCATTTGCATGCTCTCTGTAACCTCGTGGGTAGAACATACCTGATGGTTACATTAATAATAATCACTGCTTTTGCTCTCTGTAACCTCGTGGGTAGAACATACCTGATGGTTACATCAATAATAATCACTGCATTTGCTCTCTGTAACCTCGTGGGTAGAACATACCTGAAGGTTACGTTAATAATAATCATTTCATTTTCTCTTTGTAACCTCGTGGGTAGAACATACCTGATGGTTACATTTATAATAATAATCACTGCATTTGCTCTCTGTAACCTCGTGGGTAGAATATACCTGACGGTTACATTTAATAATTATCACTGCATTTGCTCTCTGTAACCTCGTGGGTAGAACATACCTGAAGGTTACGTTAATAATAATCATTGCATTTTCTCTTTGTAACCTCGTGGGTAGCCAGAACATACCTGATGGTTACATTTATAATAATAATCACTGCATTTGCTCTCCGTAACCTCGTGGGTAGAACATGCCTGAAGGTTACGTTAATAATAATCATTGCATTTTCTCTTTGTAACCTCGTGGGAAAAAAATTAATGCCTCTCTCCTGGAAATTTTGCCCTGTCCTTTGAGCATAGTGATCTTTGGGTAGCGAATTCACGAAAACAGGTAAAACGCTTTTTAACAACAGCATTTATATTATTTGGCTTTTTGAGGGAGGTTAAACATTAATGGAATAGAATATAAAAAAAGCTGATAAAGCGGGAAAAGTTATCTTTACAAAATACTCTTTGACAATATCAAGGAGTGAAATAAGCTGACGTTTTGTAGTTAGCCCGAAGAAAACCTGTTCCTGCATGAAAAGCAGTTCTGATTCCCTTCTCTTAACTAGAAGAGATGCATATCCCTGTGAACCAGTTTTTTAACCAGGAGCGATTCCCACTCACTTCTGATACTTTACTGACACGAGTTCCAAATTCAATATATGTCTTATTCAAGCTTAGCCGCGTGATAGCTCTTCATTAGCGAAAAGGTCCAAGTGATATTTTGATTGACGTGTTGTTTTGGATCCTGAGGTTTTTTAACACCTTTTCTCTAGCTTAACTGGCGAAGATATTCTAGGAATTTGCCCTTCAATTCCAAATTCTTTGATGTGCCGCCAGATGCCGTGCAAAAATATCACCGCTTGCGGCTCCTCGTGAAGAGTTCAACTCTCACAGGATTGGTTTGGACACCAACATGGCCGCCGTTTCATTGTTTTGGGACACCATTATGGCCCCCGCGACGTCATGTGAAAACGCTTTCATTATTGATCATGAAAATTAGCCAATTAGTGGGAGAGAAACGATACAATTATTGTAAAAGGCTGTCTTACAAAAAATCAGCCTGTTTAATGGTGGGAAAACGTGGAAAATCATAGCACCGCTATGCTCTGACGATGACTCCACATCAATCCCACTAAAATTGGCTTGGATCGTTAAGTAGATTTGTATGCAGTGATCAGAGCACAACGGTGCTTATGCCCTACCAGTTTGCATTAACACGCTGGTCTTTAAGAAAGCTTCTTCATCTTGTTTTTTCTAAATATGCTAACGAATCCCATAACTTCATAAATTTGAATTTTTGCGACGTCACATTTCTCTTCTGTATTATTCTAGAAACCGTTAAAGTAATTTCTAATTTTTCCTTTTTTTGCCTTCCTTTCTTTTCTTGCTCTGCGGCTAATTTTGTTAGCTGATATATTGGCCTTTAAGTCAGTCCTTTGCCTTATTGCTAGCTAAATAGCCCTCCACGCACGCGCGGGCGTTTTTTAGAGGAGCTCGTATTTCGTCGGGGAGCCGGACGAAATACGAGCTCCCCTACAGAAAAACACCTGCGTGGGAGGCTGCCGTATTGCCAGGCAATGTATTTAGTTTTGTTTTTCTTTCAAAAAAAACAGGGCGTCATAATAGTGCATTTTAGAAAAGCGTAAGATTTTACACTCTTCATAGACTATTTCATAATCTTGACTTTCAGTAAAATCCAAAATGGCGACGAATACAAATGAGCAGTTCCTAATCTTTAAAAAGCTACAAATTTGCATGCGGTTTGGTCCATTTTTTCTAAAAAAGTAAAATTAACCTACTAGCGAAATACGTTTTGTGAGATTAGGTATTATCGTCGTAAGAACATAATTGTAAAGTTGGATTTTCATTTGTTCCGCTCGAAGAGCGAAATATGAATAGGAAATATTCTCTCTTTATTAACAGATATAAGCTAATGGCGTAGGCGTTAATTTGCTAATTTATGATGATAGTGCTTCCAAAATTTCTTCATATCTATTTATGTTTTCCGCTCTCTGACGCGAAAGTTGGAACAAACAAATTTGTGTAAATAAAGAAAACGATCCCACATGATATCTTAAAATTGAGTTAATTGAAGTGTTCCTCCTCGAAGGTTTTTCCCGACTTTTTAAAAACAATTTCTCGGAAAGCCAAAAAGCGGCAAGATCAAAGGCCGTTGCCAGCCCCCCTGGAAATAATAATTACCTTTCTTTCCTTTTACTCATTTTGACCAACCCAAATGCAAGAAAATATCAAATGCTATAGAAAGCTTCAAAAGAAGTCAGTGGATCGTTATACTTACATTTTGCATTATTTTGAGAACTCTGAATATTAATTTTCAGTATAAGATCTAGTCCGCGGCCACTTTCTTTGCTGTTTTGGATGTTGGGACTAAACTGCATCAGTCCATGGATTTTCCGTTGTACTAGAGAACTGGACTACATGTACTCAACAGAAGTACCTGAAAAAGCTAACTAAAGGTGAAGCTTCTCTAGAGCATGTTATTTTGGTGATCGTTACTGATATATGTTAAACAGAACATGCCTACCTGTGAGACATATTTTAAAACAGCTGTCTAGAGGAGCTGTATATGTGGTATCGACATATAATATATAAAATACCGGATAAGAGAGGATGTTCGCTATTAACATAGCCTACTTTTCCGGTTTTTTTTTTTTTTGGTTTTCAAAGCCATGCATCGACATGACAAAATGGCGTCAGGGTTGGCAATGATCACGATATTAAGCGCCGGAATGAAATGTTGCATCCTTGATGTGCAATGTCCAACATTTCGTTTTGCCCTAGCTTTTCCTGTTTTCCAGAGTTAACTGATTTAGCTGAGTAAGAATAAGCGACTGAGATAACTTGCCAAAGTTATAGTTACTGCATTGAAAGAAGGTTAGTGCAGCATTTTATGGTTTATCGACAGTCTTATCTTATATTATTTTGTAACCTATTCATCAAAAATTCAAAAATTAAAGGTAAAACTAAGTATAACAGGTTCATAAAAGGTCTAAAAAGGTCACCTAGAACTTTCGGGAGCGATTTTTCTGGCTAAAATTTTCGAAAAGGTAAGTTTTGATCACTATAGTTTCGGATCACTAAACTTTCAGCTAGGAAATCCTAACAGATGGGAAATTTTAGGGGATAAAAATATGCCTATATCTACTGTTTAATTACTAAAATACGTTTACCAAAGCTATGTTTAAGCGGTTTTGAACTATATTCTCGTTGGGTGCCCCTGAGCGTCTACGTACCATAAACACAAGGCCGGAGATGACACCTAATAGCCGCGCCGTACACCTACGATATCGCTGTACCAAAATTTGTAATGCGCCTTTTTTTGGCTAGTCAAAATGTTTGTGAAGTTTAGTTTACTTTATTAAATGTCATTGCTTCAATATTTTGTATGGTAATTAAGCAAGGCGACGAACTATAGAAATTGATATTCAGTTTTATTTAAACTACCACTCCCGCTGTGCTAGGTTTGTCCTTGGCCATTAGTTTTTGACAGCCTATCAGTAGGTGCGTAAACTATCATGCCCAATCAGCTCAAATAACTTTTATTGTATTTACATTTACTAGATTCCGGATCTATTAGCAATTTTTTCACCAAAGGTGGGTGCTAGATTCTTTACATGAGTTATTTAGAAATTTCGACTCCCCTGAAACAAAATGCGATATTTCGCATTACAGTCGAATGTCTGCGTTACACCGCTCAGTGAGTGTCAGAGTTTCCAGTACTTTGAACTTGCTCAGTCTGTTTTTTAAACAACCCCACATATTAATCTTTCTAGAGCAGTTTTCGCTTTATGCAAGTACACCGTTTTGAGTTTTGTTTCTGGAAGAGGTCATATCAGTGCTATAACTCGTTTAAAGAATTACTGAAGAATCTTTGATCGGGAGCGATGGGCGGGCGAATCCTGTTATTCATATAGTTTGTTCTGTCGCACTTTGTAATAACTGTGGCACTTTGTAATAACACTTGTCACACTCTGTAATAAAAAAAGCTGTCGCACTTTGTAATAAAATACGCTGTCGTACTTTGCAACAAACTTGAAATGGATGGTCGGAGGACAAGTAAACCCAGCAATAAGTACCATCATCGACAACAACAACAACGACAACAATAATAATAATGATAAAATAATTATAATAATAATAATAACATTCCACTGGACAGTTTTCAGCTGCACCTGAATTTCTCAAGTGGAGGCGGAGGAAAGTGTTCACATCAACTGCGACCTTCCGGCTTCATTTAGGTCTTTGTAGGAACTCTTTCTATGCGGACGACCTTGAGACCATGAGGTAGTGTCCGTAAAGCGAGAGTCCGTGCGTAGTGATGGGATTTTGTACTGGAATTTAGCTGCTATCCGTACTACAGGGTCTTTCATAAAAGTAAGGTGTCCTTGAAAGTACCAGTAAGCAAAATATTTTGAAAGTTTTACTAGTAGTAGGAAGCTCGGAAGAAATCCGGTTTCAGTCCCTGCGAGGATATGACTAGAGATATAATGAAATTTTATTGTTTGTTGCCATGAAAAAAGCGCTATTAATGCTAGTATTTAATAGAATCGCATAATTGAGTAAAATCTCGCATTCTGATTGGTTAACGAAGCGAGGTATTTACTGTGCAATTGCGAGTTGAAAGCGAGGCTAAGCGATATTGTTTCGCATCTACGTAACAACTATCGTCAAATTCTAACACAACAACTGCAAAAAAGGTTTTCTACAATGTTATTTTAAAATGTTCTCAAAACCATTGTCACCTTTTAAAGAGTTAAAAACAAACAAAAACGTTTTTTAAAGTGAGCCGGAGGTTCTTCCTTGTTTTGAACTGAACTACAAATTCTCGGAGAGGCATAAAAAACCTCTCTCGCTCGCGACAACGAGAAAACAAGAAAATCCTGTGAACACGGCCCAGAACTAAATGGCAAGCCAAAGTTCAACCAAACAAAACGGAGAAGCGACAACGGAGGAAGGGCCAGGCTCGATTGTCACTTACACAGAAGAAGAAGTAAATACCTTCAAAGACGACATGGCCCTGAAAACACGAAAAAGAGTACGCCGCTTGCAATCGTCCTGAATCGTGGTCCTTAGAAAAGTCCAAAACAGAGCTGAACTTGAACAGCATTTCTAAGGCATTTCAAGCTACTTACCTTATATCAATCGCGGAGTTAAACTTTCAGTGCTTTCGCTTGGACACTTCATTTCTTTCAGTTTTGCCGCTGAAGAGGTAAAAGGTGTAAAATATTTTCCTTCTCGAGCAAATGACCAATTTGAAAAAAGATGTTATAGATAAACGGCTTGTAAATTCAGTGAAATACCTCTATTTATCCTTACGATTAGTGTGAAGCTTGATTACATGTAAAAAAAGTTTGAAAACAAATGTAAAAACAAGCATAAGGTACAAAAAATGTTGTCGAAGGTTCAAACGTGTACGACTGACCTTGCATCCTATTCGCTAACGCAATGACAGTTCTGACAGTTTACTTTGAAATGGCTTTCTGGAGCGCGCTCAGGATAAAAACAGACAATATTATTCCTATTTTCTTTTTTTTCTGATTTTTATTCAATTATGCGATTCAAGGAAAATCCATTACCTGACTCGTGAATTCCACGTTAAATTGCACTTGAAAACCGATATCGTTATACCCACCAAAGGTTTGTAATTTTCACATGCAGGTAGTTCAAATTAAGCTGAAATACCACTGCTCTAAGCAAATCAAATTGCAGAAATTCTTCATGTGGTAGTATAATACATGGAATTCCCTCGTCAGGTAATGAATTTTCCTTTTGAACCAAAATACATAAAGTAACATCGAGCACAACACGGTGCCACAATCATTATCATAATCATTATCATCGTTATTAGTAATGGTAACAGGACTGAGTGGAGTCCAATTCGGTCTGTAATCATACGAGTGATTAACAAAATCGGACGACCGCGCAGCGGGAGTCCGATTTGTTTAACCACGAGTATGATTACAGACTGAATTGGACGACACGAAGTTCTGTTACCAATTAATCATAACTTTAACAAAATTTGTGATACAATAGGCTATTTTTTAAACAAAAACACAAGAAATTCGAAATCCTGTTTTGCTAGCAGTGAAAAAAAAAGCCATTTAAGCGCGCGCGTGATGGCGCGTACTGTCCAATTACTTAGGCATGACGCGTACTGTCCTATTAAACTGTCCAATTAAGGCTGAAATCAGGGCAGTTGAGAGCCAATCAGATTTGACAATTTTGTTATAGTTATGATTATTACTGTTATTATCGCAATATTGCATATCATTTGCCCAAGTCATTGTGTCGCAATGACTGCTAATTTGAAGAAATTTCGAATGCGCTAGCCGACATGAAACAAAATGGATTCATAATAATCAGAAAATGCGACGTGGCAAGGTGTGGCCCAGCTAGGGTAACAAAGAGTAAAAAAATGCAAACACGAAAAGCAATTCTTCAGTACAGTGTTATTAAGAAAAGATCTCCGTGTCGAACGTTTATGCTTAAGTTCCATCCTCTATGTAAGCTGTAAGAAGGCATTTTTCGCGTTTTGAGGCACAACGTCCTTCTCTCTAGCTAAATATTGAGGTGTCTCTGCTTAGAGCTTTGAAGTATGCTACTTGTTTCGCCAAAAATGTCCATGATGATAAACCATCCGAGGCCTATATTTACCCATGCAGTACCAGGCAAGCATTTGCCCATTTTTGATTTGAGATTATTCGCCGTAATTCAAACACGACACCACAAGACCCAAACATTCTTATGAGTTTTTTAACGTGGACATTTCCCGCCATCCCGCCACAGGAAAAGTAAATACGTGGCAGAATCTGAACTGAGCCAGCATGTGGGTCACGAAAACGAGTATTAACTTTGCACAGTTGATTGATTTTGATTGTAAATTTGACATCTGCGGGTAGGCCACGAAAGGTTCCAGATCCTTCTTTAACAATGAATGGCGTCATTGTTTAAGATAACAGATGTGTTTGCCAACGTCTTGATTTTGTCAGAAAACTTACTATTTGAGTATTTGTCGCTTTGAGGAAAAAAATCATGGAATTGGATTATGCCAATAATTTCAACAACATGACTTCATCATGACA
>OZ037783.1:4084743-4192243 GCA_964035525.1 Porites cylindrica | reverse complement strand
AGATGTCATAGTAGAGGCAGAAAACACAAAGACCAAGCGATAAAATGGATTCGGTTGAATAGTGAAATCGTCATCCCGAGAAAACGAGCCCAAAGCCCACCAAAAATTACCAAGTCTCGCCGCTGCCGCTATTTAACTCGTTATCCAGTCAAGAAAAAGCTATGTATGGGAGGAAAATGAAATCACTTGCGCACAGAAGAAAATTAAGGGTTAATATGTCTGATATGTTTTAGCTCGAGTAAGCGAGTGTTTCTGTAATGCCATGGTGTTCTAAACTCTTAAGTGCGATTTTTAAAGCAACAGAAACACTAGGTGGCACGCCCGTGATTCTGTGAGTTAGACACCACGGCATTATGAAATCACTTGCGCACCAAGTGGAAATTTACAGGTTAATATGTTTTAGCTCGAGTAAGCGAGTGTTATTGTAATGTCATGGTGATCTAAACTCCTAAGTGCAATTTTTAAAGTAACAGAAACACTAGGTGGCACGCCCGTGATTCTGTGGATCAGACACCATGGCATTATGAAATCACTTGCGCACCAAGTGGAAATTTAAAGGTTAATATGTCTTAGCTTGAGTAAGCGAGGGTTATTGCAATGCCATGGTGTTCTAAACTCCTAAGCGCAATTTTTAAAGCAACAGAAACACTAGGTGGTGCGCCCGTGATTCTGTGAGTTAGAAACCACGGTAGTATGAAATCACTTGCGCACAGAAGAAAATTCATGGTTAATATGTCTGATATGTTTTAGCTCGAGTAAGCGAGTGGTATTGTAATGCCATGGTGATCTAAACTCCTAAGTGCAATTTTTAAAGCAACAGAAACACTAGGTGGCACGCCCGTGATTCTGTGAATCAGACACCATGGCATTATGAAATCACTTGCACACCAAGAGGAAATTTAAAGATATATATGTTTTAGCTTGAGTAAGCGAGTGTTATTGTAATGTTATTGTGTTCTAAACTCCTAAGTGCGAGTTTTATCATGCAACAGAAACACTAGGTGGCACGCCCGTGAATCTGCGAGTTAGAAACCACGGTATTATGAAATCACTTGCGCACAGAAGAAAATTCATGGTTAATATGTCTGATATGTTTTAGCTCGAGTAAGCGAGTGGTATTGTAATGCCATGGTGATCTAAACTCCTAAGTGCAATTTTTAAAGCAACAGAAACACTAGGTGGCACGCCTGTGATTCTGTGAATCAGACACCATGGCATTATGAAATCACTTGCACATCAAGTGGAAATTTAAAGATTAATATGTTTTAGCTTGAGTAAGCGAGTGTTATTGTAATGTTATTGTGTTCTAAACTCCTAAATGCGAGTTTTATCATGCAACCGAAACACCAGGTGGCGCGCCCGTGATTCTGTGAGTTAGAAACCAAGGTGTTATGAAATCACTTGCGCAATAACTGGAAAACCAAAGGGTATACAACCTATGAAAGCTATATGTCTGTCTTAGAGTGTTTTGTAATAGGTGATTTTCTTGTAGGAGACCCTCCGCCAGTTATATTTTTCGGCATTTATTAGTAAAAGATTTGGTTTTTCTTTACAAATAAAACACGCCCAGCAAATTCCCATTTCCGGCACTTTTAGTACGTCCTGGAAACTGGAAAGCACAGTACGTAACCGTTTATTCGGAAAAAGGCTTTTCTTTTTCTTTTTGTTGTTTATTTAGAAAAATACTGTTGCGATCCGTTCCCTGAGAATCTCTGCTAATGCGGTTACATTTCGAAAACAATATTTTTGTGGTCTAGCATTCTCCTCGCGGACGGCGTTTTGCAATTTTTAAATCACCTGGAGAGACTTTGGTTTGGTTTTAGTTTGATTATTTCACGTCGTTGTTATGTAAATATTAAAATTTGAGTAAAGTGGTCGAGTGTTCTGAAGTTGCGCATGCTCTGTTTGAAAAGACATTTGTAATTTTTACAAGAAGATCGATGATGTATTTACGGAGGTTTAGGTTATCGTTAGACTACGAGTGGTCCCCCATTTTTCCTCAGGGATAGTAGAGCGAGCGAAACGCGAGGGCGCGTGAAAATTTTTCTCTCTCTCCGCCGCGTGCCGCCTTTTCTTGCGTGGGGTGATTTTCACACCCGCTCGCGTTTCGCTCGCTTTACTATCCCTGAGGGAAAATGGGGGACTACTCGTAGTCTCTAGGTTATCGTTAGAGGAGACAAAAGCATATTTTGATTGTGTTAATTGCTCCTGTCAGAATTAAATGTTATATGAGTTAGCAAGATGAACACACGAAGACGTGCGAGTAATAAAATCCAGGGATTTCTTCTAGTTTCCGATCTTCGGTCCTGAACTATGTTGTCAACACTTCCTTAGTTTTATATTGCGCAATCGGTCAATTCAAATGACCGTCGTGCACGTTTCCAAGGCTTGCTGGTCATCATGTAGCCTCCCACGCAGGCGTTTTTAGGGAAGGAGGGTGAAAAACGAGCTTCCCTAAAAACGCCTGCGTGGGAGACTAGTCATCATGTAAAGTTTGAACAATCGTTAGCGGTCGATCATGTCATGTATTTTCTCGGTAGTTTTTTAGCTTTCAGATGATAACGATTAACTGAAAACAATTAAAAACATGAAATAAAAACAAAACATGAAACACTGGAACAATTGAATGAGTACGCTTTTTCAAAAAAAGTATTATAAAAAATAATAACGTAATCTACTCAGTATAGTTGGCGAAACGAAACATTACCTACAATGTACCTAGTTCTGCCTAAACTCACTTCTTTTAAAACTTGTCCGTATTACGTTTTCAAAAATCTTCCGTTGTTTGCTGTAATTGTAATTAATTGTTTCTTTTCTGTTATATTATTATATCATTGTATTATTTATATATTTTTCTTGCTCATTCTGGTTCCTCGCCTGTATTTATTTTAAACGTAATTGGTGTTATGGTGGCCAACCAAAACCATGGAATGGTTCAATTGGCCATCATACTCAAACTTTCAGAATAATTCAATCGAAACGTTTATCTTGTGAACATCAATTTATAAAGCCAGTTTGTAACTTAGTGTTGGTCAAGATACTGAATGAAAATAAACTGAACTTAACTTAACGCGTACAATTTGGTTATTTTAAAAGTGTTATTAAATAAGTTCAAGGGCAAAGTTGAAGAGTATCGTCTTCCAAATTTGACATCAGTGGGATTTTTTCCTTGATGCATTTCGAAATCGGTCTATTGGATTGTTTTGTACAAAACAACACAATTTTCTATATTGGTATATTCAGGGGGTTGCGCGTATATGTAGCTAATAAGCTGTAGAACGGACGAAATTACAGCGAAACCTAACAATAGTTCGTTGGTCGCCAAAACAAGTATTTACGATTTAGAGCTATCGGTGCTATAAGTAAACGTTTCTTAGCTTACTAATGTTGTTAGCTACATGCTTACCTATTTAAACTGTGTGCTTGAAATTTGTCGCAAAAACTTTAACATCGAAACGGTGAATTCAGTATTTATCGGGACAGTTGCTAAGGCTGAGAGTCCGAAAGCGAGCCTAAGTTTTCAGTCCATACTTCTATAACCTCAGTGTGCGACAAGTGAAATGCTTTTAAGGCCAGGATTATCACCATGGAATCACGGTAAAATGATATGTTTGAAGTGCACAGCAAAAGCATGTTTTCCTTTAATCTCATTTTGGCATCCTCCATTCCAAGGGCTTTAACAGCGAGATAACAATTCAGGATGTAGGAGATAAAAATAAGCTTAAGGTCATTGATAAACCGCGTCGATGTTGTTACGTTCTACTCATATTATAAACTGCTAACTATTTGCGAAAAAGGACAGGTTGTAATGGTCAACAGTCTATGTAAACAACTACATTCAATTTATCCAATTGAACGACGGTCAATGTTACGACAATTTCCGATGACATTATAAACAGTCTGAGGGAACTGTATCTCGGAGAAATAAAAAATGCCGGAGAATTTATGGGAGTAATCTTTTCCGAATCGTCGGTTGCCTCTTTTGAAGACTCTGGATAAAGCTATAAACCCTTAACTACTATAAATACTGCTACAGAAAAAAGAGAGCCGACCTCGATCCTAGCCTAATACTTGGTTTAAGCTCATTGGCGGGCACTGAAGTCGAAGTGAAACGTTCCTGATGAGATTTGTACACGCCGACTACTATTCAACTGCAACCAAAACAGCTGAGATTACTTTTCATTTTTATATTCAAATGGCTTCCTTTGCTCTCCATTTATTAAAGGCTGTTACACCAGGCTGTTCATTTTCGATCGACGTTCTTTGTCTTTGGCCTCCCACGATCTCAGGTAGATTGAGGCCTGGGTAAGAAACAAGCAATCATCAGAGCCTCATGTACTGTAAAGAAATTAGTTTTCAAAGGCTTGCAGTGTCAGGTAGTAAATATACTAAAATACATCCAAACAATAAATGATTTTAAATTACTTTTCTGTAAGCGAAAAAGTATATTTTTGAATATACTTTTTCGCAAAATAGAAAAGACCTCTATGTTTGCTTGGTCCTAAATGAACCCAAAGACCTGAGAACTTCTAGTACGATTTATTTCTAATTAGCCTTCAACTCCGATCGCTGGTATCTTCATCTCAGTCATAGTACGAAAGGAAGGGAAAGACTTTGCAGCGATTTTATTTTGCACGGGAGCTCGATCATAGCTGATTGACAGAAAAATACACAAGATTAATATGATTGCGGTACTACACTCGATAAATATTAAAGTTGATTTCGTAGAGTTGACAATTGTACCAGCAAAATTAATTTCAAAATAACAGTCGGAAATGGACTAAACTGTAAAAAGTACTGCGGCGCTCGCTGTAATTTCCGGAATCAAAATGTTTGTATTATCTTTTTTTCTTCTTTAGAGAGTTAGTATCTTTACCACTGTAAAAGTGGGGTTGCTAAGTTCTCCTCTTTTATCCTATGTTTGCACTTACGATGGAGATACCATAAAATTCATGAAATTTGATCCAAAGATGTCCAACGGCTGTCTGATCTGAGAGGAATGGTTCGCATGTTTCTTTATCTCACTCTACTTTATCAGTTTCTTTCAATTATATGGTAACCTTAGTACAATTCCCGATATAACATAAATTTTACTAGCCTATACAGACGTCAACGTAAACTGCCTTTACGTTAGTAGAAGTGATCTGTGAACGTCGCGTGTATAAGTAAAAATTAAGTAAGTTTCTTTTTTTTCGGTCGACCTTGACTTCAAACATTTCCTCTTTTCTGTTTTAATTATTAATACCCTAGCTCGTATATAGCAACGCGCGTAAAAATTACGCGAAGATAGAAATCCTTCTCAAGTAATAACATGCCGTTTGCTTGGCTTGTATGAGTAAATAAAAAAAATCTAAAGTAAATCTTGCGTCCTTTTGTTTGACTGATGAACAATGTTGTTTGACGAGTAAAAGCGGCTTAAACCTTAATTAGTGCTCTGTACGACAGACATTTGGCTGGTGATTGGCTGATTAGAGCGTATTTCGGACAGCTCATCAATATTGATTTCTTTCCTTCCTCGTCAACTACCATTCTATGAATTTCACAGAATTATTTTTTCCCTTATATCAACTGTTACTTGTAATTTCTTTCCCTTCAGTGAGAGCACAGTATTTCGATTTATTTACTGCGCGATTTGGATATATAGGCATTTGTCCATATTTTTCCTTTCTTTTTTCGTTACAAGAGAAAGCTTAAAATCATTCGACCGTTTTTTATCAAGCTTATCTACAACATCACTCCTACCAAGCTTGATAGAAAATTCAGCATTACAGCACTGCGTAATGGCACGATCATTATATAAGGATAAAAGACAAACCTTACAGTTGATAAACCCTGTTCCCCATATGCGGAATATGCTTGAGGTTTCAATGATTGTGAGTATATAAGTAGAATTGAACCATGAGTCATGCTAAAAGGTTCGAACCTCTTATTATACAACGGTTGTTATTCCAAGGAAGAGCGGTTAGCTTAAAACCAAGGTCAGTGTGTGAGTGCTATATTAAAAGGACAACTTGAATCCTCCGAAAAACTCACAACAAAAGAGGACTACTTTGATTACCAGACGTTCGACGCCTGGGAATACTGCCATTTGCAATACGGCGTAATTTTACTTCTACTACCAGTAGCCATTTCGTTTTTCCTTTCATATTAAAATTTGGTAATCTCAGCTAGGTCTAAATGACAAAAGCGCTAATTTGCACAAGAAAGCAAGACTGAAGAATTCTGGTAAAAGTAAAATGACGTCAGTGGGGCAAATGGCCTATTAGTAATATCTTTTGTTCTTTGGTTTAAGAGTGTATGTAAAAAGAATTACTCTTTTAAAAGAAGAGTGTTATTCATAGGTCTTAATTTAAAAGCATGGCTCTTAGTATACTCTTTGCCCCTCTTTTATGAAAAAAGGGGGCAGAGGAAACAATTTTGAGTGGGTTATGTTAAACTCTTGAGAAGCAAACACTTTTTTTGAATACAAGAACCACTAACCCTTCCACCAAACATAAAAGGTGTATCATAAGTCAAGGTTATAACAGAGAAGCCAGACTTTGCTTGTTCATTTTTGTTTTTACTGCGCCAGTGGCTCCGTATAAGATCGCTAGACTGTAAAAGGAAATCCAAGAAGCAGAAGCTTGGCGGGAAAATTCATCTGATTTTATGTTAAGTTATGATTTAAAATTTCAATGATATAAACGTCTCGATATAAAATTAAGATACTTTTTTGAAAATGCAGTGAAATTGTGCAAGAAGTTTAGAGACATGGAAAGAAAACCATGACGTATCATAAGAGTGGCTGCAAGTTGAGTTTATTTTCGCTTTGTATATTTTAACGCAGATAAAATCTAAACACTGGATTGATATCAAAAAGCGAATTGTAACTCGATTCACGAATTACTTTCAATTCAAAATATAATGATAAAAAAAGTCAGAATGTGGAAAATGTGTCACAAAATATGTCTTTTAGACAACATTTTTCCGATCTGTTCACACTATTAGTAAAAACCTTTTTATTTCCTCCAATCATTTGTCGTTTCTTTTCCCGATAGTTTAATTTTCATGAACGGGAAAAATGCAGTTTTAACTTCCGCTAATCCTTGCTAAATCTGAGACATTCGTTGCAATTTGGCGAATTTACTGATTCCACTCATTATAAATTTATGATCTCTTGATGACTTTATATACAGTGAAAATTGATTACTTGTCCAATAACATAGGCTAAACTTAAGGTCGAATCACATTTTGGGTAGAACTGACAAATCTGTCTCTCAAACCTCCAGCATGGCGCCGGTCTTGTACCACGTGACTAGCTGCAAAGAGCAATTAATCAATCGATAAACAGTAATGTCCTGAAACTGGCCGGTTTTTACGCAACGAAAAATTTCCTCAGTTTCGAAGTGACTGAATTTCGACCAGGCAAAACATGACTACTTTTTCAGACTTTCCCTTGCTCACGAAAATATTCCACTAGAACGATCAGAACTAAAATTTACTTTATGGCCTGATTTTCCGGAAACTTCTTGTAAATTGTAAACAATGTCTGCTTCACAAGGGAGATGTCTACCAACGTGGATATTCAATATTGGATTCGTCAGAAAAGAACTTAGATGTGAGCGAAGTTAATTAGAATCAATTTAAAAACGTCAGAACAATTGATAGTATTGTTAGTTCTTTTAGTGGCTTGCATCTGCTTGGAATGTGGAGAAAAATGGGGATGAAGAGAATCTTCAATCATGAATAAATATTCAATAGGCATCAGATATACGAAAGAACACCCCAATCTTGCGTGATGAACCTTTATCTGTATTGGTTGTATTAATTAGTCTTTTATTATTTTAATTGTATTTCATGTTATTTCGTCTACTTTTCCTTTACCTTTAATTGTATTCTGGTCTGCGATATGTATGATAAATATGACTGCAAAAACACGCCAAGATTTTTGGCCGAAGAACAGACACGGCGAGCAGGTCAAAATGTGATCCGCCAATGAATCGCCAACTACCTGATGAGTTTCATCCAGATAGTCATAGAGCTGAATAAGACTAAACCTTATTTCTAATTTATAATATGTACAAAGAACCTGGATAATGTCGTCATGAATCAACTCCTATTATGTTCAATCTATACGCTCAGACTAATATCCTAGCAGTTATTATGATTAACCATGCAGCGTCCAGTACTTTAACTTATTATTTAATGCTGACTTTCATTTGTCGTTAATAGTGGTACTTTATTGTTATTATTATGATTGTTATTATTATTATTAATATTATTATCATTATTATTATTATTATTATTATCATCATCATCATCATTACTATTATTATTATATTTGGTTTCGTGTTGTGCGGCGAAATCGTTTGTCTTTGTTACTTTATTTATCAGACAATGCTAAGCATACCTGTCATTTCCGTCTTCGGAATCAGACAGACTTCCATTTCGATTTCAAGGCCACCTTTTCCTCTCTCGTCCATTAGTGTCTTTAATGTGCAGTTTTCCCGGCAGTCCCTTACAGCTAACAACTAGTACTACAAATTCTGGGTTTGCTGTAGTTCTCGTTGAAGACAAAGTGGGCCAAAACACACCAATAAACTAAGTTGTTGAGTGACAAAGAGAAATTAACAAGTGGAAGACATGGAAAGGGACGTGTCGAACCAATAGAATTTCTAAAAACCAAACACTTAGTCTAATGTTCGTGAAAGTATAACACGAAGACAGCTGGCCTACCTCAAGTTAATTGCTTTTAAAACAGAAAACATCCGTACGGTACCCAGACGATACAACTTTGATTCAAAGTAAACTTGAAATGTTAAATAAGTATCATAGTTACTAATTACAAGCGTGTACTACCTTGAACCTCGTATATCCTTGGACTATAAGGCTTGAATTATGAAAGAAATTTTGATCATGAACTGCGTTAAACAACAAAATGGTTGATTGGAAAGAAGAGAGAGCCTTGTGACGAACTTAACTGTCACCTAAGTATAAATGTTAATTAATGAATCAATTCATTTGCACAACTACTTATCAATTTGTCTTTCAAGGTATACTACAATGTTTAACACGCAGCTGAGAAGTCTCCAGAAAAAAAAGAAGAAGAAGAAAAAAAAAAGCCATGAAATCAGATGCACAGAAACGAGACAGTAAAAGACAATATCCGCTACCTGTCACATGACGGTCAATTTTTACAAACTGAGCAGGCAAACGCAAAGTAGTTTTGATTTATACCAGCAAACAAATCTGATATTCTTCTAAATGCTGTTGGGATAGATTAGCCGCTAGCCAGCATCATATGGTGGAAAGAACATTAAGTTATCCATCCAGTATATCATCTACGATTCCGCTAAAGAGGAGAAAAAACGAAGTCGGTTAATGTAAGTTTCTTCGTCTCATTGTTGTTTTCACGTTTCCGCTAAAATGAAAATGTTTACTTTATGTAGTTAAGAGTCATCGCCTTAGAGCGGCACTGTACGTTCACTTGTTTCATGCAGATAGTGCCAACCGCGATTGCAGAAAATAGATTAAACATAAAAGGTGTACAATAGCTAGCCTGCGCGATCGCTAATCCAGTAAAGGTTTTCAGAGTCCTGTTAAGACTTCTACGACCCTAGAGGATATAAAGAAAAAGCGAGGATGGTATTGGAAATTTAGAATTGCATCCCTAAAGAAGACAAATCTGTGCCTGGCCTTAGTAGACTCCATTTGATCCCTAAATAAAGGAGACCATTCTCCATCATATTGGTTTTCTGTTCTAAACGCCCCAAGTGTAGACTGCAAAACAGTCCGTATTTTTGCGTATTCAAGAACGCGCGAAAAGTCAAACAAAAGGTCTGGCCCCGGTTGTTCAAAAGGTGGATAAGGCTATCCATCCGATAAATCTCTATCCACTGAATAGCGCAACTGGTTTTCCTAATATTTATCCTCTTGATAGCGTTTTATCCAGTGGATAGTGCTATCCATTGAACAACGGGGGCCTGGAGTGGGGCTGAAAAGAGAGAGCGGGACTGGCCCTACGGGCCTGTGAGGCTCGCGCGCGTGAGGCTCTTTAACTCTACACTAAACCGATTTTGAGGGGGGAAAAAAGCGACTGTTTTGCAGTCTACCCTAAGTGAGACCACATTATGCAATCTCTCTACCCCTGAGCAAAACGACAGGCATCCCAGTCACTTTCATAGTGCATGACCCCAGGGAAAACCTACAAATGTTCAACCCAATTTCCTTGGCTTTCTCGAGGATTAAAGCGCCAACATTTCAGTGAAACTCACTGCGTTATATAGCTTTACTATTTAATTCGTCTTTTGACTCGGCTCACTGACTTTTGAGATTGCACGTTTTGAAGGTCTTATAAATTCACGATGACGGGATATTATTTACTCACCCAGCTTTTAATAACCTTTTTTAACCTTTTTTGATTACACAGCAGTTTTAATATATTTTGTTTTCTTTATCTTTTTTTCTTGTTTGCTAACTTTCCCATCAAATTTGTATTCAAAAATCAAACAATATGATCTTGTAATATCGCTTTTTTAACCTCTAGGTGGCGAGGACGTGTCATTAATCGGATGGTCTAAAATCTCGGGTGAATTCAAATTTTTCTGTTTACTCTACTTTGACAAAGAAACATGGCCAATTTAACCATCTTTGTGCCCGAGGGAACAATTTCTTGGCAACTCCTCAGTGAAAATTTCACCTCCTCTTCGTCCACTGTCATCGCGGGAAAACTGAGCACGTTTATCAAGTATTGGAGGATCGCAAACGTTGTCCTTTATGTAGTTATCTTTGTTACCAGTGCGGTTGGAAATGGTTTGGTGTGTTTTATAATCATAAGAAGGAGAAGCATGAAGTCGGTCGTTAACTATTTGATTCTAAATCTGGCAATCGCTGACCTTATTTTTACCTGCGTTTGTATACCACTCGATATACCAGTGCAACAAATGAACTATGTTTGGCGTTACGGTGGTTTCATGTGTAAAGTTATCTACCCATTACAAACCCAAATTCTGTTTGCTTCAGTTTACACCCTCTTTGCACTAAGCCTGACGAGATATCGGGCAGTGGTGTATCCGCTAAAACAACAGCTGACCACTGAACAAGTCAAGTGGGTGATCATGGCCATCTGGGTGGTATCGTTTCTCCCTGTGTCTCCATATATGGCAACGCTACGATTTAATAGGTCAACGCTGACTTGTGAAGAATATTGGAAGGACGTACGTTCAAGAAGAGCCTACACCATCTGCCTTTTCCTTTTTCAATATGTAGTACCACTGACAGTAATCTCATGCGCTCATTTAGCTATTGCTCAAGACCTCAACAGACAACAGACACGAGAGATAACCATCATACATAGAATTCGTGTTCAGGAAGGCCGTAAGGTTTCACGAATGCTCATTATAGTGACGCTGTTATTTGCCGTTTGCGTCCTACCTAATAACATTTTATGGTTGTGGTTGGACTTCGGAGAAGCGGACAAACACTTTGCTTATTTTACAGAGCTTTTGTCATTTGGCAACATTGTCGTGTTCTTAAACAGTGCTCTGAATCCTGTCTGCTATACGATGATGAACGATACTTATAAAAAACAATTAAGGGACATAATACATTCATGTCTAAGGCCGACAAGTCAAGAAGAAGTTGAACAGTCCTTAGACTAATCTGGACTAATACTACCAGCAGGCTGAAAACTAAGCATAGCCGTTCAAAGTCCATCATGTAAAGAGGATGTCGATTGATGTACATAGTATGTTTAAAAGATGGCTTAAAAGTTCGCATTCAGTTTAACACGGGTATGTCCAGGGAAAACAGCCCACCGTTGTGAAACTAATATACTTTGGCACTCCCAAAAAGAACCTACATTTCCATTTACACGACTGTTAGCGAAAGGAACATTATTTTCACATAAAATCACCACAACTGACCATTTCATAAACACTCGATCAATTTCATTTGTTTCATCAAGAAAAGCGAGAGAAAGCGAAAAGAAAAAGTCAAGACTGTTGTTCCTCTTTTAAGCTCAGGTGACTGTTAAGGCGGATTAATTAGGACGTTGCGGGGCGGAATGCAAATAAAACGCGCCGGCTTTTAATGGGGGCTCCCTTTTCTCCCCCTCCACTCCTCTTTTTGAATTTGAAATCCGTAGAAGCGGAAGTTTGCGCGATCTCGAACTGCTACTGAAAATCCCATACCAGAAATTTAAAGTGTGCATGGTGTTTAGTAATTTCAAATAAAACGTAAATATATTTCGAACGTTATATTTTCAATAGCCGTGATAATTTAAAAGCCACACCACATAATCTTCATGATTATAAAACTCGCGTTACAATTTTTTGACGTTGTGCCAATAATTTTTCCAAGAGCCATAATAGCTTATGGCTCTTGTTTTTCCAAATTCATGCGAAACATACTACTGACCCGCTCCATACCGATGGTGGACCCGACAAGGGGGAGGGCCATGTGTACTTCTGGTGGACCCGGTGAGCGGGAGCGCCCTGGGGACTAAGGGTGGACCCAGTGACACAGTGGTATGGGCATCCCCGCGTTTTCGGGCATCCCCATTCCCAAAACCCTTGTTATATGGGCATCCCCTGTAACCCCAACCCTAACCTAAATCGCTAAGGTAATATGAGAAGGGGATGCCCATATGATATCACTAGGGTCTTGGGAATAGTGGTACCCAAAACTCGAGGATGCCCATATCACTGTAACACAGGTGGGGGGCACCCTGGGGACTATGGCTGGACCCACCCAAGGGGAGCACCCTGGGGAATAGGGGTAGACCCGCTAATATCATGGCACGTGCTGAAGGTTCTAAACTAAGTACCATCAATTTCTACGCGACATTTTTTTGCGGAATCTTTTCAAATATGTGTTTAAAACTGATTCAATGTTTTTGTGGATAACATGTATCTAACCGATTTTTTGAAAACCAACCTAACGAAATTTGCAGTCATTTGAGCAAAAAGGCGTCAAAAGGCAGGCTTTTTGGCCCCCGATAAGCTCAAAACTCACACTAACGAGGGAAAAGAACAGGAGAAAAAGAAAGAGCGAGGAGGAAGAAAGGAGGAGAAGAGAAAAAAGTAATGGTTGCACTCTTAGTTTTTATAATGGCAAAAGCCATAATAGGGTCCTATTATGGCTCTTGATAATGGCTACTTTGGAGATAGTTTTTGGCCGAAAAATACTGTTGGACGCAAAAGGTCTATTTGGCGGTAACGTTTCCAAAAATCGGGCTAGATATAAAAAGGGGTGAACAATCCATATTGAGACGGAAAACTACTTATCAGCAAAAATATATATTTTTTAAGAATAAAAGAAGTTTCAACGAAATGAAATACCCGCGCCGTGGCGCACACAGATGATAATACTCACGTCACTCACGCACGTTAGGTAGTTGTGAGAAGCACAAATCCTTCGGCTTTATCGATAAGTTATCTGTGTATGAGAGTCTCTCTCTAATTATGAGATTTTTGACTTAAGCGACTGAACATCCAAACATATTTGTAATTTTAAGAGCGTTTAAAGGAAAATAGAGAATACTTCATTTTTTACCCAGCCAATAAAGGGGTTGTATTTTCACACAGTAGTATGTGTGGTGTACAAACTATTTTTGACTTTCTACTGAGGGCACATTTCGATTTTTAATAAAAAGACAAATGGGACTCTTTGACTTTAATTCATTACGTTTTATTCAAAAGAATATTAAATAGAGTAAAATACATTTCAAAATATTACATACAATCTTCCTGGCCAGCAGCGGTGAACAAGCTACCGTATAAAGAACAAGCCCACAGTGAAAAACCCAAATAAAAGCCTTCGTTTTTACATTATTTTTATTAACACAAATTCCTTTCTCACGCATTTTGAAAGTCATGCATTGCATTTCCATTATTCTGAGTAATATCATGAAGAATAATGCTACTTAAAAAAACCTACCGAAATTAGCACAGCGTTAGCCATTACTAATAATTTTAAATCTTTTCAGACATGGAAAATCAGGACTTAATTTCTAAGTGGTCTAAAGCAATGCATCCACTAACATTTCAGCTTTAAGTGTTTTTTTTGTTGTTGTTGTTGCCTAGCTTATCAATTATCTTGCCTTTTGGAAAGACTCGTCAATCATCATCATGTCTTCAGAATAGCCATCGTTATAAGACCTGAAAAAGATTTTATACTTCAAATACAATGGCTTCGATCTACGTCGTGAAAACTTAATTTAAGCCATTTCCGATTTTCCTTTTAAAACGAGGTTAAGTGCAAAACCTTTCAGGTGAAAATGTGTTTTATTTGCACGAGAATAAAGAATCACTTTCATATCAATGGCTTTACACTTAGCCTCGCTTTGAAACAGAGGCTTTGGGCAACTCAAGAATGGCCCATTCTAATTTATTGTGGGATGGTGTACATTGCTACGCGGGTACCCTGGTTTCAGGGGTCAGCTTTCTTGATTAAGGAGAAACTGAGTAACAGAAGAAAAGAAAACCTCTGGAACCGGGGAAGTTTTATTCTTCATTAGTGGCTAAAACATTTTGTGCTTCAAAAAATTAAATGAAAGGGCCATAGCAAGACTACTGTATGGCCGGGGAAAGACTAACCTACCAGCAAGCTCTCTATTTGGGGGATATGGTGAAAAGTACACGCGCGAGTAGCTCACTTCGCGCACCCAAATGGAGAGCTTGTTTGCAGGCTAGCTCAAGACCTGCGGTCAGCAAGGCACATCTAAATGGGGTCTAGGGGAATGACCCTCCCGAAAAACTTTGAAATCTGGAAGCTATGGGATGGTTTCTTAAAAGCCAGATTCCTATCATTAGTGGGATTCTGGATTCCTTGAACTGAATTATGGATTCTAAAGCCAAGGATTTTGGATTCCACAAGCCAAAATTTCCAGGATTCTGGATTTCCCAATTATTATTATTACTGAAATATTATTTCTCTGACATTAACAATACCATTACCACTTTTAAAAAAGGGTTTGATCTTGGATAATATGAGTAAAATAACTATATGATTACCTAAAATAAAGGCAGCCAACAATTTCTGGTTGACAGATAAATGTAAATACTGTGGTATTAGATCTGAACGTTGCTTGTCTCCTTCCAGTGGCAACATGAGAGCAATAATACAGACAACAGCCATCATAATTACCCACAAACTAGGGGCATGCTGACCTCCAAATCCTGTTTATTGAATAAAGATAAAAAGCTATTTTTAGAGAATGATGTGCACTAGGGTATACCTACCATGATTTTTACACAGAGGAGTAAGATTTTTGTCCAAAATTGCAGGTTGTCATAGAGGGACGATCATCATGCCAAGACATCCCAAAGAGTTCAAAGGGAAGGAGATGATACCTTACAGAACTCCTCAATTTGGATATTTTGCACAAACTATTCACGATCGTTAACTTGGACTTCCTTTTCACATGTTTTCACACATTGGTTCTTGCTTATCTTGTTAATTATTTCTAAAAAATAACTAAAGGCATTTAAGGTAGTGGTGATAGCTCAATTTTTTGCCACATGTGAGAATCTCCAAGTAGTGCGGTAGAAGTATCCTCAACCAACAGCAGACATAAGGTGACTCCTACCCTCTGCTAGCCTACAGGAACCCTGAGGGCAGGATGGAAAACCCAATCTGTCCCCCACCTCCACTCCTCCAATCGGGATTGCCACAGCCAGAGGTTTCTGAAATTCTGACTTTTCCCTGACTTTTTTCTGACAAAATAGTGTAAAATTTCCCTGACCAACTGAATTAACTATCTCACACATTTGACCTGCTCCTGATGGACTCAACCTTCCCCTCACAGCAATCCCCTCCACCCATTTATTTATGCTTTCAGCAACTCATGTGCAGTGTAAAACAAATTGATGTTCTTGAAAAGCCAGCATCGACTTGTCATTCAATTTCATGAACAATATTCAACCAATACGACACGATTCACGTGCATAAAATGCACAAAAGAATTTTAAATATTAGAAAACAGTAAAGGTACTGGGAAAAGAATAAACATGTACTCTTAAAATTTAACTTTTCCCTGACCTTGAAGAAATTTTATTTTCCTTGACCTTTGGCAACCATGCCAAAAAAAATCAGGGTTATGTGAAGTCATGGGAGCGGATGAAGGACGATTTGATGATGTTATAACTAGAACAGTGTTGGCTCTCGAAAATGGCGCCAGGCATAGAATCCCCCTGCTTTGGACATTGGTTGGGGCTACTTGTCTTGTAAAGATACCGCCTAGGGAACAAAGACTTGTGACCCTACTTCCCGAAACAATTCATCACAACAATCCAAAACAAAACAATGGAGACCAAGGAAACAATCATGAGAATCTGACTAGTCTAAATAATTTCTAGTAATCAGATTTCTAATCCTTTATGCACCAGTCTCATACCTATGGATAAAAACCTTACCTGAGTCTGCAAATTGTTCAACAGTGACACTACTACTTCCTATTCTTTGTGTGCCCCTCCTTGTAGATGGTCGTTCTTTGCTCTTCTATATGTTAAAAAATGTGAAAAAATTATTGAGAAACAATTTGAACCTGGTTCTTATATTCACTTTCCTACCTGCGGCATAGCCAATGGTACCGCCTGGAATAGTAATACTGTTATGATGTGTGGGAAAATAAGCTGCTGGCAACTTTTTATATTGGAAGAGTGTCGTGGTCAGAACTGTTGTAGTGAAAGCCAAGCTTTATGAGTGAAAAATAATCAGTTGTCACAAGCTCAGGAAAATTCATTCACATTCAACAAATCCTAAGATCGCTTAATTTAACTGACTGTTCTCCAATGAAACTCTACAAAATAATAAAAAAAATAACGTAACAAACTAAAGAAAGAATTCTCACAAGCACAGGGTTCCGAAAAAAGAAAAAAAATGTGAATTCCAGCTTATCCTTGGGGCAAGCAGCTCACACAGTTTGAAGTCCTGTTCCATTAGCTTTCCAACCTGATTTTTGGGAAACTTTTTGTAAGTAGTAAACAAGTTACCACTGTCTCAAGTATTTTTTGACACTCTGGTTGTGGCACAATAGCTGACTGGCATTTACCTGTCTTGGTTCAGTTCTGCTGGGCTGAAGGACAGCGATAATTTCTTTTTTACCAATAACATCTTGAAGGCCATGCTCAAAGATGTGAAGTCTAAACTTGTCTTGTTGTGTAACGCCAGGTTGAATGTCAATGTGGCGTATCACTCTAAAGATAAAGAGGTTAAAAGGTACAACTTGGCTATTTGACAAATAGACAAAACTATTTTCCCTGTTGTAGCTTTGGTACCCTTATAGACCATAGCAATGAAATCCTAATGTTCTAAACTCAAGTTTCACAGTAACGTTTTGAACACCATTGTCATTTCTGTGGACTGGAATAGTGATTGTCTATTTTTTTATATAGTAACATTGATAGTTTTAACCTCCATTTTCAGTGACGTTTCTTGGAAAACTGCTGCATGCAGATAAATAGTGGAGAGTGGAGTGGAGTAGAGACTCAATTTGGAGAGTGTAACACTTAACAACTGTTAAACTTGTGGTCCTTAATAATCTATTTAGTACATGTATCTAAACTGCAGTCATTACATCATTTCTATAGTCTATACTCTCATAGATCCCACCTTTCAACCAATCAGCGAGTGGGAAATTGTTGTAAAAATATAAGTGACAAGTTAAATATCCAGAAAACATTTGGGCTATAACTACTTTTAATTATTGTGGAGGCATAAGTGGCCAAGCTGTTAACAACTCGAACTCTGGATGTGGAGGTCTAACGTTCATCTCTTGCCTGTCGCGTTGTTTCCTTAGACAAGGAACTTTACTCTACTTTGTCTCTCTTCACCCAGGTGTATATGGGTGCCGGCAACATACTCCTGGGTGGTAACCCTGCTATGGACAAGCATCCCATCCAGGGGCAAGTAGCAATACTCCTAGGCTTCCTTCATGCCATGGAAACCGGAAGCAAGCTCCCGCCGTGTGGGTCCTTGGCTCATGTGCACCTCCACCTTACTTTTATTAAAAAACTGAATCATTGGATAATGCAATTCTAGAGCTCTGATTGGGTTAGCCATCATGGTATATGAGCAATAATACCACGCTCTCCAAATGTGGTGACTGTACACGTCTGCTCAAAATTAAAAACAAGTTGAAAATCGGTTGTTTTTACAATTAATAAAGTCAGGAAGAATTCTCGATATTTTGGGGTGTTTTTAATAAAAAAATTACGCCACTCATGCTTGTTGGATATGAGATGATTATAGCCAACTCATATCCAACGCGCACTCGTGGAATAATTGTTAACTATGATACCTACATGTCAATGCAGCATCTGGGTTTGATTACACCATCCGAATCTACCACAATATATCTATTTGGAGCTGTGCACAAGACTGAAATAAAAACGCCTAGTAAGATACCGGTATGTAAATTGAACGCCCTGAAATCAGCAGTCCACGTATGCCAATCAAGGTTGAGTATGCATTTCATAAAATTCAATATTACAATAAGCATTTTAGATGTAAGCCAAAATTATTTTGTAATATGACATGTACAATAATTAGTTAACGACCTCGAGTCTAATAATCTGTTAAACTCCGTACCTTTAAATCGTAAAGCGAACTCGTAAGGGTTGTAAACCGTAAGAACTTGCTTGTGACTGGCCTGTTCATCAGCATAAAAAGTCAGCCATTGTGGAAATACAAAAACCGGCAGACTTCCATCAGTAAAATGTGAAGGTTGTAGTGACCTCATACAAATGTAAATCTTCCTCAGTGCTTTATTTCACCGGTAAACGAGAAATCTGTCAAGAGAACAGAATACACAATATTTATCCCAGATTTTCATACTTCTATGGTATATATTAAAACAATCTATGTATATTCATTTCCATTGTACGTGCAATATTCGTTATAAAACATTATGCCGATCTCTATACAATGCAGCAGCAGACTCGGTAATAAGGCTACAGAACACAACAAGCAGATTAAAACTTTACCTGAAAACTCTCTCAGAATCTAGGAAAAAGTTTTAAAAACAGGCCGGAATGTTTATCGAGGTTTTAACATCTTCAAAGGCACGAAATCAGCACAAACGATTGAAAAACGAAACAAATCCCTTTGTTTACTTCGGACAGCTGAGCATCATGGGACTTACCTTCGACTGTCGGTTTGTATGTCATGTAAACCTAACTCTACTGTCCTGCATACTATTACAGACGGACAGGTCGATGGGTGGAACAGGGCCACCAAAGCTGAATTTAGTAGACAATAGGCGATTATTTTAAAAAAACTAGAGGTAATGATAGATTACGGATCCGCGTTTGTCACTTACGGAAACGAAATCGAGTCGAAAGGAGTCCAGTTTCCCGGCCGCGATGCCCCTGATAAAATTAATTCCGCAGCTTGGAATGAAGGCGCCGTCATACTAGACATGCACGACCGCTCAGTCTGATCAGACTGTAACAACTATTGTGTATATCGAGGCATTTCTCTCATGAGTATTGCCGGCAAAGTTGTCGCCCGCGTGCTCCTTATCAGACTGCAAGCAATGGCTGACCGCATTATACCCTAAGTCCCCGTGCTGTTTCCGGGCCGGGAGATCCACCACGGACATGATTGTCACTGTGCGCCAGCTACAGAAGAAGTCACGTGAACAGGGCAAGCCGCTTTATCTAGCCTTTATTGACCTGACCAAGGCGTTTGACCTTGTGATTAGAAAGGTCTGTTACAACTCCCTGGAGAAGATAGGATGTTCCTCCAAGCTCCTCAACCACTCATTGTCTCCTACCAAGAAAGCATGAGGGCACCGTGTATAAAGAGCGGTGTGAAACAGGGCTGTGTCTTAGCCCCGACACTCTTTGGAATCTTTTTTCTCCTCCTCTTGTCCGATGCCTTTGACTCTTTCACCGACGGTGTGTACCCTAGCCTGTGTGGCTTGCGTTCGAGTGGGAAGGGGAAGGGAATTAAGGCGCGAGACCATGCGCTCTCGCGCGCCCAAATTCCCCCTTCCCCTTCCCGTTAACGCCTGCCACCCATGCTATGTGTACCCAGTCCATACCCGCATCGATGGTTAACTCTTCAGGGTGGCTCGCCTCCTCGCCAAGACCAAAGTGAAAAATGTACTTGTCCATGATATGCTCTTTGCTGATGATGCTGCCTTGGCAACACGTTCCGAGACAGCAATTGCAATGCAGAGGCCCATCAACAAATTCGGCAGCAAGTGTGAAAACTTTGGCCTCACTGAATCAGCCTCAAGAAAACCAATGTGAGCATGAGTGCCCAGGATGTCAGCCAAGCCCCTGAAATCAAAATCGGCGACCACACTTTCGATGTAATCATCTCCATATGAACTCGAGCTTTGACTCAGAAATCTCCCGAAGAATCAGCAAAGCACCGGCACCATGTCCAAATTGAAAAAAGAGAGCCTGGAAAAAGAAATACCTGACTGAGAACACCAAAGACCATATCACCAACAGTGAGATAACCCCAGCATGCCCTCCCTTTGCAGCCAGCGCCGCCTGAGATGGCTCGGACATGTTCATCGCATGAATGATGGACGCATCCCCAAGAAAGTTTTATTCGGACAATTGAAAACAGGAGTCAGGAAAGCCGGGCGCCCCGTCCTGCGGTTCATGGAAGCTAACAAACGTGACCTCAAAACATGCGAAATTGATCCAAGCAATTGGGACGATGCTGCTAGTGAACGTGCCCCGCATTTAGGAGACGGACAGTGGAAAAAGGAATGGAGAATGCAGACGTGAAACCTTGTTTTACAATCTGCTCTAGGTTGCTAAGTCGGGGAGTGGCTTGAAATGGAAGCGAGGGTAAACAAAACAGACGAACTGTTTTCTTCTGTTCTCCTCATCTGTCTCTAATGTCTCTTGTTTCCCCCCTCCTCTCCACCCTATTGTTTAATTTTTCTGTTTCTCATGATCCCGTTTCCCCCTTTTTCGCCTCTGCTTTCCTTTTTTCACACAAACCTCCGCCTCCGGCCAAGGCAAACCTCGAAAACGAGCGTTCCTTAGCTTGTGAACAGACTTTCTTGCGCTGGAAAAAGAGAAAGTAAATAGCATTGAGAGCATGATCTCAAACAAATAAACGCTTCATCTAGAAATATGCCTTTGGTGACGAGCGCTGGAAAAATTACCTTCACTTCTGTTTAATTTATTAAACTAGTAGTTAGTGGAAACGACACTTTTAAAAATGTCTGTCCTTTCTACACCTGGAACCTCAATGCCTAGCCACTTCCTTGTTGGGGAATACATGACGAGGAAGGAACGTTAACGTACACGGCTAATTGGAGATGTTACCTGAAAACGACAGAGTGTATACAACATGCCAGTGAGGACGTAGAGACAGACGTGCAAGGCGCGGCATTGACAAAACATGCAAGGCATAGTTAGAGAACCAAATACTAAGGCAGAGTCGCATCCAACCTAGCCTCCCACGCAGGCGTTGTAAGGGGAGCTCGTTTTTCATCCCTCCCCACAAGGGGAAGGGATGAAAAACGAGCTCCCCTAAAAGCGCCTGCGTGGGAGGCTACATCCAACCGCGCCTAAAGAGAAGAAGCTGACGTCCCTGGCCAGCCAATATTGGGATAAACAACCCGCTCTGAGGTATACCATTCGCCTACAGGAAAACAGCCCTTCAACGGAGAAACAAATCTGCATGTGCAAGATAAGTACTACCATTTGTTACACGATATCACCCGGCTTCCGTTACCGCTAACCTAAAGTAAATACCAATGGGCAATCAGTGAAATGTCACCTTATACCAATGATCCGAGAAACGTTTTTTGGCAGCATCTCTTTATATCATACCGCTAGTGAAAATCTCTTAGAGCGCCATTTTAGTGAGAACGAAGGTATGAGGATCAATAGAAAATCCTTTACAAACTGCAGGAGTAGTGCAGGCCCTTCAAAGTGTTTTGTACTAACGAGTTGTTTGTGCCTCGTACGTTTTCAAGGGCCTCAGATGCCTCGCACGACTCTCTAGCCTTCCACGGGTGACGAACCGCTAAGAACGTCTGCATGGGAGGCTGACGACTCGCTCGCACATTACGCACTTCATCCCCAAATGACACTCAGATGCATTCTCTCTTACGTAGCCTTGCCCGCCGGAATTAACCCATTAACCAAAAGGAAAATAGAGCCTGATCTTAGTAGGGAAGCGAACAGCAGACACCTCGGTATTGAAGGCAGGCCGCAAAGAACAGCGCGAAATTTGTTGTAGGAAAATTGGCTCATTCAAATTGTGTTTTGATAAACGAATGAAATGCTAAAAACCCATAGTAATTTCCCGACGTCTTCACTGGTTTTAGCATTTCATTGGCAAATTGTTTTTTTCTACGCTTAAAGGTGGACTGAATACTTTGTTTTCTTTCTCATTTTCCCGAACAGCAGCTGGTAATCGAGCCTAACAGCCAATCAGATTTCTGAATATATTTTTTATCTTGGATTTAGTTAACCGGTCATGTAATAAGAAATGAATTTTCTACACTCCATGCCAAAAAATAGGTTTATTCAAAACAGTTGTTAACCTACTATAAGTATAAATAATACACAGCGAACAAAAGTTATTTACAAATAATATTCACAATGGCAAAAAAGCTGAAAAGTCCCTGCCACTTTACATATAGTCAACTCTCTTGTAAGCGACCACACATGGTGCACGACAAAGCGGTCACTTAACACTTGAGGAAGGTGGTAGCCCGAGTATCAGGCGTTTTTGGGGGAAAGAGACAAGCGAAAAAGGGAGGTTTTTTTAACTTTTCCCGTACATGACCACCTTCCTAGCCTGAGGTACCGTGCGATTCACAAAAAAATGAAACTTTGGAAGTCAAGAACACCTTGTCACTTCGGTGTTATATCCTAAACCTGTGTCGCAGACCGCCTAAATCCCCGATACGATTCTTTTCCCGCGTTAAACGTCTGCAGCTTGTACTTCAGTGCTTCGCATTCTGATTGGTTTATCGTTTTTTGTGTTTGCTCTGATTGGTCAAAGTCTGCACTTTTGTTTTGAAAACAACCAACCTAAATCAACCAACCACAACAGGCGTAGACAATACCATGAACCAATCACACCTACCGCATGTTTCCAACGCAAGAAAATACGTTCTTATTGGTGGAGAAAGTGGCGCGAGACTTAATAGCCAATGAAAATTCGTAGATCATTAAATTATGTTGAATCAAATATCTTCAACATAACTTTTCATACTTTATCCAAAACCGGACACAAATATAATTAAGGGACAAAGCCAGGTCGTTCGGGACCATGTAAGTTTTTGTTCCCAGCCAGACGACCTAACTCAAAACATCAGAATGCGTCAAATTGTTTGCAATTTCAGTTTGACTCTCTTGAGCTGACGTTGTTGCACTTTACATTATGAAAAACAATATTCAGCAGTTTAATCTTGACATTGCAGTCCTTTGAAATTAAGCGAACAAAGCTAAGACTGTAACAGCCTAAAATATAACTTGATTCATTCAATGATGATTAACCACCTTATTTTATCTACAACCATGACACGAGTCACGTTGCATGTACTTAGGGCCACGTCCACTCGAATCCTGACTTACTTTTGATTTGGATTCACTGGTTTCGTGTGGAAGGAAGGCCGATTCATGTAAAAAGCATATGCGGTTTAAAAAATATCCGTGGGAATAGCCTAAGACCGCCCCCATGAGCAAACATAAAGTTTACTGAGCAATGTTCCCAGCTAAACTTAACTAAGAAAACCTTGTATGCATTTATGACAGGCTTATAATAATTATTATAAGTTACATTATTTATAACCTAGAAAACACGCAACTCTGATAACATGTGACTTTTCAGCTGATTCTATGAACAAACAATTGATATTAAAAAATTGACTAGTGTGCATTTTCTCTTCCTAGATTACTGTGAGTAGATGAATTCAATGAGCCTTTAATCACTTGAATGGAGAACCGGACATCTTTCATCTCTCAATCTTAGTTCCTTTCTACACCATGTCAACCTAACAGAATCTATTACATTTCTATTTTACACACACACCAATTGTTAAAATAGCACAGTCCTCAAAAAGCACTTGCAAATTGACGGATTTTAAAAGCCTATCATCATGAACCTATGCAAAAGTAAACAGGATCAAAAGTGTCTCCCTTATCAGCATCTAAAATAAATCAATAAACCAGTGACCTGTAGAATGTTGTCTGTACTAAAACCTTTCTCTGGAAAATAAAGCACTTTTCTCACCATAGGTTTGTTTTCCCTAGGATAAAACTATGTACAATTAAAAAGTAAACATTACACTTTTCGAGACTTGACAGGGTTTTCAGGGTTAAATCTTCCTGAAAAAGCCACATTGTGATAGCCACCGCTTGTGCGGTACATTGACTTTGGTGTTGGAGCAACAGCGGACAGCAAGTCAGCACTCAAATCTTCTATCATCTGGTTTTCTCCCCTGTTAAGTAAAAATGTTTCCAGTGTCAGTTGTTTAAATGTAACTAGCAGACTTTAAATGAAGTCATAGATTATTCTTAATGCAATGACTTGTTGTCAGTAGGATACCTAAGTAAAAAGTGTGTAATTCAACTTGTTTTTAATGATTGTGGCTCTATTGAATAGTCAGAAGGCTATTACGATTTTTGTTGAAGAGATTGAACAAAAACTGATGCTCTTAACCCTTTAGGCCCTAAGAGTGACCAACATCAATTTTCTCCTAACAACATCAACAGATCATTAAGAGTAACGATTATGACAATTACTAAATTGATTACCAAGGGGAGAACTCTGTGATCTTAAACAAAATTCTCTTGACTATTCTTAAAACAAATGTATGGAGATCAGTCTGGAGAATTTGTATTTGGATCTTGGGGCTTAAAGGTTAATTAGTGTGCCTGGCGCATTTGCAGCATACACAAAGATCATACACAGAAACGGCAGAAATCAAAACACTAAGAAAAAAAAATGATATAACGTGTTTTGCTAAAGGAACTGAACAAAAATAATGGTCTGGTTTGCCTGATACATTTTCAGGAGAAACAAACATCATTTCCAGAAAGGGCAGAAACCAACACTAGTAATCCACATCAAAGAAATTGAATCGTAAGCTCAAAAAAAAAAAGACACAGCACAGAAAATGGGCATATCCCTATAAACCCTAACATAAATATATTTATTTTCACGTGTCTAGTTACAATTCCTCTACTCAGAGGTAGTAGGAAAATATTGTTTACAGCTGTTTCGGATAACACGCAACCTGTGATATAAAAAACGTCTTTGGACTTTAAGTTTTTCTGCGACATCGATCAAAATCTGAAGGCTCGGTGCTTGCTCACAGACCTCTTAGGAAACAGAAATTTACTTCAACCGGTTCAAAAGATCATGGTTTGCGATTTGTGGATGTCGATCCATTTTGTGTAGTGTGTCGGGAGAATTTGTGCTACGATGTTCTTTTGTGTGATGTTAAGTTTTCACGTTTTAGCTTTTAAGTTTTTTTGCCTTCTTACTGAAACATGGCAAGTTTAGATTCCCAAGGTGAAGTTGTTCCTAGCTTCCAAATCCACAAGAAACACAGATATGGGAGAGTGAAAACAAATCAGCACTTTCCCGCAAACATTTAATTTTGCAGCTTCTGCTCATTACTGCCGCCTTTATTTGACACGCAAGGATCGGATGCTATGGTAACAGTTTGATTGACATAGAAGAAAAAGCCAAAATCCTGAAACTTTTTTGACAATGCAAGTCACGTGTTATCCGAAACAGCTGTAAGTATCAAGAGAGAAGTTGATTCGTTGCTGTGATTAATTTTTATCCTTAATAATCGTGACCACTCTGTTTTACACAGCAAAGATATAACAAGGAAGAAAATCAATAGTGATGACTCTTAAGGCTTAAAGGGTTCAGAAGTTAGGGAGGGGTAATGGGGTTCTTATTTGTTGGGTCTGATGACCATGCTGTAGTATCCAAAAAGAACCACTTACTTGGATGAGTGTCTTTTAATTGGAGGACGTGCTCTGCGACACTTCAAACACACAACGACACCTGCTGCTATGAGGCCTACGGCTGCACACACTAGAGAGACTGTCACAGCCAAGTTTCTGGAACTGCTCACTCCATCAGATTCTTTTACATCGCTTTTTACCACACTCTCTTGTTGCTTTAAGTGACCACAGGAAGAAAGGTCACTAAGCACTCTAACGGCAAATGTGTTGTAACCTGGTGAGGAAAAACAAGAAAAATGACATGTGAAGCTACTAAATTAAAATACCATAATTGATCTAATAGACATCCTAGAGCTCTCAAAAAAAGCCTCAGTCTTGTCTAATAAACAACCCCCCACCCCACCAATACACTCTTAGATTTTGCCATAAAAGACCCTCTCTAATAAACGTCTCCTGTCCAATAGACGCCCCACATGACAGTTTATCCAAAATACTAGGAAATAGTGACAGGGCAAAATCATTCAATTTATTCAGTTTCGTGTTTGCTTAACAACAGTTGATGCATTGTATTTTGTTCAATGCGAAGTTCTAAGAAAGGATTCAGACATCAACACTGAGCTTTTAAAAAACAATTTGGATCTCTTAACAGCATAGACATATCAATGGATGGACTGCATAGTCTACTATTATTTTATACACTGTGGTGATATATTCACCGAAAAGATATTAATTTTGTGGAGTTATGGGTTATTTTGTGGAGTTATGGGTTATTTTGTGGAGTTACAGTTATGAGAGTAAATGCCACCTATCTATTAAACACCCCTAGGTATCTTTTAGATCATTTTTTAAGGAATAGTAATATTTTTTATAATTATTTATTCAAAATATTTCTCGGTTTCTGATTGGCTCAAATCTCACAGCTAATAATATTTTTCATAACTAGCTAGCTTTGATGTCATTAGTACAGAGAAATCACCAGAAAAAGAGACCCCAACTGAGAGACCCTGGGGATCTGCTGCTAACAGGGTTGTCATGGTTACCTTCTGGGATTGCTAGTGGCTCCCTCAGTTTGACAGTGCACCATTGACATACCCATCTACTGTCGATGGGTTCAATTCTGTCTATCTTGCTTCCAACTACTGATTAAAAAGGCACACCTTGGAAGGAACTTACCTAAGTCAATGACATTCTTGTGTTGAATAAGCAGGTTATGAAACTGGCAGATGAGCTGATTCACTGAATGACCCTTAACAGGTGTGATTTCCATGCTTACTTCTGCACTGATACTGTCTCTACACTGAAGTAACACAGATCCATCCACAATGTTTGCAACACTATAGCTACAGTTGCAAGCCTCGGCAATGCTAGAGGTCACTCCTTGGTTTATACGTGAAACTGCAACAGCTCCCTAGTAAAACAACACAGAGAAATTCAGTCAACTTAAAATAAAGGCTGGGATTCAGCATTGAGATGATTCCAATTTTGAATTGAAAAAAAAAAGCATTCCTCAATCAGTGGGCTAAATCCAAGTAGGGAACCCTTACTGGTTTATTACTGACTTGAGATGCATCAGTTTACATCTGAACTGTGACGTAAATGTACAATAATTCATGTAGGTGATCCTTTCTAATACTATGGCTTAATTTTTACTTCTAGGGGTCACTTACTCTCTATAAAGGAAAAGAACTACATGTATGAATATTTGTGCAAAAGTGTGAATTTATACTCAAGAAAATTAATGACATGTGCACAATATTTATGTTGTAAGAATTAGAAAAGGTACCCTGGTCCCTCAGAGATTTTTCTTGAAGTTTTTCTTCAGGAAGGAGAGAGAGTGAGCCGCAAAGCATCGAGGAGAGAGAGAAAACCCTCTGGTTACCTTGGCCTCGAATCTCACTTTCATACAGATGACAGGGTCAGGATCTGACCCTCGAGCACTGATTGGTTGATATTTTTACAAAGACGCAAATTAAGTTGATTGGTTCGTTTAATTGTAACTACCAAGGGGGTGAGGATATTTCTCCCCTTATTTCTTTTGGTAAATTTTGCCTCTCTCTACCAAGGAAGAAAATTGTTTGTAAAATAAGTAAAAGCTTATAATGCAACAGACAATTTATTCAGTATGTGTGTATTCCTTTTGAAAAAAATTTTCAGTTTCATAAGATACGTCTGCTCAAAATCCCGTAAAAGCAATTATGATCATTTTCCATAGCTGCTGTTATCTTACAGGTTTTTGCTTTTAACATCTCCGTACAGTGCTGTTGAGGTTTACGTGATCTGAGAGTACAATGTTTAGTTGTACACAGCATGCGTTCTTTAAATATATCCAGACCTGACACTGGTTTTGGGTATTTATCACGTCTTTGGTAGAAACATGATTTTTGAATATGTTACGATGCTGTGTCAGTGGCGGCTCAGGCAAAGAGGATTTTTTTACAGTATAGTCTCGGTTGAGACACGACACAGTAGAATCCTTCGCACAGCGCTTCTGTTATTTCAAGTGGTACTCTGCCAACTGATTTCTTAGGGCCTTGTTACATTTTTCCCGGAATTTTTCCAATGCCTTGCATTACTATAATACCCTCAAAACTTCTTGTTGGCACTTTACTTAGTTAATGGCAGATTTGAGAGGGAATAAAACAGCGATTATCTTGAAGAGATTCGTGAATGTTTCTCCTTACATAAAACATGTATTACCTGTGCCAGCAGGAGTTTGCAGTCTTCAGTCATCAACTTGAGGCTTAACTGTTGATGAAATGTTTCAGAAGGAATGGTACCTGCCATATCTGCATTTGACATAAAAACAAGATGTGTTTCTTAACAATAATAGTTTTCCATTAAGCACTCACTGACTAAAGTTTGGAAGGTGAAAACCTTTGCTTTCTTATAAGAAATGCCCCTCAATAAGACTAGTTAATTATTTAACTCTAAAAATTTAATACGATCAAACAAACATCAGGTGCCAAAAATCAGATGGAAAAGGGCAGACATTAGGCTTGCAGGACGGAGGAAAAAATTTCATGCAAGCCTAATTTTTAGTGATCTAGGAATTAATTCTTAGATGACATTAAGACCTGAAGTTTCCTATTTTATTTTATAGTTATTATTACTTGAACTCAAATGTTACCCCATTAATGACATAATTTACCATTAATGACAGCCTTGGACTTTAACAGCTTCAAAATCAACTCTCTTCACAGTGGACCGAGAGGAGACTAGTGCTAATTGTTTGTCATAGAGAGATTTCTGCTTTGTAGAGAGTAACAAAAAAATGACTGACTAGTGAATGGCAGTCACCAGCAAGTGTCATCTCTATGGCCATCTCTATGCATCTTATTAAGATTTCTGTTAAGTGAGAGTTGGCTTTATATATAATGTAATATGTTGTTGGTAAAATCCATGTTCTTATTCTTGCCTTTGTTTCATTAAAGATGAAATAAAAAAATAAAAAATAAAATAAATAAATGGGGTGAATTTTGCTGACCTTCACAAGTTTTTCCTCCAAATCCTTCCTGGCAAATACATTCAAAATCATTCACCTTATCCCTACAAGTACCACCATTCATGCATGGCTGTGAAAGACAGTCATTGATGTTGACGGCACAGTTGTAACCTGTAAATCCAGCTTGACATACACACTCAACACTTTGACCCTTATCAGTGCATGACACTGAATTGATGCACATATTGGGTTCCTTGCAGAGGTCAACGTCTATCTCACAGTGAGTACCCTTAAAACCTGGTCCACAATCACATTGGTAACTATTGACTCCGTCAATACATCGGCCTCCATTGTGGCAAGGGTTACTGCCTTTACTTGACAGGCATTCATCAAGATTGTAATCACATTTAATACCATAATATCCTGGTGAACATTGGCACTTAAAACTATTTACTTGATCAATGCATGTGCCATAAACACAAGGTGAGCTGGAACACTCGTCTATGTCAACCTCACAATGAGAACCTGAGGGAAAAAAAAAAACAGTTAAGGCTGTGCTCTAAGAAAAGTTGAAGGGAGCTCTGAACCTGTGAAATCCAGGTTGCCAAACATAGGATTTCTATGCATCTTTTCCCTTGATCAAAAAGTCACTGAAATTTACCCCAAGAACTTGAATTGTGGTTCTACTTTAACTCCACTCAGATGACATCCCATTAGCTCTTCTTGTTGTATAAGCGCAAAAACACTGAAACTAAACACTGTTCAACAGTAAAGCTATTTCTGCTATTTGATTTTAATATTGGTGTAATGAACAGATTAAGTTTTATCATGATCATGTTACCGTTTCTGATGAATTAAGTTAAATTTGCCCTGCACCAGACACTGAAGTGCTGAAAAATCAGTAACTATTAATTCTTAAAATGGCAAATTGAATTTTAAATTGACCCTGACAACTGGAACCCTAACTAACTTGATCTGTTTTTTACTGCCTTTCAGAGTTCCAGTAACGTGGCCCTATTCCCCGAGATAATTTGGAAAAATTTTGTGAGACACATGTTCCTTGAAAATATTTTGTGCCTTTAAAAGTTTAATTGTCAGTTTTCCAATGGTGTGATGTTGAAGGTATTTTTCACTAAAGAAAACCACATGCACATCTTTAATAAGAATATCACTCTAATATTTACGCATTAATGTTTTTTAGGAGAAGTAACATTTATGAATTTGATTTCATAATAATAATATATCATAAAGCAATAATGCCAAAAAAATTTAAACTCATAGAAGTTTAAATTAATAATGAAAAATATTAACCACAAGGTTACTTATTAACAAGTGGCTTTGATACCTGTAAACCCCATGGGACATGCACAAGAAAACTCTCCAATGCCGTCAAGACAAGTACCGCCATTCATGCAGGGCAAAGACGCACATTCATTGATATTTACTTCACAGTTTCTTCCCGTGAAACCTCTTGGACAGTGGCACGTAAAGTTATTCACCATGGGTACACACCTCCCTCCATTCATACATGGGACAGACACGCACATATCAGTTACCCTGGAGCAATCCCGTCCCTCATAGCCTTGGAGACAAATGCATACATGAGTAGTACCATCAGCTGAACCTTCCATATTTTGACAAGTGGCGTTATTTTTGCAAGGTTTTGAGAAGCAATAGTCTACTTTTTCACAAAATTCCCCTCTAAAGCCGCCGCAGCATTTACAGCGATACTGTGGGGTTGTAAAGTTTGTAGTACATTGCCCTCTGCTGGAACAAATCTCGCTGGAAGAGGGAGCTTTGCAATTGTTCTCTTTAACACTCACATTTAAACGTAAACCAAAGTCACAGCGAAATGTTGAGTCAATATTAGCGATAAAATAGTTGATACCGAGCTTGAGAACGTCTACGTCGACTACAACGCTGTTGGTTGGTTTATGTACGAGAGGAATTCCATTACTCTCGTTACAGCCTAAGAATGCTTTTGCGCCGTCCGCAGCAACCACATGATGGGGTACAAATCCACCAGCATAAGCGACGATTTCTTCATCAGCCGTAAAATTAAGTGTGTCTCCAACTTGAATCTGTAAAGGCATTAACTGTACCTCTACAAACGTGTCATAAACGTTAGCTTCCGTGTCATTCTTGCCACCGAAACACGAATGTTTCGTACTGCAAATGCTCTCTTCATATCCCCAAAGAACTGGCACGGAGAACGAGTAATTTCGCCAGCAAGGTTCTTGATCACATCGCGCTATGCACTGCTGTATTTCACTTTGATGAATTTCACAGTGATGGCCATAGGTATCGTCTTTGCAAACGCATTTATAACCATTCACTTCGTCAACACACAAAGCGCCATTTTTGCACGGACTGGAAGCACACTCATCTTGATTGATGTCGCATAATTTCCCAGCAAATCCAGGCGTACAGAAGCATTGTGGTGCCCCAGCTTTATCCAGTCTACAGATTCCATTTACACACGAGTTTACTGGGCAATCTGTACTTCGCAGTTGGCATTTCTGGCCACTAAATCCATGTTGACAGTTGCAGATGAAAGCAGACCCGTTTGCGGCGCAAACACCCCCGTTCCAGCAAGGATCGGGAGAACAAGGGTCTGCAGAAACTCCAAGAGCGGCTTCAGATTCTGAAATGAAGACGAAATGGACCGCGAGGCACCAAAATAACCAGCATATTAGACGTAAAGACATGCTGCCTTCTTAATCTTCCGTAATGGTTGAAAGGAGTTGACTATGAAAAACTTGAAAACGGAGACGCGTGGTTAAACAAAGGATTGTCATGGGAGCAGTGAAAATCATCCAATCAAGTGTCGATTAGAAGAGAAAAGAACCAATCACAGAATCCGTTATAAAGAGAATCCCATAACAACAGCTGGGTGATGATGTTTGTTGCACTTCTTTTGTTAATTTTTCTTAAACGCCATGTTTACGGGTATTTGAAATGTTTCTTCTCAAAAACCATGTGTTCAGTACAATCGTGACATGTGTTTGCTACTGATCATAAGGCCAGGGCATAAGGCAATCGTCAAATCCACTCCGTGCGTCACTTTTATTTTGTGGTAAGGCCATCCCAATTTAATGCTTCGTTTCCCAACCGCCGACCGACCCATTTTTTTGGAAAAATAATAAAAAATTCGAGAATCACTTGTAAAGAAGCAAGTACTTTAATTTACAAGCACACGATCTTGTCTTATTAACACCAATTGTCTTAAATTATCATCGATACTTCGTTTTTGTAGCCTTCTAGACATGGATAGTCCTGTTATATACATCTTTTACCATCTGATTATATATTGCAGACTAAACGTGAGATTTAATATGCAATCATGTGTTCATTCTTTTTATTATTTTTTTTTTGCTCGACCGACCGACCCACCTTCTCGAGAGTGAAGGCGATGGGAAACGAAACATTTTATTGGGATGGCCTAAAGGTCACGTCAACTTTGCGTCCCATAACTGCCTTTTTACTAGCTCCGTTCTGCAGGGAAAAGGCAAAAACGGGGAGAAACAGCGACAATCGGCGAGCGATGCCAGCCGAATCGACCCTAGCTACCTCTCGGCTCGTGTGCAATTCTCTCGCCTTTACCCCCACCGCGGAGCCTGGTCACAAGCTACACTTTTTGGAACACTTTTTGGGCTATCCAGAGTATTAACTACATTAGATCAGATTAGATCGCATTTTTCAATCCGAAAATTTTGGGTTTCGTTTTTTCTACAAAAATAGCCTAAGTTGGGAAGTGAAACCGGGAAATGCCAACTTCTGAAAATCGTAGGGAATTCATTAGATAGGCTTCGAAAATTGTACATGTCGTACATGAATGGAACGGTCATTTGAAAATTGATTTTTTAGGCGTCTCAAGTAACAGAAAATCCTAGCAATATTTTCTTCTCCGAACAGATATGTTACAGAAAACAGTCGTTGGGTGTTCCTGTGGTCGCACAGGCTACATATTAGGGGCAAGAGAGCCTGTTTTTGAGTGATGCACGTCAACCGGAAGTGAGACTTTTCCCTTTTATTATGCGTTGATGCTATAAAATTGGTATTGCTTAGTTTCTCTACACTTTTAGAGACGATTTAACTGAAGATTTTGGCAAAACCACTGCTCAAGAATGTAAAAAGTCTACTTCCGGTTGACGTACGTCGCTCAAAAACGCCTTTGCCAGAAGCATGGGGGAGTCCTGCCTTTGCTTAAGTTCCCTGGCTCACAGTGGCCAAAATTAGAAAATTCACCGACACTTTCAGATTTCTTTTTGTACAATCCTAAAGTAAAAAACACTAAAAGAAAGTTCCGCCAAAAACGTCCACTTGAATTGTAACACCGTAGGATTCATTCGGAGTGAAAGGGCCAAAAAGTCTGCACTAGACAAAAGAAGCACGGCTGAATTAACCGTCAGGTATATATACACATTATTTTGTTGTACTCCTCCTTGGGAAGTCAATGGGGTGCGAGCAGGCTCACTTCAGGCCAGTATAGCCCGCATTGCAGCAGGACTTGTCACTCGAGAACCAAATAGAGAACTCGATATATCAGGGATTTTGTGAATATTAATCTCATTAATATGAATAACAGCATTGATGAGCTAAGCGAGACAAACGCGGTATTTTGAGCGAAGCGCGACAAGTCCCTCGTCTCGCGCTTCGCGCAACATGCTGCGTTTGCCTCGCTTGGCTTATTGAGTGCCTATGCAGGCTACAGGGATTTAGTCTTCTGTGACGCAAGCTAACTTGTGTCAGTTGGGGGAAAGTTTTGGTGGCGAATTAAAAAACTTCAAAATTTCCCCGAAGCTCGCCTTGCAAGTGCCGCCTGCTCGCATGCCGAGTTTGGGTGTGACTGCAGTTTTAGGAGAATGATTATATTAAGGGAAGGGTAAGGGTGGAGATCGTTGGGGTCGGTGGGATGAAAAGGCCTTCTGTCGAGGGGGTAACTGGGAACTTCCCTCTCCACTCCGGCGATCCTGGCGATTTTTTCTCCCTTTTCCCAAACAGAGAGCCCTAGGCAACGTAAACAAGAATTACGATTCAACCCTTTTGTGGCCCCCAGAGAAAAAGATGGAGTCTTGCGAGCTGGTGTGTTACGTTTTAGTCAGTGTGGGTGCAATCCACAGTTGTAAGTACTGTTCACATGGTACTATTTTGCATAATAAAAATTCTGCATTTGTACAGGCTACGTACTGACCGAAACCGGAAACCGCGCATGAAAAGCCTGTGGCACCCACCCAGGGTAGCTACGTACGTCCAAATACGTACGGTGGACAGTACCTCACTCATGCGCACAGCCATATCGACGTAGCATGGCGGTTTTGGCCTGGCGCGCAAACAAGCCAAGGTGGGCGAAAGGCTCTTTTTTAGCAGAAAAATTTATGGAAATACTATATATAACCTAGCTAACTGTCCGTTCTTCATATTACTTTCTACCAAACGATTGTACACATTATAGTCTCTGACCAACCTCGTCCCCAGTTCGATCTTGCGCTTTATTAACTTTTGTCTTCCTCTTCTAGACTTTCTAGGGTTTGATAAGTGGTATTTTTGTTATCTCCTCTGCGGAACTGCAATAAATACTAACTAGAATCAGTTGGCTTTCCCTGAACTTTTAATTTAATAAACAATTGAGCTTATATCAAAGTGGAGTCCATGCATAAGGGATAAGAATCGATGTGTGAAGAACCTTCTGAATTATTAGTACATCCCAAAAACATGAAAAGGATTTCATTAACTGAAAAATCAGCTTTTTGGGTTTTAAAATATTCTCCCGGATACAAAGCGTCGACACGCACGCGCTATGCCAGGTCACGCGAGGAAGCAAGGAAAAACGTCATCGCTTCGCCTTGGCCTACAGTTACAGTTTTGACTTTGGGAGTGGTGTGTTTACAATACAAAGCATGAACGTCAAGGTGTTTCGTTCAAGAAAAGGAAGTGTTATTGGCCCGGTTTTTCCGTCCTTTTGTTTTACAGGCGAAACCTACTCACCTTGTGAAATCCCGCGGGGGTGAAATATAAACCATCGCCTCGTTTCCCAGAAGCCATCGCTTACGAGTCTACGCCCAAGAAGGACTCCATGGCCGAAGATGTGTGAAGAAAGGCAAGGAAATTCGTCATTGCCCGGAAAGTGATACAATTCGACAAATATTCCGTGAATGTCATAGAAGCATACACTCTGCCAAGGCCCTTTGAACGAGTCTCTGTTTCGCATCGGGTACATCGGGGGAATATATTTCGTGTGGTTACATATTAACCGACGCCAAACAGAAGCCTATCGGCGTTTTCTTACCCAGACAACACGATGAATTTGAAAGAGTATAAAGTCGTGGTCTTAGGCTCAGGAGGAGTTGGAAAAAGCGCTTTGACAGTTAAATTTGTCACCGGACAATTTGTGGAAAAATATGATCCAACGATCGAAGACTTTTATCGCAAGGAGATCGACGTCGATAACAGTCCCTCCATTTTGGAAATTTTAGACACCGCCGGCACGGAACAGTTCGCTTCCATGAGAGATTTATACATCAAAAATGGTCAAGGATTTCTTCTTATATACTCTCTTTTAAACCGACAAACATTCAATGACCTAAAGGCAATAAAGGATCAAATTCTCCGCGTGAAAAACATGGACACGGTCCCAATGATTCTTGTTGGAAATAAAAGTGACATGTTCGACGAACGCGAGGTGTCTGCTAATGAAGCGAAACTTCTAGCCGAAGAATGGGGATGTCCGCACTTCGAGACCTCAGCTAAAACCAGTAGCAATGTCGATGAAATGTTCTCAGAGATCGTGAGACAAATGAAAACAAGACAGAAGGAATCTGGAAGTGGAGGATGTTGTGTTGTGCTCTAACCTCAATGCAAGGCCATAATTTTGTGGATGGTTCGCGCACCTGATCTTAATACTAAAAACTTTGTCGAGATAGTGATACATATTACGTCCACTTTACGTTTAAGGTCTGTGACACTATGTGTCGAAGGTGATGCCTTTATGTTAAAACCTTTTATGACTTTTACAAGAGAATATTACCACCTCAGGCGATGTCGTGAATTCCGCTGTAAGTTTAATTGCTATGAAATAGTGTTTTTTATTAGAAAGAATGTTTTGACTTTGTTTATTTCTGGAGTTTTTAAACACTTTGTTAGATTCTCTTCCTAAAGAGAACAAGATTCTTTTTTAAGTTTTAAAGATATTTTAGAAATATGCGTTTTTTAATCCCATGTAGGTCATATTTCTAAACTCATGACAACAATGTATGGAGCGTAACGATGGAGACCTCTGTACTATGTATCTTTGCAAATTAGCCAGTAATTTTTTGTACAATGTCCAAATATCGCATAGAATACTTATAATTAATCTTCACTTGACACCATAATGATATATAATTTTTTTAAATAAAGGGACACCAAACTAATTTTCCACTTTCTTTTGTAACCGACTTAAAGAATGACAAGGTATTTTCGTAAATATAAGGATGTCTGCAAACAACTAACCGACGCGCGTTTGTGTTTACTTCTGTTCTTCCTTGAGTATCTCTGAGTCATTATGGAAGATTGACTATATTTATACAGGTGTTTCGTCCATAGATATTGTCAAGCAACCTACATGAATAAAAAAAGGCTTGATATTGCTTTTTCTGAATTTGAAATCACATGAAAAATCCTTAACGCTGTTGCAAAATTATTTGTCATTTGTTAGATATTTGTTAAGCATTCTGTCTGCGAGGAATGTTCTCGTTGAATTAAATCTCCAAGGAGAAAAGGTGTCATAAGCACATTAAATTCATTTACCATCATGATGAATGATATCATACCATAAAATTCCAAAAATAAGCCCCAGGACTTATATTTTTCAAAGGCCCCTTTTGAGGGGCTTATTTTTGGAGGGGCTGATATTAGGAGGGGCTTATGTATGGAAGGAAATTTGTGTTTCAAGATAGATTGGGCTAGCTTATAGTTGGAAGAAATTTACCGTTTTTGCTTTGTTTTACTTTGTATTTGAGGGCAATTTCCAAGTGTGAGCCCCTGTGGGGGCTTATATTGAGAGGGGCGATTTAACGGAGGTTTTTTTCGCTTTGCAGGTTTGGGGGGCTTATATTTGGAGGGGCTTGTTTTTGGAATTTGTCAGAATATGGTCTTCAAATTCAACACAGTTTCTGAGTTCTCTCCCATTCTTGTCTTTTTTTGTTGACCTTCATTATTTGTCTCTTTAAGAGGCTATTGTCTTTTGAGAACAGTACCATAGCTCTGAAATACAGTAGTAACCTGGATAGCTGGTGGTGAATGCAGGCTAAATGTGAAAAACAAACAAACTGCAGTGAACCCTCATTATACTGAGACCACCATAGGGCTATCTAACATTTCTGCAATCAAGGACAAAAGTCTTGGGACAACTGTACAGTTTTAACTCTTTTCAACAGATGCCAAATAAACATCATGCATGACTAACAATTCACCTCCCCCAACCCCACAGACAGTGTTGAAACCGTCAGGTCACAATAGGCTGCTTCGGAGTTCCAAAAATCCTCACTTTCAAAATGAGGCCAGCAACACAACCTTTCATGTGAAAATGAGTTTGAATTGCCCGAGAGTGAAAAATCCTTTCCACATAAAAGGCTAAGCACTTAACCTTGTTTTGATACTGGGGCCTGGGGGAACTCGGAAATGGCTATTTCTTTGATACCTTGGCAATGTATTGAAGACTTGCATAGTGATGGCGGTGTGACATGACTGTTACTTAATTGTCTATGCCAGTAAGTTGCACGTGGCAGTGACCAACTCGAAAGCCTAAGCTCCTTTGGTCACTGTGCTCCTTTCACCTTTGATAATTTATGTAATTTTTGGTTTTGTTTCCTCTTACTGTTGTAATGTATTGTATTTGTTTTATTAACCTTTTGAAATAGTGCAAAACAAAATATAAAATCTGAAATCTGAATTGGGTGGGGATTGGGGAGGAGTTAATGATTTTTTAAAGGGTAGCACTGCTTTTCCGAACATTACTTATGATTCACATCAAACTGCTGTTATGCTAATGTACTGTCCCAATGACTTTTTTCCAGGATTGTAGATAAGGAAACAGGGCTTTGCTCTAGCATTCCCCCGTGGCTTCTAGCACCTTGCTTTTCCTCGTGGGCGACTATAGGGAATCATACTTGTTTTTAATAAAGAGCAAATGCACTTTATTTCAGTGCACTGAGCACCCTTTAAATTTTCTTAGAGAACAGCACAACTTTGGAAAATTACTGGGATTTTTAACATTCAGTCTTGAGAGAATATGGTTGTAATTATAAAAGGGTGCTTATATTAATGGGGAACTTGTAAGGTGTGATTCCACTGCAAACATGGCCTGGTTGTTACACTCAAGCAATGCTGTTTCTTTAATTTGAAAAAACGTAACATTTCATAAGTTTTTTTCAATCACTTTTATTTGTAGCCATTTGCTGGCACAAAAAATATACACCCCGTCTGCTACTGTCATCTACAGATCCAAATTAAAATGTAAAACATCATGACCCACTACTTAAGTTTCAAATATATCACAGATCAAAGAAGTTTTTCACTAAGTTTAAAAAGTGAAAAAGAAATATTAGACACACTTGAATCAAAAGTGGTTTTAATCTCTACAAAACACAAGGGACATGCATTCTCATCTCCAGTCCTGGGCTTCTTTTAGCCAGCATCACAGATCAAGAGCTCTTGCTGAGGCTGTAACCTGAAGTTTGCAAAATAATCATTAACTTCTGGCTTTCTGTGCTGTACATCAGAAATTTCAAACAATCAACGTTACGAATGGTGACAACAATGTGAAGCTACTGTGCTTGCGTGTAAATCCTGGTCCCATGGCTAGCCAGAGCTCTTGATCAGAGGAGCTAACGGTCCACAAGGATTGCAGCTCTGGGGATAGGAATGACACATGTAAAGATGCACAACAATTATTGTTCAGACTTGTTAACTTTGTTTGTTGCCTTTGAGCTATAAACCCAGCAAAGAGACAACTAAGGCAAAGGCAAACAAATCAACCAAAACCAGATGAAGAAGAAAAAAAGAAAACTGACAAACAATGACTGTAAAAGAGAAAGCTTTTAAAATGAGTGAGGATAGAGAACACTGAGCCCTTTCAAGAATACAAATAATTATATAAGTATCCAATATCACTAAGTTTGAATTAATCTGCCTTCATGCCCTGGCAATTATTATGAAAGCATTTAGCACATCTTACAAATCTGCAATTGAAAGTTTAAGCATCTTAAGGAATTGTAATGAACTATCTATGGTCTGACCATTTTGACTTAAATCATTGTACTAAAACTTAACTAAATAGCACTTGCTATTTCTTTCCATTAAAAAAGTAAAAACAAGTTGAAAACTAATTTTAAACAAAATTGATTTTTTGATGGTATTTTTAAAAAAGTTCAAATATGAGCAACAGAACTACTGTTAAGCATTAATGTTTCTATTTTTACAGGCTGGATGAGACAAAACTATAAGGCAGCTTGCCTATGAGTCAAGGCCACACTTAGTACAAGGCCCTTGCCTTGGAAAAATGGCTACATCTAACAAATACAAAATTTGAAATTTGGGAAGTACTGATGAATATTATCGGCTGTGTGCTAATTACAGCGGTTACCACTAACACATGCCCTCAAAGGCTTTTTTCTTTGGTTCAAACCTGTGGTTTGGTGGACGTCAATCAACAGTTACCATAGTTTTCACGCGTTGGCCAAGAGAAAATTCTTTGCCCATTTCTTGAGCACTTGGAATAACATGCTGGCATTTCATCTTAATTAAAAAATTAAAAACACTGTTGTCATTCTTAATTATTCTTGTAAGTCTTCGCCTTTCATTCAGTGATGAGGGAACCTTCTCTGTCAGAGTGAGTGAGAAAACCATGGAAAACAGTTGATTGGCATGCACGAAAACTCAGGTTTCAACAGGGGGAAAAACCCTTGGAGGGTGCATGTTAGTGGCAACCACTGTAATATGTCAACTGAATTCCATGACTATTTGTTAAAACTTCGAAAAAACTCAGCTTCTCATCATTTACCAGTTATTTAGAATACTAGAAAACTGTTAAATTTATTATTATTATTTTCTAGGTAACATAGTTATACATTGTGTGGTTAACAATACAGTCTAAGCTCCCTTAAGCAGACACCCACCAGAATAAAAAAATCTCAATTACAGGAGAGAGTTTAAACAGAGAGTTTAAATGGGGTTTTGTCAAGGTGGCATGTTGAGAGTGTCTGTATTGAGAGCTTTGATTACATGTAAAAGCACAGTATCACAAGTAAGATAAAATGCCACTAAACTAGCTCATATTTATTGTTACGCTGAAGATTGCTAGCCAAGCAACAAGACAGGGCGACACCAATAATCTGTAACAAAAGTAAAGTGAAATGTCAAAATTACATTTATTATCATTTATGATTCTACTGTCATCATGAATAAATTATTGTAATATCATCAATAAACAATGACCCTCATAATCAAAACTGTTTGGGCATAATTATAGAAGGTTCAGAGAACAGTCAGCAAAAGTTCTAAACACTGACAACAACAACAACTTTATCAATAGCCAGAACACGTCATACATGTATTTACACTTATAAATATGCCTATAAGATTTTTTTTCGCTGAAGTAAATCAGTAATATGGGAATTCTACAGAACATTTTTCTTTATAGAATATTTTTCAATGCTGACATCTTTTTATAACAAGTTATTGATTTGGAAAAATAATGTCCTGTCTGGGTGACCATCATTCCCCTGACTCTAAACAGCAGAGATTATGTATACTTTTTGAAATCAAGGCTAACATCAGTAGATCTATGTATAAGAAGCTCATCCAATTGTTTGTTTACAAGTATTCTTGGTACTGGTCTCACCTGAAACAATGCAATCCCCAGAGCTGTAGCTCCAATGATCAACAATTTATCTTCAAAGAAATTTACTGCAGCATCATAGCAGCCCTGCGAAAAACAAATTAAGACATATGTAAACTGGAAAAATTTCACCCACAAACTTAGGAGAATTTAAACCTTGAAAGAAAACTTTTAAAAGACTACTAAATTTGACTCCATCTTTTAGTTTGGACAAACTTCAAGAGGCCAGTCAGCAAACCAGTTAGCTTATACTCTACTAGGCAACTGAGGCTGACTGGGCAATAAAACATGCGGCAGCAAATCACCCTGCGAGCAAAGCCTCGTTGTTTCTTCTTGAGTGTGGATGAGGAAAGGAGGCTGTGCCTGAATCACATTAAACCTTTCAAGTTAACTACCGAACCCCAAACTTCTGGACTAGTCAATCTTGTTTTCTCTGTGGCAGCATCTGTTTATTGATAAACCAGTAGTCATAATACCAAGGGCACAGCTAAAAAACCTGGGTTCGAAACAGTATCCAAGCTACAGGCAGCGCGATTCATGCCAGATCTACAATGCAAAAGGCTAGCAAGTTAACCCTTTAAGTCCCAATAGTGACCCACATCAATTTTCTCCTAACAATATCCATACAATGTCAAGAGATTAGGTTATGAGAATTAATAAAATGATCACCTAAGAGAAAATGCTTTGACCTTTTATCAAATTCTCTCAACTCATTCTTTAAGGAAATGTATAGAGATCTGTTTGGAGAATTTGCATATAGATATTGGGGCCTAAAGGGTTAAAGGAAGGCTCTGTTAGTAGATTGAGAGGCAGTATAAAATGGGCTAAATCACCAAAAACAATCACTGGATCATACCTTATGATAAATTGTGTCTGGATGAGTGGTCACATTCTTATTGCAATTGTCTGCTTCTTTCACACAGCACGATTTAGGAACTGAAAAATTTCCAACCTCTTCTGAACTCCAGTCTCTGTAAAACCAGTCAGTGTAGTTTGCACTTCCGCAACAATGCAGCTATCACAGAAAATCATAAACTCTTAGGCTGTCTATCTATATATTGTTACAATACGTCAGTACCATGCACCTTATTAGAAGGATTGCATCAAAGATTACAGTAATAATTTTATTTAAGATGCACATGTCACTGTTAACAAAGCAAGTAAATCAAACCTTTGACTGAAGTCCATCCCAGGCATCTGTGAATCCCTTTTCTTTGTAGTCATCAAGTGCGGCGTCAAGCCCCTCACTGAATCCACTCTTGATCTGCAAACAGATTTATTAAGAATTACAGCAAATACTGGTAAGACTGTGTTAGGTGAATTAACTGGTTGCAAATCCAAAATTTAATGTCTGTTAACCTGTTAGTAATAATCAGATGTAGAACGAGAGACTCACTGAAACTGACATTTATTTCACTTTACAGATCATCATTGACCAATCCATCCATACATTAGTTTACCCCATTTATTAGCACCATTTTCAACAGTAAAATATTGTTATTCCAAGAACAGATTCTTGGATAATTAAATTTATAATTTGGTTAGTAAAATTTATGGCCACTAACCCGAAGGGTTAGTTACCAAAAAAATTAATTCCGAGCCCTGCCTTTGCGCTGTAATAAGGACAAGTGTATATTAATACAAAATGCCCTTAACCAATAGGAAAACATGGCAAAATATCCACCCAACAATGAAACAGCTTTTCTTCTTTTCTGTACATATCCTGTCCATATCCTGCGTGCAGCTGGTCGCAATTGAGTTTTATAACATAGAAAAGTAAAGCACGTACGTACATGTACTCTGATAGTCAATTACTCATGCACTATTTGACCTTTTGTAAATACTATCAAAAGCTAGTGTACATTCAAAGCCATACATGATTATATTGTTATAAAAAAATGAAAAGTGGTGCAGTTGTGCAACCTTCATAGAGTTATGGATGCACATGGAAGATTTCCCTTCACTTGTTTTGTAGATGGCAACCTCCAGCATGCATCCACAACTTTGTAGTCGCACTGCAAGTTTCTTAAACAATCAAATACACAGAGGTCAGTCAATTTGCTCAATTCTAGCTTTAATAAATGATTAAAATCATTACCTTATGGCGGAAAACGTAACCGGTGATTGATCCACCAAGTTCAACCAGGAAAAGTATGCCAAGAATCACAGCAAACTGAAAGATCAAAGTTTGCTATTAAGTAATCAAATGTCCCAGTTATCCAAATAACATTGTGTATAATCATAACTATTACAATTTCCTCAAATTTGATTGGTGCATTAACTGCTTCATTTTTCACTAATTATTGTGCAAGGGTTGTAACGGAACTGTGTAATCAGATCATTGCCTGTAATTGGACAGTTACATCAGCCAATCATATCTAAAGTGCACTCAGCTAAATCCACAAATCACAGAATTTATCACAATAACCATAGCAACAACCACTTACCCTACCGAGCTGGGGATTTTCCAAAATGGACAAATTTGTAACATTAGAGTGTCAGTGTCTCCGCCAATGATATTTTCCCTTATTCTAGATAATTGGTATTAGAAGCTCTTTCACAAAAAAGAATGCATTCAGTGTTTTCTTGGAAATTGTAATGGTTATGATTAATTGGTAACAGGATTTAATTGTGTCATCCAATTTGGTCGCAGTCATACTCGTGATTAACAAATTGGACTTTCACTACATGGTTGTCCAATTTTGTCTATAAATCACTCATACAATTACAAACTTAATTGGACTCCAATCAGTCCTGTTACCATTATATAAGATAATATTACAGCAGGCTGACAGAAGTACATTTTGTATGTAGGCGGCACAGGTCAAATTGATTGGTTGTCTTGTCTTGCATGCAGTACTTGGCAATTAATATTATTGACTGAATGAAGAGCTGCATTGATGTTGACTGAAGAGGACATAATAAAATAGTTTTAATGAGTCTTGTTACTCATCAATAATGCTACATCTGGCACTGTTTCACCTTTAACCCTTTAGGCCCTAAGAGTGATCAGCATCAAATTTCTCCTTGTATTATCACTGCTTTATAAAAAACAGTGGTCATGAGAATTAAGGATATGATCACACAAGATGAATCTAATTGATACTTCATCAAATTCTCCCCACTACTTCTATTGAAAACGTATAGGGATAACAAATGAGAATTTGAATTTTAATGTTAGGGTTCAAAGGGTTAACTTACCGTTTTTAGCATGCACACTTGTTCTTTAAGAGCTCCGCAACAGCCAAGAAACCCAATGATGGTCACAAAAACTCCAGCACCAATCAAAACATAGCATGCAGTGGAATAGTCATGACTAGAGAGCTTCATGTAGTCACTGAACTGTACACGTGCCCAGATTCCTACACCAAGGAGGCCAAGTCCAGTAAGCTGAGAACAAAACAAAGAGAATCTACATTATTGTAAGATTGTACCACTAACAATATAACATTATACTATATTTTACTACTACTCTTTCTCGGTATTGCCATCTACTTACTTAGCTCATATAATAAGGGGAAGGGGGATAACTTTGTATTTATCTCATGAATCTGCATAAATAGCACAGCAAGCACACAGTAAACACACAGCGAGAGGCTGGAAACAGAGGTAAATTTTTTTATTACGAAACCATCACCACTAAAAGTGGTCAAGAGGGGGGCATTGGGATTTTCGGTTTTGCGGTTTTGGCTATTTTTTAGATCGGTTTTTCAGTTTTGGTGGTCATTGCGGTTTGCGGATTTTTCGTTTTTTAGCATCTGGTTTTCGGTTTTCGTGAATAATACAGGCAGTTTTTTGGCTTTGGTACCCGACGTGGTTTTTGGTTTTTCTTATTTTGTCCTATTTTGGGTTCCGGTTTCTGTTCGATTTGAGCAGCAGTTGGGGTCGAATAGCTGCGAAACGCCAAAGTTATTTAGAGGAATGCGTAACAAAATAAATGTTATGGTAGGGGATCAAGCGTCTCCATTGACGCCCGGCGAGACTTTGAACTCGCAGACCCCGGGGGGACACTTGGGTATTTTTTGGGTGGGTATGTGCCGCCCGGGACTCCAAATTGGCACCCCGTTCTAGAAAAAAATTCCCCTAAAATTGACACCCCGTTCTAAAAATGGGCCAATTTTTTATACCCAGTTCTAGTATTCGCCCTAAAACTGATACCCCGTTCTGGAAATGGGCCAATTTTTTATACTCCGTTGTAGGGTGCAACAAGAGTACAACAGTTTGCTTGTTAACGCATTGAACCGTATTTTTAAAAGCAATCTTTCCTTAAATACTTTCAAATGGCTGCTTACAAAAGTGGAGCTTTCGTGCGTTTGAATTTTATACCCCGTTCTAGAAAACGCCTCTGAAATGGATACCCCGTTCTAAATCAGGAGCTTCAAAATCACGACCCCTTTGGGCGGCACATACCCGTATAGGTAATGTATGGGAGTACCCCCCCGGGTCGCAGACCAGGGCGACCATTTGGTCAGTTTGCGAGCGATCGCTTCCAACGTATCTCCCGCGCCAGCAACGGAAGAAGCAATTGTGGATTGTGTTGCGTTTTTTTACGAGGAGGGGAAAGGCGGCGAGAATTTTCGAAAGAAAAACAAGTTTAGATGTAAAGTGAAAAGGGAAGAGAAAAGCCTGCAGAAGCTTAAGAATAGTGTTTGGTAAGTCAATCGACTATCTATTAAGCGGGCAGTAGAGGAAGTCCCAAAATTTATTTCCCTTATTTACTTTAAGTGAAACCTTTATTAAGCGGATACCTCTATTAAGCGGACGCGGACACCTAAAAAGTACATGAAATAGTCATTTCTATTGTTACCAACCTGTATTAAACGGACACTTGTAATCAAATTCCACTACCCAACATGCCAGACACCGGAAATGCGAAAGATTACCTTGAATTGCCACCCACAACTTTTTCGATTTTTACATTAAAAAACATTACTTGACGAACTTATTTGATTAGTTCCACAGTATAGTATTTTTTTCTATTTCGTTTTGTTTGTATAGAGCTTGTTTCACTCATCTGATTTCTTCAAATTTGAGTTGCAATCTATGTTTATGGTACTATGACCAATCGGTCCACTTTGATAAAGAAATTAATGCAAACGTATATCGCCAAAGTCTCTGGGAGTATTCTTAACATTTCCACTGTTCATGTGAATAGCATTTGACATCTCATATGACTTTATCTATCGAAACCTGTATTAGGCAGACACTCTGTATTAAGCGGACGCTACAGCATTCCTCGAGGGTGTCCGCTTAATACAGGTTTCACTGTATTTACATTACAATAGCTTAATCACTACAGTTTATCCCATACATAAAGCTCGTTTACGAAGACTTAATGTCCCTAATAGTCCTAATACATTGAGAATACGCAATATCTAAGCGTACAAGATCGAAGAGAGGTTAAGAGACTCTGTTCACAGGGTAATCAAACACGTTGCACGTTAGACAATCGAGTCTCCAAACTTTCAAAATGTTCGATTAGAGATTTTCGATTGAAGTTTCCAGAGCTATAGCTTTTTGCGACTGCAAAATTGCAATTCTAAAGAGGACTTGTGTGCAAATTCTCCTGTAACTAGCGGCTTTTCGGAAATTGAGCCGCAAAGTCTGGGCTCGAGAGAGCGGCAGAAACAAAGCCTATGATTTAAGCAGACACAAAAAGATACGAAGGCTTCAGACAAAGTCCATGAGATTCACAAATACTTTGGTGAAATTAGTGTTAGTTTAGTTTGCTCTGTATGCCCCACTTGTCACCATTGTATCGGTTTTTGACGGTTTTGTATGCGGTTTTCGGTTTTGGCCGAATTTTTTTACAGTTCTGCGGTTTTGGATGATTTTTTCCTTCGGTTTTGCGGTTTCTAATATACCCCAATGCCCCCCTCTTTCAACAGTGGCCTGTGACTTGGAAAAAAAATAAAACTCATGAGCAAATGTCTGACATCAACAGACAAACTGTAAATTTCCAAAGGCTTCTGCAAAGCTATTCAAATACCCCTAGTAAAACCTCAAATGACAGACTACTGACAAGCAATGGCTCAAATTTACCTAAGCCTAAATTTCAATTAGCCACATGTAATCTGGGCAGCTAGCCTGCAAGAGCAGATGCCTTTTTCAGCTCTTATTTTACAAGCCGGGAAAAGAGCATCTTCCATCCTGAGCTGGGAACTCCAGTGATTTCTGTGATGTCAGTGCTATGTTAGAACTGTTCTCAGCCAATAAAATTGCGTGACAGAAAGATGAGATTGACTTGTGAACTTGTAAGCACTGTTTAGAAGCTGCATTATACAGCCACAAGCAGTGAAAGGTTAGTGTGTGAACTGAAGCTGAATAATACGGTGGCCCACAACTGTCACGGTTCACCAATTACCTCAGGCCAAAACCATATACGCTACAGCAAAACATTCCTAATTATTGGGAATGCCTATTTCAATTTGGAGCGGCTCAGCCATTCTTCACTCCTTGACCGGCTGGGAATTTAGACTGTGGAACAACTTTGGAATGGCTTTGATTCAGACGCCAAACTTTTCATAAACAATGCAGACATACAAGAGTTCTGAAACTTCCAATGCCAGACTTTTTACCATTTTTCCAAACTAATATCTCTCTTTTCCAGACTTTGTTCAGGTCTGGAAAATTGCTTTGCAAATTTCAAGACTTTTTCAAGAATTTAAGGCTCTACACAGACCCATGAGGTTTTGCTTTTGCCTTGAAGTATTTCATTTCTCTGTGAGTTTTTGTTTTTGCTTTGAGGTTTGTGGTTTTGCCGTGAGGTTTTTGGTTTTGCCATGAAGTATTTGCTTTTGCCGTGAAGAGAGGTATTTCCTATTGCTGTGACAGTTGCGGACCACTGTAGACAAAGGCGTCTGCTCTCACAGGCTACTGGACAGCAAACTGGCACTGCATGACTGCATCTACATGGAAAGCTATGTAGGTACATGCACAGTACAGTGTAAAATATAGAAACATCATCAGTGAATTGATATATTAATATTCTTTTATACAACACCTTTATTATTACAGATGTTGTATGAAGTATATACAAATACTATGCACTCTCCAATGCAATCAACCATCGTTTTGCATGTAAACAATCATAACGAAACTACTACAGTTTTTAGAAGAATAATTACAGTGCTATATATAACTTTTTATATTTGGGAGCGAAATGTACATACTTCTTCCTTTGAATGCCAAAAACTACACAAAATTAAAAGACCTTTTATTCACTGTAAAAATATTATAGATCATTTCAATTTACGTAGGGCTGATCAACAGAGCGACAAAACACATCCGGTTCATAGGATGAGTCATCATGCTGCCACGCTTTATATACTCGCATTTTCTAACCACGCAACCACTATTGTAGTTTATTTTCTTGACAGATTACAAAGTTAAATGAGTTAAAGTAAAATGACTTTATTTCAAGTAAAACTGTAAATTTTGTAGTCCCTAAGCTACGCAACAATTTTAAATACAAGAACAGCTGAAATCACTTAGTTCGCTAGCGCGTTTAGACAGACCTTAGACCTTCGTAACAAGCGAAATCAAACTAGAAGTGTACCGCAGACACAGACAAGCAAAGCACTTCATGTTGACTTAAAGTTAAAGCCCGTCGGTTGACTTAATTAATGAAAGCTTACCCAAAACAGTGCGTTGAACGCAAACAAGATGAAACGGACACACTGCATGCAGGGTCCAAGCTTGTTTTCCGCCATCGTGTTCAATCCTTTCTATACGCTACTTGTTGTAACTGACGTATTGAAGCCGCTTAGATTGGGCTTTCGTCCTGAAAGTTTAAAATACAGACACAGATATTCGCCTGAATGGATTGCAGATAACAGCCGTCGGTTTTCTTGAGATCGATATTACGTACGATTTTAGAGTGAGTGAGACTACTGGACCGCCGTCGACTGGGACTGGGCTAACCTAAGAAGCGGAGGGGTCGGGAGGGTGCGTATGGAAACATTTTCCTCATTTGTGCGACTTCTTCATCAGACACTTTTAAAAAATAATCAATAATAAGAACAATCATCATCATCATCATCATCATCATCATTTATGTTATTATTATCATTATAGTTATGATAATGATGATGATGATGATCATAATGGCAGTAACCAATAAAAATATAAACTCATACTGAGTAAACCAACCAAATAAAAGCAGTGTGGAATGGAAGATCAAATAAGTCTATTCTACCTTCCCATGATATCATTAAATGAATGATTCTTTGCTTAGTATCATTTATGCAAATCAAAAGAAATTTTTACCGGCATTTGAAATTCAGCTTCTCATTTGTTGTTCTCATTCGTTTCCAATAGAATTAGGGAAAGAAGTTGTTTATTTTTTATTAGATTCACCCTGTGATCATGTCCTTACGGGCCCATGTACAAGGAGGTGGGACCCGAGGTAGGTGAGGTAACCCGCCTGTCCATAAAATCTCTATTTTATTTGATCACGTTTACATGATAGGTGGGGTGACCTGCCACATGTTACCCCATCTATCTGGGGTCCCCCACCTCCATGTAAACAGGTCTTAATTCGCTGAGTTACAAAATGGGAAAAAAAAAACAATTATTAATATATATATTACATTTACTGGCAGTGTGAAAGTCAAGACCAGAGCAAAACAAGACAAGAGTGGTTTGGTTTCATTCTTTCTCTTTCATTGCCTAGGGACCAAAAGGGTAAAGTTTGACAAGTCACTGAAACAGCAATACGAATCTACCACAAATGACCAATACTTCACTCTCAATAAATTACAACAGAATACAATATTCAAACACTTGGGAGGCTCTTTGATGATACTAAAACTTAAAACTCCAGGCACTTATTGACTCTATTAGAAATAAATCTCCTGTCAGTACTTTTCCTTGACAACGTATACTACATAAAAGTAATAGAATGCCAGCAATCTCTTATTTTTCATAACACATGTAGTGAAACCAGAGTTAAGTTGCCTGAAATGCTGAGTCATGTTGTTCAATAAAGAGTGTGTTTAGTATGTCTTGTTCTTAATTAGACCATCATCAGATGAAGCAAGAGGACTGTTAAGTGATGATGAGATGAAACAAGTGGCATAAACAAGTAATATATCTCGCTCTTTAACCCTTTATGAACAATGAAACAAGCGCGATAAAAGAGTAATATATCTCGTTCTTTAAAGTGCTTGAAGCCATTGTGAAAATGTGTCATCAATGCACAATTTTGATGTTTTCAACTGACATTTTGTAATGCATGTGAACATCTTTTAATATGAGTTCTTGAACTCGTCTTCACCAAGCCAGGCTGCTATGCTTCTTCTAGAGTTTTAAAATCCTTCGTTGCTGATGATTATTTTAATGGCGGCAAATAACTTTTCATCAAAATAGTGTTACGATAGGGGGAGAGGTCGCTTCCTGTTATTTTCCTGAATTTTCCAACTGAGTGGCTCGTAAGTTAAGTGACGTCACGGGGTGGATGACTTCGACGACATTGCGTCTTTATCCTTCCCTGTTTTTTCAGCTACTGGAGTAAAAGGCAGAAGATAAGGGCCTGCTAGACCAATTATTATTCCAACAACTCCCAAAGTTATTCTTGTTCTTCGTGGTAACCGTTTGTAGCTTTCCAAAAACCCCATTCCGACTTTATCGCTCTCAATAATGAGCCTGCGTATGGCTTGGTCAGCAACTTTTCAGTAGATTATGCGCATAAGCACACCTCGCGGAGAAATAAGTTTTTTCCATGGCAGAACTTTAGTTGCCGGTGACTTGAATATTTGTTCGCTTCTCCTTGCTTTTAAAGTCAAACAAACTGTTCATTACATAAGCAACAGAAATGTCCACGAAAGCAGTAGACTCGAGACAAAGGTACTATAAAAACAAGGATAAGGATCTATCGGTGAGTTATGTCTATGTTGCAGTGTGGATGGCGGGGTAATTTGAATGTTATCTGTTGGCATGCATGCGTTGTGCGGCATGTGATTTCTCGATTCTCGATTACTGGTACTGCTACTTGAGGAGTCAGACTGTTGATTTGTGAAACAGCTGGAAGGGAAGTGGTGCCTTTAAAATTGGAAAAAGTCAATAAATCACCAGATTTTAGGCTTTTGAAATGCATGACAAGTTTTTCTCGGATCCGTGCAGTTCTCAAGACGTCCAAACTTGAAAAACCGAATTGTAGCGTTTACTTCGCTGGAAATATACTTTAAATTGTAGAATTATATCAGAAGCTTGAGAGAAATATTAACTGGCAAATTTTCATTTCAAGGACTGCTTTAATTTATAAACAGTCACTTGCTAAAAGGACACGAGCCAACTAGTTGTACTTTCCTCGCCGATCCATCAAAATGGTTGATGCCGTGAAAAAAGAAAAAACCTTATGTAAGAGTATTTCTCAATTCTCCTGGAAATGGCTTGTGATGTTAGTGGTATCGTGGTAGAAAAGGCTAGCACAGTTTTCAAGTAAGCCAATGAAACTTCGTTTGGATGCAATTTATTCAAGAAAATCCAGCTATGCATTCAGAGGCTTTGTTACCCTGTTATGTTTTGTAGTCCATGGTCTGAGTCTTGCCAATGAATGAAAATGTGTAAAATTGTGAAATTTGACATTTACATGTATGTACCATAGCCGACAATCCCATAGTTGCCAATTAAAATAATGACTATGATAATATTACACAATAAATGTTGCTAAAAATAATTGCCCAAGGGGCTGCTTCTGCTGGAGTCTGTAGTTTTATAGTGCCAAAGTCACTACCTAAGAATTCCTATGTGTTCTGATTAAAATTAAGTGTTAAATAGCGAGTTGAATTATAGTTGAATACCGCTACTGCATCAAAAGTCGAGTCCTAGGGCCAGTTACATAATGGTCGGAGCAAACTAGGTGACAAGACGTATCAATATGTCGTGGTCATGCATATGTGTGTAGCAGCGACAAATGGCTTAGTGTGTACTGGAGAATTTTTGTCAAACTGTTTGTCTTGGCAACAGAATTTTGTCGCTCCAGCAAGTGTCTCAAAATCAAATCAGATTGAATTTCTGTGACTTGTTGCAGCAAGAAAATTCTGTTGCAGACTCAAAGTTTTTCACAAACATTGTCCTGTACACCAAGTGATTTTTTGCCGTGATGTGTCTAGCAACTTGTTGCCCGACCTGTGCAGAAAAAGTGATTTGTTGCTGCAATGTCTTGTATCAACATGTCACCTAGTGTGTTCTAACCTCAAATCATAACATCAGTCATAATCAGCAGTGGACCTTGCATATGTTAGCTAGTCTAAGTGGTAAGAGGTTGTTTCACCCGAACGTTGATTCACCTAAAGTCAGGTTGCCCTGGTGTAAGTTGATGCTTTCATATTATTTATTTGTTGGTCTTTTAAACCTGTTAACAGATGGACTAAGAGTGAAAGGACAGTGAATGCACATATGGGTCAACAGCCTGCTCCAGTGTAAACTTCACACATAATATCTCAAAAATCGGCATAGCAATCGTTGCTATGGCTGAGTTACATGTCAACTTTAGTATTATATACACATTCATTCAGTATATCAAATTTGGTCACTAAGACTGTTCAGATCAATGGACCTTTCTTAGAAACCGGGAAAGGAAAGCAAGCTTAACTGAACTCAAAGATGTCTCTTGTGAACTGTTTTGTGGTCTGTAGAGTGTTGTTTGTCACCATTTTGACATGACAAATTTTGATTTCCAGGAACTAAGGAGGAGAAGAAATGAAGTCACTGTTGAGCTTAGAAAGGTTTGAAGGCTTGAGTGTTTTTGGAATTAAAATTATTATTTGAAGGGATTATGTTTTATCATTGGTGCATCAAATTACTGCGCATGTACATGTCTTAAGTCCCTTGTTCTTTCTTTTTGTTTTATACTAGGCCAAAAGAGAGGACACTGTCCAAAAGAAAAGAAATGTCCCTCAAGACATTGTGGATGAAAAAGATGACAGTTTACAAGTAAGACTTTGTTAACAAGTCAACAAGCATCATCTAGCCATTTCCTCCTTCCAGGTGTCTTTGTGTATTAGTGTCATACAAGTTGCATAAACTTTCTACATCACCCTTCATATGGCTGCTATGCAAGTAGCTGTAATTGATGTATAATAAGCTGTCTTTATTTTAGTATTTTTAAGTGGAGCCATTTCTTTTGATAATTCTACATCAGAGTCTTGCTCCTTTCTCCTTCCTGTTGTTGTCTTACGTGTATGTTTGTCTTTATGTTGTTTTACTTCACAGGGAAAGAACCTTCAGAGTATTGTCTTGGTAAGTGAACAAAATTCACACCTGAGCAATTTGAACTGTATTTTTAAACAGGACCTACAACTTTACTCGAACCCACTCTTGATGCTTAAATTACCCTTATCTCGTGTGTGGAACTGTATCATTTCTGCAAATATTTACTGCTAGTGATCAATGTCATCACTTCTTAAATTGACTTTGACTGACAACTTGTACAGGTTGAAAACATCTTCCAAAGCATGTCCAAGTAAAAGCAATTTTGCCCAACACTCCAGAGATGCATGTACAGTGTAACAGCCTGTTCCAGGTGTTCAGAAAATGTGGTTGCACTTTTGTTTATATTTTTTGAAAAAGGTTGCTCTTCATTTTTCTGTATTTCTAAAGACTGAGGAGAGCTGGGAAAATAAAAAGACACGGAAAAAATGAATCTGAATGGGAACTGGAAAAATAAAAGGAAGTAGCAGAAATGAATCTGAAGCTTCTTCTATTTTGCAACCACAGTATGCAAACAAACTGCCAGGTTGGATGATGACAAGTATCCACAAACAACTGAACACCTGGAGAAAAGCCGTTAAGAGACTTTTGTCAAACCCGCTGGATTCTCATTTCAGTTTGTCTTGTATACAGGGCTTCTGATATTTCGCGCAGTCGCGGACCAGCGAAATCCCGCGAAATACCGCGAAATCCGCCAGAAATATTTCCAAATACATGTCGGCAAAACATATTTAATATATACTTATCTTGGCTTTTAGACCTGTTTTATTCACCCCAAACGTCCAAATTCATCTTGAAACTGCAACACGTAAACAACGTCCCAAAACTACCAGGCATTCTTAGATTAATGTTGCGAAAAACTGGGCACTAACCATAATGATAATAGCTTTAGCATTCGGTCATTTCTCGAGCGAACTGTTGTTGAAAGAGCAAATGATTATCCCTGTTAAAAAAAAGTTAAACAACGCTGCTCATATCGACGCAAAATTGATCGATTTTAGCGAAATTTGCCAAAAAAAATCCGGCGAAATCGACTGTTTTTTACTGATTGTTTCTTGGCGAAGTTCCCCCCCCCCCCCCCCGAAATTTCCCGTGAAATCGGCCGATTTTTCTAAGAACTTGCCCCTGAAAATCCTTCAAAATTTGACTTTTTTCCGCTAAAATCCCACGAAATCGGCCAATTTTTCTGCGAATTTTGACTTTCTCCCGTAAATATCACGCAAAATCGGCCGATTTTTCCGCGAATTTTGACTTTTTTCCCGCGAAAATCCCGCGAAATCAGCCAATTTTTCCGCGAATTTGCCCTTGAAAATCCCGCGAAATTTTTCTTTTTTTTCCGCAAAATATCAGAAGCCCTGTGTGTATATGCTAGTTAAACAAGCAAGAATTTGACATTAGATCAGCAGTCATTTGAGTCCTTCTTTCACGCATTCTTTCAATGTTAATTTACATGTACCATCATTGATCTGTGTGCAGTGGTAGTGTAACTGTGCTCTTTTTCACTCCTGTAGAATGCAAGCAGCCAAGATCCAACAGAGCAGCTTGGTGCTGTACAAGCAGCCAGGTTAGTCATAGAATTCTGGTCTCCTGATTTCTTGTGGAGAATATCACTGAGCTGTAGAAGCTCAAGTGTGGTGTTCTTGTATACCAAAGTTAGTAGCTGAGACCTTAGTGTATGTGTAGGTGGACGAGTTACCCATGGTTAATGAGGTATTCTACTCCTAATTTTGTGATACTATTTAGCATTTCAATGCTCTCTTTCTTTCTTATGCAGTTAGAATAATATTATGTCTTTGTAAAAGCAAGTCTATGATTATTATGTTTTCCTATCTTGTGAGACAATAACGGAAGTCAAAACATGCTTGTTTATACTAGAGTAGAATTTTGTACCCAGTAATGTTCTGGTTGCTATATGTGGCCAACTTCATCTGCATTGTGTTTGCTTTTCTTTTCGTTTCACCTGACACTCTTTGTTGCTTATGCTGTAGTTCTGTACTTTATATTTTATTTTCCAGAAAACTGCTCTCAAAAGATCGTAATCCACCTATTGATGAGCTAATTGAGTAAGTATAACAACTTTCAAGTTTGCCAGACTTTAGAAAATAAGAACTTGTTTCAAATTTTAGGCTAAACAAGTTCCTGTATAGATAGGTTTAACTGGCAAATATAAACCCAAAAAGTTCTTAAAAACCAGGTTCTCAGTCACAGGTTTTCACTGTGTATTGCTGTTTTTTGCAGGTCGGGCATACTTCCAGTGCTTGTGAAATGCTTGGAAAGAGAAGACAAGTGAGTAAAAATTACCAAGAGACTGTTACATGTAAACTCATCAAGATGAGGTTGCATTTCAGTGCCCTAGTGGAAACACATAAGAGTCAAACACAACATATCCGGGGCAACCAGTGAGCACCAGTGGCACTGTCATACTGACCAAATAGATCAGTGGAATATGAACATATATAATACAATCATACCTTTCTGAAAGTGAGGGAGGGATGGGGAAAAAATTAGCAAAAGGCAGCTTTGACTCAAAAGGTACCTAATTGCACAGCGAATCTCAGCAACTTGAGTGAGCCACCTCAATCGAAACCGCCTTGCAGCCTTGTTTCAAGTTGAACCCATTCACCCTTGGAAACTTTGCGGAAAAACGAGTTTTGAAGCTAGTCAAGTGATTTTCTGGTCACTGTTTTGCTATAAAGAGCTAAAACTCACCACAAAGCCATTTACAGGTCATACACTTCATGGCCTTCTGATTCAGATGGCCAAGCTATTAGCTTGTAAAGTTCAAGCATGCGCAGGAAGCAAAATTTTGGGGTTTAAAAGTGACACAGCAGTCTTGACTTTTACTTTTTGCTCTCTCTCCTCCCCTTGTTTTTCACTTTTCTCACCTCATTTTGTTTCTCTTTTGCTGGGGATTTAGTAGGCTTCATGTTGGTGGGAAAAGTTTTTGCGAAGGCTTGTAGGATCTTTAATATGATCAGAGGAAAGGAAAGGTTGGTCGGTAGTGGAACAAGATTTTCATGGAAATTTTCAGGTCAATGTTTCATGGTTTTTTGCCTTTTTCTTTGGTGCCCTTGACTGAACCATGCTCATTCTGGTATGGTTTGAAAGATCTCTTCTCTCTGCACAAGGTAACGGACAAAGTTGTCCTTGAACAATAAAACTGATTTCAGCACAAGTGGAAGAAGGGACGTGGATCCGCATGTGCAGTTACGGGCTGTTCAGGAACCAATGGGTTAACTTCGCCTAAATTACCCTTAGCCACATTTGATATTAGGATGTACATGATGTCGTAGTTGAAAAAATATATTATTATTGATTTGTCATCTGATATCACTTGCTTTGTTACTCTCTTTTTTTTTACAGTCCCTCTCTTCAGTTCGAAGCAGCATGGGCATTAACAAACATTGCATCTGGTACCTCGGAGCAAACAAACGCTGTCGTCAAGGCTGGTAGGCAGGATCAAATCTCAGTTTTTAAAGAATTTTATTTTGGGTGATCTCTTCTCTGTGTCCTTGTCAGGGAGGGCAGGGTAGGTGTCAGACCTCAGAACCTTTGTCCTTTTTAGAGGTGTAGCATGACCCCTGGGCTGTTGAATTTTTTTCCCTCATCATGACAAAAGTTTGACAAGGTTATTTACCCTCTTTCTCCTTGTCCATTTGAAGTTTTTGTGATACTGTGAACAGACATGGTTAGTTTGCAGATTGCCGGACTGATCATGATTTTTTGCAAACAGTCTGACCTTCCATGACAATATTCTATTTCAAATAACTTTGTCATCTCAACTTTGTACATGTATGGTGTGATTTAAAAGCTAAATGATATTTTGGAACAAAAGCGCTGTGTATCTTCAGAGTTAGATTTCTTTTATCTAACCCTTCGCAAAATTTAGACTGGGACATAAACTGCCGCCTGGTTAGCTCAGTTGGGAGAGCGCCGGTCTGCTGAGCGGGAGGTCCCGGGATCAAACCCCAGCCGGACCAACAATCAGGGTCTTTAAATAACTGAGGAAAAAGTGCTGCCTTTGTAATAACATCTGCAAATGGTTAGACTTTCTAGTCTTCTCGGATAAGGACGATAAACCGTAGGCCCTGTCTCACAAGCCCTTGCACATGTAATAAATCTGTGGGACGTTAAAGAACCCACACACTCTTCGTAAAGAGTAGGGCACGTAGTGCCCAGTGTAGTGGTCTATCTCACTTTCACACTCATGTATGGGGGCATCATCACTCATTCCTTCAGTACTTGTAAACTGCACCTTAAGCAGTCTGGCAAAGTCCCCCAACCAGTGTTGTAAATTATCCCTGAAAAGCCCTGTGGGGAGTGGATAATAAGATATTTACAATATTTACATTCAAGTAACAACTAATGTTCACAAAAGTAATATTATTATTATTGAGGTTTTTCGGTATAGTGAGATCTGTTTGCATAAATTTTGTCTCTTAAAAAGGTTATAGAAAAAAAATGTCCTTGAACCAGTAAATCAGGGTTTCATTTTCACGCTTCTATGTGATTAAGCCGCATTAAATGTTATATTTGCTTGCAGATGCTGTCAAGCATTTTATGAAGTTACTGCAATCACCACATCAGAATGTCTGTGAACAAGCTGTCTGGGCTCTGGGGAACATAATTGGTAAGAATTTATCTGTGCTAAGTTGTACTGTAACTCCCAGGCTTCTTAATGACTGCTGCCAGGTAAACGGCAATGACATTTACCATAGGAAGTTTTGTATAATGTACACCTAATTTTGAGTGCTTGAAATCGTGGCTGCTGCTATGTGTAAGATCATATGCTTCAGATGGTACAAACTGCCTGGTTTTGGTTCAGAAACAGAAAATGACCATTTAAGCATTTTACATTTTTTGTGTAAACATTCTGAAAACTAATATACCAAAAAATGTTTTAAAACTCTGCATGTTAATACTTAACGGTATCATATGTAAAATGTGTTAATCCAGAAAATACCATATCCGTACTTGCACACAGAGGGTTGGACTATGTTTGAATCACTTTCCACCCCAAATGTACAATATAAAGGTGTCTTGTTCATGTTCCCAGTGAAAATGGGAAACACGCATTGCAAGTAGCAATCAGAGAGTAAGCTACTTGCTTTTTACGTTAATATACAGCAGTGGAAGTTTCCAACGTTCAACAATGCAAATAGCCATCTCTGTCAAGAAAGATTGTTTAGAACCAGAAATTAATTTATCAAGCATGGCAACGTGACATCACATTTTTCCTCTCTATGAAGTCTGGAAAATTTTGTTGAAGATTGACTTTGTTATTTCACTATAGGTGATGGTCCTGGGCTAAGAGATTTTGTCATTCGTCATGGTGTGGTGGGACCATTGCTTAAGTTTGTCAATCCTAATGTTCCTGTAAGTATCTCTCTTTTAGTGGCCTTGTGATTATGGTCAGCCAAGTGCTTACATGTATACAGTATTTCCTCAAATATGCGGGGTGTTTTATAATCCCATTAAATTAAAAAAATTATCACATGAAATAAACTGTACATTGGCTTTTTAAGCGTTCCAAATTTGGTTCCCTTATTGATTTTCAGAGCTTGAATCTTCACCTATCAGTTTTGCTGGATCAGATTCCACTTCAACATGAGAGGGAGGGGATAAAAGAAAGCAAAGATGATGGAAGGGGTTAGGGGGGGGCATTGTTCGAGAAAGTCCTTTTTATTAAAATATTTCCTTCAAAGGGGGGTGATTATTTGAGCGAAGCGATTAATTGAGGGACGGCTATTATTCAATGAAAATTGATATATTATTGGTTGACTCATGATTTACACCATGTAAGTGTTTATTTTATGATAATTGTGACTGTTCATCTATTTCTCATTGAACTGTACAGTAATAAACAAAAGCAAAAATCATTGCGATGATTTCCTGTATATTCACATATCTGAAATGAAAGGAGTTGGTAAATTCTTTAATTTGGGGGGTTGTGATTCCACTGACAGTACTCTCAAGCTACAATGAGTGATACTTTGATTTTAACAATGCGATGGTGGGGCTCATGATGCCTCAAATGGTTTCATAAAGCCTTTAAAAACCAGGGTTATGATTCCTGTGCCTGACAAAATGATGTGATGACTTGGTGAAGCCTGGACAAACCAAGGTTATGATTCCTCAAGCACATAAAATCATTACTGAAATTACAATTGGTTATTTGACTATGCCTTTTCCTGTGTGTGCAGATAAGCTTCTTGAGAAATGTGACGTGGGTGATAGTAAATCTGTGTAGAAATAAAGAGCCCCCTCCACCTATGGCAACTATTCAAGAGGTAAGTTGAACAGCAGGCTTTGCAGGGTTCTCCAGATTTTCCAGCAATCAGTGAATCGTCACAGAAGATAACTCTTTTAAGAGTGATAATATATCGGTCGTATTGGTTTGCAACACCTTGTTGGGTGAAAGCAAACATCATATGAAATAAAGCAAATATAGGTAAATAAATGTGCTTTCCTTATGGCTAGAATTCTTTCCCTAGTCACTCAGCATGCTCTGAAATTCACTTTTCGATGCCCCCAGAATTAAAATTTTCTCCAGGAAAGCTAGACCCCCCAATAGAGTTGGTGGTGGATGATGGGGAGGGGAGGGTGATTCACCCCTCAAACCCTGTCTTAGAAAGTTACACGGTTCCTTGATAAAGCCTTCCACAATAATAGTGATGTTACTTCCTAAGACTGTATGTAAACAAATGGTCCCAATAAGTAAGAGTTTCAAGTTACAGAAGGGTCAAGTTACTGCTTTTATATTTTTAAAATAACACTTTTCTACACAGTGAGGGTGTCCAACAGGGTTTTGTCCAAAAACTGTGTTAATCTCTAAACAACTTGCATTTGTGAATTTTATTAGTGCCATTCTAACAACCTGTTATTGGGTTAAAGATATTTCATTACTGTTCTTGGTTTTGTACACCTGTAGGTCCTTCCGGCACTCGCTCTTCTTATTCACCACCAAGATCTAAATGTACGTAAACATTCCTGAAATGTTATGATGATATTAGGCATGTGAATACAGTCAAACCTGTCAAAAGTAGGTTGAGTTTAATCGTCCGGGTGAACTTAGTCCTGAATAGGACTGTTGTTGTTGACAGTGATTGACGTTTTGACAACTTGTGCAGTAGTCATCTTCAGAGTCAAAGTGAGGTGTATCACGTCAGTTGATGGTATTATACTCGCCGGGTTAATGATCTGATTGGTCAATTACGTCATGATGTTATTGGTCGTCTGTCAGTTAAGCTGTGATGTTATTGGCTATGAAGACTCGTAGTCAGTAATTGGTGCGTTTCGATCCGTCTATTGTCACAGTTAAACAGTCGTCTATTGTTAGTCAAAATGTCAGTTCTCCAGTCGTTCTCTCGTCAAACCTGTAATAAGCAGTCACTCTTGGAGAATGGCTTACTCAATTACGGTCGTTTTGCCTGACAGGCATTTGCCACACCCTAAATTTTTATAATATCCACAAATTCTTGAATAGTTATCCAAAAGAAGGTGCAATATTTCAGAACCCCATACACGTATGACTTGTATTCAAAAATTTCACTTATTTTTATTAAATACTTCTAATATTTTCACATGACTAAAATTTACAAAAAAAAAAAAGCCCAAATTAGCCTCCGGTACCACCTTAAGTCGATTCGCCCAGTAGCATACAACACTCTACAACATGGTGAACATACATCTTCGAGATGTTATTTTGTTAACCTTGGATTCAACATGTGCAGTCACTGTCTTTCCATCCTTATTCCTTTTTTAAAGGCTTAAAGAACGACAAATACGCATCGGGCGAATCGACTTAATGTGCAAACTGCTGTCAGGCGAATCGACCTGTGGGCGAAACGACCTGATACCGGCTGACTGACCCCTTAATACAGGTTGACCGTTAAATACAGGACTGACAAAGTTAAAAACTACTCAAGAAAATGAGGATGATGAAAGAGCGAAATATCTATTGCACGACAAATTGATCTCAAAGTTTTCTAGCTCTTCTTGTGTCAAAAGAAAGGAAGTAAGAGACCACTGAACGCCATGCACTGACAGTGTATCTGTTGGACTAGTATGGTGCATCTTGTTAGACTGCAAAACAGTCGGTTATTTCCTCAAAATCAGTAAAGAAAAGCGGTAAGGCGTGTAAGGTAAAGCGTGGCGTTAGAGTCTTACGCGCGCATAGCATCTCTACCCAGTCTCGCTCTCTGTTTTCAGCCTCGTTCCAGACCTTTTGTTTGACTGCTCGCGCGTACTTGAATACACAAAAATACGGACTGTTTTGCAGTCTAGCATCTTGTTAAAGTGACCATTTAATAGAGATGAAGACAATAAAAAATAATTTGTTGGGACCTCGGAAAAGGTGACCGTGACTTCTTAATACAGGTCACGTTTTACAGTAATTAAGTGAAATGATTTCTAGGACTTCAGCAAGTGGCCTCTTTTACAGGTAGTCTTGTTTAGTGCTAAAACCTGCAAATGAAAAAGGCCGTTTTTGATACAATTATAACAGGTTCCTTTTTAATAGGCTTCAGTAATTCCATTCTGGAAATACTCTGGTGCGCTAATGAAACTCAAAATTTTGTAACATCCTTTTTCAGATTTTAGTTGACACAGTGTGGGCATTGTCTTACTTGACTGATGGGGGTAATAATCAAATTCAGGTATGCTTTTAGCGGTGTTACTTTTAGTTTTAGTTTTTCGCGTTCGTCGGAACGCATCCTAATCTTGGTGTTCCTGTTGTACGAGGCCACAAATTTTCGAGGTACCGCGGGTGACTGCCGATAAGCCGCTCCTATCAGGGGTGTCTCTGCCGGGAAACTGGACTCCTTTGGACTCGATTTCGTTTCCGTAAGAGACGAACGTGGATCCGTAATCAATGATTACATCTACTAACTATGCCTCTAATTTTAGGAATTAAAGGGCTGTGTCACGCCTGTCTAGTTTATGTTGTTAAGATTGCCAATTACGCTTACTTGTGCACTATAAAATCCAGCGTTAAAGAAGAAATTACCGTCGGTTGCATCTAAGCGTGGACGCGAGACAAAAAACATGTTCTAATAGGGGGCCATACATTACATGTTTTGTGGGCAAACATTTGAAGTCTTGACAGCTGTTAAAGCAAACTGTCGCGCCAAAGGTAAGTTGTTTACACGTTTTTGATCAGCACGTCCAGCCCCTATTTCATTTTTCTCAACTTTCAGGCACATTTTTTCGCTCAGAAACAGAACGCTTGCCTCCAGAAATTATTCTTAACGTCTAAAAATTCTTACAAAGAATATTTTGTTGAAGGAAAACAAATCAAGTCGACAACAGCCGCCTACTCCAAACTTGGAATGTTTGGCGCCAAAACATGTCATGTTTGCACCCAATTAGAACATGTTTTTTTCCTCTCGTGTACGCGCTTAAATGCAACCGAGGGTAGTTGTAAATGATAAAATCACAGCTTCTTGTACTTTCCAAACATAGGTCTATCAAACGTTACAAACAACAAAATCGTTAGGCTTACAAGTTTTCAGAGACCCACAGTTTCAGTGCGTTTTAAACGTCTTCAAGTTTGTCCGTCCGTTCCTTCTTTTATATTCGCTGTGCTATGAATATCTTCTTTTAATGTTCTGAGCGATTATTTTTATGTTTCACTCAATTTGTTGCAGTTCCTACTGTTAGAACTTAGGTAAAATTCGTGACGCAGCTCGTTTAAAACTTGGTCTAGTAATATTAACTACATGTACACTTAGATCCAATTGCAAGACTATTTTTGTTTACAAGTGGATATTATTTTGCAGGTTGTTATTGAAAGTGGAGTGGTACCTCATCTTATACCCCTGCTAAGTCACGTTGAAATTAAACTGCAGGTAAATGATTTTGCTCAGATCTTGTTGGCTGAATGAGTCCAGCTAAAAATCATGTTGTTCGGGCTGTTCATTTAACTTAGCTCCTTCTAGCTTTTTGTGTCTGTAAGAGTGCTTCTTCCTAGACTGCAAGCAGTTGCACGAGGGTCATTTGCGTGTCTCGTGCGTTTTGCTCGACAGACCAAGAGAAAAGAGAGACTGCTGGTCGTCTAGTTTCTTCCCTCAACCACCATTGAATCCAGACTGGATTTCTCTGTTTCCTCCAAAATGGTCAGAGTTAGTCTTTGCCCCTACTTTTCGTGTCCTGTGGTATAGTTTGAACACCAAGAGTCCAGGACTGGAAGAATTCCTTTGTACACATGGAACATCGTGCCCAGTAGTCTGTCAAAAGGGTTTGGTGCACAAAATCCCAATCCTCGCTCCTGAATATTTTAATTCTGTCTTAGTGGATTCCAGTCTTTGCCCCTACTTATTCACTTCCTCTACGGTTCAAATATCTGTTCACACTGTAACAAAGTATGTCACAGAATCTATCTGATGGAGCGATTTTCGTATGACCTTCAAAAATGGTTTCAGTAAGTGTTCGTTGTTTGTTTTATAAGCCAATGGATGAAAAGATCAAAACATGGACTCTTCATTTTCCCGCCAAAGAAAACCCTAATATGGAGAAGGCATTGTTCGATTAGCCAATCTTGTTGCAGTATGACGTCAAAGCGAAGTATCGGTTGATTTCTAGAAAGTTCTTCGGGCATGAAGTTTTTTCACCCAAGCGTTCGCTTAACCAACCAAAAGCCACGTGCGTTTGTATCCGTTCGACAAACCAATCAAATCGCTCTATTTCTGTTTTGTTTGTGCGTTTTCATTTCAAGGTCATACGAAAATCGCTCTATGTGACTCCTCTCTTTCGAAATCGGTGCGGCGTAGCATCATACCTCTATATAAATTGCTTCTAAATCACATATGTGAACAGACGCCCAATCCGGTATGGTTTGGGCATAACCTTACAAAAGGCCGTGCCATTTTCAATGGTTAAAATTTCAAGAAGTTTTGGGGATCAGCACGATGTACCCTAGTGAAAGCTAACACCTCTGGCCTTTTATCTTTTAAAAACTGTCACTTTTTTCCTGAATTTGTCCAGCACACCTTGACCCCACCCTGTTTGTTTCTGTACACAGAAAATAGGGAATTTAAGATCCGAGGACACGACGGCAGCGAAAACGTCGCTTAAAAAGTGAACTTGCTTTTTTTCAGTCTTCATCGCGACTATTCCTACCCACTTACTTTGTCAAATGTAGGTGAACCCCTCAGGAGTCAGTGAATTCCTAAGAACCATGTCCAAGTTTAAAATTTCGTCGACGGTTGTTTACGTCCTCCATAAAACGTTCAATTACGCATTTTCACGCCGTAGTCGTCCAAAACGGCAACGAGATGTACAAAAAAAGCGTGATGCACGAGCAAAGTTGTTGTTTTGCTAATTAAACCTATTGCTCTTCTTGACGTTCTCGTTGCCGTCGCGTCGTCGGATCTTAAAGTCCCTAATTAACCTGCATGGCAGACGTTAATATAGGAAGGGGAAGGAAGAATTCGGGCATACGAGGAGGGGTTTCCTTTTTCCCTCTCCCCGCATGCCTCTCGCGCTCTCGCGCGCTCAAATTCCCCCTGCCCCGCCCCGCCCCCTTTCCCATTCAACACCTGCCACGCGGGCTAATAGAAAATGGACGTTACAGTTCGCTGGCTGGAGTGAGTCTGGAGTCATTTGGGGGGAAAAGTGCGTTGAATTGCAATGAATCTTTGATTTGTAAGGTTTTTACTTTTTACATTTTTTTACTTGTTTTACAGACAGCAGCTCTTCGAGCAGTTGGTAACATTGTCACTGGAACAGACGAACAGACACAAGTAAGCAAAGCCCATGTTACATTGTAACTAACTAAGTTGACTACAATAGTGCGTAAATTATTTTAGCGCTGGCGGCTCTGCGCCAACATTTTCTCCGAACTTACATGTGTGACATCTCTTAATATTCTAAATTTCATTTTGTAAAATCATAGCAGAAAGGTGTTGAAGTTTGTAAATTAAACAATGTACAGGGTAGTGAGTAGCTGGTCTTCACGTGGTAGTGTAGTCACTCAAAATCGACACTAATAATGTAGAAATGTGATTTTAGGGTCTTTCTTGGGGGGCTGGGGAGGTGGGGGGTATTAAAGGTTTTAAGGAAGAATGACAGTTGCCAGCATTTCTATACAAAAATATAATATAATTGAAATTATTTCATTTAGTTTGGTTTGTTTATGTTTTTGGTTTGTTGCCTCTTTGTATTGTTTTCAGGTTGTGTTGGATCATGGGGCCCTTCGTCACTTTCCAGCGTTACTTAATCACCATAAAGAGAAAGTTAAAAAGGTCAGCTTTCAAAAACTGTCCTCGTATACTTGTACTTTGTTACCATGATCACGGAAAAGTCAGGAAATTTTGTTGTTCTTATTAGTGACAACCTTGTTGAAGGCAAGAAATGTATGTATTTGTTGTTTTAAAAAGCGCAAGAGCTACGTGCAAACGGACGGAATTACTCGCAACATCGTTGGCCCAACAATGTTGGAAGTTGTTGCGTCCGTGTTGGTAGTGGTGGGCAAACGGATCCAACAACTCCCAGCAATGTTGGGACCTGCGGTGCATCGTGGGAAGGATACAACCCAGAAGACTTTGGAGACCATGTGTAACGCGGGTTCGTAGCCCCAACAATGTTGGAAAAGCTGTGCAAACGAATCCAATATTGTTGTGCTACGCTTGGTGATCACGGAACAAAAGAAATTTTGGAAGTTGTTGGTTCAATAGGCCGACCGGTTTCAACAACTCCCAACAACACGCAACAACATACAACAGGGTGTGCAAACGGACGCATTTGCAACATTCAACAATGGGGGTTGTTGGCCAACAGTGTCCTTATTTTACGTTAGTATCTCAAAATATTTATCGTCTAATGAACAAACTTGAGGCCGATGGTGTACTCATTTAACTCCCCCGTCCCCCACCCCAACCCCCTCTCTCTCCAGGTACGTAAAGCTAAATGGAAAGAAAAAAGTCGAAACAAGGATTTTACATTAGTTTGTGTGTGTGTGTGTTTTTTTTTCTGTGTGTCACAGGAAGCAGTTTGGTTTCTATCCAACATCACCGCTGGCAATCAGGCTCAAGTACAGGTAAAAATCAGCCAAGTTTGTCTCTCTCTTGTTTTGCTCGTTCAGGATGAGACGGGACGTAAAATAAACCATTCCGACTTTCGAAAGGAAAAGGGTTATAGACCCTGGTGGTCTGGACTGCTTTAGCTTGTGTCCTATGTTGCTCGCGGAAAATATACATCAAAGGTTATTTTCCTTCAAAATGATTAAAGTAGTCGTCTGCAAGCAGGCTGGGTCATGTTTCAAGTCAAGTAGCGTTTTTGCCAGGTTTGGCCCAGCTCAAAAAATGAATAAATAAATACATTTTGTATCAAGTTTTCATTGTGTTCAAACAGAAGAAAGATACATGTAGGAAACGCAACATTTTCCATGGTTTTCATTGGTTTATTTGATATCGTTGTTAGAAAAATTCCCATTTCAAGGACCATCAATGAAATGTTTCTTTTAACCCCGTTTGTATCATCTACCAATGAATAAGGTAAAGTAAAACTTGATTTTAACAGAGTGGCCCATTCACCTCAACGGCTGGTCCACATCTGGGGTCCTGAAAGATGAGTGAATGAATCATTAAATTAATGGTCTTTTTTTCTTTTGCAGGAAATCATCGATGCTGGCCTTGTTCCACTTATTATTCAGACTTTAGAAAATGTAAGTACTTTTTTGTGTGATAGTGAGTCACTGTGGTAGCTAACACTACAGCTTTCGCTGCATCATACATAAGCTCCTTTAGAAATTGCTTCTGCGGTAGCTCACTGTCAGTCAATTGTGTAGAAATGTAGTATAGTTCTCTAACTTTGAGTCTGTGGATGAAGTACTCAAATGAAACCTCTTCAGTTGTACTTTCAAATGGTGCTATTTTATAGTGTGTAGTTCTAACTTTGAGTGGGTGCATGAACCCTCTGTTTTGACTATTCAAATCGAATGTCCCGTTTATTATTTAGCTGCCTGTGCCAACAGGCAACGCCCAATCAAGAAATGAGTTTTATCGTTGTTGAAAAAAGACAAAATGGCAGATGAATCTCCCGTAAGGCATTGCGTATCTCATTCCCCCTGCAGTGGGGCCGACTTTTCAGGGGAGGTGATGGGCCATCTCAGATAAAATATCTGGCGAACAGAACGGAAACAACACTCTTGCGTGGAGTTATAAGTCCTATACTTACACCGAAATAAAATAGGAATAAAATGTGACAACTTAGTCAGCCTAAAGTTGCCCTGCCACTGTAATTGTAATTGTAATTTGTTTACCCACAGAGCACTTAGGAGTTCCTAAGAACTCGTCGAAACGCGTCCGTGCGTTCCAGATCGAATTACAATTTGGAAGTGTTGGTTTTTAAGGAGAGGGGAAAGCCAGAGTACCCGGACAAAAGCCTCTGGGAGACATAGGGCTTAGACGCCAAGAAAAGTTTAACTTGGCCATGTGTCAGACCTAACTAATGATGAAGGTGGCGCGGAAGAGTGGCGTTTAAGTCAGTTACGTTCGCTACTCTAGTTTGGTACGGCGCACGGCGTTTGTGTGCCGGCACACATTAGGCGTGACGTTTGAACTAGGCCTTAATCGTTCTGATGTTATTAATTTTCAATTATTTTTATCATCTTCATCATTCTTATTATTAATATTGTTATGATTTTATTTTAGGGAGAATTTTTAACCCAAAAAGAGGCAGCGTGGGCGATCAGTAACTTCACAGTCAGTGGAACACCGCAACAGGTGGGCGGGCCAATCATATTATGCTGATTATGGTGCGGGTAATATAGGGGTATATACATCCAAAAATATCCTACAAAACTCTTGGTGTCAATTGACATCCACCAATAGTTAATAAGGTTGTTAAAAGGAGCTATGCTGAGACGCAAAAGCTGTTTTAGTGTTTATCGATAGAAATCGTTCTAAACAACGAATTATGGGCAGCTCCCAACGTGGAGAATAAATTGATGTACTGCTCAGCTTAATTTTTCAAAGGCAGTTTTGTTTTTCAGGGAGTGTAGCTATCCTTGTGAGAATTCTCACGCTACTGCCTCCTTAAGATGGCGTTGTTTTCTTCTCGTCTCTACCTTTGAGCGTTACTCGAGCCGCACTCTTTTCTGTGGATTTGCGCACTGCTGTAAAGCGAGTAAACATAACATGTGTTCTGCAGGCCGGGTTAGAAATTAAGATAATTGATAATAAACGGTTTGCTTGGAGACCTGGCTTGCCAACTCAATTGGTTAAAGCACTCCGCCGTTTTCGCAGAGCTCAGGGTTCGAATCTAGTCTGCTACACAGCCGTTTTTAGTGTCGTCACGCAATGCTCCTCCCCACTAACTTAGTGGGGAGGAGCGTTGCGTGACGACACTAAAAATGGCTGCGTAGCAGACTAGGTTCGAATCCCGCCAAGCTTGAATTTTTCAGGCCTCCTTTTGGCAACTGCATTAGTTGCTTCTTTAACTGTGGTGATCTTTTTTGCATCCACTTCTTCACCCCGCAGTTATAATATTATAAAATTCATATACTCATCATTTCAATGTATAAACTCTTGTTTAAAAGAGTTTTTGAGAGGTCCCCGTGGTTTCATGCCGGGATCACTTTTTGACCTTGTTTTACACGTTTATGCTTCGTAGGTTGGGGTCCTTGTTGAATGCGGTGCGATTGCTCCGTTCTGCAAGTTACTCGAGTGTATGGACACTCAGGTAATCTTTTCGTTTTCACCTTTTTTACGCCCGCATCGAACTGTCAATTTATATTTCATTTAGGAAACAAAATTTCGAGGGAATTATTCGCTGAACGACTCCCTGTAAAATTATTCTTGAAGTAACGTTTCTTGACCTTGACCATTAAAGTTATTATATTTATGAGTTGTTCTCCTTATATTTACGAAATACTGGCGTATATATCTCGTGCGGCCTTCTTTGCAAGCATTAAGCATATCCCGAAAACGTATTATCGACCGTTATACGTTTTTTGAGTTTTAATTTTACGACATGTTCTAATGACAGCAGAAAGAAAGAAAAGAAGCGGGAAACATATATACTTTAAAATTCGCTCAGTGCTAGGCGTTTCGCGAGTTAATGTGTGTCACTCTGAATCACAAAGCAGGTTATTTGAAAAAAGTAATAATAAAACAAGGCTTTAAAAAATTCTTTTTAACAGGTTATTCAGATTGTACTGGATGGCATCAATAATATTTTAAAGGTAGGTGCACATTCCCTTGTTTTCACATTGGCTTCTGTCCAGACGGTACCTTGCTTTGTCTTATGTTCATAATTCATGACGCGCACGATTTTTCTGGAAACGTTTTGAGATCATGTGTGTGACTTGTAGTTGCAGGTCCGAGTTAAGAGATGCCAGAAGGGGCTGTTATTTAAAGGCGCAAATAGTCTACCAGTGTTTGTCACTTTTGACATTTAAACTGACAGTCAAGAGCATTGTCCTCCGAACTTAAACAGAGCTAACCTCAAATATTTACTCACAATACACTTAGTACTGTGTTTATGTCATGTTTTTTCGCAAGGTGATGCATTCGATATTAAAAAGATGCCTTCTTCAGTTTTTTTTTGTATGCCACGAGCAACGGAGAAGCTTGTAGGAAGTATTTTATTTTATACAATACCTACGCCACAACCAACAATACTTTCACCGGTTACCGCTCGTTTCGATACAAGTTGATGCGGGCGTTTTGTAAATAGTTTCATGTCCTTGGAATATTCGAATACTCACACCAAATGTTTTTCTTGTTCACGCGCAAGCTATACTTGAAGTGATCAAAATTCTTGTTATTTCCAATGCATCGCAACGACTTGTATCGAAACGACCGGTTTCCCTTTCGCCACCATCAACAATATCACTCCCCCATGTCTTTTTACAGCTATTTCGAGAAAGGTTGTCGAATAAAGTGCACTCGACAACCCCGAAAGGTATTGTGGGTGGTTTTGAGTTCACTGTTTTTCAAAGAAATAAAAGTAGGTTTGACAGCTACAGTGTTAGGAACTGTGTATTGACCATATTGCATATTACCTTTTGGGATTGTCGCGTGCACATTTTTTCCGACAATCTTTCTCGAAACAGCTGTATATAGTCGAACCTCGATGTAGCGAACGTTAAAACGAACGATATTCTGTACTCCAGTTATAGTGGAAAGAACCTCGATAACGAAATCTCGTTATAGCGAACTAATTTGGCCAGTCCCTTGGCCCTTCGTTATATCGAGCTTCCACTGTTCGTACAAACCTCTCCTCATTCTCTGATTTGTATTTTGTTGCAGATGGCTGGTGAAAGATCAGAAGCCATTGCTACTATCATCGAGGAAGCTGGAGGTTTTTAGACTATTTTTACCTCTTTGAATTTACATTAACCTTAATGAATCCCTTCACACTCAAGATTGCCGAGGACCAATTTACGAAAAACGTCAAATTTGATTTGGTAAGGTATATGAAAAGATATTTAACCGATCGGGCTATTAATTGAAAGAAAAACAACAGCAAAATTATTGTATTTTATTCAAAAGAAAGGAACAAAAATTCTTCCACCCCCAAGTAAAGGGCTAGTCGTGGCGGGGGGAAGACGAAATATCAACAAGATATGATTTTGTCCACAGACTCAAGAGTTAGAACTTCATGACATTGCGTTTTCTCCCAGCATGAATGTTAGTACATCATCAAGAGAACTGGTTTTGAGAATTAATAGATCATTTTCGATATATTCATACTTGGCTCCCAGGCTTGACTTGGACTGTCCTCCTCCTTACATGACCGTTTTCTGTTGCGTGAAATGGCTCCCCGGTTGTTGAAATGAAACAAATGATAGCCCAGCCTTACAAAGAGGCAAAGGTTTGTCTTTGTGAGAAAAGGTCCTCCTCTTGAGTGTGTTTTTACCCTTTGAACCCTAAGATCAAAATTGAGATTCTCATTTACTGTCCCTATACTTTTTCAATAAAGTAATGGGGAGAATTTGTTGAAATATCAATTAGACACATCTTCCCTGATCATGTCCTGACTTCTCATGACCACTCTGTTTTCTAAAGCATTGATATTATCAGGAGAAATTTCATGCTGATCGCTCTTAGGGCTTAAAGGGTTAATAGAGGGCTAGGGCCCATGGAAAGAAGTTGTCTTTGCTTTTGAGTCTGTGGATGAAATCCTACTGTGATCAGCTAAACGCCTTTTATTTTGTAAATAATTCACTAAGCGAATTCAGCAAAAGCTTGGTTTGAAGCAGTCTTGAGAGTGGCAGATTTAAGTTAAGGTTGATTAACAAAATCATTACTTAAGTCCTATTTCACCTAGCCTACGAACGCAGACCTATTCACGGTCATCGCCTCTCTCCACCCGAAAAGAGAGAAGCGAAGACCGAAGTAAGGGCCTGGTTACATGGAGGTGGGGGACCCCAGATAGGCGAGGTAACATCCGGCGGGTCACCCCTGCACCTATCATGTAAAATGAGAGATTATATGGACAGGCGGGTTACCTCACCTACCTTGGGTCCCCCGCCTCCATGTAAACAGGCCCTAAGTCTACGTTTCTCAGGCTATATTTCACCCAGGTCCGAGAACCATGAACTGAATGGGAAGGTGTTTCTCCTTAGGTTTCTAAATTTTCTCAGTCCTCTTCCTAAAAAAGTCCAGAGTTCCCATTGAAAAAATCCCGTAAAAAAAAGACAAAACATCCACGCAAGATTTTTTTCTATGGCGTAAGCACTCCTCCCCTAAATCCGGGGACTTTTATTTGAAACTGTCAATCTTCCCGCGCGTAACGTAATTTCCGGTAAAAATGCCCTTCCGGTTCGCTCTTACAAACAATTCTTTTAGAAAAAAGGCACAAGAAATAATCCTTAACAGAAGGTATATCCTCCTCTCTTTCTTACCCTGTAAGAGTTGTTTGTCCATCAAAAGGGTACCTTTTTGAACAGCCTTGGCGGCTGGTACCCGCCTATTCTAATTGACAGACATTATTTAGCCTGAGGTGGAAAACAACGTGAGTGGAAAAACTGGTATCAACCACGAGATGTGAAACTAAATAAGCTAACAAATCCATCTGCAGTTTATCTCCCTTCCAAACAATCTGTGGCTTTTCTCCCAAAATTGACTAACACGTACAGTCCTGAAATTCCGAGCGCGACTACCACCCTTTCAACCCTTCAGATCAACTTCGATTTTAACCCTTCCTAACCCTTGTTGATCATAGGCCGCTGTAAAAGTTGAATTACTTATGCTTTCTTCTCCTGTTAGGCTTGGACAAGATCGAATCCCTGCAAAACCACGAGAACCAAGAAATCTACAAGCTTGCTTTTGGAATAATTGATAAGTACTTCTCCAATGAGGTATGTGTGTTTTTATCATTAGAGTCATGGTGGTTTGTCTATTGTACGTACGTCCCATGAGTTTATTTATAATTTTTCTTTCAACCACAAAATGCGCCGTGACACTATAATCTCCGTCTTGTTTCCACGAGTTACTTTTTTTATTCTTAAAAGAAATCTATTTTGAACGGCATTCATTCAGTTTGCCCTTGACTGCCTTATGGAGTGTCTTTGCCATCCCTAACATTCAAAATATTTACAAATAATGAAAAGACCTGCGAAAAGCGACTAAGGATGTTTCGCTACACTGCAGCTTAATCGACTTCCTGCTTTTTAAAATTGACTGATTTGTATCGTAATGTTCTGCTCAATGAGCTCTTCACACGAGTATTGTGATGTGCAATAAATTATCATGGTCTTAAACATTGTAGCAAATCGACTGTGCAGCGGAAACACTTCGTAGCGAATTGACCGAATACCTGAGCCGTCATCGTGCGATCACAGGTCATTAGCTTGATGATATTTATCAGATGGTTTTCCTATTTACTGATTTATTTAATTCGCCACGGTGTATTACTTTTAAACTTGGCAACTTTATTGATTTTAAGGCGTTGTTTTCAGTCGTGTTGATGGATTTTCGCTAACTGGTCCCCGTCAAAAGTTAGAAAAAAGACTTGGAAGGGTCTATCAAACCTGGGCCTGCCCCTCTATAGCCTGTGTACACCCCCCTGCCCTTCTCCGATTTTTCTTGAGGGGAGGGGGGGTTTGTACACAGACTAGCCCCTCCTAACCCTGGTCCGTCCGAGTTAACCAGGCGAAAGCGAAAATGTTACTAGAAGTATCGCGATATGGTCCAGTCAAGAGTGTTGTTTATTTCTGTTTTTTGCAATGTCTACAACAGCTGTTCATTAAACTGCTGGTACAAAACAGTACCAACACCAGTCACAAACTTTCAGTTGGCTTTCACTAAACAGCCGTCCTCTTTACCTGTTATTAGCCTTGTTTTCTTATCGAATCCGTTTTCCTTTGCGTACCTTGTATTTTGTCTCGCGTGAACCCGTGCATTATAAGCGCGAACACAACTGCCGCTGGTGTTAAGATAACCGTTAAGGTAGCTATAGACCTGTTAACTGTTTCAAAACTACTTGAGTTTGAACTGGAATTTGCTCTAAGCTTTGTTGTTATACGCTGTTGCATGTGATAATTTAACCGGGAAACCATATTTTACGAAGTAAATATTACACCGATACTTAAAGCGCGATTCTCCTCCGGAAGAGAATTTCTTTTAGAATAACAGCAGTTCAATATATTTGTGTCTTTGGTTCAGTGAAGATGTTCCGCGCTTTTGACCTCAGCGTTACGCTTGACAATTGAACCCTACAAGTAGCCAGGGTCCAAATTAGACAAATTTACTTTTGTGAAAGTTTGGAAGAACAAATAGTACTACGTGAAAGGACTGGCAAAAAGGTTTCATTTGAATGGTCACACCGCAAGATTTGGTCCACAGACCTCAAAAGTGAGAGCCACCGTACATGATTCCATCATTCACTCTGCTGATAGTGAAGGGCTAATCAGTGTGAGGTTTGCAACGATTTACGACTAACTTTAGAGATCTTTGGATTCGAGGACGAGAACGGACAGAGCGACTACGAAGGCGAGATTTAACTTTAATTTTTTTGCGTATTCTCAGAAAATGGACACCCCGGAAAGCTTCATTACATTTTTTTTTTCACCAGAAAAGCTAGCATTGTTATCTTTATTGAAAGAGGTTAAGACGCAAAATGACAAAACTTCTTTCATCTGATATTTTTTTCCGCCACCACGACATTCTTGCAAAAATTCGTCGTAGAATGAAGACGATTATCACGTTTTCCCGCCAAAATGACGCTGGTTCACGCAAGCGCACTACTTATTATTGGGAAAATTTTTTTTCTCGTAGTGGTTCTCATCTTAGAATCTAAAGGTCTATATTCTTATTTTGATTTCGGAGGCGACCGGTGTTTCAAAACACGTGTTTTACGCGTGTCTAGTCCTCTCATGTTATGACTTCTTGGTGAAATCATTCGTAGCTTGCATGGATAACCAAGCATGGCTGCCAACACTCGTGTGTCCGTTAAATGTCGTTACGCTCAGCCAGCTGCAAAGGATTCTTATGTGGAATGTTAACACAGGCGAATGTCAACAACAAGTCAGGGTGTTGTAATCCCCAGAATTGGTAACTCTATATCTGCTGGAGTGAGTTATGGAAGCATGTAGGGTCGGTTATTTTGAATAGAGTTCCTGAAGATATCAACAAAACGCGTTCTGAGTCATTTTTTCACTTTGGCTTCCCTAGTATCTAACATTGTGTACTTTTAACCGACAGTGTTCGAAATGCCTGTAGCACACACTACAAAACCATTTATTTACGTACATTATCCTACATACAAGCAGATATCCCACTGTCACAAACGGCAGGCTTGCTTCAGTAGGCTTCGTTTAAATAGCGAGTTCGCAGTGTCTTTCTAACTGTCAGGTCTGTGGACCAATTCTTATGGTGTGGCCATCTCGTCAAAGGTGGTTTTGCTAGGTACTATTTATCCTGTAGTATTTTTATTGAATGAACTTTTGAAATTCTGCTAAATTTTGACGTTGGCTGCACCACTGAGAGGAAATTGTGTAAAATCGTGTCTACTGATTTTCTGTAGCGAAACTTCTCTTCATATCCCCTTTTTGTTTTCTTTTGAAAGTCATTTTACATTCTTGTGATGATTTTCTTTGCTGCTGAGTAATTCTTGTTTGTTTTTTTGGTCAGGGTGACAACGGTGAAGAGGAACTAAACCCTACAGAAATAGATGGACAGTTCGAGTTCCAGGCCAAAGATAACCTGCCTCCTGGTGGATTCAAGTTATAAAGCTCGTTTGTTACCCTCATGTGCTGTCGAAAAAAAACTGACAACTGACAGAGACTTGTACTTACCCAATAGAGTGAGTGAGAGAGCGAATGAGAGATACGCGTGCGAGAAGAGAACTAACCAAACGCGATAAAAAAAATGAACGTGAGCGAGCGAGATAGCGCGCGTGTGAGAGAGAACCAAACGCCATAGAAAATGTGAACGTGAGCGAGAGAGCGAGCGAGGGAGTGTGTCATGCTAACAGACTCATAGAACAAATCGCTGATCCTTAAGTCCCGCCCCCCGACAGATTGATTGACAAGTTATTGCCGGCTCTGCTTGGACCAAGCAACGCGGCTTTTAATTAAATGTGGTTTAATTTTCGTCGGCCGGAACGTGGAAAGGGTTGCAATTGACGAACGGGAATCGCCTGGCGACTTCTTATGTGCGGCTGGAATGTCGCAATGGTTTTGAAGCGCGGAATTGTTTGTTAAAGGACTTACTCAGCAGTGTTTAAATAACAGAGGTGATGTTGGAGCCTCCAGTAACACAAGCCTGTGTCGGCGACTTTTAAATAGCTCATTGCACGTGCTTTGCACGTAAATCTTATGTTCTTTTTAAAGGCACATAGGAGAACTTTTTCACTTAATAGTGACTATACTTGGACTGGAATTTTTATCTCCTTTAGCCTCTAAAAAAGGAACGAAGCGTCGAGGATAAATATTTAGCCGTTTTCGGTTTAGAGATTTACAGTAGTTTTCCATATCTTGCCAGCGACCGAATTCTCTTTGCAGTATTATTTTTTTGTAACTTGTGGTTTTAGTTTTCGTAAATCGCAGCTCTGTTTTATTGCCCTCTTAAGCACTTGTTAGTGAGAAAACGATGTATCAAATTGTAAAGTACCGAATTTTATGAGTAAATTTTAACCATCCTTCAGATTTGACTTTTGTTTATTTTAGTGCGTCTTTGAGGGCAATCGTCGGCCGAGTTCAGAAACTCCACTCTTGTGTTTGTAGCGGATATTGAAAAACTCACAAGTGAAGTGTTTATTTGGAAGTTGTTATTTTACACTTGAGAGAAGACAAACACTGCGACAGATCATGTATGTGAACTTCCTTTCCGTTCACAGTCTTTGAAAACAAAATATCAATCGGTAACAGCAAAATCGTGAGTGGGGCTGAGTTTTTGTTGTCTGTTAAAGACAGCTAGATACCATCGCAATTAAAACCGAGGATGAAAAGAGGGCGTAATTTTACTTCACATTGACACTAACAGGATTAAGTAATCCTAAATTTCTACCTTTCTGAGCTACTTATCAATTCAAAACTGTCAAATTCATTTTTTTTTCTCTCGAATTGACGTTATTCTCATTTGCATCAGGCTTGTGCTTATTATAACCTCGTCAATTTTCGTACATTTGGCGATAATTAGTGATTATTTTAGTAATAAGAGCCTTTCGGTGCCTTTTTAAAGGAAAAAGAACTCCCCCTGTACTATGTTTTATTTATAAACTCGATTAATTTCGCGTGAACGCTTGGCTTGGCAAAATACAGTTATTACATTATCACTGTTGATTCCGATTCCTTTCACACAATTATGCCATTAATATTCACTAGCACATTGTTCCTGTGTTTGCCCTTTCCTCCTTGTTTATGCTCTCAGGAACAACAAACTAATTGCTGAAAAAGCGCTCGTGAAAGAGCTCTTTCAAGCGACTCAAATACAACCCTTAAATCAAAACGCTGTATCGGAGTTCCCTCGGAATTTTAACCACTCAAAATCGCGAGAGAGTGCTTTTGTTTGTGGTCGCGATGATTTTGTGAGCTTATTAGTTTAATTAAATTGGAATGAGTTGGTGATAAAAAGACATTTTATTATTATGATAATAGCTATCGCGGCGCTTAGAATTGTGGCATTGAGTAAACAACTAATATCACCTATGCGATAATGTGTAATTCCCGTCAGCGGCGCGCCTCAAACGCCTGAATGGACACGCGATTTCATTGGCTCCCCGTCACGGTTGTATCGACTCAAGATAAACGGTATTAATTAATTAATTACGGGGACAAATGGTGATTAATTAACCCAATCAAAACGTTGAGAAGGGTGCAAGTTTTTCAATATTCCCTTCTTACCGGGTTATTGTTTTGGGCAGCTGCAGATTTCAGCTGTTAAACCTATTTACAGTTGAATGTGGTTTTAATTCTTATTTATTAGGACGGAATATTTGGAGATTACGCTTGAAAGCGTGCCATAGAATCCACAGTGCACAGTTTCTCGCTGGCGCAATGTTGCCACGACGGAACACAAGTACATAAACTGTTTTCACGGGGTGAAGAGACCACCTTTATTGTGATCTTGACCCCGTGGATGATTCGCCGCGAAAAGAAAGGGTTCGCTGGCGCATCGTCAACATCTTTTTAAGTGGTTTGTGAAAGGAGACGATCGCGAACAAACATCTTCAACAGCGGTGAGTCAACATGGTTCTTTAACTCACTTAACCTTGTATGTTGAGTGCCGTGGAATTGTTCGAGTCTTTGGCAAACTCTAGTAGTTAGCATTATAAAAACGCAAGGAAATGGAAATCATGGTATCTTGGCACACGGTCGTTATGAAGGATCTGTCATTTTTTTTTCGTTGTTTTCGGCTATTTGATCAAATGAGATTAAACTAATTGCTAATGTAAAGAATATGCGCTGGGATATCATGACGGGCCCTAATGAACTTTCGCAGTTTTATTAATTTTATTATCGGCTAAGTATTTCATTGGTTTTACACCAATAGCTGTTCACGTGCGGTTGGCCGGTGCGCGTTGCTTTATTAACGCACTTACACGATTTGGCAGATTCCATTCACGGAAACGATTCAGCCCGCCAGCACGGAAAATGTCTGCCAAATCCATCCCTTCTTCCTACAGCATTGATGGTCTGCTTGGGCTTAGCCGAGACGATGACAATAAGCAAAGGACAAAACCTGACCAAGTCATCGACCAAACACTCTTGGGTCAGAGCACAAAGAAGAGCGAAAGAGGTACCCTATAGTTTTACTATTTCTTGTTAAAACGCTTCGTTACCTCGAAAGTCTCTTGTATTTCCCGCATCAGAAATTTATGAACTGGGAAGTGAACAGGGCGGGAGTACATTTTTTCTAATGCCACAGTTTTTTTGTTGTTTGTGCTGGTGGCATATTCCCCTCTGTTAACCAAGGCGGGCTGTATATCAATATTTTGCCTCTGAATTTATTGTTCATCAAACTTGAAAACTCTTTTGTGGACTAATTGTTACAAAGAGAGGTAAAACATATGTAAAGGCTCTCTGAATTTCTTTTATTGATTAGTGAATAAGATTCACCCACTTCGCTTTCATTATGGTGTGGAAGATTAGTTTTAATTGTCACACAAGCATTAAACACAAATCACCTTAATTTTCTTAATCTAATATTCACCCTTTTCTCCTAGTTCTAAACAGCAGACCACAATTTATTTAGAACTTCTTTCTTCTTTATAGAAGACGATTTGGAGTCGAGTTTAACAAGTGCAGAGGACGCAGTTGAGAACGGAGAAGAAAAAGAGAAAAGCGAGGATGAAGACGGAGAAGATAGCAAGTGTTCGTCGGGAAAAAGGAAACAGCGCAGATATCGCACAACTTTCACAAGCTATCAGCTAGAAGAACTGGAGAGAGCATTCTCGAAGACTCATTATCCAGATGTTTTCACGAGGGAAGCACTGGCTATGAAAATTGATCTTACTGAAGCTCGAGTTCAGGTAAAAATTTTAAACGTTTAATATCCTTATAGATTACTATCCCGTGCGATAGGCAATATTCTTGAACAGATATCACGGGAAACGTTTATGAGCTGATTTGGCCGGCGGGTAATTAAATAGTCCAATTTAGCTGCGGATGAAAACCACTCTATTGGAAAAGATAAGAAGTGGAAACGAATTATCCTCCTCAAATGAGAGGCATCTGTCGGTGATCGATCACGATAAGCGACCCATCATAAAACTATTACTGCTAGGAAATTAATCGCCACTGTAATTTTGTCCCGTACTTGAAAATTGATTGCCTCTAGCAATTATTTTTGTAATTGCGTTGATGATTTTTTCAGTGCCTAAAACTTTTACGGCAAGATTTGTCAGGGGAAATCATCGCCAGGCTCTAATCAGTTTAGTCATGTTTATAGCGCGGCACTGAGGCGGTTTGTTGATTTATAAGCCCCTTGCTGCGAGCGAATTAGTATGAAAATGTATCTAAAACGCCGAGACAAGTTGTTCCTACTCAATCAAAAGGAAGAGTTTTGTTTTACTTTAAGTGCAATAAAAACTAAGTGCCCTTTCTATATTGGCAATTTATTATGTTTCACATTCATAACAAATGTTCGCGATTTTCGCAGTAGTTATGCAAAATTGATGTTGACTTTGTATGGTCTCTGGTTTAATAGCAGTAAAGAAAAACGTTTACAACGCAGCTTAAAACAAGAAGTGGAAATTTTCGCTCCAGTCAACTAAGCTTCCAGGGGTGGCGTTTTTTGCACTAAAAAGGTGGTAATTGTTGTGTGAATTTTCTTACAGGTTTGGTTTCAAAACAGACGAGCCAAGTGGAGAAAACGCGAGAAGGCACAAGGCGTTCGCTTACACGCTCCGCTCGGTTTAAACAACGCTCTAGTGCCACCACCGTTATCCGCTTATACTTCAGAGCTAAGCAGCAAGACACATGATCATGACTGGGATGGATACCCCCCAGGTCTGCCTCATCCTTCGCCATCATTCCCGACGCTTCGTCTTCCCTTACATCCAGCTTGTCCCCAGTCAGCAAGCTTGGGCCACTTGTACTCGCCCTTCTACACTCACCATTCCGAATACTACCCCTCTGTGCTAAGCGGCTCGCTTCTAGCGGCCGCTGCTGCGTCGTCTGCGGGATACAAGACGCCTGTGTTTAAATTTTCGCCCAGCATCGCCTCTCGTAGTTCTCCTCCCCTTGCGCCGCCAAGAAGCGCCTCACCAGTGGAGTCTGACAGGAGGACATCAAGTATCGCGGCTTTAAGACTCCGAGCGAAAGAACACTCGGCTTCGTTTACCTATTTGTCATCATCTGACTAAAGCGTTTGTCTTGCTCGTACAAATGTACTTTGCTATGAAAGAACATTTACCAGAGAAATCCACTCCACTCGGACAACAGTTCTTAGGATATCAATTTTTAATTAAGTTTTAAATGAAAAGTTTCATTTGCTAAATCCCTTTATCCCAAAAGGATGATCGGTAGACTGAATTTTTCGCCCGGGAAGGTACGAGATTTCTCTCTCTCTCGCTTTCGCCTTTTTTTCTTGTTTTAATTACGCTGGATTGCGTTGTTCGTGAATAGTGTCAAATGTCTAGCAACTAAAGAGCTGCTAATTTGTTTGGGGGCGACTCAGTGAGAACTAACCACCCGGTCAATAATTTAATAAACGGCTTTGTTTGCGTAAGTAGCCCACGAGTTCTTAACACAGGGTCACACAAATCACGCTGGCAAGCTATCATAGCAACACACAGAACCACCGCTGTCGGTCGCTTTGTTGATGTCGACAGAAAAATATTACTTTACTAATAGGATAGCGGAAAAGAGTGCGAGACTGGGATTATGAAGGAATTAGTCGCATTAGACTTATCTATCAATGAGATAATTGATGAATCGTTTACAGCGCCACTTGAAACACCACCTGATATTACTAGTTTGCCTTATTTGGTAGCAACACCGGTTGGCACCTGCCACGCGGGCTGCTGGGTAATTTAGTTGACCATGAAGATCGGATTGAAAATCGGCAAAATGATGGCTGCAAGTTTTGCCCGGGTTTTAATCGACATACAAAGCAGGCTGTCATTAAGTTACCACAACAATCGAACCCTTTTATGAAAACAACAAATTTGAATAATTTAATTACGTCTCAAGCAATACGCAGATATGTAATCAACGACTTTTAATTACCGGGATGAAATTCGATTAGTTCTGACGCGTGTGATTGGTGTTTTGGAGGTTTTCTTGTGTAACTTGTTTCCTTTTCGAATAAAGTGAGCTACCCTTTAGATTACCGAGATATTAGCACTTGAAAAAGGCACCGCACTTTGACGAAAACTGATCCGAGACGGCTTTCTTTTACTTGTTAAATAAGAGTTACAAGAGGATCATAGAATTACTCATTAGTTCAGTGCGTTTATGCAGAGCAAATTCTCGTTGCCTTGCAACGGTTGCCCAACTCATTTCTTAATTCTGATTTCAATATGTCTTTAACACAAGTTATGTCAAAATCTGTGACATTGCGCCTCTTTTTTAGCAAAAGGTTTACGTCGCCATAAACATTCGATTTTACTTGATTTGCGGTTACGCGGTTTGAAGATTTGGGAAACTCTTCGTTAAGTAACCGCTATAAACCCTTTTAATTAGGAGGGCAGACTGAACCATTTATCTGACAATACTGTGTGAAGTAATATGAAGTGGTACAGAATAAGAAGTCTCACTTTGACCAAAAACACTGGTAGCAGCCCGCGAGCCAACTTTCTCCTCGTGGTTTTCGCGAATTTTGTCGCACGCGCGAGTTCAGAGTAATTTAGCCTGCGTGGCAAGTTTCTCGTGCGAGAAAGGCGCGAAAATCGGAATGACGTCAAAAGCCTCGCTATCTTCCAGTCCCCCTCCAACCATATGACAGAAAGAGTCGTGTTAACTTTGTGTCAAAGACAAAAACTACCTCCTACGCAAGAAGCTAACTCCTAGACCAGCCCATCCTCGGGGACCCAGGGGCGGTCTGTTCGCTCAGGGAAAACGGCGGCGAAACAGCCCCTGGGATGCTACTCTTAACGAACCAGTTCGACGACTCATTCGAATGCTTGTCTGTGATTGGGCACAAATAATAAGAGGCTATCATCTATCGCGCTGCTTTTGTGATCTTCTTATACAACGAAGTTCACTTGCAAACTCGACTGTTTGCCTGATATGTTTGGCTTATGCAGGAGAGCCGTCTTGAAGAGGTGAGGAGTTTTCAGTGAAATGGGCCCAAAACCAAAGAAATTCCATAATTGGTAAAATTTCCGTATGAACTCATAAATTTATTATGTATGCAGCAATTTCATACTATTTCACACAAGTAGCTGATATGCATAGAGAAGAAACATGTTAAAAAATGTATGGGGTTGCCCTATAATTTAGCATGTTAGTAAAATAAAACAAAACGAAAAATGCACCAGTTGAAGAAATTAAACTGTGAACTGATCGAAGGTAAATTCGTAAACACCAGAGTACATCTAAGCGTGTTCATGTGAAATCGTCTGGGTGGTTGTTTACGCCTGCTCGGCATACTTATCAGGCACGTGCAGGAGTAATTTTTTCGCCCTTTAAAGTTTGTAAATTTGTTGTTCAGTTTTTCTCCTCAGTGACACAAGAGGATCGAATGAAACTGGTAGAGTAAAATTTGGGGCTAATTTTCACTGAAAACTCTTCTCGAAGAAAGCTCTCCTGCACCAGCCAGACGTCCAATACGGGAGACAATTTAACACGGGCGTAGCGGGAGCAGTCGAGTTTGCAGGTCAACTCCTTTGTGTAAGAAGATGACGAACGCAGCACTATAGATGCGCACTGGTCTCTGATTGGGCACAAAAATATTTTTTGTGCCCAAAACATAGACAAGTATTCGAAGAAGTCGTGGAACTAGTTCGATACGAGTAGCATCCCAGGGGCTCGCCCCGCTCCTGACCGTTCTTGAAAATTTTCTTGACCAAACTGACCGCCCCCGGGACTCCGAGGATCGGAGACAAGCCCAGTCCCATTGCGTTCTCGGCTCGGTCAATCCTGGACTCTATAGTACATGAGCTGTGACGTCACCGAGAGAGTCTCACCCTCTCTTTCCCAGACTTCGCACAGACAACGGGGCAAGAGAGAACTGACGCCAAAGGTATAGGCGGCTCCCAGACTACTGGGCCACACTGCCAGTGACTAATCATGTGATAAAAAAATCGTCGTAGTAACTCGTCAGGTTCAAGTTGCACTGATTTGATAGTGAAATCAAAATTTTCGGCGAACCACGGGTCTTACCTCCAGTGCTTTTATGACTAAAGCATACATGTATCAGTATAGAACAAAGCAGCAATCCTGCACCGACTGAAAGCGGTTACGAACAAAGTACAATAAAGGAGTAAGACTGTTTTCATCCGAGAATTCGAAGTCTCTGGAAGAAAGTAAAAGCAAATCGCTGATTTCTAAAGCATATTTAACGAATATTCGTCTCCACAGTCGCTTCCTGCGAGATGTTTACTCCAAGCCTTCCTGACGCAAATAATCAGATTTTGAATAAAGCCCATGATGCTTAGCAATACCATTGCGCACACCAGTTGCTTTCCTGCTGCGCATTTGGCGTGTAGGTCATTCAATTGTTAGAGGGTCTCGACGGGGTTTACTGTTAGCCCGTCAAACGGTCTAAAATTTAACCGTCAACCGATGCATTCCTTGACCCTAGAGGATTTGGGAATTCGGGTACTTATCCTTAGATAAAGCAAAACTAGCGAAAATCAAGCACTCTCTCATCACCAAAATACATGTAGTTTTAACTACATAAACGTTCACCTCTTTTTCTAGCCAATCAATCAATCAATCAAAAAATCAAGTGAACAATCAAGTAAACAAACAAACAAACAAAAAACATCAACTTAAAGTAAAATAATGAAATTTTGACTTATACAGAATGTTTCTCTTAATATCAAATCGAAGTGTAATATGCTCCAAGCACAGTACAATTCTATTAAAAAGGTAAAACAGAATTACATGTTCTATTTTTTTGCACAAGTGGGTAAAAGGGGAGAAGGGGGTAAAAACAAATTCATGGGTTCAAACATGCAAGCATTGCTGTAGCAGGACTATTGTGCATGAGACCAGATACGATTAAGCCTTTCCTGAATGCGAAATTGTCGTGAGTAATGACGTGAGACTTGGTAGAGAGGCTCTGCCGGGGGCGGGGGGAGTCCGATGTCACTCGTCTGAATTTTAAAACGTCTCGTGTCGGCGTTTATAAATGCTTGATCGTGCCGCTGTCGGAAATTGAACGAAAATTCGTTGTCTTTGTCGGAAATTTAGCCAAGGGGGATAGCGATGCGTTGTAAAGAAACCATGCATTTAGTTCTGCAATTTCTCTATAACGTTTCGCGTATCGAACACCTATACATCGCCATTCACAGTTAAGACAATTCCCCGGAAGCTCACTGACAAGATACGTTCTCTGAAACTAAAGGAAAATTGACGAAAGTTACATCTTCTTGGCATTTAGACTGGTGATAATTTAGCCAAACCACTGCACTTTGTCGCTTATTCTCGGCTTTGCCGTCATCGTCGCAATTTGGCTGAGGGAGGTTGCCTCTTGCCGCAATTTCATTTTACGCTCTGTCGCTACCTTTTGGGTCATGTTGCTTGTCTGCCCCTTGCTCGTGCGTTCTCGCGAGGCTCGCTTCGCTCGCCTCAATAGGACAGCTTGCTGGCAGGCTAACCAAAAAGTTCAAGTGATGCGCTCATGGTTCAGTTACACACTGCAGAAATCAGTATTAATAGGACATTCATGGTATTTTGATCATGCAATTGAAAAAGTGAGTTCCGCTTTTACGCGTTAAATCAGCCTAAACACATCAATTATTAAGCTCCCTCTGATTGGCTCGGTGCTGAAAGTTAAGATACCTTCTTCGTGCCAATTCATTGCAGTTGTGTTGCAATCCTCGGAGACCCAGGGACAGTCAGTCAGTCGGGTCGGGAGAAAAGGCGCGCGGGGGCTTTTTCGCCCGTGCTTGTAAAAACTAGTTTTCTCGCCCCTTTTTTTCTCCCGACCCGACTGACTGCCTCTGGGTCTCCGAGGATGAGGTAAACAGAGAATGCTTGCTTTTAAGCTTAGTACCCGTAGTCCTCTGCGGTCCGTGCGGGTGGGCTTACACAGACAACGTTGAACGTTGAAATAGCTACAAACGTTGTCGGTGTAAGTCCACGACTCGCAAGGGAGTATATAGGTACCGACCTTATTGAGCAAATATTCTCTGTTTACCATATGATTATATCAATAAAAGCAAATGACGACACGTACCAGAAAATTCGTAACCCAATCTTCTAGCAGCGCCAACTCAAAAAATAGTCCAAAGGAGCCTCAAATGATGACCATGGAAAATGTTTGAACTACAATTTTTATCGTTGTTTTCCCCGGCGAACTTCATTTTTGATATTTATTACGGCACTCACACACAAGAAAAAGATTGACAAGGTTTTCCGTTTCGTTTTTTAATTGCTTTCAGTGAAGAGACATTTGGAAGGTACGTTACTGGAGACTATAAGTTAGGTCTATGATCTCTCTCCCTGAAATCGTACAGCTCCCATGCAGTTATAGTTTCACTTACGCGGACCCACTTTTTTGCTATGCTAATGAGATGAATATTTTACGAGCGTTTCTATGGGGGTGCTTTTTCCGTACAATAGATTCTCACGAATTTTTGCGAAACAATATAATAACATTCTCGTCCCCAGGCTTTGGGGACGAGAATGATATAATAATGATTCAAATTTATTCACCCATGCGCAAATCAAGTCAACATTATTTTTGAAAATTCTTGACCACATCGTTGTCAGGTGCTACTCTTCCACTGAAAGATGGCGGATCGCTTGCGTTTCATGAAACTGAGGAAAGTCAAGCTGCCAGGACGACTTTATGGACATTTTAGAAGATCTGAACAACTGCTAAGTCTCACGAACTCACTGAAAATGTATCATGGGCCAACTCTGATCGCAAAGAGAGCTCTGAACCTCAAGGCTATCCTTGCTTCTTGACCAACCGACGAGGCGACATTGTAATCGGTTGACGACTGGTAAGTAGGAGCTACTAATTTTATAGTTAAAGGTCAGGATATTTTTCGCAACTCAGATGTTTTCAAAGTTTGTGATTCGAGCAGGAATATAGCTTACGAGCCTTAGACTAATGTTCCATGCGCTGCTAAAAAACCGCAGATTAACAATTTTACATGGATCTATCTTTAGCTTGTCTAAGTAGACCGCAAACAAAAATAGACCCTTAATTTTTGTTAGATTTATTTCATGTTTTGATTGATCATTTTCTCGTGTTCTTTATACAGACGCCGCGCTACCAAGGAAAAGAGCCACGAAAATGTGAGTAATTATTTATTTAATTATTTATTTATTTATTTATTACAATCTATGGATTAAAAACCAAAGGATGAACTGTAAAGGAGTCCTAGACCCCATATAAAAACATCACCTATTATTTATATACTACTATTGTCATTGTCCTGTCGCCAAAAAAAACGGGAAATTTAACTCAATCACATTTTCTTAACACAACTTTTTTTCTTTTCTTGCCATCAGTTGCATGTTGAGATCACATATCAAACCGTGGACGATCAGGGACCAGCGATTGTCCGGGTAAAGAAACAGTGAAGGAATATTCTGTAGACGTAAGTATTTAAAACTAACTTATTCTCCTTAAATTAAATCCTGATTCCTGAATCAAAAATCGAAAAGAAAAACCAGTGATACTGATCGATATTGGTGAAGCTGAGGATGTACGGATATACAGCAGGCATCTGACGAGGAAAACTATAAGAGAAATTACTGTACCCGACTTGTCAATCAACGGAGTACGAGTCACTAGTCGAGGTTTTCCTGCTCTTATCTATGTGGATTTATAGCAATGTAAGTCATTTGCAATAACTAATACGTGAGTTATTTGGTCTTAAAAACAGAAAATTATTAAGTTACGGTAATATCATAGAATCTCCCGGAAACTTAGAAGAAACGCTTCCCTTCCGGATATAGCGAAGTTACTCAGTTGTGTGTGTTTTTTTTAGTATGGGAATTCGTGCACTATGAAAGTTTTAAAAATTTTTATCTGTTTGTTTTTATTTTATTTTCAAAATGCTAACTTTCGAGTATTTTTTAGTTAACTTGCACCTCACAAATAAGCAACAGAATTCCATTCTTTAACTCGAGTAACTATTCTAAATACAGAATACATGCACGACTATATTGTTTCAGTTTTCATTTACCATAACACTTAGAGTAATCCATTCTTATTTTCCCCATGTAGGTTTTTTGGCAAGGCCTTAGTCTTGCATTGATTAATTTCCTGTTTTTACCTCTCTCCGTTTACAGATTACTGGGGAAAAGGAATTCAGCCGCCTAAATACAGACAACGCCCAGAGATGTAGGTACAAATGACAAATTTTGTCGTTTTGTAAATTAGCTTCAATAAAATTTCCTGGGAACACTTGACACCGTCCAAAATTTTCTCATGAATTTTCCAAAACAAAAATGAAGATGATAATTGAATTGTTATACTAGCAATTTCATAAGAATTAAATTGACATAAATATCATAGTTCCTCATAGTCTCCCCCAGGGGTACCCTTGGTGGTAGCATGTCACATTATTTCGCGCCATTACAAGTCACGTGTTAAGAACAATATGGCCGTCGGAACCCGGCAGCTGCAATGAAGGGGACTTTTTTCGAATAATTTAGCGTTTCTCGTACAACTAACAAGAAAATATACCAACTGAGTTTTGACTTATGACCTGATTGACCGACCTTTATTGGTTTGCTACCCAAAGGACTTGCATGCAGAGGTTTGTTATTTCTGGTGTGAGAATTCTCTTTTATGATTATGACAATTATGATCAATTATGAAGTTACCACTGAGTTACAAGTAGGTTCTAAATCTACCATGCCGATGCGGGGTATACATGATACAGGAGTATGATCAGAATGAGTACGATATTTGTTTGGAATCTCAAGCGAAAGGAAATATTGCCTTGGGTTGAAAGTAGAAGCAACTGTCGAGCTTGCGCATGCATAGAGTGAAATCTCAATGTTTTTGACACTTAAGAAATGTACACGTCCCTGTGACCGTCGCTGCACTAAGCGGCCACCCTCTATTAAGCGGCCAGTTTTCAAGGTGCCGATTTTTCGCTCATACAAACGCTGGAACACCGGAGCTAATATGATATAACACTTTGCACCTTGCCCTCAGGGGCTGCTTTTAAAAGTAATGCAGGGCTGTCAACCGACCACGTCATCAAATATTGAGAATTGATAGGGAAGGGATGTTAGGCAACGTCATATCGCACGACAAATGACGTCATTTGTGCCAAAAATGCTCATTGATTCTGATCGACGTAGATACGGTAGCACATAAACAGTTCATATTTAACAACATTATTGCTTAAATTACAGTGGCATGCAAGAATTTATGAGGAAACGTTCCATGTTAACAGTAGCTCAAACCATGCAAAATATTTGAAAATTTATGGTCGGAAAGTGGAGTCTACAAGAAATAGCAACTTTGATGAATATCCTGGAGATATCAGACTCTAATCTGGAGACTGGGAGATACTGTCCAAAATCTGGTGTCTCCTGGATTATCTGGGAGAGTTGACAGCACTGATAATGGTCCAGCTAAGAAGCAGGCAGAAAAACAATAACCCGCGGCAATAGCGTCAGTTATTTTTCAGGCGCTAATTTCTCTAATCAAATTTTAATCTGAATGCTCTGATTGGTCAATGGGTTGGAGGTGGGCGCTTATTTAAGTTTGAGTTTCAGTGGGAGGGAGGTGGGGTGGGGGTTGGCGCTTATTCGAAGTGGGTGCTAATTAGAGGTTGAGCGCTTATTCGAATAAAATTAAAATGGTATCTTGATTTGTTCAATTTGTTACCCTTTCATTTTAGCAGATCAAGGATTAGAAAAAAAGGAGACAGAATGTCTGAAGAAAAGGAAATTCAACTCAAGAAACATGAAGCTGAGAGGTTTGAAAGTGTAAGTGCTATTTGCACCATTGTTTTATGTCCTGTAATGACTTTAAACTAGCATTGTATCCCAAAAATCATTTCCTCAAAAAGCCTCAGCATTCATGTCACACTTCATATGATTATATTAAAGCCTGCTGGGTCTACATCTACTATTAAAATTATGTATTTCAACCCAGCAAGCAAGGGACAAAGGTGCACCCTAGACTGATACTTCAGTCTATAATAGTTCTAAGTAGCCAATAAAAATAGATAAACTGGGATTCCAGCCCAGCAAGCAAGGGAAACAGTAGTTCCCTAGACTGATACTTCAGTCCATAATACTTAAAACACACTATTATACTAGATCAACTGGGATTAGATAGATAGAAACTTTATTTATGTGTCAAGAAAGAAAAACTAGCCGAGGGGCAGGCCCTCTACTAATAGGGGACACCTAACACAGCAAGATAGATCAGTCTATCACAGTTAAAACTTATTATTAAAAGTAGATAAACTGGGATTCCAACCTAGTAATCAAGGAAGACAGGAGCTCCCTGGACTGATACTTCAGTCAATAATAGATGACACTTACTATTAAAACTAGATAAACTGGGATTCCAACCCAGCAAGCAAGGGAGACAGGAGCTCCCTGGACTGATACTTCAGTCAATAATAGATGACACTTCCTATTAAAACTAGATAAACTGGGGTCCCAACCCAGCAAGCAAGGGAGACAGGAGCTCCCTGGACTGATACTTCAGTCAATAATAGATGAAACTTATTATTAAAACTAGATAAACTGGGATTCGAACCCAGCAAGCAAGGGAGACAGGAGCTCCCTGGACTGATACTTCAGTCAATAATAGATGAAACTTATTATTAAAACTAGATAAACTGGGATTCCAACCCAGCAAACAAGGGAGACAGGAGCTCCGGGACTGATACTTCAGTCAATAATAGATAAAACTTACTTTTAAAACTAGATAAACTGGGATTCCAACCCAGCAAGCAAGGGAGACAGGAGCTCCCTGGACTGATACTTCAGTCAATAATAGATGAAACTTATTATTAAAACTAGATAAACTGGGATTCCAACCCAGCAGCCAAGGGAGACAGGAGCTCCCGGACTGATACTTCAGTCAATAATAGATGAAACTTATTATTAAAACTAGATAAACTGGGATTCCAACCCAGCAAGCAAGGGAGACAGGAGCTCCCTGGACTGATACTTCAGTCAATAATAGATGAAACTTATTATTAAAACTAGATAAACTGGGATTCCAACCCAGCAGCCGAGGGAGACAGGAGCTCCCGGACTGATACTTCAGTCAATAATAGATAAAACTTACTTTTAAAACTAGATAAACTGGGATTCCAACCAAGCAAGCAAGGGAGACAGGAGATCCCTGGACTGATACTTCTGTCAATAATAGATGAAACTTCTTATTAAAACTAGATAAACTGGGATTCCAACCCAGCAAGCAAGGGAGACAGGAGCTCCCTGGACTGATACTTCAGTCAATAATAGATGAAACTTATTATTAAAACTAGATAAACTGGGATTCCAACCAAGCAAGCAAGGGAGACAGGAGCTCCCGGACTGATACTTCAGTCAATAATAGATGAAACTTCTTATTAAAACTAGATAAACTGGGATTCCAACCCAGCAAGCAAGGGAGACAGGAGCTCCCTGGACTGATACTTCAGTCAATAATAGATGAAACTTATTATTAAAACTAGATAAACTGGGATTCCAACCCAGCAAACAAGGGAGACAGGAGCTCCCGGACTGATACTTCAGTCAATAATAGATAAAACTTACTTTTAAAACTAGATAAACTGGGATTCCAACCCAGCAAGCAAGGGAGACAGGAGCTCCCTGGACTGATACTTCAGTCAATAATAGATGAAACTTATTATTAAAACTAGATAAACTGGGATTCCAACCCAGCAAGCAAGGGAGACAGGAGCTCCCTGGACTGATACTTCAGTCAATAATAGATGAAACTTATTATTAAAACTAGATAAACTGGGATTCCAACCCAGCAGCCAAGGGAGACAGGAGCTCCCGGACTGATACTTCAGTCAATAATAGATGAAACTTACTATTAAAACTAGATAAACTGGGATTCCAACCCAGCAAGCAAGGGAGACAGGAGCTCCCTGGACTGATACTTCAGTCAATAATAGATGAAACTTACTATTAAAACTAGATAAACTGGGATTCCAACCCAGCAAGCAAGGGAGACAGGAGCTCCCTGGACTGATACTTCAGTCAATGATAGATGAAACTTATTATGAAAACTAGATAAACTGGGATTCCAACCCAGCATGCAAGGGAGACAGGAGCTCCCTGGACTGATACTTTAATCAATAGTAGATGAGACTTATTATTAAAACTAGATAACCTGGGATTCCAACCCAGCAAGCAAGGGAGACAGGAGCTCCCTTGACTGATACTTCAGTCTGTCATAGTAATCTGGTTTGATACTACAGTGTATGGTAGATGAAACTTACTATTAAAACTAGATAAACTGGGATTCCAACCCTGCAAGCAAGGGAGACAGGGGCTCCTTGGACTGATACTTCAGTCAATGAGAGATGAAACTTACTGGTAAAAGAAACGATGCACTAGAATTCCAACGCAGCAAGTAAGATAAGTAATTCCTGGAGTGATACTACAGTCTATTATGCATGTAGTAGAACCTTTAATACCCTAATTCTAGAACTAAATGAAGTGCATTACATCTTAAGTTTAATTATGATTTATAGTATTATAATGTTCGAGCAGCAGCAATTCTTTCAATAAATTTAATGTAGCAGTAAGTAGAAAAAGGGGATTCCAAAAACAAAGTTGGCCTATTGTTGCCAATACAGTGGCCTCAAGCCAGGTGGAGGGTTTCGTGCGTTCCACAGGGTGCTTGTCTACTTATGCGGTGAGAGTGGTACTGAGCCATCAGTTACACCGAGGTCTGGGTGGTTGCCTCTGACCGACAGGTGATGTATTGGGCGCCTGATAAGAAAACGGCCGTTGCACTCAAGTGCTTATCGACTCATTCTGCAGTGGTGCAGAGCTTTACGAGTGATACTGCACGGGCCGTAGCGGTGTACCGCTCATCGGGTCATGCCATATCTCAGCTTCTGTCACGAAACAAGTCTGTTGTAAGCGCTCATGCCCAGGTGTCCCGGTATGGACGCAAGCGGAGGTCCCCCAATTTATATGGCCGTTGCACTCACGTGCGTCTCGGATACTGCACAGGCCATACACCCTTTTCTTTAGGTCATGCTATATCTCAGCTTCTCTAATGAAATGGGTTTTTTCAAGGCTTTACATTTTTTTTTTTTTGTTGTTTAAATAAAAAAAAATCTCAGTTATTTTAGGTATAATTTCAGATTTTCTTGGAAAGAGTTGTTGCTCTGAGAAGATTATCACTGATTTTCAAAGTAATATGCACTTATGGCAACTGGGATTCCAGCCCAGCAAGCAAGGGAGACAGGAGCTCATGGACTGATACTTAAGTCAATAATAGATTAAACTTAATATTAAAACTAGATAAACTGGGATTCCAACCCAGCAAGCAAGGGAGACAGGAGCTCCCTGGACTGATACTTCAGTCAATAATAGATGACACTTACTATTAAAACTAGTTAAACTGGGATTCGAACCCAGCAAGCAAGGGAGACAGGAGTTCCCTGGACTGATACTTCTGTCAATAATAGATGAAACTTCTTATTAAAACTAGATAAACTGGGATTCCAACCCAGCAAGCAAGGGAGACAGGAGCTCCCTGGACTGATACTTCAGTCAATAATAGATGACACTCTCTATTAAAACTAGATAAACTGGGATTCGAACCCAGCAAGCAAGGGAGACAGGAGCTCCCTGGACTGATACTTCAGTCAATAATAGATGAAACTTACTATTAAAACTAGATAAACTGGGATTCCAACCTAGCAAGGAAGGGAGACAGGAGCTCCCTGGACTGATACTTCAGTCAATAATAGATGAAACTTTTTATTAAAACTAGATAAACTGGGATTCCAACCCAGCAAGCAAGGGAGACAGAAGCTCCCTGGACTGATACTTCAGTCAATAGTAGATGAGACTTATTATTAAAACTAGATAAACTGGGATTCCAACCCAGCAAGCAAGGGAGACAGGAGTTCCCTGGACTGATACTTCAGTCAATAATAGATGAAACTTAATATGAAAACTAAATAAACTGGGATTCGAACCCAGCAAGCAAGGGAGACAGGAGCTCCCTGGACTGATACTTCAGTCAATAATAGATGAAACTTAATATTAAAACTAGATAAACTGGGATTCGAACCCAGCAAGCAAGGGAGACAGGAGTTCCCTGGACTGATACTTCAGTCAATAATAGATGAAACTTATTATTAAAACTAGATAAACTGGGATTCTAACCCAGCAAGCAAGGGAGACAGGAGCTCCCTGGACTGATACTTCAGTCAATGATAGATGAAACTTATTATTAAAACTAGATAAACTGGGATTCCAACCCAGCAAGCAAGGGAGACAGGAGTTCCCTGGACTGATACTTCAGTCAATAATAGATGAAACTTACTATTAAAACTAGATAAACTGGGATTCCAACCCAGCAAGCAAGGGAGACAGGAGCTCCCTGGACTGATACTTCAGTCAATGATAGATGAAACTTATTATGAAAACTAGATAAACTGGGATTCCAACCCAGCATGCAAGGGAGACAGGAGCTCCCTGGACTGATACTTTAATCAATAGTAGATGAGACTTATTATTAAAACTAGATAACCTGGGATTCCAACCCAGCAAGCAAGGGAGACAGGAGCTCCCTTGACTGATACTTCAGTCTGTCATAGTAATCTGGTTTGATACTACAGTGTATGGTAGATGAAACTTACTATTAAAACTAGATAAACTGGGATTCCAACCCTGCAAGCAAGGGAGACAGGGGCTCCTTGGACTGATACTTCAGTCAATGAGAGATGAAACTTACTGGTAAAAGAAACGATGCACTAGAATTCCAACGCAGCAAGTAAGATAAGTAATTCCTGGAGTGATACTACAGTCTATTATGCATGTAGTAGAACCTTTAATACCCTAATTCTAGAACTAAATGAAGTGCATTACATCTTAAGTTTAATTATGATTTATAGTATTATAATGTTCGAGCAGCAGCAATTCTTTCAATAAATTTAATGTAGCAGTAAGTAGAAAAAGGGGATTCCAAAAACAAAGTTGGCCTATTGTTGCCAATACAGTGGCCTCAAGCCAGGTGGAGGGTTTCGTGCGTTCCACAGGGTGCTTGTCTACTTATGCGGTGAGAGTGGTACTGAGCCATCAGTTACACCGAGGTCTGGGTGGTTGCCTCTGACCGACAGGTGATGTATTGGGCGCCTGATAAGAAAACGGCCGTTGCACTCAAGTGCTTATCGACTCATTCTGCAGTGGTGCAGAGCTTTACGAGTGATACTGCACGGGCCGTAGCGGTGTACCGCTCATCGGGTCATGCCATATCTCAGCTTCTGTCACGAAACAAGTCTGTTGTAAGCGCTCATGCCCAGGTGTCCCGGTATGGACGCAAGCGGAGGTCCCCCAATTTATATGGCCGTTGCACTCACGTGCGTCTCGGATACTGCACAGGCCATACACCCTTTTCTTTAGGTCATGCTATATCTCAGCTTCTCTAATGAAATGGGTTTTTTCAAGGCTTTACATTTTTTTTTTTTTGTTGTTTAAATAAAAAAAAATCTCAGTTATTTTAGGTATAATTTCAGATTTTCTTGGAAAGAGTTGTTGCTCTGAGAAGATTATCACTGATTTTCAAAGTAATATGCACTTATGGCAACTGGGATTCCAGCCCAGCAAGCAAGGGAGACAGGAGCTCATGGACTGATACTTAAGTCAATAATAGATTAAACTTAATATTAAAACTAGATAAACTGGGATTCCAACCCAGCAAGCAAGGGAGACAGGAGCTCCCTGGACTGATACTTCAGTCAATAATAGATGACACTTACTATTAAAACTAGTTAAACTGGGATTCGAACCCAGCAAGCAAGGGAGACAGGAGCTCCCTGGACTGATACTTCTGTCAATAATAGATGAAACTTCTTATTAAAACTAGATAAACTGGGATTCCAACCCAGCAAGCAAGGGAGACAGGAGCTCCCTGGACTGATACTTCAGTCAATAATAGATGAAACTTATCATTAAAACTAGATAAACTGGGATTCCAACCCAGCAAGCAAGGGAGACAGGAGCTCCCTGGACTGATACTTCAGTCAATAATAGATGAAACTTACTATTAAAACTAGATAAACTGGGATTCCAACCCAGCAGCCAAGGGAGACAGGAGCTCCCGGACTGATACTTCAGTCAATAATAGATGAAACTTACTATTAAAACTAGATAAACTTGGATTCGAACCCAGCAAGCAAGGGAGACAGGAGCTCCCTGGACTGATACTTCAGTCAATAATAGATAAGACGTATTATTAAAACTAGATAAACTGGGATTCCAACCCAGCAAGCAAGGGAGACAGGAGCTCCCTGGACTGATACTTTGGTCAATATTAGATGAGACTTATTATTAAAACTAGATAAACTGGGATTCCAATCCAGCAAGCAAGGGAGACAGGAGCTCCCTGGACTGATACTTCAGTCAATAATAGATGACACTTACCATTAAAACTAGATAAACTGGGATTCGAACCCAGCAAGCAAGGGAGACAGGAGCTCCCTGGACTGATACTTCAGTCAATAATAGATGACACTTACTATTAAAACTAGTTAAACTGGGATTCGAACCCAGCAAGCAAGGGAGACAGGAGCTCCCTGGACTGATACTTCTGTCAATAATACATGAAACTTCTTATTAAAACTAGATAAACTGGGATTCGAACCCAGCAAGCAAGGGAGACAGGAGCTCCCTGGACTGATACTTCAGTCAATAATAGATGAAACTTATCATTAAAACTAGATAAACTGGGATTCCAACCCAGCAAGCAAGGGAGACAGGAGCTCCCTGGACTGATACTTCAGTCAATAATAGATGAAACTTATCATTAAAACTAGATAAACTGGGATTCCAACCCAGCAAGCAAGGGAGACTGGAGCTCCCTGGAGTTATACTTCAGTCAATAGTAGATGAGACTTACTATTAAAACTAGATAAACTGGGATTCCAACCCAGCAAGCAAGGGAGACAGGAGCTCCCTGGACTGATACTTCAGTCAATAATAGATGAAAGTTATTATTAAAACTAGCTAAACTGGGATTCCAACCCAGCAAGCAAGGGAGACAGGAGCTCCCTGGACTGATACTTCAGTCAATAGTAGATGAGACTTATTATTAAAAGTAGATAAACTTGGATTCCAACCCAACAAGCAAGGGAGACAGGAGCTCCCTGGACTGATACTTCAGTCAATAGTAGATGAAACGTATTATTAAAACTGGGATAAAGTTGGATTCCAACCCAGCAAGCAAGGGAGACAGGAGCTCCTGGGACTGATACTTCAGTCTATTATGATTTAAAATTAGTATTAAATCTAGATACACTGGGATTCCAACCCAGCAAGTAAGGGAGAGATAAGCTCCCTGGAGTGATACTTGAGTCTATTATGGTTTAAAATTACTATTAAATCTAGATAAACTGGGATTCCAACCCAGCAAGCAAGGGAGACAGGAGCTCCCTGGACTGATACTTCAGTCTATTATGATTTGAAATTACTATTACAACTAGATAAACTGGGATTCTAGCTCAGGAAGCAAGGGAGAGATGAGCTCCCTGGACTGATACTTTAGTCTGTTGCGGTTTAAAGTTATTATTAAAACTAGATAATCTGGGATTCCAACCCAGTAAGCAAGGGAGACATGAGCTCCCGGGACTGATACTTCAGTCTATTATGGTTTCAAATTACTATTAAAACTAGATAAACTGGGATTCGAACCCATTAAGCAAGGGAGACAGGAGCTCCCTGGACTGATATTTCAGTCTATTATGGTTTAAAATTACTATTAAACTTAGATAAATTGGGATTCCAACCCAGCAAGCAAGGGAGACAGGAGCTCGCTTGACTGATACTTCAGTTTGTTTTGGTTTAAAATTACTATTAAAACTGGGATTCCAACCCAGAAGGCGAGGGAGACAGGAGCTCGCGGGACTGATACTTCAGTCTATCATGGTTAAAATTACTATAATAAGATAATAGAGAAACTGGGATTTTAGCCGAGCAAGCGAGGGAGACAGGAGTTCCCTGGAGTGATACTTTATTCTATTATGGTGTTAAAATTACTATTAAAATTATATAAACTGGGATTCCAACCCAGCAAGCAATTGAGACAGGAGCTTTCTGGATTGATACTCTAGTCTATGATAGGTTAAGGTTACTATTAAATCTAGATAAACTGGGATTCGAACCGAGGATGCAAGGGAGACAGGAGTTTCCACGACTGATTCTTCGTTTTTTTATATTTTAAACTTCCTTTTAAATCTAGATAAACTGGGGATTCCAACCCAGGGAGGTAGGGAGGGAGGAGCTTCGTGAACTAATATTCCAGTCTATTATAGTTGAAACTTGCTATTTTAAACTAGAGAAACTGGGATTCCAACCCAGCGAGGGAGATAGACAGGAGTTCCCCAGTCTGATTTACCGGTAATGCTTAGTCTTCGAAGTCGATGATTTTTACTTCAGTCTATGATACATGTAGATTGAACTTTCTTGTTATGCCGTATTGCTGGAAGCAATTGAAGTGCCTTACTTTTCCACCTTTAATAACAATATTGGACTGTTTTAAAATGGCAACACGAATGTAGAAGTTATTTATTACTGGGTCTTAAAGAAACTAGATACGTTACTCCGACAGATTTCTAGAACTAAGTTTAGGGGCTCTTTGCAGGGGAATGACGCGGTCAATAAGACCGGTCTGCAAGAATCAACGGATTCCGCATCAAAGGTTCAATAGTAGTGTAACTGATGTCTGCTGGTAACATTTCCTAACCGATTGTTTCTTTTTCTTGAGAATATTTATTTTGTAGATTAGATATATCCCCAAAATACGTTGGAATGAAACTGAGTCGCTGACTTCGCTCATCTAGTGGGAATACGTCTTTTAAGCTTCAGGTATATTGTAATATAACGTTTTTTTTTTCTTGGTATTAACCCCCGGATTTTCTCTTTAGACTTGCTTATCAAGCCCCATGGTAGTTAAGCACTGATACCAATTATGAAGATAGGATTGATATTAAATACTTATCCTTTATTTGAAGATAAAGTCTAGAATAAGAGTGTAACGTAGTACATTGTAGTCAGAGAATAGAGAACTTAAAAAACAACAGAGAAAAAAATGAACTCATTTATCCCTGTTGCAAAACCGGAGCCAGAAAGAAAGTTTCTTTTTACGCTTATCACGCTAAGTACGGGTACAAAATGGTTATGGGTGTTGCTCGAGTACCTGTATTTTCTTTTATTTTAGATGCTTTATTTTGTTAACGAATGGTTGCTTTGGTCGTTATCTTTGCTGAGTTTAGGTTCGTTCCCAACTGCACTTGTTTTTCATCTGAGGAAAGTCGTGTCATTGACGCAAGAATATCATCACTGTAAGGTATGTGATTTGTTTACAAAGGTTTTCGAGCAGGAGTATTCCGAGGTATTTTATCATAGTGTTTTAATAATTACCCATTGCAATAAAAAAAACAAGAGCAAATAATACCAGGACTGAAATTTCTTCATTACTGATCTACGGTCTATTAATTAACGTTGCACTTTCTTCTGTTTTAGGACATGTTTCCTAAATGGACCGGCTTCATAGCCACCATCTCACTGGCTGTCGGATTTCCCCAACGGAAAAGTGCCTGTGACTTACAAGACAATTACAGTCAAGCCAGTCATCAGGAAGATGCATCGTTCAAGATGAATTATTTTAGGATCTTAATCTAATGTTTCCAAATTAATAAACACTTTGTAGACTTATGCTTAACTAGCAGTCATTTTTGAAAAGGAGGAATATCCTTCTTGCTAAAATGACTGCTACCAAGCAACATTGGCCTTTTTATTTTGTTTTGAAGTTACTTTTTTGCAAGGATAAGCTCGTTTCAATACTTTTAATGCCGATCCGTCAAATATGTTGGACTCTCGCTAACCTTCGGGGCGCTGTTGGTCAGTTCCGACTACTACATTGTCGGCTTCTTTGGCTTCCGTTAAATGTGTCTGTTTCCTTTATCCATTTACTACGATCGCACGCTTTTTTGTCTTTACCAAATGGCGTACGCTGTACTGAACAATCTTGTTATCATTCGGTGGTGCTTTCGGTATCTTTCGACCCCTAACGTCGACTACTTCGGCTTTCGTTTATCTCCATTTTCACTCATCATTACTAAGACCGCTCAGTGTATTATAATCGCTTATTATGATGTGAAGTATATATGAAATAATTCATTTTAATCGCTTATTAATAGATCCTTTTGCCTAATTGCGTACACGGTAATGAACACAATTGCCATCCTTTGAGATATTGTCGGCTAGGTCGGTAACTTGCGAGCACTATCGACTACTTCGGCTTGCATTTATCTTCGTGTTTACTTAACGAACTTTCTCTATCGTACACTCTTTTTTGACTTAGTCAAATTGCGTACACTGTAATGAACTTTCTCGTCATCCTTCGCGATACCGTCAGTTACTTTCAACCACTATCGACCACTTCGACTCGCATTAATCTTCGCATTTACTTACCATTGCAATGAGCGCGCGCTATCGTAAACTCTGATGTGTCTTTGCCAAATTGCGCACTGTCCGCCCTTTGGGTTACTGTCGATAACTTACCACAACTATCGTCGACGTATTTCGGCTTTCGTTTATGTTCTTCTTTACTGACCATTACCTGTGTCTTCGTCAAATTGCACAAACTGCAATCAGTAAACATTCGGTGTATTCGTATAAAGTTTGTTACGTCCATCATATGTTTATCAATTTCGTTAAATGTATATCAACACCTTAATGCTCCTACGACTAACTATCATTTGCTTGTGTTAACTTGAGTTCGTTCTTATACAATGATGTGTTACTCTTCCCAGCAATCGGCTTCGCGTGTCTCCAAAAATTGCACACTTTACGGCCACATGGTTGTCGCTTAATTTGCGTTGCTTTCGTGAACCTGTTGTAAGTGTGTATAGTTCGGCCTTCAACTTTCGTTATCTTTTATTAACACAAATTCTCTTACTAAAACACTTTGGGTACATATTGATCCTTGCCCGCAAAATAGCCTAGCTAAATCGAGGCGGGAAGGAAAAGTCAACAATTAAAATGACAGGGTTGAAACATAACGATAAAAAACCTTATACACGAACATCAATTTTTAAGTTGTTTGCTTTTTCTACCGCTCTATGTTATCTTAAACACTATTTTTTAATATTAACTTTTAGTGTTGTAAAATTCCGTAGCCGTGAAAAATTACGCATGCTCTTGTAATGTCTAGAGCCGTGCTGTAATTAGCGTTTACTTGCATTGCATTCATTGTAAACTTTGGGGAGTTTTATAACAGGGATAACCTCATAACTTCTCTTTCATTATGCATGACCTTAATTACATTACAGTCAGGTACCGCCCTGCTCATCGATTTTTGCGCGCTCCCGCAAAACGTCTAAATAACTGTCGCCACCTTTAACCAAATCTGTACACTTTTCTTAAATGCTCTATGTTATCTTAAACACTATTTTTTAATATTAACTTTTAGTGTTGTTGTAAAATTCCGGAGCCGTAAAAAATTACGCATGCTCTTGTAAATGTCTAGAGCCGTGCTGTAATCAGCGTTTACTTGCATTGCATTCATTGTAAACTTTGGGGATAACGGGAATAACCTCATAACTTTCCTCTTTCAATATGCATTACCTTAATCTTTTAAATCTTGCATCTGTATTTATGCATCCTAAAATAATTATATATATGTAACTTTCGATCGCACGCTTTCGTAAACTTGCGAACTCGCATTAAAAAATCAGTACAAAACTGTTACCCATTTTCGTCATCTTTCATTCTCTATTTTATCGACATTCTTCTTCTTGGTTGCTTCGCTTCGGCTTGAATTTAGTCATCCCAAAATCGTTAAATTATTTTATCGACAATTGCAGTTGCGAGAATATCTAAATAAACTTTTTATAGTGCTGAATACTCATTAATTAAAGTTGCGTGTGACTGTGATGACTATAAACATTCGACTACATGACGATATTAACGATTGTCAATTGGGTAATTAACAATCTCTCTCCTTTCGAGGGAAGAGATTTGCTGTGCGTTCAATGTGAATGAGATAAAATTGATGTTTTTGATATATTGTACATGCATGATTTTTTTTGAAAATTTTTTTTGAAACCATATTTTTTATATGAAAAAGTTATCTCAATAAAGAGTATTAGTATGATAAGCGCAATATGTAATGTCAAGGATAGCCATTTAAAATAATGCGGAAATAGCCATTTACGTAAGGTAGATGCTATATTTGCTGATACAAATTTATTTTAAGCTGGGCCAGTTGTTGAATTATTAAATAGAGATTTTTATTTGTACTGTAGATGCTGTGGTGATGCATTGGTGGGAAAGTTAAAAACTGGTTTTATAACCACAGTATTGAGATCCGTACGCTTGTTAGATGCTGTATGTTCTCTTGAACACTTAATATGTTTTTATATTAACTTTTAGTTTTGTTGTAAAATTAAATTCGGTAGCAGTGAAAAATTACTCATGTTCATGTAATGTGTATTGTGCTGTAGTCAAGGTTTACGTTCATTGCCTAAATTTTGGGAAGTTTCAGCACAGGGATAACCTCATAACTTCCCTTTCAATGTGCATTACCTTAATCTTTTAAATCTTGCATCTGTATTTAATGCATTCTGAAATTGTTATGTATAATTGTTATGTATATATATATAACTTTCGATCGCACGCCTTCGTAAACTTGCGAACTCGCATCAACAACTTGGTAAACAGTTACCCAGTCTCGCGGCCATCTTTCATTCGCTATAATTAATAATTATCTACCGTTTTCTTGGTTGCTTTGCTACTGCTAATGACTGTAGTCATCTCAAAATCATATTACTATGTAATGTCAAGGCTAAGCCATTTAAAAGAATGCGGAAATGGCCTTTTATGTAAGGCAGTCGCCTATATTCGTTGATATAATGTGACGGTGCATGGTAAAGTTTAAAACTGGTTTTATCAATTGCGCTGTTAAAGTATATTTACCACAGTATTGAAGTGATTCAAAAGTGTGCGCGTTTCGACGTAGGGGTCTCAGAAAAGAGTGGAAACTGAGAGTGAATTGGTTCACTCTATTTCTTGTTTGACTTCGAACCATGTCAGAATGAGATTTGTGCACTTTTAACAACCACATAGCTCTTCTTCTCATCGTCATTGCACGGTCCTCACAGTCTGTCAGTACATGTTTGCTCCGAAACCAGCTCCTGTTCGGCTCATTCATATGGCAGTTAGAATATTATAATATTACTTCCAAACGGTTTTACTTTAAATAAGGCATTTGGCGATCACCGCCCCCTTAGTCTCGTTTGCCTGAACAAATGGACATGTAGGAAAATACCCCCAGACAAAAGTTTCAGTATCAAAGATTTTTTATGAACCCATTCCGCACGTCCGGCGTTGAAATAAACAATAGCCATAAACACGTTAACATCGTTGTAAATTTGTTACAGAGCAGATGTAACTCATTTAATTTAACAACCTAGCTGTATAACGACTACACTTCCTACTTAATGTTAAAGTACGTGTATTGGATCACCGTATAATATACTGCATAATGTAAGTGTAAGCAATGGATATAGTTTGTGTAATAGCACATGATGTATTATGGGTATGCTTTAAATACGTTCGGACATCCTTTTCGAATACAGTAAGCGCACCCCTTCGATTGTCGCCTCTTCCTCTCTCCTTTCTGAAAAAAGGTCGGCACGTCGATCCGTTAATATATAGCATAACATATGCAATCATGTTTTCAGAACTTGACAAATTGGATGTTGGGATATGTCCTTTTGAACTTTGATTTCAAATACCCCCAAAGCAATCGTAAGCGACCACCGTTGGTGATTTATAAAAGTGGTCGCAACTATACAACTGGGTTCTCGTAATTATAAGCGACCATGAAAGATAACTCCACCTCTGACTTATTCCACTTCACATATCTCAACCAACTTTTAACAATAAACAGCACTGCTTAACTACACACGCATCCATGGCACAGGTTAAAATAATTAGCACTTCAACAACGCCTAAATATACGCTGTCACAGAGTCTTGTTTATCTTAACTCGCCAAAACTTAGACAACGTTTTTACGTTATTGTCGGCGCTTCGATCATCGTGACTGTTTAATCGAATTGCACGAGCTTGTGGGTAGCTGCACCTACTTTGCAACATTACGCTCTCGTTATGCGCTCTTGTCACATCTGTGGAGCGCGCAATAGTGATAAGCCAGCACTACTAAACAAACATGCACTGCTGCAAGTACAGTTTATGAACTTTAAAAGCAATTTTTCCCTTCTTAATATGAAAATTTTAAATGCATTAATTTATAAGACCAACAAATCTGGCAAAATATAATTGTAAATTTAACTGTGTCATAATCTACCGGTACTTGCTCTCTCATATAATTTCTCGCATGCGCTCCTGTCTACGTTTCTCCGCTTTTATGCTTGCCGGCGCCCTCGGTAACGGTTTGGGTATAGTGGCAAATTTTCTTCCGCTTTCATAAAACGGTCATGTTCGGTCATCAGTTCTTGCACTCCTCTATCAGTTGTTTCGAATGCTGTTAACTTTCTTGCTTTACTGCGTTTGTCGAATTTTCCCCGTCACTAATTGCATCTACAGCCCGAGATCAGTTCGTTATCATTAAAGTTCGTTTGTTTCCGAGAATTCTCTTTTGCGCAGTGGCCGTAAAATTCGCAGGCCCTCACGCGCCAACTAGGCTTTTTGGTCAACGTTTATGAGCTATTTTCAGCCCTTTGATCATCGTGTCTGCTCAATCAAATTGCGAGCTTGTGAATTGCTGTGTCCTCTCTGCAACACTACGCTGTCGTTATCGGTTATTGTCATATCTGTGTAGCACGCAATAGTAGCACTACTGAACAAACACGCAATGCTACAAATATTTATTATCCTTAAATGCAGTCCTTCCCTGCGTAATAACTCAGATCAAGAGAGAATGATCTAAGAGAGCGAATCCCCCATACATGACCTTCTTCCCACGAAAATTATTTTCAATCTATTCTTGTTTCTTTGTCATACTGTGTGGTTATTTTAAGGACGCCACCTTATTAATCAGTTAGAGTGGCGCATAACAGGGTTGAAACATAACAATTAAAACAAAACTGGTACACGAACATCAACTTTTGAGTTGTTCACTTTTCAAAACATTGTCATAATATATGATAATTTCAACCCAACGTCCACTCGCTCACAGCGCACGTAAGTGATTAATCGCTAATAGAGAAAATTACAATTTTTGTTCGTTCTCATCGGGTGCATTGCTGGGCATTTTCCAGCTTGAAGACCGCTACCAAAATGTTGCTAGATACGCTTATTAATTTACACCGGTATAAGAGCCGGGTTTTACAGGCCGTAAAGTAACTTCAGTTGTACCTTTAAATTACCATCTCTTTATATAAATGTTGTATTTCCCTACTTCTATACAATAATATGATGAACGCAAAGACAAAGCTGTATTAGCGTGGCACTCTAAATTGTAAAGCCGAAGGAAGTATATGTGTACATGTGTGTCGATACTCTTGTCCCTGTGCGCATACAGAAGCTCGAGCCCAGAGAGCTTCTCTGCTTGCATAGTAGAGCGCAAGTACGTCTTGACCCTTCAAGTACAACTAAATGATCGTTCCGGAGTTGCTATCGACACTGACATCGTCAAAATAATTGTGAGAATAAAATTTCCCAAAAAGTCTTTTAAGCCAGTGCTGAACTGGCTTACAGTCTGGTACCGCCCTGCTCATCGATTTTTGCGCGCTCCCCCAAAACGTCTAAATAGCTATCGCCACGTTTAACCAAATCTGTACACTTTTCTTAAATGCTCTATGTTATCTTAAACACTATTTTTTAATATTAACTTTTAGGGTTGTTGTAAAATTCCGGAGCCGTGAAAAATTACGCATGTTCTTGTAATGTCTAGAGCCGTGCTGTAATTAGCGTTTACTTGCATTGCATTCATTGTAAACTTTGGGGAGTTTTATAACAGGGATAACCTGATAACTTCTCTTTCATTATGCATTACCTAAATTACATTACAGTCAGGTATCGCCCTGCTCATCGATTTTTGCGCGCTCCCGCAAAACGTCTAAATAGCTATCGCCACGTTTAACCAAATCTGTACACTTTTCTTAAATGCTCTATGTTATCTTAAACACTATTTTTTAATATTAACTTTTAGTGTTGTTGTAAAATTCCGGAGCCGTAAAAAAATACGCATGCTCTTGTAATGTCTAGAGCCGTGCTGTAATTAGCGTTTACTTGCATTGCATTCATTGTAAACTTTGGGGATAACGGGAATAACCTCATAACTTTCCTCTTTCAATATGCATTACCTTAATCTTTTAAATCTTGCATCTGTATTTATGCATCCTGAAATAATTATATATATGTAACATTTGATCGCACGCTTTCGTAAACTTGCGAACTCGCATTAAAAAATCAGTACAAAACTGTTACCCATTTTCGTCATCTTTCATTCTCTATTTTATCGACATTCTTCTTGTTTGCTTCGCTTAGGCTTCAATGTAGTCATCTCAAAATCATTAAATTATTTTATGGACAATTGCAGTTGCGAGAATATCTAAATAAACTTTTTATAGTGCTGAATACTCATTAATTAAAAGTTGCATGTGACTGTGATGACTATAAACATTCGACTACTAAATTTCGACTACATGACGATATTAACGATTGTCAATTGGGTAATTAACAATCTCTCTCTTTTCGAGGGAAGAGATTTGCTGTGCGTTCAATGTGAATGAGATAAAATTGATGTATTTGATATATTGTACATGCATGATTTTTTTTTATGAGATCCTAATTTTTTTTGAAACCATATTTTTATATGAAAAAGTTATCTCAATAAAGAGTATTAGTGTGATAAGCGCAATATGTAATGTCAAGGATAAGCCATTTAAAATAATGCGGAAATAGCCATTTATGTAAGGTAGATGTTATATTTGCTGATATAAATTTATTTTAAGCTGTGACAGTTGTTGAATTATTAAATAGAGATTTTTATTTCTACTGAAGATGCTGTGGTGATGCATCGGTGGGAAAGTTAAAAACTGGTTTTATAACCACAGTATTGAGATACGTACACTTGTCAGATGCTGTATGTTCTCTTGAACACTTAATATGTTTTTATATTAACTTTTAGTTTTGTTGTAAAATTAAATTCGGTAGCAGTGAAAAATTTCTCATGTTCATGTAATGTGTATTGTGCTGTAGTCAAGGTTTACTTTCATTGCCTAAATTTTGGGAAGTTTCAGCACAGGGATAACCTCATAACTTCCCTTTCAATGTGCATTACCTTAATCTTTTAAATCTTGCATCTGTATTAATGCGTTCTGAAATTGTTATGTATAATTGTTATGTATATATATATAACTTTCGATCGCACGCCTTCGTAAACTTGCGAACTCGCATCAACAACTTGGTAAACAGTTACCCAGTCTCGCCATCTTTCATTCGCTATAAGTAATAATTATCTACCGTTTTCTTGGTTGCTTTGCTACTGCTGATGACTGTAGTCATCTCAAAATCATATTACTATGTAATGTCAAGGCTAAGCCATTTAAAAGAATGCGGAAATGGCCTTTTATGTAAGGCAGTCGCCTATATTCGCTTATATAATCTGACTGTGCATGGAAAAGTTTAAAACTGGTTTTATCAATTGCGCTGTTAAAGTATATTTACCACAGTATTGAAGTGATTCAAAAGTGTGCGCGTTTCGACGTAGGAGTCTCAGAAAAGAGTGAAAACTGAGAGTGAATTGGTTCACTCTATTTCTTGTTTGACTTCGAGCCATGTCAGAATGAGATTTGCGCACTTTTAACAACCACATAGCTCTTCTTCTCATCGTCATTGCACG
>OZ037783.1:4019743-4079743 GCA_964035525.1 Porites cylindrica | reverse complement strand
TCGTAAGGGGCGGCACCGGCTGCCTTTACTTGTTCTCTGAAACGTCATCCTTCTCTTCACCCCACCCCTAACCCCAACAGGCGGCCAGTTTAGGGGAGGAGTGGGGCGAAGAGACGGATGAGAATTTAGAGAATCTCCACCTCACAGGCTTATTTCAGCGGTCTCGAAATAGAAGGACTTACTGCGAGTTAAGATGGCGATGATTTTAGCTACAATTGACAAAGGTTTCCTTCCCCACCCTCGGGAAATGGACCAAAATCTTCACTTCTTGATCAAATCACCACCCCTTTAGCCCTCACCCCCCGCCTCTCTGGGTTTACATTGATAGGTGCATTGCGTTCTCCATAAAACGTGAATTTAGCTATTTTTACGTCGTAGTCGTGCAGTGACAGCAACGAAATGAACAAAAAAGCGTGATGCACATGCAAAATGGCTGTTTTGCCTACTAAAACTATTGCCATTTTGACGTTCACGTCGCCGTTGCCGTCGTCGGATAAGCAAAGACATTTTTTGAGTGACGCACGTCAACCGGAACTGAGGCCTTCTCTCTTCTTATATGCCTTGACGCTAACAAATTTGTATGGCTAAGTTTCTTTTCTCTTATAAAGACGATTTACCCGAGAGTTTCAACCAAACCTCTGTTCAGTGATGCAAAAAGTCCACTTTCGGTTGACGTTTGTCTCTCAAAAACGCTGTTGCTTAATAAGTTCCCTAATAACGCGGGGACAGTCCATTCCTTCCCTTCAAGCCTGTAAACACGTCATGTGTCTAAAACGCAGCCCTCTGGTGAGCTCAGTTGGAAGAGCTCTGCCCTAATGACAACCTCGTGTAAAGCCAGGGAAAAGCGCCCTGGGGGACGAGGTTGCTCTGTTGAGCCGGAGAGCCGCTTGTTCAAGCCTCTGGTGTTGCCAATTCGAGGCTTTTTAACATCAACCAGCAGGGTCACGCTGCAGACCTGTGATTTGAGATCCTGTCTGAGTTTATGACACCAAACACGCAGCATTTCTCATCAATTAAAGAACCCTTTCTACTAGCTTCTACTGTTCAAAAACCATTTTTTTTACTCTATTGGCATGTATGACACTTACATCGACGAAAAAGGGACACAGCATTATATTGGGTCTATATTATGCTACAACTAACAAATCGTTACATTTAGGCTACAGTAAAAAGTAAATGGAACAAAAAGAAACAAAAAGTACTTACATTTATAGAGATGATCAATTTCAGTACAGGCAGTCTAGGCAATAATGGTTACTCTTGATCCGTTTTTTGCTGGCTTTAACTATTATTGTGAGAAGAAAATGCCTTTAAAAAAGAATGAAAAAGTTCTCATAGGTTTTCAATTTTTCGGACGAAGCGTTAAGGCTTTTGGTGTCTATTTCGTGAAAGCTCATAAAGGATGTTAGCCGGGAGTTTCACATATTTTCGTTTTACAGTCCCAAAGATAAAACTGGACGGTTAAAAGAAAATTTTCCACTTATGATTGGAACCGTCAATCAAATTATACTTAAATGGTTTCGTTACTGATTTTGCTGAGATCCTTTCAATCTCGGTGGATAGTGGCTTTAGGAATATTTACCTCGCCGCGAATATTCAGTAACTATTCACCTCGATTTCAAAGAATAGTTATCAACTGTCCAATGTAATGTGTAGGAAGAAAAGGCCTTTTTCTGTTTCACCACAAGACAACTGCAAAGTCCTGGTCATGTCCTTGACAAAAAACTTGAAACCTTTGCTTCCTCCCTTCCCTTTTTCAAAAATACGTATACAAAGTCGCCTTTACGGTTGCAAGAACCCTCGCACTTTGTGTTCATCGCTTATCAGGGCCGCAATACCAATTCAGTCTCTTTTTTCCTGTTACAATAAAAACGATGGTCGAGCGGTCGCTTCAACTGTATTTTTACATAGTCCCTCCACTTCGCAAATCTATTCAAGCCGCCATTTTTGCTGTTGACACCGCCTCGCTTTGGTGCTCTGAATCATGAAAGCGAGTCCACAGAAAGTCAACTAGTTCACCGGAAACTGTTTCCGCTTAGTCAGCCTAGTTTCTAAAAATAACTTTTTGTAATAAAGATATAATGGCCAACGCCCCTGCACTCCCTCTCCCACCTATTATGATTTCTTGGCGCAGTCCACTTAGGGTTGGCCTTTTCCACACGTATCCGGATATTTTAAAGGGGAGATCTTATTCTCCGTTTTCAAAAAAAATACACGTCTAGATCTACGCTCAGCGTATTCGAATCGTTTAGGCTGATCCACAGGAAAAAGGCCAAAAGAATGGGACGACGGTATCATCCCTAACAGGGCATGCGCTGTATGATGTATGACATCATCGTATTCAAAAACATCCGTTTTCGTCCGTCCACGGGACTCCACGTAGAGAAAACGATAAGCCGGCTTTTTTTAATAAATAACTCCACTCTGGGGACCGTTTTAGAAAACCTGCGGTTTTTGGTGCCTGAAAACGCCGTATAAATGTAAACTGAAAGCTAAACGCGAGAAAAAAAATCTCCGTTTTTGAAAATATCCGGATACGTGTGGACGGCGCCTGTTAAATATAGCTACCGCGGTAGCCATAGCATCGGGATAGGCCACGAGAGAGGGACAGACGAGACCGATGATTTGGGCGGCATCTGGTTCGCAAAGACCCAGGACAAGCATGGGAGAGTAGAACTTGATTGTAAGGCCACCCGGGGCCGGGCGACACTCCTTTATTGGACCTAAACGGAACAGGATGTGGTTTTCATGGGGCATGGGGGATCAATGAAATGTTAGTTCGAGTTCTTCGAGCGCGCGTTTACTCTTCGGGGACAAGTGTGTTTATTACGAGTTAAAGGAGGTTTAAACATATATTTTTTGTCTCCATTTCCACTACAATTTAAAACCACAAGTGAGTAGAGCTCATTTGAACTTAATTGTAGAAGCCAGTCATTCAGGTCTCTGTTAATAAATTTTATTTTGATAAACTTGGTCTGCTTAAATATGTTTTAAAGATATGAATAGGGTAAAACCAGAAACTCATATAGGGACTAAATGTACATGTTTATAAAATGTATGTGTGCAGACACTCAAAGAGCTCGTTTTTTGGAAACTTTCAAAATTTATCGGTCTCATCGTAACGACATGAAAATTTAGAGATAATAAATATCAGACATCCGATCACGGCTCTTGCAACTGGATGAGGATTTTTTGATCCTCTTTCTTTGTTGTTTGTTCTTCTTACACGCAGAACACTCAATGTAGTTTTTCTTCACGCCCGATGCCGTGTTGCTTGACCGTTGACTAGATCTCATCAACGCAACTATCGAGCTACATGACCGCTGAACATGGTGTCTGCCCTCGTCTATTGTATTAAGGGAGTTACTGCGTTTCGGATATTGTTTAACTTTCGAGACCATAGATCCGCTGCATGAGGGAAAATCCTTCAAGGATTTTGTCTCATCCAAGTCAAGATCATCTCTTTCTTGTTTTTGACACGAGTATTGATCCCTGTACTCATCAGTTAGGGCTGTCTTTGAACTATGGCTGGGTCTTCTTCTTGGCTTCTCAGGTTTCTCCCTGTCTTGGCGTTTATGCGATGTGAAAAATTTTTCATTTTCTACGTCGTTCATTACATGATGATTCATAGCATAGCATGACTCTGCTGATTCTAACGGCATGCCAAACGCGATTCTGTAACGCTCGGTATTCCCAGTAAGGTAGTTCGACACTGAATCTTGCCTTTCTTGTATGGTAGAAAGATAACCGATGGATTCTTTTCCATAAAAGTCACGTATGAATTCTTCAGAATCTTCTCTCTCTTCTCCGTCGCTTGTCCCTGTAAGTAGCTTTAAGTCAGCTCTGTATCTCTTAATGAGCTCCACAATGTTGTTTTGAAGTTCTCTATGTGCTTCGTACATTGTTAATCCATCGCCAGTTGAAGGAACGTCATCGAATGTGCGCTGTTCAGCAGCATACAAACCGCGTCTTTCTTCCAGTTCTTTTTTAACAATCTCTATTGACTTCTTGCACAGTAGCGTCGCTTGCTCTTCGTAAACCTCAAAACGTTCTTGTCTGAGGCTGAACTTTAGGCAGCCTTGGTCAGCTGCCAGTTTAGCATGTTGCAGTCGCTCTAATCGAGAATTGAGCAAAAACGCACGCTCTCGAGATACCTTATCGTGCTCATCTAATTTTCGCTGAAGTTCTTTACATTTCTGTATTGCATTCTCTCTTTCCGTTTTTTCGCTTGCTAAAGAATCTTTTACATCCTTGTTGTCCTTTACCAGTACCTCTAATTGAGACCTCAGAGCTTGCGCTTCGTTCCGGAGAGTTTCGGTTTCGATTTGCAATTTCTTGACTGAGACCGTTAAACCCCCCCTTTCCTCTGTAGTCTTCCCTGCAAAAGATTCTTTCAATTGTGGGAGCTTTCTTCTCTGTTTCTTCTGCGCATGCTGCGAGGCTTGGACTGAATTGTTGTCTCCACTCGCCTCTTTAGTTCTTTCAAAGTTTTCATTCCCCAGAGATGAGGGTAAACTCCTCAAAGATCTCTTCTCCGTTAAATTATTGTTTTTTCCATTCACTTCTTTACCCGTGAACGATTTCGATGCTACCTGCTGGCTTCCACATTGTCGAATTTCATTTTCCTCTTTGTTTTCATAGATACCATCACACGTGGCAACAGCATCATTCTTGCAGTTTTCTTCCGTGTCACGTTCAGAAACTGTTGTTTTTGTTTTATCTCTTAACAGACCAGCACTCTTAACTCCCCTTCTCCATAACCTTAAGGAAAACGCCTTGAACGGGTTCGCGGTATTTTCAAAATCAGCTTCGTCGGTTTTGTCTTTAGGCTCCGCACTTGCTTCGCTGTTTGCTGTAGTAAAATTTCCCGCGGCAGCCATCAATACAATAACAAGATCGAGCAAGTGTGACAGACAAACTTTATTCCCACAGATTAAACTACTTTCTTTTGTGGCTCCATGGTCGTCCAGACCAGCTGAATGTCCTGTGCTACCTTGTTCACTTATAAAGCTTTCTGTTGTCGTTTTAATTTGATGAAAAAATGATAGTTCAACCCGCTTGTTTGTAAGACGAGAAATCTTGGAGATGAAATGGTTTATTGTGTTGCCCGAAGGACCAAGAATCTTCGCAAATAACCTGGCTTGTTCTACAGGCTGTTTATGGTTCCCTAACTTCGACCGTACTATCTCAAATACCTCAATCACATCTTTACAACGTAGCTCGGCGTTGTTGCGCGGTGAGAGCGGGTACGCCTCCATCGCTTGGCATGAACGTTTCCACCTGCTCTTACAATCAATTGATTTGCAGATTTGCCAATTCACGTTTCATGGGCAAAGATTCGTGTTCTTTTGCCTGATCTAATATCAAATTAGCGTCAAAATATTGCTGTTTGTCCACGATTCTTGCACATCAATACGTATGATAACAGTGCTTCAAAATTGCTTGCAGGAAGACACAATATTATGGTCACCTAAATAACAACGGAAGCGTATTGTTTCAGAAGGTTTTCTTTAAATTATTTACAGCTCCTTAACGCTTCCCTAGAGTGAAAAACAGTTCAGAGTGTCTCGGAAACAGTAGTCTGTTGACACTTAATTACCACTACAAGCAATGAATAAAGGTGGACAAAATTATGCAAATATGTCTAATACCTTGAACAAATAATTTCACCGGAACTAGTCAGTGCAAGTACGAACATAATGAGCTTAAAAAATTCTCCTGAAACGCAGTGCAAAGATTAACCGGGTTTTGTTGACAATACAAAGGTTTATAATGATCATTTGTACAGCTCGATCAAGTATATAGGTCCCTTTTTTTTCATTTCAGTTAGGAGAAAAAGTGTTTTTATCTGGCTTTTAAAACAGGTGTCTTTGTCTGGCAGGGCTTAATTCGGTGTTTTCTGCTCTGTTTACAAATCCACACTGAGTAAAAGAAGTTTTCGTTTTCTCGTTATATTTAGCAAAGAAACATGACTCTCGTTAAACAAGGGAAAAGTATAATTGACCAAGATAGCCTGTTTGAAAATTTTGATTTGCTAAAAAAAGAAAATACACGTATTTTAAGTTCGCCGTGTGGTTTTTTTTTTGTAGTTTCTGTTTTCGAGGTGTCAAATCTATTATAGAGGCCCTTTGACCATCTACTTTTAATTTGGCATTTCTACAATCATTTTTTTACCTTGCGAACTCGTTCGGTTATCTGACTCCCGATGATATGGACAGCAGCTAGTATCAGAATATAGATTCTTAGCAAAAATAAATCGTAGACGTAATATTCACAGAATTAAACGCCCTCTCAGTTATGGACTCTGTCGCTACTGAGGACGCTAACTCCGACGCGGTCCCGTGGAATAACGGGAGTTCACTCTATTGGGAAAAATTAATACTTTTGAAATCGAACGTAAAGTACAACTAAACTCATCTTAGCAATTTTTATACTATCTAGATCTACCGAATTCTAAACTTTGCGATTAGTATATTTTGAGTAGTCAGAAAATTTCATAGAAATCGAATGCATGAAACAAAACAAAAGTTCCTAAATAAAGCCCTTTGTTCATGTTGATTTTAATCATCTTTAACCTTTCTTTTCTCAGTTAAGTCATTTTGGCCTTGCAGTCTCAGGGAGATATTTTTAATTTACATCAGCGGTGTAATTTTAACAATGGATATCCGGTATGGAGCTAGTGTTGTGAAGACGCGGAGAACAAAGTATACGATAAGTTCCATCGATTCAATTTCTTACTCTATAGAACCCCTCCCCGGAGTTTTTGATATGTTGCAGTATTTCGAAACGATTTTACCTTTAGTGGAAAGGCTTAATTTATCTTCTTAAAACAAGTTGAGGTATATTTATTGGTGGTGGCGCTGCTGGAGGCCTGTGACGTCACTAACAATGGTCGCCATCTTGGAATTTACTAAGAGTTAGAAATCAGGTTAAAACGGCGACAAATCGTAATTTTTTGAGCGTTACATGAAAAATAACACATAAATGAGCACTTTGCATGATTTTAGCCACAAGATTTACTTTTATTGTTGAAAAAAGTTGAAAAAACATGTATTTTCACCCAAAAATGACTTGACCACCTGCTACTTATGACGTCATATCTCGCAACCATAGCAACTGAACATCACTGAACTTGTCTCAAAATGTACTCGAGGGATAAACGAACAGCTACTGAAAACGTCGGGCGCTGATGCTTTATCCTCTAGGAAAAAACTCAGAAAAACCTTTAGAAAATGAGAAAGGGTGGACCGGACATTCTTCAAGCAGACATTCCTTTTTTTTTTTTTTTCATAAGAACCCTTTTTATAAGAACGTTAATTCAGCCTGAAATTTGCCAAAATATTAAGAAAACATGCTAAGAACGTACCCGGGGCTAAGCGAAGAACAAAATATTTTTCACTCCAGGACCTGTTACTTTCCTAAATCCAGAAAATCTGAATTACATAATATCTTACATGGAATAAGAATGCATGTAAAATTTTGTTTTTTCAACGCATTCCTGTTTGTGTATGGTCAGTTATATACATTTATATTGTACTTGTACAGTTCGTTAATGTAAAAAGTCTATACTTTGCTTTAAAGTTGTTATCCGCGAAAACATTTTCAGGCTGAAACCGCCCTAGCCTTCCACGCAGACGTTCTTAGGGGTTCGTCACGCGTGGGAGGCTAAAACCGCCCAGAAAGTTTTTGCACGTTTTAATCGTGCAAAACAAAGGCAAAGAAATGTACTCAAAAGTGTGCTGCACGTGCAAGATTGTTTTTTTGCTAATTAGTAAAAGAAAAGTGGGCTGCACGTGCAAAGTTTTTTTTTTTTTTATAATTAGATCTCGTGTTGTTGTTTTTAACGTTCTCTTTGTTTTCATGTCGTCTTTAGTCTTACTCGATTTTATCTTTTCTTTAAGGAAACTATTTATATTACATGTAAAGACTGCTTCGCTTTTAGCCCTGGCTAAATCTATATATTATTTAGGTATGGCACAATTCACCGTCTGGAATACTATTCCATATTTGTGCAGCAATTCTTGAAAAGAAGTTTTTCATATGGTCCGTTCTCGAGTGCTTAAGGTAGAAATTGCCAGCCGCAGAAAATAAAGTATTATGATGATGTATTTTTGAAGAATAAGTAAATACGTTAAAAACGTACAGCTCAGCTCAACACATCTCAGCTAAAACAGGCCTTTCAAGCTCTAGTAAAAATATATTTATAGACTGAAACTTGCACCCCAACTCAAATGACAATTAGTCCGAAATCTTGTCTTCCAATTTTTTATGATAAAATTAACAGATGACATCTTTCTAAGACAAGGCACCCATCACAAGACAGAAACGTTCTCTGAGCACTGCTAGGCAAACGCCATTTAAAAGGATACCTAGGGGTCGACCATTTGATTTACTGAGGGGGGTGGGTTGGGGGATTTGGTTTGGGCAATAATTTTATTCCAAAACTCTCCGAGGCTACTTGGATTTATTAAGACTATTAACTCAATTCAAGAAACGTTAATCTTTCGAAGGCTTTTTGCGGGATATTATTTTTTGAAATAACCACACCCCGCCCTCAAAAGTTAGAGAGGCAGTTAGACACATGGTTAGACACTTAGCGGAATTAGACGCGCGCGAATTTTTACATTCTTAACAAAAACCGCAAAAGCACCCGTGGAATGAACGTGGAGGCGCTAGCAAAAAGCATTCCTATACCCTATACTCGACCAAGCTACGAAAGATACTAAGGACACCAAGAGAGGTACTTTTGAATGAACTTCTTATTTTAAAGACTCCTTTAATAACTTATATGCAAATGAATCTAGGAACATTTTTTAAAAACATTCGACAATCGATGTTCATTCCGTATCAACAACCTATGTATAAGCTCTCGTTAATTGACTATATATTTTCGAATGCTCCATACTACACGCTGTTTGTTCCCCAAATTTTGCATTAGTTATTATATTGAATGCTCTTGGGAAAAAGCATTCCTCCTGCGCGTATTTGAAAACAAGTTCATGATATCAAAATTTGTTGGGTAGCCTGTTCCAGGCGTTCAGATTTTGGGGACTGCACAAAGAGATGTGAGCAGGAAAAACAGCGATGGGCCATCCGGGGAATTTATTTTCTGCTCTCTGACTTCGCGCACTGGCTATTTAGGCCTGGCAAACAAACTGTAATATGGGGTATTCGAAAACAGAGAATCGAATGAATTCCTTATTTCCATACAGCAGACTATCAGATTATATGATTGTCGCACAGTACAGGCAAGCGTATTCAAAGTGCATACTGCCCTTCCCCCCCGCCCCCCTTGAAGTCCTTAGTGGGAGTATGCCCTCAGTCGACTAAATAAACTGAGGAACTGCTAGCAGTCTATGCAGAAACTTCCAAAATGAGGAGGGGAACCTTTGTATTTGAGACAATTCCCATGTTCTTAAAGACGGACCGTTTTCTGGTTCCCTACGTCGCAGGCGTTTTCTTCGGGTGCGCAAATGTAAAATGCTAGCGTAACCGCAGAGCTGAATTCTCAAAAAGTGGAGAAGTTGGGTAGTCTGTGTCGCAGAGTTGATCTAAGCCATGTTAGTAACGTCTGCGAAGCAGCGCCGTTGTCCTTGTTCTGGGCCCCCAACGGACTCAACGAATTACCGGAAATGCGTTTCGAATTTCTCTTCAAGCTGATTGGCGAATTGACAATAGCTTTTTAAACAGGCCAATTATAGCTCGTACTTACTCAAGGCGCTGTTTCGCAGACGGACTTAACCAGAAGTTTAGACCCATCTGTGGCGCGGGCTAGGAGTTGGGGCGAGTCAAAGGGGGAGTTGGAGGGGGTTTGTTTCACCCTAACGCCTACTCCAAGGGTTGATATTTCGACTCTCCCCAATCTTCCTCAGTAAAATCGAAAGAGAGTTTTTGTAACGACGACGGTAAAGGCAACGAGAAACGTAAAATTGAAACGTGAAATTTCCTCACGGGAGGTTTTAAGGAGGAGGTAGACAAAATAGTCGAATTTTTGTTTCTCCTTCTTACCCTGGGTTCGGCTCCCAAGAATTCAATTCCAGGAAATTTACTTGCATTTGCCGTTTTAAGCGAACCCAACTGAAATAATCCCCAAAAGTTTATTGAAAAAAAAAAAAAAACGCGAAAAGGTTGTAAAACTGTCGTCGTCGTTCAGTAAAACTCCCCGTAAAGATGGCGGCCACGGCATTTTTAACATGAACAAGCAGCTTTTGAAGCTTTCACTGCAGCAATATAGACTCTTCTCTTGGTTCTAAGCAAGTAAACTTCATACGACAGCTCTGTACTTGGAAAAGTCAAACCTAGAGGAGTATACGTAATATAAAATATTGCTATAAAATCTTTCTTTTAAATACTATGAATTTATACTTGGTCCACCTACAAGCAAATTATACTGATACAGCAAAACAATAAACAGAATTAGCGAAGTTAGATATAGAAGTTTAAACTATAACAATAGGTAGCTAATAGATGTATACAAAAGAATGAAATTCAAAGACCTGGGACCATAATGAAAACTTTGATTTTTTCGCAGTTCAGGTAAACAACCGAAGGTGAACTGAACAAATGCACATCACAGGAAAATTTCACAAAAATACCAGGCCTCCAAGCTCTAAAGATAAGCTTTATAGCAAACCTGGTTCTACAGCTGAAAACAATTCTCGCTCAAAATCAGTATTGCGAGGGGAATACTGTTTTTAGGAGTCATATTTCAGGAGGAAAGTAATCTGGACTGCTGCAATCAGATTAAAGATTGAATTGAGACTAAAGTAATTGGACATACACTGATTTGCTATCTAAATAACTTGGAAAGTATTTTCTATAAAAGCATTCTTCACGCGACTCTTAATCCGATATAAAGTTAACTGGGACTGGATCAACACTGATATAATAACTACACTTAATTATCAAGATAGGATAATTGGAGATTATTCTCCCCATGTTCTCTAACTTATATCTGCACTGTGAATGAAACCTGTATTAAGCGGACACCCGAGAATACCTCTCTATAATGTCTGATCTTGAGAGGTGTCCGCTTAACGCAGAGGATGATACCCGGTTGCGCATGGTTTTTCACCCCTCTTCTGGGTGTGTGGATACCGGATCAAACACTGCATTTTTAGCTAGGACGCTCGAGAAAGAGCGTCTCTTTTCGCGTGCAGCTCGCGCGTGGCTTCTCACGATAAATGGGGCACTTCCTCGAAGGCTACATTACCTAAAAATCGTCTACAATATTGTAAAAAGAAAAGAAAGAAATATCTTAAAAGAATTTAAATTACTTAAAACTGTTTAAAACTTAAGAGAGGGCATCAGTTATTTTTTTAATCTTCGCTTTAGTATCCTTTACCCTTCAGTATAATGTTCATTCGCCATCTTGATATTATGCTTTTTCTTCCAGAAGCCGCTTCTGTTGTTTCATTTCAGTGCTTGCACCTTGAGGTGTCTGTTGCTTCTTTCTTATCCGACAGTACAACACAAAGATAAACAGAGCAAGGAAGGTCACAGCTCCTAGTAAACAGCCCATGATGATAATTGCAACTTTGTAGTTAGTTTCAGCGGTACGAGGTGCTAATGATAAAAAGATGATAGTAAGTGTGAGCAAGAGAGAATGGTGTGAGTTGATCTCGCTGATTGCTAAGTATATCCCTACGTTTTATATTGCATAAAAATAAGCAAAAAATTGCCTCCTTACTTTGCTGTGATTAATTCAGTTAGACCAATTTCGATGTACCGTAAAATTCCGAAAATAAGCCCCGGGGCTTATATTTTTTAAAGGCCCTTTTTGAGGGGCTTATTTTTGGAGGGGCTTTTATTCGGAGGGGCTTATCTACGGAGGGAAATTTGCGTTTCAAAATCGATAGGGCTAGCCTTATAGCTGGAAGTAAATTTACCGTTGTTATTTGTTTAACTTTATATTTGAGGGCAATTTTCCAAGTACAAGCCCCCCGGGGGCTTACATTTGGAGGGGCTTATACATGGAGGGGCTTAATTTCGGAGTTTTACGATATTACAATTCATACTTGGCTGCAAGGCTTGGTAGGCGATAGACTACGAGCAGTCTCTTTTTTTTCTTGGTCCGTCGAGCGAAACGCCCAAAACACGTACATGACCACCCGCGTGACTGAGGGCGCGAGTCGGGAGAGGCACAGGAGAGGCATGCACTCCCCTTACTAACTGAAGGAAAAGAGAGACTCCTCGCAGTCTAGGTAGGGGAAAAGACAACAGAAATCATCTTGAGGCTCAGCAGGGATTAATTAGATTTTTTGTTTTATTCCACCAAGCCCTGGAGCCAAGTGTGAATTTTAATAAATCTAGATTAGTGTATTCGGCTCAGTATAAACAAACTAATACGGTCAGTTAATAGTTAAATCATCTATATTAAGCCACTTTCTACGGTTTGTAAAATGCCGGAATCGATGAAATAAGAATTTAGTCCGCTAATCACGAGTTCACTAAGGTTCTTTTCAACATGAATAAGGTACCCATGACTTCATTCCTATCGCCTTCCTGGCTGTACGGACCTCAAGCCATCTATCAAGTTTCACAAACCTTATCGGTATGTGTTTAGCTAGATCGTTTTTAACTCACGTGATCAGTGGCTATATGTGCACGTTTCTCGGAACAATAGGTGCGGTCACTCTAGACGTCTTCCCCAAGAGTAGCCCGGGTTGAATTCGCTCTGGGTTTTGATCACTTTCATGTTTGCGGCTAGCTACATAGCGATAAATTGCCAAAGAGGAAGAAAAAACTTGAACCCAGGTTCGCGGTAAACGTCGTTGTAAACATTGAAGGGTGACATAAATCGTAAACAATTTCGACCATTATTATTATCCTTTTAATAAAACTGCCACTTCAATTAAGCTTGGAAAAAGCGATTTTGAGACCAAAAAACAAGGCGCTGACCTCATCTGCGCTTAAAAGAAAAGCAAATTTTAGTCTAAATTCTCGCTCAGAAGTTAAAAGGGTTTATAAAATTGTTGTAAAGACTTCATAAGGAAAGAATTCTGGAACAAAGATGTAAAGAAAACTTGCGAGTGTTTCTATATAATGTGCTTTTGAATTTATTAAACGTAAAATCATTCACAGCAGCGCTAAAAATCATCCTGCTGAGTACGTTTTCGAACTTTGAGTCCAGTTTTGCGTTGTTTCGCTTAGGATTTGGCGCGAAGACGACCTAAGCACGTAAACAACACGTGATTTCTTTTGCTTGGTACTTGCTACTTTCTCGTGATTGGTTGAGCCGCTTTGGTTTTTATTAACCCATAAAACTTACCTCAGGAACTGTCATGGGTTATTCTTTTATTCGTTTTGACGTATAAATGGAGATTTCATCGACGCAATTTCACCTTGGGAAATTCGGTCACACACAAAAAGGGGCAAATGGCTCGCTAGTGTGGACCGCACTTAATAACGAAGTTCAATCCCCACAGCTATCGGTACACGTTTCCTTATTTTGTACACTAATATGGCCCCGGTGACGTCATGTAAAAACTATCTATTATCCACTGTCTTTCCTTTTACGTTTTAGGAAGCTATTACCTGCGGTTGGCGTTCTTTTCACAGTTGTGCTTGCTACAGTTGACGTCAAATTTGTCGTATTTGCCTTTATTGTTGTATCAGCCTCAGTTGCCACTGATGTAACTGTACTGGGGGGTACGTATTCATTACCTGCGAAAGAATCTCACTTTTTCATTTTTTTAAACAATTTAATATATGCCTTGTCAAACGGTCTTAAAATTATCTTAAGTTCTCTCAACATTTTCTTCTTGGAATGAAATGCCATTGGGATAAATAGAGATAATAATTTATTATATAAACACCAATGAAATACCAGGTGAGCTTTCGCGCGAAAACATGATATCTTCACACGTGAAAATAACATGTTATTTTCACATGTGAAAATATCACCGTTGCTATGGCTACATAAGAAATTGCGCCTTTCGCAGGGAAAAAACCGTTTCATTGAAATGGTTTGGTATTTCATTGGTGTTTATATGATAAATAGAACATTACATGGCCGCTTGGAGATACGAAATTTCTCTTCTCGTGTTGAAATATTTTTCAACACTCGAGGAGAAATTTCGTATCTCCGCGCGGCCATGTAATATCCTCTATGTTTGTCATGACAAAACTGGAAAAAAAAAAACAACAACAAAAAATAGTGAGACAGTTCAACAAAGTGTAGGGAGCAACTGCCGTTGGTAGAGGCTTCCTTAGTTGTTAAACGTTCTTTAGTAGCAGCTTGCCTCAAATTTCTTGCTGGATGGAATGCTACTGACCTATGATCTATAATGGTGGTTTTCAGCTCTGTATCAGCCTTGAAATTTTTAAAGGAGAATTTAGTAGGAGCTTTCAAGCCGGCGAAGCACGCACAGCGGAGAACCATAGGTATTAAAATTGGGTTATATACGCATCCAAGAAATTTTGGTTGTGACAAACTCGTCCGCCCATCCCTCCCTCCTTACGTCTACCTCATGCTAAGTAAAAAAGAAATATTGTTTAAAGTCTGCATTAAGAGGCTTTACAAGAGTTTGTTATCGATCGAAATCAACAATTTCATGTACTGCTTCAACGTGGACATAGGAAATATAGTTGTAGCATAGATTGAATCAAAGAAAAAAAAAGAAAAATGAAAGAAAAAATGATAACAATAATAAGTCTTGATGTTTCGTCTTTAAATGGTGCTCAGCAATGTGATTGTTGAGGTCACCATTCCTCGTCGCTCGTTTGTGTTCGGTCAGTCGCGTGCTTAGGTTTCTGCCGGTTTCACCAATGTAAGAAGCCTGGCAGTCGCAGCATTTGATCTTGTATACTGCTCCCTCATTGACTGGGACTCTGCGACATGTATAACGTATTCTACAGACTACTATCAACGTCTTACTTTAGAAAGCTGGTTTACTAACTTAGAACAAACGCCACTGAATCGTAACCAACAGTTACCAGCGCCGTACAAACGACTTATTGACGAGATCAAGCAAAACTAACTACAAGAGAACGACTGGAGAACTGACAATTTGACTAACAATAGACGACTGTTTAACCGTGACAATAGACGGATCGAAACGCACCAATTACTGATTACGAGTCTTCATAGCCAATAACAGCACGGCTTAACTGACAGACGACCAATAACATCGCGACGTAATTGACCAATCAGATCAATAACCAGAGTATAATACCATCAAGTGACGTGATACAACTCACTTTGACTCTGAAGATGACTACCGCACAGGTTGTCGAAATGCCAGTCACTGTCAACAACAACAGTCCTATTCAGGACTACGTTCACCCGGACGATCAAACTCAACCTACTTTTTAAATGACTCCTGGGTTCAAACCTTTCACAATAATAAGTCCGAGTTTTTTTCATCTAAAAATTGCGTTTGGAAATAGTTCAAAATTGTGAATACATGACTGTGCGTACTTCTCTTCTGGCCTGCATAGCGAGCGGTTCCGAGAGAGCTCGTCGAGAAAGTGGGGACGAGAGCAAAAACAAGGAATGAAAGGGGGGGGGGGGGGGGGAGAAAAAGGTTTCCTCTTTCCCCGCCCTCTCCTCTTCCCTCTTTTTTTTTTGCTCTCGCTTTAGTTTCCGCGATCTGAAACGCTTGCTACGCCGGCTTTCCTCTACTTTCCATGAAGCCCACTCAGCAAATGGGAGATTTTGCTGATGTTTCATTTATCCAAAATAAACGCAGCGTATAGGGCACTAGGGACCTATGATCACAATTCAGGATTAAAGAAAAGAAGCACGGAAAATTTGATTTGCAAGAAATTTACTCAGAGCAAATTTAGTGCAAAAAGGTGCAAACTACTGAATCACGAGCAAAGATGGTATTCACTACCAATGTTAGGATGATATTTTGTACCAGTTTACGAATTTACAAATTTACTAGCCCATGCAAACTAGTACGCAAATGCGGTGTTTACCATCTTTGCCTTTGATTCCCCCCTAGTTTGAACTTTTTTGCTCCATATTTTTCCTGAGTAAATTTGTGTAAATCCAATTTTTCGTGCAGTGATGAAAGCACATATGCTTACCAGTATTTCGCAGGAAAACAGCTTGGGAGTGACAAGTTGTAATAGGATTGGAGCCACTGCCCATCTCATAGTGTGCGCAATAGATATTCTCCATTTGGCTGGTGTAATTTACCAATCTTAGATACAAAATTTTCGACACTAGATCAGCTTCCACAGTAGCCCTGCCAATGTATAAGTCGGTATGATGATCGAACGTCCTGTGATGTGTGCCGTTACTATATGCTTGCCCTACTACTTTCGTCAGCTTTTCACCAGGTCTTAATAAGGCCACTACTGTGAAGCGACTTAACAAGGTGAGATTTGCCTCTGGTACTATCTTCCAGCAGATAGTAACGTTGCTACCCTCGGAGGCGTACACAACAGGGGGGCTGGGACAAACTTCGGCTGCAAATCCGGCTAGAATAAAGGAAAATAATTATGCTATTTCGAGATCACTTGACTTATTATATCAAAGTTGCGTTGCACCTTGAAACCCATTAGATCGTGAGGACTTGTTGGCCAATTTTTCACAACCAGTTTAACCAAATTTGGAAGATGCGAACAATACAATCGATTGATATGATGGTACAATTGTCCCAATCTACAATCGCAAGTTTCCAGGCAACGGAGCGGCGCACAGCATAGCTTTTTGGAAAGAAATAAAATGGTGAAATAATTCATGGTTATGCGTGGACTAAATAGCCTTAAATTACTAAGTCTAGGTCAAAAAATGCAAGAATAGGCAAAACTTTTTGCTCAGTGGGTGCCATCAACGTCTTCAGAAGTCAAGAAGGCTGGTATCGCCAGCCGAAATATTGTTATAAAAAACAATATACGCTGTTTTAAATCAGCTTTGCCGTAGTCTTTGGACTTCTTGTTCTTGGTTCTTTATATTTTGGCTGATTTGATCTCTTTTCTAGAGATCCAAGTTTTACAACTAGCAGGATCTCCGTCCACTGTTTTTGTAGCTAATTTAATCTGTAATCATAACTATAACAAAATTGTCAAATCTGATTGGCTCTCAACTGTCCTGATTTCAGCCTTAATTGGACAGTTTAATAGGACGGTACGCGTCATGCCTAAGTAATTGGACAGTACGCGCCATCACGCGCGCGCTTAAATGGCTTTTTTTTTCACTGCTAGCGAAACAAAATTTTGAATTTCTTGTGTTTTGATTTAAAAATTAGCCTATTATATTACAAATTTTGTTAAAGTTTATGATTAATTGGTAACAGAACTTTGTGTCGTCCAATTCGGTCTGGAATCATACTCGTGATTAAACAAATCGGACTCCCGCTACGCGGTCGTCCGATTTTGTTAATCACTCGTATGATTACAGACCGAATTGGACTCCACTCAGTCCTGTTACCATTACTAATAAACAAAGATTGGCGTACGTTGCAAATGAATGCAGCCTACAGTGGTTTATAAGTATATGCCTAATTAATTCTATTTGGCTTCTTTCAATTTCATTTTTCCTTTTGGCAATTTTCAATGACAAAGCTACTGCAAGTAGGTGTATACAGCTATTTCTAGATAGGTTGTCGAAAAAAATGTGCACCCAACAATCCCGAAAGGTATTATGGGATATGGTCAATACACTGTTCCTGACGACCGTAGCTGTCGAACCTACTTATGTTGCTTTCTCCTAGCACTCGAAAACACATTTCCATGGCCTTTCGTGCCAATTCTTTCAAATTTCTTTGAAGAATAGAGAACTCAAAACCACCCACAATGCCTTTCGGGATTGTCGCGTGCGCTTTTTCCAACAACCTTTCTCGAAATAGCTGTATGGAAAACAAGGCGTGCTACTGCCGTACCAAATTCGAATTCATTTCAGTGGCACAACGTTTGAAACGGGCCTATATGTGTCATTTTTCGCTTTAAATATGCTATATTGTCTATTGTTTGATAAGGGAATCATGAGCGTGTGTTAATGAGGCAATAATTTATCTGCTAAAATATTTAAACTCCATGTACAAGATGATACAAAAGTAGTCAACTCTCTCGTAATATATCACCCTTGGTGCACGACAAAGTGGTCGCTTACGGGAGGTGGTCGTCTCCGGAAAAAATCAAGAAAAGGAGTTCAAACTGACCTGATTAACGTAATTACATTTAATAAATTATTACCTTACAAGCTACATAAGGCAAATAAACAAGTGGCAATAATGTTTGACATCGAATAGAGCTTGCTTCAGCAGCTGTAGAAACGTTATACATAGCATTTTGCAGCATCGAGTTAAAATTCCTTTTTTTTTAACCTACAGATCGTATAAAACAGCCATCCTTTTTGTAAACCTGCTAAAATTTGTCAGCAAGTTTGGTTAGCGCTATTAAAAACTGAACTTTTTGACATTCGAGCAATGTTTTTTTTTTTCAATCCTACGTGATCATGCCCGGGTGGTCGCTTACCAGAAACAGAACAAAAAGGATATATTAAATTTCTGGCATTAAAAGTGGTCGCGGTCGCCTACGAGAGAGTTTTTGAAACGGTATTTGATTGAAACAAAACGGTTATTTATAAAGCGGTCGCTTACGGGAGGTGGTCGCTTACGAGAAGTGGTCGCTATATGAGAGTTGACTGTACTACGCTGTTTGGAAAATTCTAAAAGCCGAAAACATCAATAATGATTCTACAGGAAAAATTTGCCTATTTGAAGAGTTTTTGCACGGCGACTACAACTAAGTGCCATGCAGTAAAAAGGTAATAAATTTATAAGCCTCCAATATTCACTAAACAAGTGTCTTTTTAACCAGGAACTTAGTTTAACTAAAAACCGAGAGTACAGTAATTGTAGAAAATTTAAAGATAACTTACTTGTGACCGCTTTTATAACCACGACAACGAAACCAATATTTAGAAAAATTGCTTTGCCCATACTCGTCTGCGTCTGCCTGAATCGGGGTAAGAAAAAAAACAATGACAATGACTACTCAAACCAAGAGAGGATAAAGGGGACAGAGAAGGCATTCCCCATACACACCTTATTCCATAGGTAATTCGTCTCGAGTTATTTTTAGAATCGGGATAAAGTTATCTCGCGCGCTGGATGTTTCGTGGAGGTTTCACATGACTAAACGCCATGCAAAACATGTCGGGCGAAAGGCAATGAAAGCGTAAAGAGATCGAGAGCATTTCTGAATATTAAAGCGAAATGAGTCGGCGCTCACCTGGGAAAAGGGAATCGCTCGACTCTTTGATAACCCAGTGCTTTAATAAAATGAGAAATTTCGCCGGTCTATTGAAACCGGTCGTTTGTACAATAAAGCAAGTAGCAAGTAATATTCATGTACATGTAATAAGTTTTACAAATTTGAATTTTATTGTAGTTTTTGTAAGTTGTTAAGCGCTGTTGATCAGTGAATGTACATAGCGCTCTAGAAGTTACTAAATTATTATTATTATTATTATAGGACGCCAAGTGTTATTTTTGTTGAATAATAAAAGACTAATAAAAGAATAAACATCAAACCAGAAACTGCTCTCTTCAAACTGTAAATCATAAATGATCCTGAGAGAATATTCACTGTGTTAAGGATTTCCCTGCTGTACTGTTAGCTATATACAAGAGAGGAAGGGCGATTCTTTTTTAATTTCCGTTTCGCTGACACAGCTTTAGCAGAAATCTCTCTTTAGTCGTTTTCGTCGACAAAACGAATAGCAATATCTCTCTCCGCGTCTGCGGCCATTTTTTTCTGTCTCAATTCGCGAAGGACGTGTGGCTCTGAGCGTGGGTCATCCACGCGGAACACATTCGCGCTATGTGATTGGCTGTCGTCTAATCCCCCTTGGGATCTGTGGTCTTAAAAATAACTCCAGACGGATTACCTATGGAATAGGGTGTGTATGGGGGATGCCTTCTCTGTCCCCTTTATCCTCTCTTGCTCAAACTGATGTCAGTGCGCTCCTGATCTGCTCCTTACGGTCAATTGATTTCCAAAATACGCGACCGTACAGCCGTCCAAATTTCCCCTTCGTAAACTGTCGCTGCCATTTCTAAGACACTTAGAAGATTTTTGACCTAAAATGTTTCTATTTTAACGTCTTTCTTTCTTTCAAAAACATATTGTTTGCCTTATTGTAACTTACTCCAGGGAATATTTATACTACATGTACATCTATCTTGACCAAAGGCTTGGTTACCAATAGTGGCATCGACCGTTAACGACAGTTTACGATAGGGAAATAGGCATTTCCGCCTCATTTTCCCGTTTCAGTGGGCAAATGGGACGGGTATGTTGTAGCCTGCGTAGTGAGCGTTTCTGCGCAAGTTCGTCGAGATAGTCACTCCTACTTACTCTATCAGAAACGCGTAGTGCGGGTAGGAGAGAACCCTGGGAACGAGGTTGAACCGGCGCAGGCTAGCTATCAATGCTGCAAATGAATCCACCCAAAATATTTCTCCGTTTCTGATTGGCTAAAATCCCACGCATAATTCACCATAACCAGCTTCTGTCGACCAAATTTGGAAGAATTTTGCGATATGTGAAAAATGAGGTCAATCAGTGCAGGATAATTGCCTGAAAACACAGGGTCCATGCAGAGGAGATGTGTTTGTCGTTAGAACATCAAGAACCCGTCGAAAACCTCTGAAAAATGGGTTATTTTGATCGCGTTACATTTTCGTTACAGATTCTAGATCATGGCCCGCAAAGCAAGAGACTGAGGGCTCGCAAGATCGGCTTACATGGCTTGTAGTTATTGATTTTCAAAATGGCCAACAACAAAGTCGATCTGGGTCAGATAAGAATCGAAGAAATCGTTTACGGTAGATTCATATAGATCCCGCCCGCACTGGGCTAATTAATCGTGCTAAGCGACAGGTATAGACATTTTTTAAGGTGAGACTTTAAATAAGTAATTCATTTGTTCACACGAAACTCCTCTGGACCCTGTGTGAAATTTGTTAAATATGACAAAAATTCTCCCCTGCAGATGTCATGCATTGGCTTACACCCAATGCCCTAGGTCATGGGCTCCTACCGGGGTTGAGTATAGGGAGTTAGACTGCAGCAGTGAAAACGCCCCACTCCACCCAAAAAATGAATTTACGTTCTCTTTAATTGCGTTTATTAAGCCTCGCTAAATGTGAGGCGAATTTTCTTGGAAGAATTCTCTCAAGACGGTATCCACGTTTAAAAATAGACGAAAACGATTGGTCGCCGTGGTTTTAAGTCCTCCGTTAAACGTTGCGTAAGGAAGTTTCACGTCGAAGAGTGGACGTCAAAGAAATATACTGAAGTGAATGATGCATGTGTATTGCTTTTGTTTTCCTTATTAAAGCAACTGGTTATTGACGTTCTCGTTGTTGCTTTATGTGAGGCCATAAAACTCACTGAAAACTTAAATGAACAAATGGCTAATAAATTATAAGGCAATTTAGATTTTACCGACAACTTGATACAGCTAGAATTTTAACTGAGAAAGGAAAGGAATGGTAATAATTTAATTATAATGTTGTTGTAAATTACGTTAATCCATGGCACAATGACGGTATTGTTAAAAAAAATTAACCTTTAACTGCGTAATGGAAATAAAGGAATAAAGTATTGCAATATCGTGACACAGGATTTGAATATATTTGCTGTATGTTTTGTTTAACAGTACAGTGTATGTATCATCCATAAATTGATGAATGAATGGTCTGTTGATATCACTCTGGTCTTTGAATATGTCATCGTGACAAATTAAAATATTGTCTGCAATCTTGGACCCAAATATAGTTGGAAAAAACACCCCCTACCCCTAAAATGAAGGATGGGAAAATGGCGCGTTTGGCTCTGCTTGATTTCGGATGGATGGGGGTTTGCCGTTCCATTTTATTCTGTCCAAGATTATACACTTACAAGTAGCATATAGCCCTGCTGCCATGTCCGACTATGAAGAATGAGATGTTTTCACTTAAATAAATTAGTAAACTGACCACGGGTAAAGGCTTGTGACTACCATGTGTTTTAAATCGAATACACAAATTTAATACCTTAGTCTCGTCGAAATATATGGTTCAGGATTCCACTCGGCGAAATTTAGGTCAGAATCAAAACATCGCTGCCCATGTTCACGAGTCAACAGGAATAATTACAAAACATTCCTTCACGTTCACATGAAAATTACGATATTATATTAGAAACCATTTTGAATTGAAGCGTCAATCATGGCTCGCGGATAAAGTATACGGCCAGTATCATACGGGTGAATGATAGTGTTTGTAAACAAAAACCTAGACAAATCCAATGAAATAATATCTTAGGGTCAATACTTCGAATATTTCCTGGTCCGGTCAGTAAACTACCCATGAATGAAATGAAAGACTTCCAGACCTCTGGTGGGTCCAATATTTACTTTTGAATCCTAAAGTCAGTGAACCACAGGCCAACCACTCACAACACTGAAACCTGTTTACGTAATAACTTCTCCAACATGTTGAGGCATGGCCTGAGGCTAATTTGCATAAAATCTTGTAATGATCATAAAATTCATCAGAACCTTCCAAAATCTGGCAACCTCGGAAAAATCAGAAACCTTAATTTTCCTGTAAGGTAATAAATCAGATATCTGTGTCACGTGACCACTTATGATCGAGTCAGGAAACAAAAGAAAACTAAAAATGGGGTGGCGAGATGCCACACAGTATATAGAGGGGGGCATTGGGGTATATTAGAAACCGCACAACCGAAGGAAAAAATCATCCAAAACCGCAAAACCGCAAAAAAATTCGGCCAAAACCGAAAACCGCATACAAAACCGTCAAAAACTGATACAATGGTGACAAGTGGGGCATACAGAGCAAACTAAACTAACACTAATTTCACCAAAGTATTTGTGAATGTCATGGACTTTGTCTGAAGCCTTCGTATCTTTTTGTGTCTGTTAAATCATAGGCTTTGTTTCTGCTGCTCTCTCGAGCCCAGACTTTGCGGCTCAATTTCCGAAAAGCCGCTAGTTATAGGAGAATTTTCACACAAGTCCTCTTTAGAATTGCAATTTTGCAGTCGCAAAAAGCTATAGCTCTGGAAACTTCAATCGAAAATCTCTAATCGAACATTTCCATTTGATAACTAACACCTGAAAGTTTGGAGACTCGATTGTCTAACGTGCAACGTGTTTGATTACCCTGTGAACAGAGTCTCTGATCTTAACCTCTCTTCGATCTTCTACGCTTAGATATTGCGTATTCTCAATGTATTAGGACTATTAGGGACATTAAGTCTTCGTAAACGAGCTTTATGTATGGGATAAACTATAGTGATTAAGCTATTGTAATGTAAATACAGTGAAACCTGTATTAAGCGGACTCCCTCGGGGAATGCTGTAGTGTCCGCTTAATACAGGGTGTCCGCCTAATACAGGTTTCGATAGATAACGTCATATGAGATGTCAAATGCTATTCAAATGAACAGTGGAAATGTTAATAATACTCCCAGAGACTTTGACGATATACGTTTGCATTAATTTCTTTATCAAAGTGGACCGATTGGTCATAGTACCATAAACATAGATTGCAACTCAAATTTGAAGAAATCAGATGAGTGAAACAAGCTCTATACAAACAAAACGAAATAGAAAAAAAAATACTGTACTGTGGAACTAATCAAATAAGTTCGTCAAGTAACGTTTTTTAATGTAAAAATCGAAAAAGTTGTCAGGGTAGCAATTCGAGGTAATCTTTTGCATTTCCGGAGTCTGGCATGTTGGGTAGTGGAATTTGATTACAAGCCGGTCCGTTTAATACAGGCTGGTAACAATAGAAATGACTATTTCACGTACCTTTTAGGTGTCCGCGTCCGCTTAATAGAGGTGTCCGCTTAATAAAGGTTTCATTTAAAGTAAATAAGGGAAAGAAATTTTGAGACTTCGTCTACTGTCCGCTTAATACAGGTTTCACTGTATAATGACATTAATGATTGTCGATTGACTTACGAAACACTATTCTTAGGCTCCTGCAGGCTTGTCTCTTCCCTTTTCACTTTACATCTAAACTTGTTTTTCTTTCGAAAATTCTCGCCGCCTTTTCCCTCCTCGTAAAAAAACGCAACACAATCCACAATTGCTTCTTCCGTTGCTGGCGCGGGAGGTACGCATTCCTCTAAATAACTTTGGCGTTTCGCGGCTATTCGAGATCAAGTGCTGCTCAAATCGAACAGAAACCGGAACCCAAAATAGGACAAAATAGGAAAAACCAAAAACCACATTGGGTACCAAAACCGAAAAACCGCTAGTGTTTTTCACGAACCGAAAACCAGATGCTAAAAGTCTAATTCTCACCGTTCCGGCCACGGAAAAAACTCGTACGGTAAAACAAACATTTACACATGGTTCAAACTTAGTTGGAATCAACCATTCCTACCCCATTTTGAATTTCTTTTTGAATATCATTATGGCGTCACGTTTCACGCGAGTACATCACTTCAACGCCTCGAAAGAAAGTTTATCGAGAGATAAATGCATGGTCGTAGAAGAAAAACAGCTTTATCTTCGCGTGGGGGTAGAGACCAAAAAACATGCTTGAGTTTTCAATGACTATCCATCGGATGGGACCGGTCCCGTCCTTCGTATACTCTCGTATACACTCGGGCAGCATTATGCTAACCTAGGGAGCTTTTGAAGTGAACGCTTTAACTGATTAAGTGCTCGGACTACCAGCTTTAAATGCTATACCAACGCAGTTGACATGAACTATATCATTCCTGTTTCTTTTCTTTAACTCTCTCTACCGACACAGCACCACAGCAGTTTATTCAGGAAGTTCTGAATAAAACTCACCTTTTCCTTCACTGAAATATCTCGTTTGTTCTCTTGTGCAACCTTCACTAAACTTTTTCTGGCGCTTCGTTGAACTGAGAACTTGCTTGCTTATCTATATGCAGGAAGCACAATGATAGTCATACGTTATAAACTCTTACATTATAACAAAAACAAACGCATTGTAAATTCTAATAATAAGAGCTAACTGAACTTTGGAACCGGATTAAAATACGCTGAAGTCCACCTTCGCCGGTCCATATTCTTACCATGTGCAACAGAAGAGAGTCTAAAGTGGTTGGTAAGTGACTGTTAATCATTCAAGGTTCAATGTCAAATTCGGTTATTCTATTTGACTGTTTTCGGGTCAAGCCTCGCGAAGAATAAAAAGAAAATTTTCGTTTTACAGAAAGGAGTTTTTTTAAGAAAACTTGAATGTAAGATATTTTGTCAGATTTTGCAAGGTGTATGTCCAAAGTGCGCCTTTCCCCCAATTTCGAATTCTGGCCAAAGGTCACTAAGGCATGACGCGTACTGTGTGGAAAATATGGAAAAATTTCATTCATTTGTCATTTCGCGAATTCAGGAAAAAATATTTTGTAAAATTTAGATTCAGTCGGTCATTGAGGAGGTCACGAGGCCCAAAAATAAAAAAAGCCCGTCACATTTCCCGAAATAATAACAGAATACCCTTCCCCGCTATCCTATGCGTGACCTATGAAAATGCAAGTGTTGTGGTGGATTTCTACAAATAAAAGTTAAATTGTAGACAACTTAGGGTTCAGCTTTTAAACTACTGCTGTTAGAATGGTCTATTTTTTGGTTAGTCTGCTGTCCTGTTCGAAATGCATTTTTGGCGAAACTAAGCGAAACGCTTTTGGGCCGCAAAATGTCTCAAAATGACAACACCGAAAATCAGGTTAAGTTTGCGTGATAAAGAAATCATCCCCGAGTCATTGCTTGTCACAGAGCTGTCAACACCCCCCAGCATACACTGAAAGATATAGAAAGGCGGCAGTCAAGAATTTTAACGCCATTAAACAATAAAATAAAAATCACGGAAAATCAAGAAGATGTTTTATAAGTTTTCTTTTTCTCTCGGAAGAAGTAAGTGTGTGATACGATCATTGCTGACCCATCAAGTATTCGGCCACAAGGTCCAAACTCCAATGCTACATTCGCGTGCCACAACGATGTAATTTCAATTGGTTTTCTCTTTTTACCTTGTTTCGGTTTCCTCGTGACAACAAGTTATGAATCGTGTTTTATCTAAATTCTAAGAAATGGAAAATTTCTACTCGTTTTGCGAGCCTTAAATATAATGATTCAGTGTTATGGAGTGAAGAACAACGTAGACTTGACGTATTGCTGGTAAAACGAATTTTTCTTTACTCAGCAATTTTTCATGAGAGCGTTTTTGTTACATGTTTAGGTCAAATCTTGGAGATACAAGATACATCCAAAAACTGCGACCGTTGCCCAACTTTTACATTACATTAGCAGCCTGAGAAACAATATTAATCCGTCAATTTCGCAGGCCCAGCTCTCATACATCGAATTATACGCCATTTAAAATGCAAAAGCGATTGATCTTGTTTTTTTATCAATAAAGGAAAAGAACTGAGAGAAATTTCCGTTTAAATTATAGCACTATATAGAAAAAACAAACAAAAAAATACATGATAAGTTAAAAAGGTTCCCTCGCAAGAGGTTTCTACGACGAATCGCGAGTTCCAACTGCTCAAAGTTTGAATTAAATGTAAAAATATTAACAAAGACTCTTATAATCATGCGGGTGAAATCATGCGCGCTGCGTGGCTGAACTCCTGCAGACAGTACATTGAATAACACTCTTTACATGTACAACATGAAATTTATGATTATTTGAGTTTTTATCTCGGCATTTTTGTAAGAATACAATAAAGTCACACTCACCTTGTTTGTCACCTTTCTCAGTACTAAGTCCGTAAATGTTAATGTCAGTCTTTTGAAAGCGACACTTCAGACAGATACGATAGCGGCTAAAGTAATCGTAGGTCGATTAGTCATGTTACAAATCACGTATTTACGTGAACTGTCAAAATAGTACAAAGGTCTTTGAAGCAGTAAATAAAAGGCTAGTGACTATTGTTTGAGCGTTAGAAATTGAATTTAATTTCTTCCTCATGTTTCTTTGTAATAAATCTCAAGCTTAATCGATTCCATAAGCCCTGAAAACGAAAAACAAACTAACGACAAACAGGCAATAAATAAATAAATAAATTAATTAATTAATAAATAAGCCTGATTAAACAGAATCATAGTTATCCGTATTTTCTAAATTATTCATCGCTAAAACCTGATAATCCTAAAAGACGAAGGGGTATTTCTCTATCATCAAATTGCACAAAACTGATCCAAACTTTTTTTTTAAGCGCTGAAAACGATGCAAAAGTTCAAAAAGTACCTCCGAAGAAGTAACATTTGAATGGTCGGACACCATAGTGAGACAGGGGAACCCAGCGACATACTGTTTTCTGTAAAATATCTGTTCGGAGAAGCAAATATTGCCTACGAATTTTCTTTTGCTTAAGGACGGCTAAGAATTCTTTGACTAGATGGACGTTCCATTCATGTACAATTTTTGAAGCTATGTCTAATAATTAATAAGTTCCCTTCGATTTTCTGAAGTTAAATTTTTCATATTTTACTAGAAGATCTTATTACCCAGGTTACACTATTTTTCTTAGAAAAAGGAAACCTTACATTTTCGGATTCTAAAATCTGATTGAGAGAGGAATCAGAAAAGTTCTCAATTTCGTAAAACGTTAAACTGCACCTAAAATTTTCAGAAACATAATACTGAAGCCCTTGTAATTTCGAAAAGACTTATTAATAAGTTCCCCTCGGATGACCGAACAGATAAGTATTTTGTAGCACCGCTTAGAATGCATTTCTAGAGATCTAAAAATACTTTGGATAGCCTAAAAAGTGTTTTCAAGTGAACGCTTTTTGGAGGAAACCGTCGTTGGGTGCGCCTGATAAGATTTTGCCGTCCACAGACTCAAATTTAGAACTAAATTCCTGACCCCATAATATTGCCTCTTTGGGGAAAAGATAGCAATTATGATATTATTCGTGAGTGTTTTAATCGAAGAATTGACTGAACACAATCGTTTCGCTCAGATTGCGTAGAGTTCCTCCTCAGTCCGGCCTGGTACGACTGAAAAGCCGAGAGCACAGCTGCTCCCTCGTTTCACCCGTTCTGTCGCTAGTGACATTTGACTGGGGCATTAATTATAAAATTCAAGGGACTTCCAGCAGTGTACGGCGTTTTTCTGTTAATTCACCATTTTCAGTTTTCACATAGGCCATAATGCACCTAGTTTACCTCCCCCCCCCGCGCCGCCCCCGCCGGTCTCAAAAAGTTTAACCACATTGTCTTCGATACCCAGGAGAAATTAAGAAATTTTGAAGGTAAACAACGTGTCTTATTGTCTATGTGAAAGTGGTGAAGGCATTTTTCCTTAGCTTTGTTTACTTTTAAGCGGACTAATTGAGCTGTAGTAAACTTTACCCTCCAAATTTAGGAGTATCCTTTCGTGCCGGGGCAAAACAAATAAAACAAGGTGAACTTTATACTCGGCATTCGCCCATTGGTGGTCGTTTACTAGAAGTACTTCAACTAATCCTAACAGCTTGGGCAATTTCCTGGTCTTTTATCCTGTGAGGAAATGTCAACGGCCAAGTTATTTTTAGGGCAACTTGCTTTGTTTCAGTAACAATGATGGTATTTTTATTTGGTGGGGTTTTTACTGCAAGAAACAAGAACTGGGAGGGGAACTCGTAACTGCAGTTGTGACTAAAAGAAGTACAGTTGACTCCCGATAACTCGAACCTTGAAGGGCCAATCGAAAAAAGCTCGAGTTATCGGGAGCTCGAAGAAAGTAGCCGGGAGTAAGGAAAAAAAGCAGTTTTTACTGCACAGTGAACATCTTAATCACATTTAATTAATTGTAGAAATGTTAAGTGAAAATTGAAAGATCCTTCTAGATTATAAATCAGAACGTATGTAAGTAACAAAACATTGCCTAAACGTAACAAAACTTTGCCTAGTAAATAGAGCATGCGTTTTACTGTTTTGAGAAGTAAAGCTGTTTCACTTTAGATTTGTGACAAACTGAACATCACCCTCCACTGTTAAACTATATACCTACAACACGTCAATGGGAAATTCACATTCAATTTTTCAAACGCCGGTAGACAGTTTTTTCCCGAATTTTGAAGGGCTTAAAACATGGTTCGAGTTATCGAGGGCAAAATTATTGCGTTCGAGGTACGAGAACGCAACCCCTAATTTGTGTTGGGTGTTCTGTGCATTATTGGGTGACCTGTGCAATTAATGAGGAAGGGTTTTTCGTTCGTCGTCGTCGTCGACACACATTTGCCTCGCTTTGAGGCGCTTGCTTAAGTTTTTCCTCACTTTGACGCGCTAACTCATGTGGCGATTCTTGTGTCCTCGGCGATCATCTTTCAAAGGTTTGCTTAGGTCTGATACTCTTCGTAAAGCGTTCATCTTTTAAAAAGTTTGCTGAATCTTCGTAAAGCGTACATCGATCTTTGATTGCTGAATCGTCCAAAGCGTTCATCTTTCAGGAGTTTGTTGTTAAATTTTACTTTGGATTAAGCCTTCATATTTTTCAGCATGGTTCGTCATTGTCTTTGGAAAATGTCTTCGACTACTGGTGCATGCATCAAACCGGGTTTAGTTCGGCGGCCGTTATGCCACAAAGTAAATTTACCGAGCTGTGTAGCTCGGCGGCCGTTTTGTCACAAAGTAAATCTACCGAGATGTGGAGCTCGGCGGCGCCATTTGACCATGACTTGTGATATTTTCGGCACCGGACAAACGAACACTTTAACTCTATGTTATTTATTAGGAAAAACGTATAAATCAGCCCACGGTAGCGCCACTCTCGAGTCACTGAAATCAACACGCTCGACCAAATTACTGGGAAAAAATTCAGTGTAATTCATTTTGTCAGCAAGTTAATGATTGGATGCTGTTAAAAATAACAGATAAAATTATCCGAAGAAATGTTTTTGAAGAAAGAAAAAGAATCCCGGGTTAAGAACTAATCGGCCTTTGAGAAACTGCGCCCTGTAACTCGCTCCAGTAAAACAAAATGTTGCATTTACACGTCCGACCCTGCCCAATGTCTCCTCCGATTAAAAGCACTTGACAGCGAACCATGGGATATCTTTTGAAAAGGTTCTTAAAATGATACACAGTTTAAATAGAGGTTTCGCTGTATGCCACCCTTACGTTCAAAGTATGCCATAATATTTATCGCAACCACCCTTCCGCCTCAACAAACATATCGAACGTACTCTCCTAAGCTCCGATTACTCCTAGTATAGAAATGATCTGAGAGTGGGAAACAAAAACTACTTCGAGTTAGCGGGAGGTTCGAGTTTTCGAGGGTTCGAGTTACTGAGGGTAAAATTTCAGTAAATGTATGACGGAAATCCAGGGGAAATTGATTTTGGTTCGAGTTAGCGAGGGTTCGAGTTATCGGAAGTCAACTCAGTCACGTAGTATTGATCCATCACAGCGAGGGTGTTGACAAATGCTGGGACCAGCCTTTTCTTTGCACTCTAAACTTCTCGTGCACACGCTACATAGGCTATCTAGCCCCCGGGGGAGAGGGTATTGCCCTATATGGGCTTTACAGGTATGTGCCGCTGTGAAGGGTATGGTTTTCAAGCAGTTTACTCTGGGATGGGATATATAAATCAGAGATTTTGGGTCTAGAATAGGGTATCATTCAGCCAGGAAACTGATCGATTGTTTAAAGATTTTAGTCTCGACTAGGGAAACCGGAAATTACCACTCAAAAACATAAAAAATTCAAGTCGGTTTTGTGTTTTGGCTAGACTGTGCTAGTGATCTCTGTCAGTAGTTTCTGGAAAACAGCTACTCTAGGATAGAGGGAAGAAGGATTTGGGCAGTTTATTCTAGTATTATAGGGTAGAAAAATTAAGCTGAACTAGCTCTGGTATAGGCTAAGGGTTCAAGAGTCCAAGCGGCACATCCCCACCCAAAAATTCCTAAAGTAAACCCCCCCCCCCTCCCCGGGTATCTAGTTAACATTAGAGGAGCTGTGTCACGAAATTTATCAATTGAAAATTCAAACAGACAGGGAACTGCAAAAAAATTAACCCTTTAACAGGCGAATTTTTAGGGGAAATTTTTGGGTCAAACATTAATTGAAATAGCATCTTACAAATGAAGGTATAAAACGAAATTAGAACGAATGAAGAAACTTCTAGAAGACTGAAGCGGATTGCACTGATTGTGGTTTTGGAAAACTAACACTCCAAAATCGAAGCTAAAGTTCATTTCTGCAGTTTGTATAACGTCTTATTTAATCGGGGTCACCCAACGACGGTTTCCTCCACAATACATTGAAAAACACTGACTTTTTAGGCTATTCAAGGTCCTTTTAAGATACCCAGAAATGCATTCCAGGGGCGGGGGGCTATAAAATTTGTATTTGTCCGGTCATTCTAGGGGAAGTCAATTTTTTTCGAAATTAAAAGAGCTCATTATTACTTCCCCGAAAATTTTAGATGTAATTTAACTCTCTCCATCGTATTTTTGAATCCGAAATTTAGGGTTTCCTTTTTGGTATGAAAATAGCTTAACCTGTACCTGGGCGGTGAAGTGTGGAAAATTAAACTTCAGAAAATCGTAGGGAATTTATTATATAACTGAATTGTACATGAATAGAACGGTCATCTAGAAATTTTTAGACGTCCCGAACTGATAGAAAATTCTAGGCAAAATTTGCATCTCCGGAAAGACATTTTACAGTCGTTGGGTGCCCCTGTTTAATGTTCTGGAGACAAGTATGTTTGTCATGACTGTGATCTTGTCATTCACAAGTAATTTCTCAACTCAGTCTGTAGCGAATGGACGGCTATTTGGCATTATGACAACACAACCCATTTATATTACCGCTGAATCATTCAAAAAGGCTATGATAAATTGTAGAAACACTTCTAAAGCATTCAAGATCGGCTGGTTAGATGGAAAGGAAATAGGTCGCCCCATATAAGGTAATCAAAGACAGTCTTGGATTGCAGGTTCCGGATTCCGGCGGGAGCCCATAACCAGTTTATTTTTAGAAAGGTTTTGGCGCAAAATTTGAAAATCTTTTAATTTCCATAAACCAGTCAGCAAAACCTACAGACCTAAAAATGATATTTTTTTGCCTTTCGGTAACGTTTAGTTTTCCTTTTTGATATCTTATACTTCCGCGGGATTATGTACTCATAAACATGGTGGAGTTTCTATTTTCGAGGGAAAAAATGCCCTAAAATGTGTGTAAAATAAAATAACTGGTCCGAAAAAACGCCGTGACGCTAGTAGGGAGTTGCTCACAGTGCTGCTTATGGGCTCCTGATTGGGGATTATTTGCCGGTACAACGTGGATTCCGGATTCCAATCCTTAGTGGATTCCAGATCCCTTGAGCTGTACTCCGGATTCCAAAGCCCAGGATTCCGGATTCCACAAACAAAACTTCCTCGGATTCCAGAATGCGGATTTCCTTTCATGGGGCGAAATAGGGGAACATCTCTGAGGCTTTTGCATCTTTATCGTTAATTTTTCACCGGACTGAAAGGCTCGCAAGTAATAAATTTAATCCTGCAAAAATTATACGTAAATTAAAAGGTGGTCATGCTATGTTATAACGAAAACTCTTCGTAAGACTTTTCGAGCGAGCCTGTAAGCACCCGAAATTATAGCAAAAATTTTAGTAACCACAATTTTTCTCGGCCAGAAAGTGTGCTTATTTAAGAAACGCTAGCTTTAAGACGTTTTAGGAAGTATTTTGCGCTACAAGTACCAAGTAGACTTTTCCTCAGCAAGAAGACTGAAGTGCAGGGGCTATTTTTACGAATCACTCGAAAAACACGGCATTTTAAAGAAAAAATTTGAGCATGTTTTTTTTTGCGAAAAACGAGGAACCGGAAAACTACAAACTTGTGGTCAGTGAAACCCCCATATTTTATTTTCGATTCTTAAGGTTTTATTGAAACAGGAAAATCTATGCTTACAATTTTTCACATTTAAATAAATATCATCATAAAATTAAATATTATGACCCAAATGTATGAGTTTTTCATTAAAAACGCGTTATCCTCAAGCGACTGAATAGAGTCATTTAACAACAGACAGGAATGTCATTTGACGACAGGAGAGCCTGGACCTGACCATATTTCGACCGGTGTTTTAACGTTGCCGTCCTCGCAACAAGTTGAGGACGTCACTTTGCTTGTTTTCCCGTCACAAATTACACCAACCAATCACCGCACTTACAGGCCAATGTCCAAATGTTGTCTCAGTGGGCCCTAAATAACGTAACAACCAGTCAAGAATGCATGTCATTATATCAGAAGTGATAATATGTTTTGCGCCTCACTGAATCCTAGAAACGAGTAAAAATTTGAAGTTAACGAAATAAATATCTTGAGAAATTTGTTGGATATATATTTCGGATTAACGTTAACGCTAAAAAGTCACTTGGGACATTTCGACCTCTCCGAGCTCATTTTTAACAGCGAGTGAAATACAAAATTAGCATATATATTACATTATGTCAGAAGTGATAATATGTTTTGCGCCTCATTGAATCTTAGAAAATAGTAGAATTTAAAATTAACGAAATAAATATCTTGAGAAATGTTTTGGATATACATTTCGTGATTAACGTTAACACTAAAAAGTCACGCGGGACATTTCGAACTCTCCGAGCTCATTTTCAACTACGATTGAAATACAAAATTAGCATATTAAATATATTACAAATATAGTCTCCATCACAAAAGTAAATGTTAGAAAGGGATATTTTTAAATATTGAAATATACGCGTTGAAGCAAAAAAATTAAGCTTTCTGTCAAGAAATCAAATTTACCAGGAGCCTATCACGTATTGGCTCATGAATTTACGAAACATCTTTGAAATATGCATTGAGCTTTATAGCACACCGTGAATACTTTCAGCTCATGTCAATAGAATCATGACAACTAATCTTCCATCTTCCTCAATGGTACTTCACCGGGGTTCTCTAATGGATCAGTTCGGGCAGGTAATATTAGTGGCAGATCTTCACCACTGCAGAAGGGCTGCATTTCAAGGTGTATTTCTCTTCGTCCATCTACCTCTGTGACTAGCCCAGGGGTAATCTCAAGATCAGGGGAAATCTGAGGGGTGTCAACTGGGGCTCTGTCCGGTGGTATGTCTAAATAACGATCGTATACTTTGCGAACTTCATCTCCAATGTGGTTCAAATAGGAATACAGATCTTCAAGGCTCTCTTTATTTGCGAACAAATTTCCAATATACCTCTTTGCTTTTTCTTTGACGCGTTCCAGTGCAATGGCGTGGTACTGCTCAACAGCTTCTTGGGCTCCAACATAGCGGTAGTATCCAGGACTTGGTATTTTCAGACGCTTTCCTTTTTTCAAGCCTTGACTTATGCAGATGGAAATGACAAGGACGAGCACAAATATGATCATGAGTGACCAGCCCGCAATCTGACTGTCGGTTTTGTAGCTTTCTTCCATCTCTTTTGATGGAAAGCCCAGCTTAAAATGGCATCTTTCAGTTGCATTTGTAGCAGTTGAAATTCTATCGACGGGAGGTCCAAAGTATGCGCATGTGTAGTACTTTTGTTGCAAGAAAGATAGAACCAACCAGGCAACTGGAGCGACGCTTGCTAGTGTCATTGCATAGAATACAGTGAACAGTAACTTGAAATAGTGACATACAGGGCTTCTCATGGCTTTCTCGGTGTTCGTTTCAGGGCCAGTACGGCATAGAGTGTCATCCAGGAAAATGCCTAGGAAAAACAAAAGAATAGCTGGTCCGCATAAAAATGCCAGCCCATACTCGAAGTGTCCTTTGCATGGACAATTAAATATAACTTGTTGGAAAATCTCCTGGACACCCATCGTCAAGGCTACCATGGAGCAATACATCAAGGGCTGACGTAATTTTTTGAAGAGCACACAGATGCTGGATGTTATTGTGTTCATGCTGATCAATCACGGTCAGATGAATTAGAGAACAACAAATTCTTCAAATTATCTCAAAATAAGCGTAATAAACTGAGCTTAAATTGTACCCTAGTTTGGCCAGTGAGATTTGATCTGGCTTATATATCTGATATAATTCTTGGTTATTTTTGGGTTTCAAACGCGTGACACTTCCGTCAAACGTGGGATTATTACGATCAGCTGAAGTCTGTTTTCGAACTATGAACAGAGGCCGACAAGGCGAAAAACTCTTCCTGCGTAACGAATGACTGTATTAAAAATAATTAAAAATAACTGTTTCATCAGGTGTCTGCTCTATTTTTAGTTTCTTTAAAGTACTTTTTAAGCACGTTATAATTCAGGGGCACACAACAACTTTTTATAACTGGTTATGGTGAATTATGCGTGTGCTTTTAGCAAATCAGAAATGGGAAAATATTTTGAATGAATAATAATACATATTAGTCCCTCTAAATTTATAAAAAAGATCATGAGGCAAGATCTTCTAAAGTGATGATGTCGCAAAAAAAAAAAAAAAAAACGACAACAACAAGTATTGACATAATCGGAGGTTTGGCAAGCCAGTAGTGAAATCATTATTTATAAATAATGACGTTCGCCTGGCATGCAAATTCATTTTTCAAAAATAATCGGAAATTTCACTTTGTCAATTATAAATTATTTCTGTATCTGTAAGTAATGAACGTCTAGCTTAAAGTGTAATTCTACTAAATATTAAATACTTTTAAGTAAACAAAGAAAAAGAAACTTCATCTTGCCAAGTGCAAAGTGTCATGTATGCTATCATGAAAGTACCCTACGCATCTTGGAATAAAATAAATCAAGATTCAATATGGCTGTCGTGTGATACAGCACATAACACAAAGTTTTGATTTATACATCGTGTCACTCCGCGCGTGCAACTCTGTTACAAAATAGATTTTTACCCAACCAACAGTTAAAAAGAAAGATAAAACCGCTAAACAAACTCATTTTTTAAAACCACACGTTTTATTACTCTTGTGAACTGCAAAATAACATTCCAAGTGTAGAATGGATGTTTGAAATAAAGGAAGCAGTCCAGCCGATGAAAGAAATCCGTAAGAAAAACTCTCTACCTGCCGGAAGCGGGATCTCTCATATATATATAGAGACATTACTAGAACTTTTATTTGGCTGTGTGATTAAGAATGGTATCTTTTAGGTGTCAAATAAAACTCAAGCCTTGACCACATCGTTCTCATTTTCCGGACAACATTCCAGAAAGATATCTTGTTCCTACTTAGATGGCCGAAGCTAGAAATATGACCATAGCCATTGTTGCGTAATCTTTAACAAACAAGAACTCTCTTAGTAGAGTTGAGTCTCGCTTTCTTAGAGATAAGATAAGAAATGAGGAGGCGATTAGACCGCGCGCGTTCGTCCTTCTTTCCTCAGAGCCACGCGCGGCGAGTGAAACAGTAGAATTATGCTCTCGACCTACTGTGGCTCAAAAGAGAAATAAGGGACTCCTGGCAGTCTAAGAGGCGATTAATTCTACACGAAACAGGGGTTTTTACTGCAAGAAACAAGAACTGGAAGGGGAAATCGTAACTGCAGTTGTGACTAAAAGAAGTACAGTTGACTCCCGATAACTCGAACCTTGAAGGGAAATCGAAAAAAGTTCGAGTTATCGGGAGCTCGAAGAAGAAAGTAGCCGGGAGTAAGGAAAACAGTTTTTACTGCACAGTGAACATTTTAATTTAATTGTAGAAATGTTAAGTGAAATTGAAAGATACTTGTAGATTATAAATCAGAACCTATACAGGAGCCGATTACCGTACTTAAGTAACAAAACATTTCCTAAACGTAACAAAACTTTGCCTAGTAAATAGAGCATGCGTTTTACTGTTTTGAGAAGTAAAGCTGTTTCACGTTAGATTTGTGACACACAACATCACCCTCCACTGGTAAACTATATGCCTACAACACTTCAATGGGAAATTCAAATTCAATGTCTCAGACTCCGGTAGACAGATTTTTCCCGAATTTTGAAGGGCTCAAAACATGGTTCGAGTTATTGAGGGCAAAATTATATAGAAATGATCTGAGGCTGAGAAACAAAAAGTTCTTCGAGTTAGCAGGAGGTTCGAGTTACTCCGAGTAAAATTTCAGTAAATGTATGGCGGAAATCCAGGGGAAATCGATTTTGGTTCGAATTAGCGCAAGGTTCCAGTTAGCGAGGGTTCGAGTTATCGGGAGTCAACTCAGTCACGTAGTATTGATCCATCACAGCGAGGGTGTTGACAAATACTGGGACCAGCCTTTTCTTTGCAGGCCATCTAGCCCCCTGGGGAGAGGGTATTGCCATATATGGGCTATATAAGTATGTGCCGCCTTGAAGGATATGGTTTTAAAGCAGTTTACTCTGCGAGGGGGTATATAAATCAGAGAGATTGGGTCTAGAATTGGGTATCATTTTCCAGGAAACTGATCAATTGTTTAAAGATTTTAGTCTCGACTAGGGAAACCGGGAATTACCACTCAATAACATAAAAAATTCAAATCAGTTTTGTTTTGGCTAGACTGTGCTAGTGAACTCTGTCAGTCAGTAGTTTCTGGAAACCAGCTACTCTAGGATAAAGGGAGGGGGGACCCTATATATACTAGAATAAACTCCCCAAATAGGAAAATTCAGCTGAACTAGCTCTAGTGTAGGCTCAGGATTCAAGGGTCCCTGCGGCACATCCCCAGACAAAAATTCCTAAAGTACCCTCCCGGGTATCTAGCTAACATTAAAGGAGCTGTGTCACGAAATTTATCAATATTCAAACAGTCAGGGATCTGCCAAAAAATTAACTCTTTCACCGACGAATTTTTAGCGGAAATTTTTGGCTCAAACATTAATTGAAATAGCCTCTTACAAATGAAGGTATAAAACGAACGTAGAACAGATGGAAAAACTTCTAGAAGATTGAAGCGGATTGCACTGATTGTGGTTTTGGTAAACTAACAGTCTAAAATCAAAGCTAAAGTTCATTTCTGTTGTTAGTATAACGTCTTATTTAATCGGGGTCACCCAACGACGGTTTCCTCCACAATACATTGAAAACACTGACTTTTTAGGCTATCATCAAGGTCCTTTTAAGACACCCAGAAATGCATTCCAAGGGGAGCTATGAAATTTGTATCTGTTTGGTCATTCTAGGAAAAGTCAATTTTTTTAAAAATTACGTACAAGAGCTCATTATTACTTCCTCGAACATTTTAGATGTAATTTAACTCTCTCCATCATATTTTTGAATTAAGGTTTCCTTTTTGGTACGAAAATAGCTTAACCTGGGCGGTGAAGTGTGAAAAATTAAGCTTCGTAAAATCGTACGGAATTTATTATATAAAATTGTACATGAATAGAACGGTCATCTAGAAATTTTTAGACGTCCCGAACTGATAGAAAATTCTAGGCAATATTTGTATCTCCGAACAGACATTTTACAGTCGCTGGGTGTCCCTGTTTAATGCTCTGGAGACAAGTATGTTTGTCATGACTGTGATCTTGTCATTCACAAGTCACAGCCCATTTATATTACCGCTGAATCATCCAAAAAGGCTATGATAAATTGTGGAAACATTTTTAAAGCATCCAAGATCAGCTGGTTGGATGGAAAGGAAATAGGTCGCCCCATATAAGGTAATCAAAGACAGTCTTGGATTCTGGATTCCACGTCGTGCATTCAGGATTGCAGGTTCTGGATTCCGGCAGGAGCCCATAACCCGGAGCGGGCAACTTCCATGCGCTCGTGTCACGGCGATTTCACAGACCAGTTTATTTTTAGAACGGTTTTGGCGCGAAATTTGAATATCTTTTAAATTCCACAAACCAGTCAGCAAAACCTACAGATCTAAAAATGATATTTTTAGCCTTTTAGCCTTTTAGTTTTCCTTTTTCATATCTTATACTTCCGCGGGAATGTGCTTATAAATGTTTATGGTGGAGTTTCATTTTCGCCGGGAAAAAATGCCCTAAAATGTGTCTAAAATAAAACAAACTGGTTCGTAAAACGCCGTGACATACGCCTAGTATGGGAGTTGCTCACACCTGGTTATGGGCTCCTGATTCCGGATTATTTGCCGGTACAACTTGGATTCCGGATCCCAATCGTTAGTGGAATTCCGGATCCCTTGAGCTGTACTCTGGATTCCAAAGCCCAGGATTCTGGATTCAACAAAAAAAATTCGCGATTCCGGATTCCACAAGCAAAACTTCCTAGGATTCCAGAATCCGGATTCCCTTTCATGGGGCGAAATAGGGGAACATCTCTGAGGCGTTTGCATCTATATCCATAATTTTTCACCGGACTGAAAGGCTCGCCAGCAATAAATTTCATCCTGTTTTCATTCTCAGTCAGCAAAAATTATACGTTATAACGAAAACTCTTCTTAAGACTTTTCGAGCGAGCCTGTGAGCACCCGAAATTATAGAAAAAATTTTTAGTAAACACAATTTTTCTGGGCCAGAAAGTGTGCGTTTTTAAGAAACGTTAGCTTTAAGACGTTTTAGGAAGTATTTTGGGTCGGAAGTAGACTTTTCCTCAGCAAGAAGACTGAAGTGCAGGGGCTATTTTTATGAATCACTCGAAAAAACACGGCATTTTAAAGAAAAATGAGCATGTTTTTTTTTTGCGAATAACGAGGAACCGGAAAACTACAATCTTGTGGTCAGTGAAACACCTTTATTTTCTTTTCGATTCTTAAGGTTTTATTGAAACGGAAAAATCTATGCTTACAGTTTTTCACATTTAAATAAATATCATCATAAAAATAAATATTATGAGCCAAATGTATGTTTTTCATTAAAAACGCGTTATCGTCAAGCGACTGAATAGAGTCATTTAACAACAGACAGGAACGTCATTTGGCGACAGGAGGGCCTGGACCTGACCATATTTCGACTTCCGGTGTTTTAACGTTGCCGTCCTTGCAAAAAGTTCAGGACGGCACTTTGCTTGTTTTCCCGTCACAAACTAAGCCAACCAATCACCGCACTTACAGGCCAATGTCCAAATGTTGTCTCAGTGGGTCCTAAATAACGTAACAACCAGTCAAGAATGCATGTCATTATGTCAGAAGTGATAATATGTTTTGCGCCTCACTGAATCCTAAAAACGAGTAAAATTTGAAGTTGACGAAATAAATGTCTTGAGGAATTTTTTGGATATACATTTCGTGATTAACGTTAACGCTAAAAAGTCACTCGGGACATTTCGAACTCTCCGAGCTCATTTTCAACTGCGATTGAAATACAAAATTAGCATATTAAATATATTACAAATATAGTCTCCATCATAAAAGTAAATGTTAGAAAGATATATTTTTAATTAAATACTGAAATTTATTATATACATACTGAGAAATACTCACCAAAAAGCTATGTCGTAAATTTTCGTACGCAAATTAGTTCTAGCCAATCAGAGGAGCGAACGATGGTTTTCACACGTGAAAAAAATGATACGTCCAATCAGAATCGCGAACGATGTTTTTTCACGTGTGAGAAAAATGATACGTCCAATCAGAAGCCACACAGGTGTGTGAGTTTCGCGCCAAAATTCCCGCCTCTTATTGCAGCTTGCAGCGCCACTTCGCACACATTCAACGAGAAAAGTTTTACTCAAAGAGTTTTCCTCGCTAAAAAAGTGAAACACATTTCGGAAATGGATTGGAATAGTTTCTTTTGTTTCACTGTCGATAAAGAAAACAGTAGAGAGCCGGAGAAACAACAGCGGAAAGGGATAAACAGAACGAGACGTAAGCTCTTGTTGTGCTTGTTGTCGGAGCTACTTTGCCTTTCATTTTAAGCTTTAGCTTATATTGAAACCGGCCATTTTACTTAAATTCACTCATTTTCAATTGTGGGTTGAGAACAAACAGTTAAGATTACTTATAGTTCTTAGATTACCTCATATCCTCACCGTCATTCATGTTTTTAACAAACGTTTTTACTAAAAAGCTGATACTTCGTTTTCGTTGTCATTTTGTGATAAGTGTGTAGCGCCAAATTTTATCATTTTTGAAAGATTTAAAATAAAAAGGCCACCAAAATGATGAATGTCTCAGTATGTATATAATAAACACAATACCTCATGGAAAGTGCTGGCGTACGGTATTTACGCACTCGTTGTTTTTGTATCAGAAATCTTACTCGTTCGCTGCGGTCACTCGTTCGATTTCTGATACTTCAACAACTCGTGCGTAAATACCGTACGCCAGCACTTTCCATGAAGTATTCTCTATTTATCGTACTCGGTGAATACTTTAAGCGCATGTCAATAGAATCTTGACAATTAATCTTCTATCTTTATCGATGGTACTTCTCTGAGGTTCTTCGATGGATCAGTTCGGGCAGGTGATATTAGTGGCAGATCTTCACCACTGTAGGAGGGCTGCATTTCAGGGTGTATTTTTCTTTGTCCATCGACTAGATCAATGGGAATGTGATGGGAGTCATCTGAGGTACTTTGTTGCCTCGTCAGTGGTATGTCTAAATACTCTTTGTATGCATTGCGAACTTTATCTGCAACGCCTTTCAAATAGGAATAGACACGTGTATGGCCCTCCATTTCGGCGAACAAATTTTCAATAACCATCTTTGCTTGTTCTTTGACGCGTTCCAGTGCAATGGCGTGGTACTGCTCAACAGCTTCTTGGGCTTCAACATGGTGGTAGTATTTAGAACTCGGTATTTTCAGACGCTTTCCTTTTTTCATGCATTGACTTATGCAGATGGAAATGACAAGGACGAGCACGAATATGATCATGAGTGACCAGCCTGCAATCTGACTGTTGGTTTTGTAGGTTTCTTCCATCTCTTTTGATCGAAAGCCCAGCTTAAAATGGCATCTGTCAGTTGCATTTGTAGCAGTTGAAATTCTATCGACGGGAGGTCCAAAGTATGCGCATGTGTAGTACTTTTGTTGCAAGAAAGATAGAACCAACCAGGCAACTGGAGCGACGCTTGCTAGTGTCATTGCATAGAATATAGTGAACAGTAACTTGAAATAGTGACATACAGGGCTTCTCATGGCTTTCTCGGTGTCCCTTTCAGGGCCAGTACGGCATAGAGTGTCATTCAGGAAAATGCCTAGGAAAAACAAAAGAATAGCTGGTCCGCATAAAAATGCCAGCCCATACTCGAAGTGTCTTTTGCATGGACAATTAAATACAACTTGCTGGCAAATCTCCTGGACACCCATCGTCAAGGCTACCATGGAGCAATACATCAAGGGCTGACGTGATTTTTTGAAGAGCTCCGAGTCAATGATGCTGCTGATGGTGGATGTTATTATGCTCATGCTGATTAATCACGGTGGATGAATATTGGTGAACAACAAATTCTTCACAATATCTCAAAATAAGCGTATTAAACTGAGCTGTACCTGCGTTTGGCCAGTGAGATTTGAGCTGGCTTATATATCTTATATCTTGGTTACTTTTCAGTTTCAAACGCGTGACACTTCGGTCAAACATGGGATTATTACGATCAGCTGAAGTCTGTTTTCGAACTATGAACAGAAGCCGGCGAGGCGAAAAACTCTTCCTGCGTAACGAATGACTCTATAACTGTTTTATCACTGAGGTGTCCGCGCTATTTTCAGTTTCTTTAAAGTATGTGTTGTGTTTTTTCTATTTCTAAGATATTGCGGTTATTGTTTAAAAAGATCTCCTTAAAATTTCGTTAAAAAGAAAAAACTTCTCCCAGAATCTTCTAATGAAAGTACAGCTATTCCATCTCCTCGAACTTTCGACCGGACCCATCGGGGTAGCTAACAGTTTCGCCGAATGAGATAAAAAGCCACCGATACGACCAAACCTTCTCTAAGACATCCGAACAGATAAATAGGTTTTACTGCAGCCTTACATTAACCAAACAGGCTTCTAAAGCATTAAAAAAAAAAAACTATTTGAGACACTTTTGACGTATTTGGAGACATTCGGTCCTTTAGTGTCCCTGAAATTTCTGTGGTCAGTTTTAAAAAGAGAGCATCGTATCAAGCTCTGACCAGAAAAAGGTTAATCAAACAGGAAAAGCTTTCTCTGCTACCTGAATTCAAAAACACCGTCTAAGAATTGCTCTTTGTTATTTAAAAGATAAGCTACCGTAAACTGTCGCTCTGATTATAGCCCTGGCTTTTATTCATCTTCCTAAGGGGGTTTAAGGGCTCATATATCGAGGGGCTTACAACAAGAACAGAAAAGCGCTTCGAAAAAGGCTATAGCAGCGCTGATCAAAATACGTTTTGCGTTTACTGGCTTTCAATTAAGCCTCACAACGCCAAAATGAATCGAATTCCAGTCGGCAGAGTGTATACTATTAAGCTTGCAGACCACGAAGCCGTAATTAACGTTCGCTTGTAATGAATGTTTGATTGCTTAATACGAAAATGATTCCACTCTTCTGTTACAATGTTCCAGTTTTAGCTGTTTTTCCGATAAGTTAAACAGACGTATATACATTGCGAATGGATTCAGCTTAAGATGTTGCTGTTGTCACCTATAAGCCAAACACCTGTCTAAGACGGACAGTTGGAACCGTTCCCGAAGGTGTTCGTCTTAGGGAGAGCTGACTGTACGTCGCTATTCAACTCGTTGTGCAGCAAGTGTTGTAAAACAATTTGCACGTTTCTAGTTGCCTGTTTTACCGTACTGTTATAAGTATTTGCTAACATTCCAACTATGCAGCTCGATTAATCACAAGTTAATTTAGTTATAATAGAGAGGCGAGTTGTAATTTGAGGCAAAAATGGAAATTTGCTGTAGCAGCCTACAATATGTTTAACCTTAAACGCCGTAAGCTTTGGAATAGTTTTTCCCTCATCACGTTTTATAGCGCCTGCGAGCAAGTTCTCCGGAGTGCTCTGGCTGAGGGGCGGGAAAAGGAAGGAGAGCTTGCAACTACGTCTCTGGAATTTGAATTCAACCTCCAACTGCCCCGTGGCTCCCCGTCGATTGATCTGTCAGATTTTCGCTAATCAGCGCGAAGCGGAAACGAGCGCGAATGTAAACAAACATTGTAAAACACGTTGCAAGGGTAAGGACGTCATAACTAATGTCACCTTCGCCAGTCAGCATTTCGCATCGACTTTTTCGATGCAGATTATAAAATTCCAGAGACGTAGTTGCAGAGCATCCCTGATAGCTTGCTCGGAGGCTACACGTTTTAGGAAAGCATTGACCTATATATTATCATGCTTTGAAGTTATTTCAACAAGTGCATGTGGCCAGATGTTTTCAGTCTTATTTATTTTTGTTTTATTATCATTTTGCCAAATTAAATTAAATACATAAACAGAATTGAAATGGATGAGGCAAGGCAGTAATTTTTTGCTTAATTAGTGGAGTATGTTTATACTGTGAATAAGATATTCTAATTATTTTCAATAAAATTTAGACCAAATTCAGCCAGCTTTTCTGTTATTTATAAAGAGTCTATAAATAGCCGGAAGATTTGTTCATAAACAAGAAAAAAACTATTCGTAATGTGTCATGTGTAAATCGCTATTTATATATCGGAGAGATTTTTAGATATGGGTGACATGTAACTCATTATTTCTTGCATGTATAGATATTTATAAATATGAATGCCAAAAAATATTACATATTAGTGCCTCTAAATTTATAAACAGGACATCTTTTAAGATGATGAGGCAAGACCTTTTAACATATTGATGTCATTTTTTTTAAAAAAACGACATCATCAAGTATTGACATAATCGGTGGTTTGGCAAGCCAGTAGTAAAATTATTATTTATAAATAAGGAAGCTCGCCTGGCATGCAAATTCATTTTTCAAAAATAATCGGAAATTTCAGGTTGTCAAGTATAAATTATTTCAGAATGTATCTGTAAGTAATGAACGTCTAGCTTAAAGTATAATTCTACTAAATATTAAATACTTTTAAGTAAGCAAAGAAAAAGAAACTTCATCTTGTCAAGTGCAAAGTGTCATGTATGCTATCATGAAAGTACCCTGCCCATCTTGGGATGAAATAAATCAAGATTCAATATGGCTGTCTTGTGATACACTACCTAACACAAAGTTTTGATTTATACACGTCTCACTCCGCGCGTGCAACTCTGTTACAAAATAGAGTTTTACGCAACCAACAGTTAAAAAGCAAAATAAAACCCTTAAACAAACTCATTTTTAAAAACCACACGTTTTATTAGAGTTGTGAACTACAAAATAACATTCCAAGCGTAGAATGGATGTTTGAAATAAACGAAGAAGTCCATCCGAAGAAACAAATCCGTGACAAAAAATCTCTATCTGCCGGAAACGGGATCTCTAATATGTATGTAGAGAGACATTACTAGAACTTTTATTTGGCTGTGTGATTAATAATGGTAATTGAACTAAGTGGAGAGCAATTTGGTCTGAAATCATACGCGTAATTTCAAAATCGAACGAGCGCGCAGCGTGAGTTCGATTTGAAATCACAAGTATGATTTCAGACCAAAATTGCACGACACGAAGTTCAATTACCACTTTATTACATCCATTTTGAAATCTCAGAATTTAGTCAGCACTAATATTTTGTTGTTTGAGTAGCCGGTTTGTTAAAAAGCCGAAACAAAAAGGCTTTTACATCTCACTTTTTGTATTCGAAACAGAAAGGATGCGCTATAGAACAAAAATGGTGCGATTTAAAACAGAAATGATGCGATTTAGAACATGAATGACGCCATTTGGAACAGATGCGATTTAGAGCAAAAAATGGTGCGATTTAGGAATAAATCACACTGCTGAGAGCCAATCAGATTGCATGGATAGCCAGTGATTTCAAAGTGGATGTAATAAAGAATGGTATCTTTTAGGTGTCAAATAAAACTCAAGCCTTGACCAGATCGTTCTCATCCAATTTTCCGGACGAGCATCCCAGAAAGATTAGATGACCGAAACTCGAAATATGACAATAGCCATTGTCGTGTAGTCTTTAACAAACAAGAACTCTCTTAGTAGCGTTGAGTCTCCCTTTCTTAGAGATAAGATAAGAAATGAGGAGGCGATTAGACCGCGGGCGTTCGTCCTTCTTTCCTCAGAGCCACGCGCGGCGAGCAAAAAAGTAGAATTATGCTCTCGACCTACTGTGGCTCAAAAGAAAAATAAGAGACTGCTGGTAGTCTAAGAGACGATTAATTCTAGACGAAACAGGATTTCGTCGCTAAAAGTTTTTCAATTCCTACTTTATCGACGGTCGAGTATTCTTCAGGATATTTCAGTACTTTTCAATCATCGTTGAAAATAGACCGCATGCTCATCAGAAGACTTATTTGCATACAATGAAAGTTTACAACACCCGACCAGTTAGCCTCCCCATCGAAATTTTGCTCATTAACTTTGTTCTTTTTATCTACCACTGAAGTAATCACTTGTTCCAAAGCAGTCAACGCTTTCAAGCTATAGAATAAATGGACTGACGCTTTCCGGAAAAGCTCGACATCTTTCGCAGCCTTCTATTCTATAGACATGAAGTGCTGCGAGTAGAGTGCGTGACAGTCAAGTACAACACATCCGTAACGTCAGTTAAGCGTTGCTTCCAGTAGATGTTGAAGGTTAAATCATTGATGTCTCAAGTATTTATAAAGTGCAACACGACTTCACATCTTAACAAGTGCGAAAATCTATCAATTTAATACAATTAAATACAATTAAACTTCAGAAAATCGTGGGGAATTTATTATATAAAATTATACATGAACAGAACGGTCATCTAGAAATTTTTAGACGTCCCGAACTGACAGAAAATTGTAGGCAATATTTGCATCTCCGAACAGACATTTTACAGTCGTTGGGTGCCCCTGTTTAATGCTCTGGAGACAGGTATGTCTGTCATGACTGTGATCTCGTCATTCACTTAAGTCATTCACAAGTAGTATAAAGTCTATAGCGAATGGACGGCTATTTGGCATTATGACAAAATGAACTAGCCAGCCGTGTCACAGCCCATTTATATTACCGCTGAATCACCCAAAAAGGCTACGATAAATTGTAGAAACACTTTTAAAGCATTCAAGATCGGCTGGTTGGATGGAAAGGAAATAGGTCGCCCCATATAAGGTAAGCATATGCAAAGACAGTCTTGGATCCTGGATTCCACGTCGTGCATTCCGGATTGCAGGTTCTGGATTCCTGCAGGAGCCCTTAACACGGGGCGAGCAACTTCCATGCGCTCGTGTTACGGCGATTTCACGCACCAGTTTTATTTTACAACGGTTTTGGCGAGAAATTTGAATATCTTTTACACCAGGCAGCAAACCCTACAGACCTAAAAGTGGATTCAGTGGATTCCGGATCCCTAGAGCTGTACTCCGGATTGCAAAGCCCAGGATTCCGGATTCTACAAGCAAAACTTCCTCAGATTCCAGAATCCGGATTTCCTGATATGGGGCGAAATAGGGGAACACCTCTGAGGCGTTTGCATCTTTATCGATAATTTTTCACAGGACTGAAAGACTCGCTAGCAATAAATTTAATCCTGTTTTCATTCTCAACCAGAGAGAGAGAGAGAGCTGATTGTACGTCGCTATTCAACTCGTTGTGCAGCAAGTTTTGTAAAACAATTTGCACGTTTCTAGTTGCCTGTTTTACCGTACCGTTATAAGCAGTTGCTAACATTCCAACTATGCAGCTCGATTAATCAGAAGTTCATTTGCTTATAGAGAGGCGAATTGTAATTTGAGGCAAAAATGGAAATTTGCTGTAGCAGCCTACAATATTTTTAACCCTAAACGCTGTAAGCTTTGGAATAGTTTTTCCCTCATCACGTTTTATAGCGCCTGCGAGCAAGCTCTCCGGTGTATTCTGGCGGCGGGGCGGGAAGGAAGGAGAGCTTGCAACTACGTCTCTGGAATTTGAATTCAACCTCCAACTGCCGTCGATTGAGCTGTCAAATTTTCGCTAGTCAGCGCGAAGCGGAAACGAGCGGAATGTAAACAAACATTGTAAAACATGTTGCAAGGGTATTGACGTCATAACTAATGTCACCTTCGCCAGTCTGGCATTTCGCATCGACTTTTTCAGACTTTTTTAGTCCTATTTATTTTTGCTTTATTATCATTTTGCTAAGTTAAATTAAACATATAAACAAAATTCAAACGGATGAGGCAAGGGAGTAATTTTTTGCTTAATTAGTAGAGTAAGATTATATTGTGAATAAGATATTCTAATTATTTTCAATAAAATTTGGACCAAATTCAGCCTTACAGATCCTTACAGCTTTTCTGTTATTTATAAAGAGTCTATAAATAGCTGGAAGATTTGTTCGTAAACCGAGAAAAAACTATTCTTAAAGTGTCATGTGTAAATCGCTATTTATATATCGGACAGATTTTTAGATATGGGTGACATGTAACTCATTATTTCTTGCATGTATAGATATTTATAAATATGAATGCCAAAAAATATTACATATTAGTGCCTCTAAATTTATAAACAGGACAACTTTTAAGATGATGAGGCAAGATCTTTTAAGATGACGATGTCGTTTTTTTTAAAAAAACGACAACAACAAGTATTGACATAATCGGAGGTTAGGCAAGCCAGTAGAAAAATCATTATTTATACATAATGAAGTTCTCCTGGCATGCAAATTCATTTTTCACAAATAATGGGAAATTTCACGTTGTCAAGTAAAAATTATTTCAGAATGTATCTGTAAGTAATGAACGTCTAGCTTAAAGTGTAATTCTACTAAATATTAAATACTTTTAAGTAAACAAAGAAAAAGAAACTTCATCTTGCCAAGTGCAAAGTGTCATGTATGCCATCATGAAAGTACCCTACGCATCTTGGGATAAAATAAATCAACATTCAATATGGCTGTCGTGTGATACAGTACATAACACAAAGTTTTGATTTATACATCGTCTCACTCCGCGCGTGCAACTCTGTTACAAAATAGATTTTTACCCAACCAACAGTTAAAAAGCAAAATAAAACCCCTAAACAAACTCATTTTTTAAAACCATACGTTTTATTACTCTTGTGAACTGCAAAATAACATTCCAAGAGTAGAACGGATGTTTGAAATAAAGGAAGCAGTCCAGCCGACGAAAGAAATCCGTAAGAAAAAACCTCTACCTGCCGGAAACGGGATCTCTAATATATATATAGAGACATTACTAGAACTTTTGTTTGGCTGTGTAACTAAGAATGGTATCTTTTAGGTGTAAAATAAAACTCAAGCCTTGACTAAATCGTTCTCATCCAATTTTCCGGACGAACATCCCAGAAAGATATCTTGTTCCTACTTAGATGGCCGAAGCTCGAAATATGACCAAACATGACTATGCTCTCGACCTACTGTGGCTCAAAAGAAAAATTAGAGACTGCTGGCAGTCTAAGAGGCGATTAATTCTACACGAAACAGGGTTTCCTTGCTAAAAGTTTTTCAATTCCTACTTTATCGACGGTCTTCAGGATATTTCAGTACTTTTTAATGAAATCAAGGAAACGTGATGAAAATGGCGCGTCATTTCAATCATCGTTGAAAATAAACCGCATTCCCATCACAACACTCATTTGCATACAATGAAAGTTTACAACACCCGACCAGTTACCCTCACCATCGAATTTTGCTCATTAACTTTGTTCTTTTTATTGCCCATTGAAGTAATCACGTGTTCCAAAGTAGTCAACGCTTTCAAGCTATAGAATTAGTGGACTAGTAACGCGTGCCGGAAAAGCTCGACGTCTTTTGCAGCTTTCTATTCTATGGACATGAGGTGCTGCAAGTAAAGTGCGTGACAGTCAAGTACAAAGCTACCCGTATAAACACAACTGCGACATAACGTAACGTCAGTTAAGCGTTGCTTCCAGTAGTTGTTGAAGGTTAAATCATTGATGTCTCAAGTATTTAGAAAGTGCAACGCGACTTCACAAAAATCTATCAATTATTGCATACAACAAAGTGAATCTGCAAAATCGAATCTGTTTAAGCGTAGAGTTCCAGTAATTGCATCAGTATTTTGAGAAACGTAACAATACACCACAAAACAGGGTTCCTCCGCTATGATATTTTTTCACATCCTACTTTATCGACGGTCGAGTATTCATCAGGGTATTTACTTTTTAATACCCGTGTATAATATACACGAACACACACGGGAATGTGCTCATAAACGTGTATGGTGGAGTTTCATTTTCGCCGGGAAAAAATGCCCTAAAATGTGTCTAAAATAAAATAAACTGGTCCGTAAAAACGCCGTGAGATACGCCTAGTACGGGAGTTGCTCACACCTGGTTATGGGCTCCTGATTCCGGATTATTTGCCGGTACAACTTGGATTCCGGATCCCAATCGTTAGTGGATTCCGGATCCCTTGAGCTGTACTCCGGATTCCAAAGCCCAGGATTCCGGATTCAACAAAAAAAATTCGGGATTCCGGATTCCAGAATCCGGATTCCCTTTCATGGGGCGAAATAGGGGAACATCTCTGAGGCGTTTGCATCTTTATCGATAATTTTTCACCGGACTGAAAGGCTCGCCAGCAATAAATTTCATCCTGTTTTCATTCTCAGTCAGCAAAAATTACACGTTATAAAGAAAACTCTTCTTAAGACTTTTCGAGCGAGCCTGTGAGCACCCGAAATTATAGAAAAAAAAAAAAACTTAATACAATTTTTCTGGGCCAGAAAGTGTGCGTTTTTAAGAAACGCTAGCTTTAAGACGTTTTAGGAAGTATATTTGGGCCGGAAGTAGACTTTTCCTCAGCAAGAACACTGAAGTGCAGGGGCTATTTTTATGAATCACTCGAAAAACACGGCTTTTTAAAGAAAAATGAGCATTTTTTTTTTTTTTGCGAATAACGAGGAACCGGAAAACTACAATCTTGTGGTCAGTGAAACCCCCATATTTTATTTTCGATTCTTAAGGTTTTATTGAAACGGAAAAATCTATGCTTACAGTTTTTCACATTTAAATAAATATCATCATAAAATTAAATATTATGAGCCAAATGTATGTTTTTCATTAAAAACGCGTTATCCTCAAGCGACTGAATAGAGTCATTTAACAACAGACAGGAACGTCATTTGACGACAGGAGGGCCTGGACCTGACCATATTTCGACTTCCGGTGTTTTAACGTTGCCTTGCAACAAGTTCAGGACGGCACTTCGCTTGTTTTCCCGTCACAAACTAAGCCAACCAATCACCGCACTTACAGGCCAATGTCCAAATTTTGTCTCAGTGGGCCCTAAATAACGTAACAACCAGTCAAGAATGCATGTCATCATGTCAGAAGTGATAACATGTTTTGCGCCTCACTGAATCCTAGAAACGAGTAAAATTTGAAGTTGACGAAATAAACGTCTTGAGGAATTTTTTGGATATACATTTCGTGATTAAAGTTAACACTAAAAAGTCACTCGGGACATTTCGAACTCTCCGAGTTCATTTTTAACTGCGAGTGAAATACAAAATTAGCATAAATATATTACATTATGTCAGAAGTAATAATATGTTTTGCGCCTCATTGAATCCTAGAAACTAGTAAAATCTAAAATTAACGAAATAAATATCTTGAGAAATTTTTTGGATATACATTTCGAGATTAACGTTAATGCTAAAAAGACACTCGGGACATTTCGAACTCTCCGAGCTAATTTTCAACTGCGAGTGAAATACAAAATTAGCATATTAAATATATTACAAATATATTCTCCATCACAAAAGTAAATGTTAGAAAGATATATTTTTAAATATTGAAATATACGCGTTGAAGCAAAAAAATTAAGCTTTACGTCAAGTAATCAAATTTACCAAGACCCTATTACGTATTAGCTCATGAATTTACGAAATATCCTTGAAATATGTATTGAGCTTTATCGTACAAATACTTTCAGCTCATGTCAATAGAATCTTGACAACTTATCTTCTATCTTTAAATTATCGATGGTACTTCACCAGGGTTCTCCGATGGATCAGTTCGGGCAGGTGATATTAGTGGCAGATCTTCACCACTGCAGAAGGGCTGCATTTAAACGGTTGTTTCTGTTGGTCCATCTTCCTCTGTTAGATCATCTGGGGTACTCTGTTGCTTGTTCGGTGGTATGCCTAAATACTTATAGTATTTATTGCGAACTTTATCTCCAACGCCTTCCAAATAGGAATAGACATCTGTATGCCTCTCCATTTCTGGGAAAAAATTTTCAATAACCATCTTTGCTTGTTCTTTGACGCGTTCCAGTGCAATGGCGTGGTACTGCTCAACAGCTTCTTGGGCTTCAACACGGTGGTAGTGTTTAGGACCCGGTATTTTCAGACGCTTTCCTTTTTTCATACATTGACGTATGTAGATGGAAATGACAAGGACGAGCACGAATATGATCATGAGTGACCAGCCTGCAATCTCACTGTTGGTTTTGTAGGTTTCTTCCATCTCTTTTGATCGAAAGCCCAGCTTAAAATGGCATCTGTCAGTTGCATTTGTAGCAGTTGAAATTCTGTCGACGGGAGGTCCAAAGTATGCGCAGGTGTAGTACTTTTGTTGCAAGAAAGATAGAACCAACCAGGCAACTGGAGCGACGCTTGCTAGTGTCATTGCATAGAATATAGTGAACAGTAACTTGAAATAGTGACATACAGGGCTTGTCATGGCTTTCTCGGTGTCCCTTTCAGGGCCAGTACGGCATAGAGTGTCATCCAAGAAAATGCCTAGGAAAAACAAAAGAATAGCTGGTCCGCATAAAAATGCCAGCCCATACTCGAAGTGTCTTTTGCATGGACAATTAAATACAACTTGCTGGCAAATCTCCTGGACACCCATCGTCAAGGCTACCATGGAGCAATACATCAAGGGCTGACGTAATTTTTTGAAGAGCTCCGAGTCAATGATGCTGCTGATGGTGGATGTTATTATGCTCATGCTGATTAATCACGGTGGATGAATATTGGTGAACAACAAATTGTTCACAATATCTCAAAATAAGCGTATTAAACTGAGCTGTACCTTCGTTTGGCCAGTGAGATTTGAGCTGGCTTATATATCTGATATCTTGGTTATTTTTCAGTTTCAAACGCGTGACACTTCGGTCAAACATGGGATTATTACGATCAGCTGCAGTCTATTTTCGAACTATGAACAGAAGCCTGCGAGGCGAAAAACTCTTCCTGCGTAACGAATGACTCTATAACTGTTTCATCACTGAGGTGTCCGCGCTATTTTCAGTTTCTTTAAAGTATGTGTTGTGTTTTTTCTATTTGCAAGATATTGCGGTTATTGTTTAAAAAGATCTCCTTAAAATTTCGTTAAAAAGAAAAAACGTCTCCCAAAATCTTCTAATGAAAGTACAGCTGATTCCATCTCCTCGAACTTTCCGGACCAGACCCATCGGGGTAGCTAACAGTTTCGCCGAATGAGATAAAAAGCCACCGATACGACCAAACCTTCTCTAAGACATCCGAACAGATAAATAGGTTTTACTGCAGCCTTACATTAACCAAACAGGCTTCTAAAGCATTCAAAAAAAACTATTTGAGACACTTTTGACGTATTTGGAGACATTCGGTCGTTTGGTGCCCCTGAAATTTCTGTGGTCAGTTTTAAAAAGAGAGCATCGTATCAAGCTCTGACCAGAAAAAGGTTAATCAAACAGGAAAAGCTTTCTCTGCTACCTGAATTCAAAAACACCGTCTAAGGATTGCTCTTTGTTATTTAAAAGATAAGCTACCGTAAACTGTCGCTCTGATTATAGCCCTGGCTTTATTCATCTTCCTAAGGGGGTTTAAGGGCTCATATATCGAGGGGCTTACAAAAAGAACAGAAAAGCGCTTCGAAAAAGGCTATAGCAGCGCTGGTCAAAATACGTTTTGCATTTACTGGCTTTCAATTACGGTGGCTCGATACAGTTTTTTTGAGTGAATACCTCCGCCCTCGCCCTTATGGCGACGTAGTTTACGCTCAAACTTGGGAGGTATTGACCTTGAAAAACTATATCAAGCCACCTTATGCCTCACAACGCCATAATGAATCGAATTCCAGTTCGCAGAGTGTGTACTTTTAAGCTTGTAGACCAAGAAGCCGTAATTAACGTTCGCTTGTAATGAATGTTTGATTGCTTAATACGAAAATGATTCCACTCTTCTGTTACAATGTTCCAGTTTTAGCTGTTTTGCCGATAAGTTAAACAGACGTATATACATTGCGAATGGGTTCAGCTTAAGATTTTGCTGATGTCCCCTATAAGCCGGACACCTGTCTAAGACGGACAGTCGGAACCGTCCCCGAAGGTGTTCGTCTTAGAGAGAGCTGACTGTACGTCGCTATTCAACTCGTTGTGCAGCAAGTTTTGTAAAACAATTTGCACGTTTCTAGTTGCCTGTTTTACCGTACCGTTATAAGCATTTGCTAAGATTCCAACTATGCAGCTCGATTAATCACAAGTTCATTTAGTTATAGAGAGGCGAATTGTAATTTGAAGCAAAAATGGAAATTTGCTGTAGCAGCCTACAATATTTTTAACCTTAAACGCCGTAAGCTTTGGAATAGTTTTTCCCTCATCATGTTTTATAGCGCCTGCGAGCAAGCTCTCCTTTGTGCGTTGGCGGCGGGGCGGGAAAAGGAAGGAGAGCTTGCAACTACGTCTCTGGAATTTGAATTCAATCTCCAACTGCGGTCGATTGAGCTGTCAAATTTTCGCTAATCAGCGCGAAGCGGAAACGAGCGCGAATGTAAGCAAACATTGTAAAACACGTTACAAGGGTATTGACGTCACAACTAATGTCACCTTCGCCAGTCTGGCATTTCGCATCGACTTTTTCAGACTTTTTTAGTCCTATTTATTTTTGTTTTATTATCATTTTGCTAAGTTAAATTAAACATATAAACAAAATTGAAACGGATGAGGCAAGGGAGCAGTTTTTTGCTTAATTAGTAGAGTAAGTTTATATTGTGAATAAGATATTATAATTGTTTTCAATAAGATTTGGACCAAATTCAGCCTTACAGCTTTTCCGTTATTTATAAAGAGTCTATAAATAGCTGGAAGATTTGTTCATAAACAAGAAAAAACTATTCCTAAAGTGTCATGTGTAAATCGCTATTTATATATCGGACAGATTTTTTGATATGGGTGACATGTAAATCATTCTCCGGTGAATTAAGGAATGGGGCACTGCAAATTTGGAGGGGGGTGGTCTGTTTTAGTGGGGATTTTACCTTTCGCATTAATATTTTAAATCCAATATCTACTCCCCATAAGCATTCATTTCTCTCTATTACTAATGTATTACCTGTGTCACGTGACTTGTCACACCCATTTTTGACTTTTTATTTCAATCCAAATTTACACCACTTTATAAATAACACTTGTAATTTAATTCACTTTTTGTCAATGACTATTGACACAAAGTTTATGGAATTAATCGGGGTTTTCTTAAATTATCTACGTTTTGTAAACTATAACGTTTCTTGTTGAGAGGGAGACTGGGACGAGAGAAAAATATCTAATAATTACGAAGGAATGGATCATTTCACAAATCCCCGATTAATTTAGCTTATCTGACTGTAAATGAAATATTATGGAAGGAAAAACGATTGTGGTCACATTCAGTAAACTGGTGTAATCTGCAAAGTCCAAATTTTGCATAATTATGGGCGTGGCTGGTCACGTGATCTAAAAAAAAGGAGTGTTTAAAGTCCAAAGTGGCTCTGGTCTTAAACACAGCGGTCTAAGATTAAAATAAAGGAAGATACTAGAAAAAACAAGATCAAGTCATAAAACCCCGCATGTAACGAAGACCCATTCCTTAATTCACCGGAGTTATTTCTTTCATGTATAGATATTTATAAATATGAATGCCAAAAAAATATTACATATTAGTGCCTCTAAATTTATAAACAGGACATCTTTTAAGATGATGAGGCAAGATCTTTTAAGATATTGATGTCATTTTTTTTAAAAAAACGACAACAACAAGTATTGACATAATCGGAGGTTTGGCAAGCCAGTAGTAAAATTGTTATTTATAAATAAGGAAGTTCGCCTGGCATGCAAATTCATTTTTCAAAAATGATCGGAAATTTCACGTTGTCAAGTATAAATCTGATTTCAGAATGTATCTGTAAGTAATGAACGTCTAGCTTAAAGTGTAATTCTACTAAATATTAAATACTTTTAAGTAAACAAAGAAAAAGAAACTTCATCTTGCCAAGTGCAAAGTATCATGTATGCTATCATGAAATACCCTGCCCATCTTGGGATAAAATAAATCAAGATTCAATATCGCTGTCGTATGATACAGTACATAACACAAAGTTTTGATTTATACACGTCTCACTCCGCGCGTGCAACTCTATTACAAAATAGAGTTTTACGCAACCGACAGTTAAAAAGCAAAATAAAACCCCTAAACAAACTCATTTTTAAAAACCACACGTTTTATTAGTGTTGTGAACTACAAAATAACATTCCAAGTGTAGAATGGATGTTTGAAATAAACGAAGAAGTCCATCCGAAGAAAGAAGTCCGTGACAAAAAATCTCTATCTGCCGGAAACGGGATCTCTAATATGTATCTAGAGAGACATTACTAGAACTTATAATTTGGCTGTGTGATTAAGAATGGTATCTTTTAGGTGTCAAATAAAACTCAAGGCTTGACCAGATCGTTCTCATCCAATTTTCCCGACGAGCATCCCAGAAAGATTAGATGACCGAAACTCGAAATATGACCATAGCCATTGTCGCGTAGTCTTTAACAAACAAGAACTCTCTTAGTAGCTTTGAGTCTCGCTTTCTTAGAGATAAGATAAGAAATGAGGAGGCGATTAGACCGCGCGCGTTCGTCCTTCTTTCCTCAGAGCCACGCGCGGCGAGCAAAAAAGTAGAATTATGCTCTCGACCTACTGTGGCTCAAAAGAAAAATAAGAGACTGCTGGCAGTCTAAGAGGGGATTAATTCTACACGAAACAGGATTTCCTCGCTAAAAGTTTTTCAATTCCTACTTTATCGACGGTCGAGTATTCTTCAGCATATTTCAGTACTTTTCAATCATCGTTGAAAATAAACCGCATGCTCATCAGAAGACTCATTTGCATACAATGAAAGTTTACAACACCCGACCAGTTAGCCTCACCATCGAAATTTTGCTCATTAACTTTGTTCTTTTTATCTACCACGGAAGAGGGCCTCCCAGGGGGGGGGGGGGGGGGGGGTGTATATGTTCCCTTGTTCCCTAGAAAAATTGGAGTTTTTCCCTTGTTCCCCAAAATAAATTAAGATGTTCCCTGAAATTCACTTTCATCAAGTTCCCCTGTTCCCAGAAATTCTGTTGCATGTTCCCTTGATCCCCAGGTCGTCAAGATACAAATAATGCTATCTACCTCAATGTATTTCTCTGAATTTTCCGAAAAGCATATTGGGTTAAAAGGATCTTGAACAAAAATTTTGGCCATCACTTTTTTTATGCCAACTTTAACATTCTCCTGTAGGCAGGCGAGAACCAAGGTGTTTTCAGGGCACCCTTTGTCATGCTTAACACAGACTATCTGATTAGACGTGTACAGAAACTCTGTCACTTCTTTCTGTGGCATTTGTTGCACTGAATGGTGGTCTCCTAATTTGGTTAAATCAAGTGCCTGGACATCTGGTGGGCCCACCTCATATAGATTAATCGGGAGAGTTCCTGGGTTGTCTTTGGTCGTCATATTGCGCACCATTTTTTGGGGAACACTCTGACCGTGGACAGCTCTCCAATTCCTCATCTCGCGAACTTGTTGACTAGTTAGCTTGTTTGTCTTTGGGGGACGTAATTTCGGATGGTCAGAGTAGCATGCAGATACAAAGGTGTGTGGGTAGTATGAACTAGAGCTAGTAAAGTATGAATATGGTGTAGAGCACCGTCGTTTTAAGCGTTCTTTGATCGCTCTACTGAACCTGTAGTCAAATTCAAGCTGCAACGGCATGTCACTGGCACCCGTTCTCATCTCAGAAAACGTGTTTTCCACAACCAGGGTCAAAATGCTATTTATGTTAAATCTAGCACTCAACCCAGGACTAAACCGGTCCAAAAGGACCTTAATTTCAAGTAGTGACTTTAGTAATCGTCTCTCGTCTTCAATGACAACTGAAGAAACAGTTCCTTGAGGGCCCTGTGTTTCACCATGCGTGCCTGTTACAAGCTTGACATTGTCGACGCACTCTTGGTCAAATCGATAAACTAACTCTAGTCTCTCTATTGCTGGCGTCATCTCGATGGCGAGAGGAGCTTCCTTTTTAAGGTGAGGTCCAAATGTCTCTCCGAACAAATGTAGGTACTTCAAATACTCCACTAAACTGTTGACATTGCTCGTCATCCGGAGTGCGCCTGTCGATGTGTCCACAGTAAACAACGTTTTCATGTCAAAACATATTCCTGTTGGCTGAGAGAGCTGTGCCTTGCTTCCATCCCTTGTGCCCTGTCCGTTACCAACCAGCACGAAACATTCCTTTGTGGCAGGATTAATGACCTTGACCTTGCAATCTCCAGTGTCACTGAATGCTATTGCATGATCATTGTAGTTGGTTAAACTATGCACCCTGTTACAGATCGAACCACCATTACTAGCAATCTTCTCAATCTTGTGTTCTTTGAACTCCACCCTACAGAGCCCTCCTCTTTGATCGTGTGCGGACACATAAATCACGTTTTTAGCTGAAACTATTCCATACAAGAGTTCACAATTGAGCTGAAGAGAGGTAATGACTGTACCCTTTAGGCTGACTTACCTATCATCTCCCTTTGATGACTAATAATCTGTGGTAAAAAGCAGTCTCCCACTGTTCTTGCGTGTCAATTTGAAAAATTCGTCCTTTAGGCCACTCAGGTAGTTTTGGCCGAAAGTCTTTTGAAGACAGCTGAATTTTGAACTTAGCGATTTTTAGCATTGCACATTTCTCCTTGATGCCAAATCCTTTCTGCAAGCGGCTTAAAACTGACGTAAAATCTTTATCTGAAACAGTCCTCATGCCGAGTTCAAAACACCATCTTTCTGTGGGCTTTTCATTACCATTGTGATAAATTGCACCGGGAACCGGTACAATTACCGTTGTGTCTGATATATCCGCAGATTGAGCTTGAATTCCTTCTGTTTCCGTTGCCATTTATTAATAAATGGTTAGCGTTTCTAGACATGGAACACCAAAGAGAAAATTACCATAAAAATGGCGGTCCACCCGACGGAGTCTCTCCCAAGGTTCCCACGCGTTCTAAACTCGTCCCCAGTCGTCACCAGTTCACTTGTGAAGATTAGTCGCCAGGCTTAGTCGTCGGAAATGCGTGAAATTACAGAAACGTCGGAAATTTCTTCATAAACAGTTAATGGAAATCTCTCCAAAAGTTAGAAAATGGTCGAAAGTCAATGTTCCCTTTTTCTCTAAAAGTTATTTTGAAATATCCCTTGTTCCCTAAAAGTAAATGGCGATGTTCCCTTGTTCCCTAAAACCCCTGGGAGGCCCTCACTGAAGTAATCACTTGTTCCAAAGCAGTCAACGCTTTCAAGCTATAGAATAAGTGGACTGACGCGTTCCGGAAAAGCTCGACATCTTTCGCAGCTTTCTATTCTATTGACATGAAGTGCTGTAAGTAGAGTGCGTGACAGTCAAGCACATAGCTAACCGTATAAACACACCCGCGACACAAACGTAACGTCAGTTAAGCGTTCCTTCAAAGTAGTTGTTGAAGGTTAAATCATTAATGTCTCAAGTATTTATAAAGTGCAACGCGACTTCACATCTTAACACAGGGGCACCCAACGGATCTGTTCCTCACAATATCTGTTCTACAGAGAAAATTTTGCTGGCTGGGAACTGAGGTTTCGGCTGTTCTGCTGGGAAGTAAAGTCTTAAATCTGCGGTCAAGAATTTATCAGATGTATCGAAAATTCTTGCTGGAGATATTTTATCCCTCTAATTTGTTAGAAATTTTTCTTGGGTGTATATCCAGCTGGGTATCAGGAGTAATCGGCTCCTCTCAGGTGGCTCCTCTATGTGCGCGAATTGTGCGCGCTGAGTCGCCCGCTAATTATTTATTTACCGCTGATCAAAAAATCTGCACGTGGGCACCGTTGTTAGAAATTCGAAATCAGGCTCCGCTCCGCCACTGGATAACTGGCAACCGTTCACTGGCGGTTAGGAAGATTC
>OZ037783.1:3919743-4014743 GCA_964035525.1 Porites cylindrica | reverse complement strand
ATTCATAAACTGTTAAAAAAATTTTCCAAAATCACCTATACGGCCATCCGGTTCTCACTTTTGTAGTGCGAGCTGTAGCGAGTGTTTGAATGAACATTAACAGAGTTACGCTCCAAGATAATAAAGAATTTATCATGTTTATTTTTTATTTGATGGTTTAACGCGCGGCATTTTGAGAACTCCTGCAAGCGATGTTCACTGACCGACTGAAAACAATCGGCATAGCGATTAAAATTGCAAGAGAGACTACTAACAATCAATAAAAGAAATATAATTCGGTGAAACATAAACAGAGACAACAATTTTCATTCAGGAAGACAAGTATTAAAGTGTCCCTAAATATCCTGAATCTTCAAGCTTCAAGCTTAAGTTTGCTGAAGTTTATGTTTTAAGCCAGCTTCCCGGTGTTTGTTTTCTCAAAGACGAACTCGAGGCAAGAAAATCGCTCAAAGCTTTCTTTTCCGGCTAGAATTATAACTAAAGATTCTTTGGAACATTTTCTTTCTATTTGCGGTGAGAAACTGTCTAAAGGCTTTTTAAAGTTCTGTAAGATTATATCAAACCAGATACTCGGTGAGATCGTTGTCTCAAATCTTACAAACGCGCATAAACTAAATTCCCGCATAAACTACGCTCCACTTCATTAAATTAGATACAAAAAACAAACATGAAATACAATAATTTCTCTGGCTTACCATTCGAGATGCAGCTCCTGAAAGTTATCAGGTAAAGCCAGTATCGCTTCAGACTTTGCAATCCTCTTACGCATCAAGCAAGGTGAAAACGAAAACGATGCCATCCGAAATCGGATTTCCGACTTTGACAAGCGACGTTTTCTCAACCAAAAACCCAATAAACAAACTAGCCATGAGTAACAGAAGACTCCTGATAGCAGCTGAATTTCATTTTGTACATCCAGTGGAAAAAGACAGTTAAAAACATCACAAGTTGACACAAAACTCTGTCAGCTTCAGCTGTTAAAGTAAACAAGATTCAAGATGCTGCATAAATTTTGCGCATGAACTCACCTGTCAAATTTTGACCAATCAGAGCATAAAAATTGGACGTAGAGCGTGACCAACGCGTGACCATTGTGAGAAAAAACAAAAGCAACTGTCTTCCCTGCCTGTAACAGCTGGCTGAATTTTCACGTCCGAGGTCAGTTTGCAATCAAAATTTTAATTGTGCAGCACATAAACACAACATATTTCATATGAATTAAGAAAAAAAATTGAACTTGAGCCTGCGATCACTTGAAAACTAGTTTACTTGTCAGCGGATAACTTCAAAAAATACTTGACCTCGACGGGTCGACACCTGAGCCCGCGATACGGTTAAGTGATACTGGTCAGCAGGTACTCTGTTTTGACAGCTGTCAATTGATCAAAACATTGATGTCCAATATGTGTGCATTATCAGTTTTCCTGTGCTCCCAAACTAGTAAAAGTATGAGATTGAACGTTGTTCGCGATCTAGTAAAACAGTTAACTGGTCAGCGGACAGCTTCCAAATAAATCACGTCACCTCGATGAGTTGACACATGAGCCCGCGATATGGTCATGGGATACTGGTCAGTGGCTATCCTGTTTGGACAGCTGTCAATTGACCATATTGTTAATGTCCTATATTAAAGATGTGGACTTGCCAAGACACGCCTCAGACACCCCTCCCTTCCTTTTGATAGTCTCCCCTACCCCACCCATACAATCTGTAGACGCGTACGTACGTACGTACGTACGTACGTACGTACGTACGCTCGGTCAATCACGTGACAACCAAACGAAAAGAGGTTGACCATATTCCATGGGTATGGGGCTCTGTCCCACGCGCGCTTCGCGCGCGCGGGAGCCCCGCTATTACAAATATAGTCTCTATCACAAAAGTAAATGTTAGAAAGAGATATTTTTAAACACTAAAATGTACGCGTTGAAGCAAAAAGATTAAGCTTTATGTCAATTAATCAAATTTACCAGGAGCCTATCACGTATTGGCTCATGAATTTACGAAATATCCTTGAAATATGAATTGAGCTTTATCGCACGCGGTGAACACTTTCAGCTCATGTCAATAGAATCATGACAACTAATCTTCCATCTTCCTCAATGGTACTTCACCGGGGTTCTCTAATGGATCAGTTCGGGCAGGTGATATTAGTGGCAGATCTTCACCACTGCAGAAGGGCTGCATTTCAAGGTGTATTTCTCTTCGTCCATCTACCTCTGTCACTAGCTCAGGGATAATCTCAAGATCAGATGAAATTTGAGGGGTGTCAACTGGAGTTCTGTCAGGTGGTATGTCTAAATAACGATCGTATACTCTGCGAACTTCATCTCCAATGTAGTTCAAATAGGAATACAGATCTTCAAGGCTCTTTATTTTGTCGAACAAATTTTCAATATACTTCTTTGCTTTTTCTTTGACGCGTTCCAGTGCAAAGGCGTGGTACTGCTCAACAGCTTCTTGGGCTTCAACATGGCGGTAGTATTCAGAACTCGGTATTTTTAGACGCTTTCCTTTTTTCATGCATTGACGTATGCAGATGGAAATGACAAGGACAAGCACGAATATGATCATGAGTGACCAGCCTGCAATCTGACTGTCGGTTTTGTAGTTTTCTTCCATCTCTTTTGATCGAAAGCCCAGCTTAAAATGGCATCTGTCAGTTGCTTTTGTAGCAGTTGAAATTCTATCGACGGGAGGTCCAAAGTATGCGCAGGTGTAGTACTTTTGTTGCAAGAAAGATAGAACCAACCAGGCAACTGGAGCGACGCTTGCTAGTGTCATTGCATAGAATATAGTGAACAGTGACTTGAAATAGCGACATACAGGGCTTGTCATGGCTTTCTCGGTGTCCCTTTCAGGGCCAGTACGGCATAGACTGTCATCCAGGAAAATGCCTAGGAAAAACAAAAGAATGGCTGGTCCGCATAAAAATGCCAGCCCATACTCGAAGTGTCTTTTGCATGGACAGTTAAATACAACTTGTTGGAAAATCTCCTGGACACCCATCGTCAAGGTTACCATGGAGCAATAGATCAAGGGCTGACGTGATTTTTTGAAGAACTCAATGATGTTGGTTATTTTGTCCATGCTGATTAATCACGGTAAATGAATATTGGTCAACAACAAATTCTTCACAATATCTCAAAATAAGCGTATTAAACTGAGCTGTACCTTCGTTTGGCGAGTGATATTTGAGCTGGCTTATATATCTGATATCTTGGTTATTTTTCAGTTTCAAATGCGTGACACTTCGGTCAAACATGGGATTATTACGATCAGCAGAAGTCTGTTTTCGAACTATGAACAGAAGGCGGCGAGGCGATCAGCAGAAGTCTGTTTCTTACTTTCCAATTGCTTAAATTGGAAAATTTACTGCGATGATCATTCTTCAATTTCATCTACAACCGCAGTCCAAAATATGAATTATTTCATATACTTCACATCATTTCACTCCTCACGGGAGATATGAACTCAATAAATTGACCTCGCTCCCAATGTGTGGCTTCATAGCTCAGTTGGTAGAGCAGCTTAAGATTTTGCAGGTGTCACCTATAAGCCGGACGCCTCTGTAAGACGGACAGTTGGAAACGTCCCCGAAGGTTTTCGTCTTAGAGAGAGCTGACTGTACGTCGCTATTCAACTCGTTTTACAGCAAGTGTTGTAAAACAATTTGCACGTTTCTAGTTGCCTGTTTTACCGTACCGTTATAAGCATTTGCTAACATTCCAACTATGCAGCTCGATTAATCACAAGTTCATTTAGTTATAGAGAGGCGAATTGTAATTTGAGGCAAAAACGGAAATTTGCTGCAGCAGCCTACAATATTTTTAACCTTAAGGGGGGAGTCTGGTTGAAATTTTGAGTTAAATTATGAACTCGGTCATTTTTTTGTTGTATTCGTTTTTAGACAGAAAAACTATTCAACTTTAAAATATTAACACTTTCAGCGTCAGAAATTATCCATAAAATGAAAAAAAAGTTCAATCTTTCGCAGTGTATACAAAGCTGTTTTCCGTTTCCATGGCAACCGTTTCAAACAAATGCATTTTGGAGGGGTTTTTTGCACTTATATGAAGTCCGATTGTTCCTTTGTTCCTGTAGTCCCTTTCAAAACTATCCCTGTTCAGTGTTTCCAAACTTTGAAGGCCTGGCTGCATAGCACGGTGTTATTTCGCTCTTCGTATTGACTCCATGTGAATCTCTCGCACAACGCGATGCCAAAAGGAGGAAAAATCGGACGAAAACAGTCCGTACTGAAAAAGAATTGTCAAAAAAAGAAATCAAAATTCAGGGGAGTCCAAAAACAAAAGAAAGTGCCCATGAAACTGGCGAGAAACGCTGCTACTGAAATCACGTTTGTCGGTGAAGATGTTGTTGTGAGTGAACAGATTCCACCGCCTGCTGCTTCGGCTTCTTTGAGAAAAATTGGTGCTGAATACACAGAAAGCTCTTCCGATGAAAGTGTAGATCCAAAAGGTGAGATACCAGAAGGATACCGTCTTGTGTCTGTGGATAGTCTCAAAGAATTTGCCAGAAGGATTCATTCAAATTCGCCATGTGCTTCCGGTGAGATCATTATTTTCAGTGCTTATTTTTACTTTCGCAATTCTCATACTATATATTATAAAATGTGCTTCTCCTGTTGCTGTTCTTGTCCGGCGTCGTCATCACTTAGTTATTTTCTTTATTGTTGTTGTTGTAGGCCATCTAGAACTTCGAGAAATGAGTACAAGGCGATTTGGCCTCAGCACCAGCATATATGCTATTTGTGATGACTGCGGTCTGACGGAATTTCTGGGTACTGGTGAACATAATTCCTCAGACAATGGCCCCAGAACTATGCAAGGGAAGGATGTAAATCGCCGAGTGGTTTATGCTGCCAGTGAAATGGGGATTGGCACGTTGTCTTCTAGGCCTTACCCAAAAATGCAAATGAGTCTGTGAATATCATATAGTGTGGATTAGGTGCCCAAAGCACAAATGGCATGGTAATGGCTGGGTTAGCTGTTCGGGCTCACACCAGAAAGGAAAGCAGCAGAAGAGACTCTGGGCAAATTAAAAAGGCTGAGAAAAGGATCTAGGATCAGCATAAAAAATACAGAGTTGCTTGCAGACAAGCAAAGCAAAGAGACGAGGAACAACGGCGACAAAAGGAGGGCACAACATACGGTGCTGGTGCTTTCAATGAACTGACTGTTGCCACAGAACCAGCAAGAAAGAGAAAAAAGAGATAGAAGTTGTGATTTATATCTAGAAAATGATGTGCTGATACTGCAATGAGGCTACTTTTACTAATGTACTAGTGGTAGCTTCTTTTAGTGAATGTTACACTGCTGATTTTGCTTGCCAAATTTTAAGCTGCATTTTTCTAAAAAAGGCATTTTTGCGGAGTTTTTTTATGCCCCCTTAGATTTTTATTCTTTGGTTTTATCCGTTTTCTACCAAATTTGGCTCAGTTACTTATGAAAGGCTGTTCTACAAACCTATTGAGGCTTTTTTATTTTTGATGAATACAGTTGATGATATTCCAGGTTGAACTTTTTACAAAATTATGCCGTTGCTATGGCAACACAATTTGCTGAAAACCGAAATTGCTCAATAGGTTTGTAGGAGAGCGTGTGTAGTGTTATTGTGAGAAATATCATGGTTACTTTGTAAATAGACAAGAAAAAAAAGTATGGGGGCACGAAATTGGTGGAAAAAAGCCTCCATCAAGAACTTGGTTAATAATTAACCATAAATTTGCATATTATGGGATGTAAACCATATGCCACATAAGACTATGGGCTGGTCTATTTGCATGAAAAATTCTATGAACATACATAAAATAGCTGGAGTTTTATGTGCTTTACAATCTGTGACAAATTTGGGCGCAAAATGTAACCAGACTCCCCCCTTAAACGCCGTAAGCTTTGGAATAGTTTTTCCCTCCTCACGTTTTCTAGCGCCTGCGAACAAGCTCTCCGGAGTGCTCTGGCGGAGGGGCGGGAAAAGGAAGGAGAGCTTGCAACTACGTCTCTGGAATTTGAATTCAACCTCCAACTGCCCTGTGGCTCCCCGTCGATTGAGCTGTCAGATTTTCGCTAATCAGCGCGAAGCGGAAACGAGCGCGAATGTAAACAAACATTGTAAAACACGTTGCAAGGGTAATGACGTCATAACTAATGTCACCTTCGCCAGTCAGCATTTCGCATCGACTTTTTCGATGACGTAGTTGCAGAGTACCCCTGATAGCTTGCTCGGAGGCTACACGTTTTAGGAAAGCATTGACCTATATATTATCATGCTTTGAAGTTATTTCAGCAAGTGCATGTGGTCAAATGTTTTCAGTCTTATTTATTTTTGTTTTATTATCATTTTGCCAAATTAAATTAAATATATAAACAAAATTGAAATGGATGAGGCAAGGCAGTAATTTTTTGCTTAATTAGTGGAGTATGTTTATACTGTGAATAAGATATTCTAATTATATTCAATAAAATTTAGACCAAATTCAGCAAGCTTTTCCGTTATTTATAAAGAGTCTATAAATAGCTGGAAGATTTGTTCATAAACAAGAAAAAACTATTCCTAAAGTGTCATGTGTAAATCGCTATTTATATATCGGACAGATTTTTTGATATGGGTGACATGTAAATCATTATTTCTTTCATGTATAGATATTTATAAATATGAATGCCAAAAAAATATTACATATTAGTGCCTCTAAATTTATAAACAGGACATCTTTTAAGATGATGAGGCAAGATCTTTTAAGATATTGATGTCATTTTTTTAAAAAAAACGACAACAACAAGTATTGACATAATCGGAGGTTTGGCAAGCCAGTAGTAAAATTGTTATTTATAAATAAGGAAGTTCGCCTGGCATGCAAATTCATTTTTCAAAAATGATCGGAAATTTCACGTTGTCAAGTATAAATCTGATTTCAGAATGTATCTGTAAGTAATGAACGTCTAGCTTAAAGTGTAATTCTACTAAATATTAAATACTTTTAAGTAAACAAAGAAAAAGAAACTTCATCTTGCCAAGTGCAAAGTGTCATGTATGCTATCATGAAATACCCTGCCCATCTTGGGATAAAATAAATCAAGATTCAATATGGCTGTCGTGTGATACAGTACATAACACAAAGTTTTGATTTATACACGTCTCACTCCGCGCGTGCAACTCTGTTACAAAATAGAGTTTTACGCAACCAACAGTTAAAAAGCAAAATAAAACCCCTAAACAAACTCATTTTTAAAAACCACACGTTTTATTAGTGTTGTGAACTACAAAATAACATTCCAAGTGTAGAATGGATGTTTGAAATAAACGAAGAAGTCCATCCGAAGAAAGAAATCCGTGACAAAAAATCTCTATCTGCCGGAAACGGGATCTCTAATATGTATCTAGAGAGACATTACTAGAACTTATAATTTGGCTGTGTGATTAAGAATGGTATCTTTTAGGTGTCAAATAAAACTCAAGCCTTGACCAGATCGTTCTCATCCAATTTTCCCGACGAGCATCCCAGAAAGATTAGATGACCGAAACTCGAAATATGACCATAGCCATTGTCGCGTAGTCTTTAACAAACAAGAACTCTCTTAGTAGCTTTGAGTCTCGCTTTCTCAGAGATAAGATAAGAAATGAGGAGGCGATTAGACCGCGCGCGTTCGTCCTTCTTTCCTCAGAGCCACGCGCGGCGAGCAAAAAAGTAGAATTATGCTCTCGACCTACTGTGGCTCAAAAGAAAAATAAGAGACTGCTGGTAGTCTAAGAGGGGATTAATTCTACACGAAATAGGATTTCCTCGCTAAAAGTTTTTCAATTCCTACTTTATCGACGGTCGAGTATTCTTCAGGATATTTCAGTACTTTTCAATCATCATTGAAAATAAACCGCATGCTCATCAGAAGACTCATTTGCATACAATGAAAGTTTACAACACCCGACCAGTTAGCCTCACCATCGAAATTTTACTCATTAACTTTGTTCTTTTTATCTACCACTGAAGTAATCACTTGTTCCAAAGCAGTCAACGCTTTCAAGCTATAGAATAAGTGGCCTGACCCGTTCCGGAAAAGCTCGACATCTTTCTATTCTATTGACATGAAGTGCTGTAAGTAGAGTGCGTGACAGTCAAGCACACAGCTACCCGTATAAACACACCCGCGACACAAACGTAACGTCAGTTAAGCGTTCCTTCAAGTAGTTGTTGAAGGTTAAATCATTAATGTCTCAAGTATTTATAAAGTGCAACGCGACTTCACATCTTAACAAGTGCGAAAATCTATCAAATGAATTAAATACATACAACAGAGTGAATCGGCAATATCGAATATTAATCTGTTTAACCGTAGGGTTCCAGTAATTGCATCAGTATTCTGAGAAACGTAACGATACACCACAAAACAGAGTTTCCCTACTATGATATTTTCTCACATCCTACTTTATCGACGGTGGAGTATTCTTCAGGGTATTTACTTTTTATTACGCGAGTATAATTACACGAAAATTATTGGTCTCGATTCGGGGAAAATTACATCTATTCATTGCCAAACAGCCAAAACGTGATCAACTTAGTACGTCATTTTAGTCATCGCCGAAAATAAATCGCATACTCATCACGAGACTCGTTTGCATACAATGAACGTCGTCATGATTCTTAGCCCCAGTTTCCACGGTGTCCGCTAGGAATGCCTGGGACCATGACTACCATTTGCCGAGGAATTGAAAAAAAAAAAAAAAGAGTGTAGAGTCTCTAGAGTCTCGCAGTTAAAGCAAGCTCGACTAATAAAGATTTGTATGTGAAAAAAAAATTGTTTCTGAAGTCTACGAACATATAAAAACATTGAGACAAAAATCGGCAAATATCACATAAGTTGATTGTTTCTTCTTTCCCGTGTGGTCCTCGAGCCGTGAAGGCCACTTAATATGTATTTTATTACAACCGGTTTGGTCTCTTTTTGTTTTTTTGAATAAATGTGAAAATATCTCTTGAAATGTTCTCAAAACATAGACAAAGTCTTACAGTCTTAATGATGCCGACAGTTTCGATGACTGTTAACCATCTTCGTCAAAACTTGGAAATCGTCAAAGGTGTCAGAAGCCTTAAATAGGCTTCTGAAGGTGCTAATTAGAGCGATAAACTTGCCAAGTCACTCTGTAAGACGCCCCCTACCCAGGTTTGGGGGTGGAGATCACTTGCATGTGTCCAAATGGGAGAAAGCTGATAGGCTCCCTCGGTGCATAGTAGTCCATACTCGAAGTATCCTTCGCATGGACAGTTAAATACAACTCGCTGGAAAAACTCCTGGACACACATGGAACAATACACCAAGGCCTAATTACGATGTTTTTGGAAGAGCACAGAGATACTAGATGATGTTAATGCGTCCATGCGCATGCTGTTCAATCAACGGTCGATGAACTGGTGAACAAAGAGCCCACAAAGAGTTCTTCGAATAATGTCAAAATAATAAGCGAGCTTAAAGTTTCATGTGGCTTGTGACTTTTAACCTCTGGCTCATATAACTCTTGCTTATTTTTCAGTTTCAAGTGCGTGGCATTTCGGTTTGTCAAACGTGGAATTATTACGATCTAGTTATTCCTTTTTCGTACTATGAAAGGTCCAGCGCGACCAGGCTCCCTTCCCGGTCTAACTAATGAACACCATAATTGTACCTGGTGATAACGTTTTTTAAAGTGATACTTTTAATTATTGCCGCGCTCAGTTTTGAAATGGCTTCGTATCAAGTGCTTATCACGAAAAGTAGAAAGTTAACGTTAACTAAATAGAACCTCCTCTGCTGCGCGGATTGAAAAAAGATTCGATATCAAAAATAGGAGCCGATTAAATCGTTGCTTCACGTCCAGTGTTGTTGCCCCGTGTACTTATATACAGTTAATCATGGGTATAGGTTAAGATATAAGCCGAGTTACTGAAGGATCAAGGTTTTATAATGAAAACTTTGTCACTAGTTATTGGTCCCGCTGATTCAGTCTCTTATCCGAAGCAATAAATTTTGCCCCATTTACATTATAAATTACAACAAATAATAACAATAATAATAATAATGATAATAATTTTTATAATTATTTTATGGCTTCTAATGAGTAAATTCGCATATGCATGTCATCAAATGCCTGTTGCAGCGATCATCGCGATCGGCTATATGAATACTGTATTATATGTATACTAAATTCACACCGCTTTTACATTATTCATAAGTTGAAAATTATAAAAAGTTTATTTATAAACGAGGAACAACCATTCGTTGCGTTTTGTGTAAATCATTATTTGATATATTTTGGTGATATGTATGTATATTTATAAATTTATAATGAACGCCAAAACTTATTTAAAAATCAGGTATCTAAAAAAAAGAAACAACAACAACAGCAACAAAAATTGACACATTACGAAGTTTGGCCAGCCAGTTGTATGGTAGGCTACGTGTAGCCCCACCCTCCCTCCGACAAAGGAAAAGCGGAGAGATGGAGCTTCTACGAACGGCTGGCATGAATCGTGTTATGTCACTTCACTTCTAATTCATGCAATTAATGCAGATTCTTGTACTTTCCGCGAAGGAGGCTGGCCTGTTTCAGTAAACAAACTGTACAAAGGATAATAGTCTATTGCTGTGTGTTGGATATTCTTTCTTGCTTATTTGCAATTCAATGAATGAATTCAAGTATATACTGTGTCTTAAAGAGATTGCGAAAGCTTACCGGCGAGCGATTTTTTAGTGACAAGCAACAAGAAGACTGCCTTCGACGTGCAAGTCGCTCCGGCGAACATGGATTTCGCCGTGTACACACTGTTTCCAAGTACATTTGTCGCCATTGTCTTGTTCGCTGTCTTTGTTTTTCCTTTGTCGGGGGGAGGGTGCCAGTTGTATGGCACATAGATATGGGAAATTTGGCGTTGTCAAGTATTACTGTATATTATAAGTATAAACAAGACGCCTAAAGTCGTTTCCGTGGGATGCGTTTCGCCCCATGTAAGGGAATCCAAGACACTCTTCCGGATTCCATTTACTGGATTCCAGATCTTTTTCAGTGGAACTTGGATTCCGGATTCGAATTGTTAGTGGGATTCCGGATTCCTACACCTGTATTCCGCATTCCAAGGCCCAGGATTCCAGGATAGAAAAAACTATCAGAAATCACGGCCCGCAACCAGAGCTACTAAAACGTTATGAAAAAGCTAGACCTAAAGAAAAAAGAATCATGAAGGAAAGAAATAATTTGACTGGTTAACAAGCCATCCTAAACCACGAGTGGGAAAACTCAAGCGCGACAAATTTGGCAAGGAACGCAACGTTCTTCAGAGGAAGCAAATCGATTAAAAATCGATACAGATTTTGTACAATCTGATTGGTCGGCTTGCAAGAAGATATAATCGATAAAGATTTTACGCAATCCTATTGGGTGGCTTTGCAATTTTGGGTACAATCGAACCGTATTTTTACCGTGGGAGTGCCACAGGCATCCCACGGAATAATGAACAAGTCTGGCTTAGAGTGCAATCCGACGCAAATTTTTGATTTATAGATCGTCTTCTTTCTGGTGCAAATCCATTATTATAATTTACATAAACTATAATCCATTTTAGTTTATGTACTAGTAATTCATGCAAAAAGGTTAAGTCCCGCGAAGGTCATTAGGTGCTGTAACAGGCGCCATATACTTCTCGATCACTAAATTAAAGTAGGGAATTTATTTGCAAACAGAATCCATTTGGCATAATGTAGACCCTTGTGAAGGCGTTTGTCGTGGCCGGGTCTTTGCAAGTTGGTTATTAGATGATCTGTATATATCTATAAAACACATCAATTCTTGTTTATCCTTCAAAGCAAGCAATTAGTATCAACAGGAGATAAAATACTCTAGGTGAAATAATGAGTTTGAACTGACGTGCAAACAATTTTTTTCTCTGCAGGCATCAAATCAGGAGAATCAAGAGAGGATTAAGGGATAGGGGTATCCTCTCCTAACAGAAATAACTAATTTTTCCTAAGAGGGTTTTCGCACCCATAAAGGTAGCGGTCTGAAACTCCTCGTGGAGTCGACAGAGCAGTAAAATAAGGGGAAAATACTTGAAAAATCCAAAAGGTCTTGCAGAAATACTAATAAGTGTCAAGAAGCGCCAAGGTAAACATATATTGTACTTAAATTCCCTTAGTTTATATCAGCATGAAACCAATCGAAAAGAATAATTTAAACAGCGATAGCGCCTTCCTTGTTCATATTGTCCATGTATCTGCTCAGTTTGGAACGATTAAAACTACATTTATTTACCGTACTATTTCCAAATCAAAACTGGCTTGTTATGGTCCGATGTCAGATAATGTGTTAACAAGCGCATCGTCTCCTTAAGACGAAAGAATCGTGACACTCGCTGCGTCGAGTAACTGGTAAAGTACATGGTTTAGCCAGCGTTGCAATGGTCATCTCTGTTGTTGAACACACGAAAGCGAGGCAAAATGTTCCACTAACATCCGGCGAGATTAGAGGTGGTATATGAGTGAATAGGTCTGCTCAGTGTTCTCAGCAATTTTAAAACAGAGTTTCACCCACCCAATAGTTAAAAGGCAAAAGAAAAAACAATGGGGGTGGGGAGGGAGTGGAGACAGTGCGAAATCCCCAACGCACTTTTTCCGACACGTTTTATTGATGTTGTGAACTGCCAGATAGCATTCCATGTGTAGAATGGGTACTCAGAAATAAAAGAAGCAAGCCAAAGAAAGAATCCAATGACAAAAACTCATTATCGTAATCAGGATCTTTATCTGGATTAACATCTATTTACCATTCCTTTCAAGTAATCCTAAAAGAATGTTAATTTAAAAGAAATTATGCGGCTCGAAAATTCGCCATCCCCATAACTTTTTTAATGGTTCGTCTGGCTTTAGGTCAGACAGCTGGTCAGACATTTTAACCCGCGCGGTGAATTGAAGAGTTTCAGCTCATGTCGATGGAGTCTTGACGAAGTATTATCCTTGTAAGTTTTCTAGGGTTTTGTGATGCTGCATTAATTTGTGATGTCAGCTGAACATCTACGTAACCGGAAGAGTGGTGAAATTCAAAGCTTTCTTCTTCAGATCCGTCCGTTACAAGTACCGGGGAAATTCCGGTCTGTGTCAGTGAATAAAACGTAGGGGAATCATCTGATGTACCCTGGGGAGATCTGTATGAAGGGCTCTCTGGGGGTATGACGAAAAACTGATGATACCTCTCTTGTATTAGAGCTCCGACATCCTTTAAACGGGAATCAACATCTTTACTCAAAACCTCGTCAAATAAATTATGAATCCCCTGTTTTGCTCTTTCTTTTTTTAGCTCTTTTGCTATAGCGTGGTACTGTTCTAAAGCTTCTTTAGCCTCAACATGGTTGTAGTATTCAGGGCTAGGTATTCGTAGATACCTTCCTTTTTCTACGCATCGACGAATGCAGACAGAAGTAAAAAGAACGAGCATAAATACGAGCAACAGCGTCCATCCAGCAATCTGACTGCGTGTTTTATAGCTTTCTTCCATCTCTTTTGATCGAATGCCTAGCTTAAAATGGCATCTGTCAGTTGCATTTGTATTCGTGGAAATTCTATCGGCAAGAGGAGGCCCAAAGTATGCGCATGTGTAGTACTTCTGCTGCAAGAAAGATAGAACCAACCAGGCAACTGGAGCGATGCTTGCTCGGGTCATTGCATGAAATGTAGCAAACAATAACTTGAAATAGCGAAGGACAATTTTGCTCCTAGCCTTCCCTACGTTGTTTTTTCTCGGGCCAGTACGCGGCCATGAAGTTTTATCCAGCAAAATTCCTGGGAAAAACAGAAGGAAAGCCGGGCCCCATAAAAATGCTTGTCCATAAGCAAAATGTCTCTGACATGGACAGTTAAACACAACTTCCTCGACAATCTCCTCGACTCCCATCGTCAAGGCGGCGATGGAGCAATACATCAAGGATTGGCGAGATTTCTTTAAGAGCACAGTAAGGCTGGACATTATTGTATTCATTGCGATTCACAAACGGTAGGCCAACTAGAGGTACGATAAAGTATTTGAAAACTCGGGAATTAGTTAAGAATTGATCTGATCGTGAGGCTGGTGAGATTTAAAAGGTTACAATAAAAAGAGGCTTATATTCAAAATTAATTTTCAGTTTCAAATGAGTTGGGTATTGCTAAAAATGGAATTATGACGATTCGAGGGTTGGGGGGCGATGTCTATATTGGAAACCGCAAAACCGCAAACTGTTTCAAAGGTCCAAAACAGCTATTCTTTTCTGCAATTACTTTTTTACTTAAAACTGAAAACCGGACGACTAAAGACTGCCCAACAGATCAGAATAAAAAAAAATCTTCTTTTCGGGGATTGTCTTTTTGTTTAAAACCGGAAACCTCGCGGAACGGACTTAACTGAATAAGCAAATACGAAAAACCGTTTTAGTATTGGCTGAAAACCGAAAATCGCAACGCATCCCGCAAACCCAACCGGGAAATTCTAAACCGCAAGAGGCACAAAGCCGATCCCACAAATGGTCAAATCCGCAAAACTGAAATTTCCACTGCTCTCATCAGGTGCTCTTAATTTCGTTTTCGAACTCTGGAAGGGCCGTTGTAAGAACCACTACAGTAACGAATGAACTGAAATAGTGTTGAAGACTTGAAGAATTCTTGCAGTCTCTTTAAGCAATACTCTTATCTCATGATAGTTTAATGATTATTATCATTTATTCATCGGATAAAACATACATTGAAATTTTATGAAGCAAGCACAAAGTACAGCTGTATCCAAGTAAAAAAAAAAACATAAAAAAGTTATAAAATCTAATTGCACAGCTAGGTTATATTTTTTTAATCTCGGGAAAAAAGCTATTTTCAAAACGTTTATTGGCAAGTAAATTAAGTAAAAAAAATCCTATAATAAAATCTAAAATCTATACAGCTAAGTTATACTGTGACACTGGATAAGTTGTTGCATTCCTATTCTTATGCAAAAGTAATTCCTTGAATTTACTAATTAAAAGTGTTACCCCGCATTGCAAGCTATATTTGCACCCGTCCAGTCCGTAACATTGAACAAGTCAAATTGTCATGCAGATGGATCCCGGGGGGGGTACTCCCGCGAATTTTGGATAGGGGTGTGCCGCGAAGGTTCGGGAACCCTAACCCTATTTAAGGACAAAGAAAGCGAAAACTGATACCCTTTTTAAGGCCCAAAGCCGAAAAATGACACCCTATTCAAGGAAAAATTAATAATGTGGCTTGAAGAGGCGTTACGTGTATTTACCTGCTTAACGGCTAGTAAACCTCTGTTACAAAATCATTTTGTCAATACTTAAACGGATACATCAAGTTTTAAAAAAAACCCTTTCGTTTAGACGAGTGTTTTCACACTCTAGTATTAGATAATACAATTAAGCTACCCTATCTAAGGACCACATCAGGGACAAAGAAACAAAAGGGTCAAAAAAGATACCCTATTTAAGGACCGAGAACCTCAAAAACCATACCCTATTCCGCGGCACGTACCTATATAGCCCATATATGGGAGTACCCCCCCCGGGAGATGGATCAGGTAAACCCAGTCTAGGGATAGTTACTAAGAGAGTAGGATCAACTGCATATTTAAATTTCTAAGCCGAAGGGTCATTCAGGAACAAATTGAAAAGATATGGTCCGCTAACACTGCCCTGCGTTGTACCTTTGTTTACAATTTTCCACTGGCGTGTTACGCTATACTGTACGTTTTACTGAAGTTTCGTTGATCGAGGTTCTTTTTCATGTATTTAATATAACTATGACCTTGGCCCAAGGCAAAGCCTTTAAATTAAGAAGGACGTCAATCTCACTTTTTTAAGAAAGCGTCTGTGTGACTATAAAACCGGCATATGTCTAGTTAGTTTTAAGTACATCAGTGGGCTCATGTTAATATGTAAATTCATTATACGTTTCACATTGTAAATACTTTGCAGTTTCGTTTATTTTAACTAAAGGTTCTTTGGTTTCTTTTTGTAATTTTTTTATAGTTTGATGATGATGGCGATGTTTTCGTTTGGCTTGTTAATTAGTTGAAAGGAAAGGCAGAAAGGTCTTAAAGGTATTTTAAGACAAAATACGGCTCACTAAAGCTGTTTTCTTAAAGAAATTACTTGCCAATGACAAAATTGCATTCTTCTTCTCCAACAAATAATTTGCCTTCTAAGAGTTACATCGAACAATACAAACAACGTCTGAAAGTGAACTTTTAACGAATGTTAGGCGAACAAGTTTTCAAAATATTTGTTTCAATCTTTTTCAAGTTTGTCCATCCGTGACGTGCTTTCTTTTGTATTTGTTGTGTTATTTATGTTCTTTTAATGTTCTGAGCGGTTATTTTTATGTTTCACTCAAACTTAGTGACACTTAGTGAGTTAAATCCTCTGTTCATGCTGTTTGAATTCTGATAAATTTTGTGACTGACACAGCTCGCTCCTTTAAGTCCTGTCTTTAAAGCTACGGTCTCAGCAAGTCAGTGTGAAATTTGTCATTGTTGAATTTGATATTTTTCTACACTACTCTTGAAGAAGAAAATCTATTCCACATTGACCATTAAGTATTAAGTGACCATTAATACTTCTTTTGAATTTACTATGAGATACTCTAAGTTTCGAAACGTTGGAGTCTGTGAAATAAATCTTAAAAAGTGTGACTATCAATTTGTCCTTATCAAGGAACCATTTCTCTCTTACTTCCACAATGATTAGACATCCGGTTGAATCCAGTAGGGTTGAAACCTATTAATTTTCTCCTAAAAAGGTCTTCCCGACGGGCACAGAATACATAATTATTATACGGTGGAGTTACGAATCGTTATGCTGAAACAAAAAGATTCTTAATCAGTTGTAATGCATTCGCTCTCGGGTTTGGACGGGAATCATTCAATTATTTTTGAACATGTTAATAGAATAGTTTACTTAAATAAAGGTTTATAATTATAGTAAGTCTTTTAATTTTCGCTTTGAGAGTGTTTGACTATGTATACAACTGTTCGTCTTTATTAGTTTTCTTTTTATGTATACAACTGTCAATTATGGTGCAATCATTTCAATGGTATGGAACATAAACTTTCGCTTTACTAAGAACCACTCTTACAGGTATTAAGTTTCGAAACTGAGAATATCACTTCCGCCACGAAACTGTTTACTATATAATATTTAAAAACCACTCCTCGTAGCTGTTTGTGAATAAGATCACTGGTTTTGTGAAGATTTGTGTTACCTTGATCGAGCTGTGCCAACCGCTCGCAATGAATGCGCTAATATCGAGCTTTTATGTTTTATTAAGAAACTCTAAACGATCCTTGTTGTATGGAACGATCGCGGCTTTAACAATAGGCTTGCAAGAGCTATTTGAGAGCGTGGTTTTCGACTGTCCTTGCGAAAGACACTTTGTTTATGGCATGGCATTTCTTTGGGCTCCATCTTTTCTACTCCTTCTTCCGGGAATTCTGTTGGAAAAAAATTTATGGCGGAAGTTCCCAAGGAGAATTTACAAAACGGAGAATGCTAAAAAGCCGATCACTCGCCAATTCAGAACATTCTTGTTTACTCTAGAGATATTTGTAAAAGCAAGTGTCGCCCCGACCGCCTGGTTAGTTATATCCTTTCTTCAACAAAAATACTACACCTGTGCATATTTTGGTCCACCGCTTGACAGAGATATAGCACGGAACAACGCTACCAACGGATGTTATTCAAAGTTAGGTGCCCGATCTATTGAGCTTGAAGACAGCTATAAAACCAACAGTCAGATTGCTGGCTGGTCACTGATGATCATCGCTATGTTTACTCTGTTTGCCTCTGTTTGCATTCGTCGATGTAACGAAAAAGAAAAGCACCTTCGAATGCCCAGTCGTCAGTATTACCTCTATGTTGAAGCTAAGGAAGCCTTGGAGCAGTTTCACACCAAAGCAAAGGAACTCGCCAAGCAGAACGCTACGAGAAATGTACAGATCTTTTTCCAGAATGCAAATAAAAAGGGGTTCGATGAGAACATCCAAGAAGTTGCAGAAAACGTACTTTCTAAATATCAAAAGTTGTTCACCATACCACCTGAAAGCCCAACATATACGACACCCGTCGTTATGGTAGACAGTCCTCCGAAGTTTTCAGTATTGCAGGTCTTAGAGGAGATAGATGGTCCACAGCAAATCCCGAAGGATGAATCCCAGAGGCATACCACCATAGAAATCGGTGACGACTCGAAAAAACCACAGTTGACGCCACTGAATCGCGACAGAGTTAAACTCCAACGTCAGCACGGCCAAAACGGTGATCCAGTTTGAAAGTCTCGGAAGTGGTACGTCTAGTGGATTTGTAGACACTATTTTCTCTAGAAATTTCTACATACAGTGGGTCGTGTAATTAAGTCTATTGGCCATTTTCGGGTGTCGTGTCAGAATGCACCATGGATTGTTTTGGGTACGCTATCTCTTCTTTCATTGGCTATTACGTTGCCCAGAAAACTAGGTCAAAAGTCGTCCCCAAAACAGTTCCACAGTGCAGTTCGACACAAAACCGATCAAGTCCTAATCTCACCTCCAAAATGGCCGATGACTTGTAGACCCCGATCAAGGAGAAAGAAAGGCGACTCTTGTTTCTTTGGTGAGAGAAGAATAACGTGCCGTCAAAACTGGTTTATAATCTCATGTTCCAGTTTTCAAGTCCAAATTCATTTGAAAACGATGAAGGTATATATACATGTAACCATAGCAAATGATTTCTTATTAAAAGACGAAACCATGCTTAGGACGAGGTTACCAGTAGCTCTCAAAACACTTGGCGATGATAGCTGAAAAAATTCAGAAATTTGTCTGAAATTTTATAATATGTGAAATACGAATTTCATGAAGGTCCTCATGGAACTCCTCAAATCTCAGCTCAGTTGTCAATTAAATTTGCGGCGATTTCTCAAGCATCATGCAGTTAAAATTTCAGCCCATTTTTCAACTTTCAATAGCAGTTATTTTTTTGGATCCCAGATCTCCAACAGTTGAATACTTTGAATTTCTTGCTTGAAAGCTTAAAATTTTAGTCAATTCTTAGCTGTCAGTGAAACCCTATCAAGAGCTTCCTATACGTTGGTGTCTTAATTAACTATGAGGAATTAACTATGAGGAATGGAAAATGTAAAAACATGAAATTACTTAATATGTAGTTAGAAACTTATTAGATGTATTATATGGCATATATGATAAACGAAAGGCACAAGTAACATATTAATCTATTTGACATATTCTCTTCGTGATCCTTGGAGGAATCAATTAGGGCCAGATTTTTTAAAGACGCATTGCGGATGTTGTTCCAATATGTGACGAAACTTAACGAAGTTTATTGCACCATACTGAAGATTGACAGTGAGTCAAACCTTTCAGCGACGGACATACTAAAAGCTTTCTCCTTAAGAAAAGGGAAACTGATGAGAAATACGAAACAGGATACACGAAAATAGAAACGACCATGAAATAACTTTGAAAGTTCGCTTTCGAGGAGCGACCTTAGACTCATCTTGTTGTTCTAAATGCTCCATCAAAAACGAACCAGGGAACGTACGTTTCGTTGACATTTCAGCTCAAAGTGCTGCAACAGGCGCCTTATATTTCTCGATCACTAAATTAAAGTAGGGAATTTATTTGCAAACAGAATCCATTTGTCATAATGTAGACACTTGTGAAGGCGTTTGCCATGGCCGGGTCTTTGCATTAGTATTTGTATTAGATGATCTGTATATATCTATAAAACACATCAATTCTTGTTTATCCTTCAAAGCAAGCAATTAGTATCAAAAGGAGATAAAATACTCTAGGTGAAGTTTGAAATAAGTTTGAACTGACGTGCAAACAAATTCAGTTTTCTCTGCATCAAATCAAGAAAATCAAGAGAGGATCAAAGGATAGGGGTATCCTCTCCTAACAGAAATAACTAATTTTTCCTAAGAGGGTTGTCGCACCCATAAAGGTACCGGTCTGAAACTCCTCGTGGTGTCCATAGAACAGTAAAATAAGGGGAAAAATACTTGAAAAATCCAAACGGTCTTGCAGAAATACCTGAATGTGTGTCAAGAAGCGCCAAAGTAAACATTATGATATTTAAATTCCCTTAGTTTATATCAGCATGAAACCGATCGAAAAGAATAATTTAAACAGCGATAGCGCCTTCCTTGTTCATATTATCCATGTATCTGCTCAGTTTAGAACGATTAAAACTACATTACCGTACTATTTCCGAATCAAAACTGGCTTGTTAAGGTCCGATGTCAGATAATGTGTTAACAAGGGAATACTTTTTAAGACGAAAGAATCGTGACACTCCCTGCATCGAGTAACTGGTAAAGTACATGGTTTAGCCAGCGTTGCAATGGTCATCTGTGTTGTTGAACACACGAAAGCGAGGCAAAATGTTCCACTAACATCCGGCGAGATTAGAGGTGGTATATGAGTGAATAGGTCTGCTCAGTGCTCTCAGCAATTTCAAAACAGAGTTTCACCTACCCAATAGTTAAAAGGCAAAAGAAAAAACAATGGGGGGGGGGGGGGTGGGGTGGGGAAGGAGTGGGGACAGTGCAAAATCCCCAACGCACTTTTTCCGACACGTTTTATTGATGCTGTGAACTGCCAGATAGCATTCCATGTGTAGAATGGGTGCTTGAAATAAAGAAAGCAAGCCAAAGAAAACTGTTTCTCGGAATCAGAATCTTCATCTGGATTAATATCTATTTACCATTCCTTTCAAGTAATCCTAAAAGAATGTTAATTTAAAAGAAATTCATGCAGCTCGAAAACTCGCCACCCCCCATACCTTTTTTAATGGTTCGTCTCTTAGCTGGCTTTAGGTCAGACAGCTGGTCGGCCTTTTTAACTCACGTGGTGAATTGATGAGTTTCAGTTCATGTCGATGGCGTCTTGACGAAGTCTTATCCTGGTAAGTTTTCTAGGGTTTTGTGATGCTGCATTAAATTGTGATGACAGCTGAACATCTACGTAGCTGGAGTGAAATTCAAAGCTTCCTTCTTCAGATCCGTCCGTTACAAGTACCGGGGAAATTCCGGTCTGTGTCAGTGAATAAAACGTAGGGTAATCATCTGATGTACCCTGGGGAGATCTGTATGAAGGGCTCTCTGGGGGTATGACGAAAAACTGATGATACCTCTCTTGTATTAGAGCTCCGACATCCTTTAAACGGGAATCAACATCTTTACTCAAAACCTCTTCAAATCAATTATGAATCCCCTGTTTTGCTCTTTCTCTTTTTAGCTCTTTTGCTATAGCGTGGTACTGTTCTAAAGCTTCTTTGGCCTCAACATGGTTGTAGTATTCAGGACTTGGGATTCGTAGATACCTTCCTTTTTCTACGCATCGACGAATGCAGACAGAAGTAAAAAGAACGAGCATAAATACGAGCAACAGCGTCCATCCAGCAATCTGACTGCGTGTTTTATAGCTTTCTTCCATCTCTTTTGATCGAATGCCTAGCTTAAAATGGCATCTGTCAGTTGCATTTGTAGTCGTTGAAATTCTATCGTCGGGAGGTCCAAAGTATGCGCATGTGTAGTACTTCTGCTGCAAGAAAGATAGAACCAACCAGGCAACTGGAGCGATGCTTGCTCGGGTCATTGCATGAAATATAGCAAATAATAACTTGAAATAGCGACGGACAAGTTTGCTCCTGGCCTTCCCTACGTTGTTTTTTCTCGGGCCAGTACGCGGCCATAAAGTTTTATCCAGCAAAATTCCTGGGAAAAACAGAAGGAAAGCCGGGCCCCACAAAAATGCTTGTCCATAGACAAAATGTCTCTGACATGGACAGTTAAACACAACTGCCTCGACAATCTCCTCGACTCCCATCGTCAAGGCGGCGATAGAGCAATACATCAAGGATTGGCGAGATTTCTTGAAGAGCACAGTAAGGCTGGACATTATTGTATTCATTGCGATTCACAAACGGTAGGTGAACTAGAGGTACGATAAAGTATTTGAAAACTCGGGAATTAGTGAAGAATTGATCTGAAATAGTTGTAGCTTTGTGAGGCTAGTGAGATATAAAAGGTTACAATAAAAGGAGGCTTATATTCAAAATTAATTTTCAGTTTCAAATGAGTTAGGTTTTGCTAAACATGGAATTGTAACGATTCGAGGGTTGGGGGGGGGAGGGGATGTCTATATTAGAAACTGCAAAACCGCAAACTGTTTCAAAGGTCCAAAACAGCTATTCTTTTCTGCAATTACTTTTTTACTTAAAACTGAAAACCGGACGACGAAAGATTGCCCAACAGATCAGAAAAAAAATCTTCTTTTCGGGGATTGTCTTTTTGTTTAAAACCGGAAACCTCACGGCACGGACTTAACGGAATATCAAATACGAAAAACCGTTTTAGTATATTGGCTGAAAACCGAAAACCGCAACGCATCCGCAAACGCAACCGGGAAACTCTAAACCGCAAGAGGCACAAAGCCGATCCCACAAATGGTCAAATCCGCAAAACTGAAATTTCCACTGCTCTCATCAGGTGCTCTTAATTTCGTTTTCGAACTCTGGAAGGGCCGTTGCAAGAAGCACTACAGTAAGGAATGAACTCAAATAGTGTTGAAGACCTATTTTTAGTAACTTTTATACAGAACTGAATAGGAAATAGGGTGAGGGGGTGGGGGGGGGGGGGGGGGGGTCGTGTTTTGGATGGAGAAGGATGCTTATGGTAATGAATGAGGTGCGTTATTTTAGAAATGAGTAATAATTCCTCCCTGCATACGAAAGGTGAGTTTTGATTGCTTAAAAATCCTCTAAGATAGCTAGTTAGTCTAGAATCTTTACATCACCTTCGGTATTGTGTCCTGTATCTTTGCGAAAGAAACAAAAAACTCTTAAAACGAAAGAGGAGCAGAGGTACAACCCCACCGTAATTCTTGCAGTCTCTTTAAGTAATTCTCTTATCTGACGGTAGTTTAATAATTAGCATCCTTTATTCATCGGATAAAAATACATGTCAGATGTTACATTGAAATTTTAAGAAGCAAGCACAAAGTACAGTTGTATCTAAGTAAACAAAAAACGTAAAAAAATTATAAAATCTAATTGCACAACTAGGTTATACTTTTTTTAATCTGTGGAAAAAACTGGGCTATTTTCAAAACCTTAATATTGGCAAGTAAATTAAGTAAATCCTAAAAGAAAATCTAATATCTATACAGGTAAGTTATGCTGTGACACTGGATAAGCTGTTACATTCCTTTTCTTATGCAAAAGTAATTCCTTGAATTTACTAGTTAAAAGTGTTAACCCGCATTGCATAGCATTTGCACCCGTCCAGTCCACAAAATTGGACAAGGCAATGTCATGCAGATCGATCAGGTAAACCCAGTCTAGGGATAGTTACTAAGAGAGTAGGATCATCTGCATATTTAAATAAAGATCATCTTGCTCATCTCTTTCTAAGCGGAAGGGTCATTCAGGAACAAATTGAAAAGATATGGTCCGTTAACAGTCTGCCCTGCGTTGTACCTTTGTTTACAATTTCCACTCGCATGTTACGCTATACTGTACGTTTTACTGAAGTTTCGTTCATCGAGGTTCTTTTTCATGTCTTCAATAGAACTATGACCTTGGCCCAAGGCAAAGCCTTTAAATTAAGAAAGACGTCAATTTCATTTTTTTAAGAAAGCATCTGTGTGACTATAAAACCGGCATATGTCTAGTTAGTTTAAGTACATCAGTGGGTTCATGTTAATATGTAAATTCATTATACGTTTCACATTGTAAATACTTTGCAGTTTCGATTCGTTTATTTTAACTAAATGTTCTTTGGTTTCTTTTTGTAATTTTTTTATAGTTTGATGATGATAACGATGTTTGCGTTTGGCTTGTTAATTAGTTGAAAGGAAAGGCAGAAATGTCTTAAAGGTATTTTAAGACAAAATACGGCTCACTAAAGCTGTTTTCTTAAAGAAATGACTTGCCAATGACAAAATTGCATTCTTCTTCTCCAACAAATAATTTGCCTTCTAAGAGTTACATCGAACAATACAAACAACGTCTGAAAGTGAACTTTTAACGACTATTAGGCTAACAAGTTTTCAAAATATTTGTTTCAATCTTTTTCAAGTTTGTCCATCCGTGACGTGCTTTCTTTTGTTTTTGTTATGTTATTTATGTTCTTTTAATGTTCTGAGCGGTTATTTTTATGTTTCACTCAAACTTAGTGACACTTAGTGAGTCAAATCCTCTGTTCATGCTGTTTGAATTCTGATAAATTTTGTGACTGACACAGCTCGCTCCTTTAAGTCCTGTCTTTAAAGCTACGGTCTCAGCAAGTCAGTGTGAAATTTGTCATTGTTGAATTTGATATTTTTCTACACGACTCTTGAAGAAGAAAATCTATTTCACATTGACTGAAAAAGTGACCATTAATACTTCTTTTGAATTTATATTTGAATTGAGTTTCGAAACGTTGGAGTCTGTGAAATAAATCTTAAAAAGTGTGACTATCAATTTGTCCTTATAGGAACCATTTCTCTCTTACTTCTACAATGTTTAGACATCCGGTTCAACCCAGTAGGGTTGAAACCTATTCATTTTCTCCTTAAAAGGTCTTTCCGATGGACATAGAATACATAATTATCATACGGTGGAGTTACGAATCGTTATGCTGAAACAAAAAGATTCTTAATCAGTTGTAATGCATTCGCTCTCGGGTCAGTTGGACGGGAAGGGCTTCTTCTCTTCCTCCGTAAGTCTAGCAGCGTTTTCTGTACTCCTTCTTCTACCGTAAAATTCCGAACATAAGCCCCGAGGCTGATATTTTTCAAAGGCCCTTTTTGAGGGGCTTATTTTTGGAGGGGCTCATATTCGGAGGGGCTTATCTATTCGGAGGAAAATTTGCGTTTCAAAATCGATTAGGCTAGCCTTATATTTGGAAGTAAATTTACCGTTTTTGCTTTGTTTTACTTTGTATTTGAGGGCAATTTTACAGGTACAAGCCCCGGGGGGCGGGGGGGGCTTATATTTGGAGGGGCTTATTTTCTTAATTTTAGGGTATCTCATCATTCAACCCATGGCTACCTTGTTTCGTTTCGACCGTTTGGATTTGGATACTTTAGCGGATACTACACTGTATGTGGTAAAACGGTGTCACATCAACTGAATCTGATGTGATCATTTAATTCTTTTTAAACATGTTAATAGAATACTTAAATAGAGATTAATTGTAATAAGTTTTTTAATTTTCGCTTTGAGAATGTTTGACTTTCTATACAACTACTCGTCTTTATAAGCTTTCTTTTTATGTAATTAAGTATACAACTATCGGCAGTTATGTTGCAGTCACTTCTGATTAGTGGTCTGGAACATAAACTTTCGCTTTATTAAAAACCGCAGTTACAAGTAAGTTTCGAAACTAAAGATATCACTTCCACCATGAAACTGTTTACTATATTTAAATACCACTACTCGCATCTGTGTGTGCATAAGATCGCTGGTTTTGTGAAGATTTGTGTTACCTTGATCGAGCTGTGCCAACTGCTCGCGATGAATGCGCTAATATCGAGCTTTTCTATTTTATTAAGAAACTCTAAACGATCCTTGCTGTATGGATCGATGGCGGCTTTAACAATAGGCTTGCAAGAGCTATTTGAGAGCGTGGTTTTCGACTGTCCATGCGAAAGACACTTTGTTTATGGCATGGCATTTCTTTGGGCTCCATCTTTTCTTCTCTTTCTTCCGGGAATTCTGTTGGAAAAAAAATTATGGCGGAAGTTCCCAAGGAGAATTTACAAAACGGAAAATGCTGAAAAGCCGATTACTCGCCAGTTCAGAACATTGTTGTTAACTCTGGAGATGTTTGTACGAGCAAGTGTGGCACCAATCGCCTGGTTAGTTATGTCCTTTCTTCAACAAAAATACTACACCTGCGCGTATTTTGGTCCACCGCTTGACAGAGATATAGCACGGAACAACGCTACCGACGGATGTTATTCAAAGTTAGGCGCCCGATCTATTGAGCTTGAAGACAGCTATAAAACCAACAGTCAGATGGCTGGCTGGTCACTGATGATCATCACTATGCTCACTCTGTTTGCCTCTGTTTGCATTCGTCGATGTAACGAAAAAGGAAAGCACCTTCGAATGCCCAGTCGTCAGTATTACCTCTATGTTGAAGCTAAGGAAGCCTTAGAGCAGTTTCACACCAAAGCAAAGGAACTCGCCAAGCAGAACGCTACGAGAAATGTACAGATCTTTTTCCAGAATGCAAATAAAAAGGGGTTCGATGAGAGCATCCAAGAAGTTGCAGAAAGCTTGCTTTCTAAATATGAAAAGTTTTTCCCCATACCACCTGAAAGCCCAACATATACCACACCTGTCGTTATGGTAGACAATCCTCTGAAGTATCCAGAATTGTTCTCAGAGATAGATGGTCCACAAATCCCAAAGGATGAATACCACAGGCATACCACGATAGAAATCGATGAAGACACGAAACAACTACAGTTGACGCCACTGAATCGCGACAGAGTTAAACTCAACCGTCAGCACGGCCAAAACGGTGATCCAGTTTGAAAGTCTCGGAAGTCGGGCGTCTAGTGGATTTGTAGACACTATTTTCTCTAGAAATTTCTACATACAGCGGGTCATGTCATAAAGTCTATTGGCCATTTTCGGATGTTGTGTCAGAATGCACCATGGATTGTTTTGGGTACGCTATCTCTTCTTTCATTAGCTATTACGTTGCCCAGAAAACTAAGTCAAAAGTTGTCCCCAAAACAGTTCCACAGTGCAGCTAGACACAAAACCGATCAAGTCCTAATCTCACCTCCAAAATGGCCGATGACTTGTAGACCCCGATCAAGGAGAAAGAAAACCGACTCTTGTTTCTTTAGTTAGAGAAGTACAACGTGCCGTCAAAACTGGTTTATAATCTGATGTTCCAGTTTTCAAGTCCAAATTCATTTGAAAACGATGAAGGTATATATACATGTTACCATAGCAAATGATTTCTTATTAAAAGACGAAACCATGCTTATTAAGGACTAGGTTAACTAGGTTACCATTAGCTATCAAAACACTTGGCGATTATAGCTGAAAAAATTCAGAAATTTGTATGAAATTTTATAATATGTGAAATACGAATTTCATGAAGGTCTTCATGGAATTCCTCAAATCTCAGCTCAGTTGTCAATTAAATTTGCGGCGATTTCTCAAGCATCATGCAGTTAAAATTTCAGCCCATTTTTCAACTTTCAATAGCAGTTATTTTTTTGGATCCCAGATCTCCATCAGTTCAATACTTTGAACTTGTTGCTTGAAAGCTTAAAATTTTAGCCAATTCTTGGCTGTCAGTGAAACCCTATCAAGAGCTTCCTACAGGTTCGTGTTTTAATTAACTAATGTAGACAAGACACGATATACTGACAAGAAACCAAATAAGGAATGGAAAATGTAAAAACATGAAATTACTTAATATGTAGTTAGAAACTGATTAGATGTATTATATGGCATATATGATAAACGAAATGCACAAGTGACATATTAATCTATTTGACATATTCTGTTCGTGATCCTTAGGGGAATCAATTTATAGGGACAGATTTTTTTAAAGACTCATTACGGATGTTGTTCCAATATGTGACGAAACTTAACGAAGTTTATTGCACCATACTGAAGATTGACACTGTGTCAAACCTTTCAGCGACGGACATACTAAAAGCTTCCTCCTTAAGAAAAGGGAAACTGATAAGAAATACGAAACAGGATACACGAAAATAGAAACGACCATGAAATAACTTTGAAAGTTCGCTCTCGAAAAGCGACCTTAGACTCATCTTGTTGTTCCAAATGCTCCATCAAAAACGAACTAGGGGGAGTACGTTTCGTTATTAAGGTTGGTAAATTTGCATGACATTTCATCTCAATCAAACTTTTTAATTATAAATAAGTATACCAAAAGCTCAATATATTTCGACCTCACAGTACGAACGCAAACAGATTTCATTTGGGTCTGTCAGCAGGAAAATTTTCTGAACCCGCGAAGAAAAAATATCCGGAGGCAACTATATCCGAGGATATTATTATAATTACAAAAGGAAACTTACAAAATACATTTCGATACCAATCTTATTGCGATTCCTTTTTAATGAAAGTCAAGCGGAAACAAACTGACTCATTTTGTTCAATTCTTGAATGAGAGCTGACAAGCTGTCAATCAGCATAATATAAGGGATATCAAAACGTGTCAACCGGTACTAAAAGTTACTAAGAATATTCTATTACTGCGTCAACGGTAATGGTTCTGGTTTCTTTAGTTAGCAATTGTAATCAACGCGAAGAAGCATATTATCTGAAAACTTTCAACCTCTAGTAGTCTTGGCATAGGCAGCCAGGCAAAAGTTGTTTTGATATTTGCATTCAATCAATGCTCTGCAGAAAGGCGGCCACGAACGTGGTGACGTTGCTACCTGATCTTACGTAAGGTGCGCTAGGCTACAGACGAATCCCGTTACAACTTGGTCTGACAGGCAACGCTTAGAACTTCAAACCCTGGGGGGTGTTCAGACCCAACTAAAATTTACACAATCTGTCATCAAAAGCTTGAAAACATTGATTTCCGCCATCAAGGCTTTTTGAAAACACAGAAAGAAACGGAGAATCTGAGACGGCGCCATTTAAAAGTCTTCATTTATGACAATTGGCCGCAAAGACATAGGAAATCATGCAAGTACCAGCCGTACTGGGACTAGTCGGGCTCGTCACGTTTCTTTCAGCCGCCATTTTCTTGTATATTTGCAAGAAAAGGTTTGGAGTAGAGCCGAATTCATCATCCTCAGCGAGAGCAAGCATCGTAAACCATCAAGCTGAAGTTTTCGACGCTGTGTAGAAAACGTATTACGTGGCATGATTTTCAGCGAATGGGCCGTCGTTATGTGGGAGATTCGGTTAAAAGTTGATAAATAATAACAACAATGGCCTCTATAGCAGCTTTTGAAGGCTTCGAGAATAAAGAAACACAAAAAGCTGCCCAGTGTGGGAAAAAAAGGGGAGATATTTCAGCAGTTTTCAATCGAAAATACCGTCAAAGCGTTGATTGTGATTCATCGTGATAAACAGTCACTTGTATACACGTTAAATGTAACACTGTTGGTGGCCAAACAGCCTTCGTAGACACCTGAATTACTCATCATATTCCAAGTCCTTCTGAGAACCTTGAATTAAAATAATCGCAACTGGATTGAAGCTGATAGTTATTACTAAACTACCGAGAATGGTTTATTAACTGGCGATTTTTAGTTGAAATTCATCACTGGGAGAATTTAAGATGCTTTTCCTCCATTTGCTTTTTTGCCTGTACTGTACAAACGACGAGCTAACTAAGCAAACGATTCATGTTAACCAAAGACAGATGGCGTCATGTGGCTTTGCCTCAACGCAATTCTAAACACATTTATGTTTTCAAGTCACGTTTTACAAAGTATAATCTAGCCTCTTAAGGGCGAGATCTTACAAGCCACGCGAATTGATGCAAACTTGACGTAAATAAAATATCTGATTCTGATTCTCTACTTATTTGGTTCTACTAAACCGAAACTTAACTGGAATGAGGTATTTTTTTCACGGTAAAAAAGGTACTTCTTCGAAATGCATCGATTTTGGATTCGCCATCAAAACAGACTTTTAAGCCGGCGTATGAAGTCAGTTTAAAGCCAATTTGAATATCAATGTGTTCTGAATTTATTTCGTTTCGGTTTAATTAAAGGCATAGACTTTGATTCTTGTATATATTCGAGCGACATATGCTTCTGAATCCTGAATCTCAATCTAAACAAATTGAAATGAGAATATAACATAAATTCGCTTGAAGGCCAAAAATAATTCAGTCATTTCTAAGTCTGCTCAATTTTTTCCATTTTCCGTAAGAGGGCCGCCAATTTATTGAGACGGAGATTGATATTATCGTTAATAACAGAAGGCAATTTCCGTTCTCCCTTGGTAGTGTGTAGCGTCTAGTATTTTATTTAAAATATCGCCTTCGTTTAAACTTGTCGCAGTACGTAACGGCTGGTAAACTGCACCCATGGCAACATTACTAGAACTCGATAAAATGCAACAGCGGTTGTGTATTGTTACCGGCTGTAAATTTAAAACACCATGGAGAGAAATAAAGCCAGAGGAACAAGTGAGACGAACTGTATTTGAATATCTTAATGAACTAAAAATGAAAATGCTCTAACAAAAGTCTTAGCCATTTCATTCACATGACCAGTCTAACAGTGTCTTTTTTTCCTTGAGACCACTGAGGTTTTATACTTTAAAAATTTAACTTTTATGGAAGAAAATCTCTAAAAAGGGGAAACGGGGTTTGAATTTATTGCAGTTGTTCTTACATATTAAATAAATATTTTTTATTTATAGATATTAATAACTTGGATAACATAAGATAAACATGTTTTATGTAAACTTATTTCCCATGTCTAATATCTGTGTCCTGTATCATCCGGAATTAAAAGTTTCATTTAATTTTTTCGTGTTGATTCTTTTGTCGTTAACGTATGAATGGTCGGCAAGAGACAATTTTCTTTATGACGAGAAGAAACTGACAACTGGATGAAATTCTTTCTGTACTCAAGGGCGGGTGCAGTCAGAATCAATATTGAGCCAGAACTAAATGTATACATTCAAACGATGCGTTCAGTGTTTCATAAAAAATAAAAATATCTTATATCTTTCATCTTTCACTAAATTGCCGGGAGTAAGAAAAGAAAACAGTATTTACTGCACAGTGAACATTTTAATCCCAGCTCATGTAGAAATGTTAAGTAAAAATTGAAAGATACTTCTAGATTATAAATCAGAACGTAAGTAACTAAACATTGCCTAAACGTAACAAAACATTGCCTAACATGCGTTAATTTACTGTTTTGAGAAGTAAAGCTGTTTCACGATACTGATTTGTGACAAACAACACCAGCCTCCACTAGTGAACTTAATACGCCTACAACACGTCAATGGGAAATTCAAACTTCAATGTTTCGGACGCCAGTAGGCCGTTTTTTTTTTTCCCGAAAATTTTAAGGGCTCAAAACATGGTTTGAGTTATCGAGGGTAAAATTATATAGCAATGATCTGAGGGGAAACAAAAACTACTTCGAGTTAGCGAGGGTTCGAGTTATCGGGAGTCAACTGCAATCTCTAAGAATTGCAAAGGTTACAACAGTTATTGTTGTTGTTTAAGAGTGAAGTTTGGTCTTTTTTCCCAAATACACGATTCAAAATTCGAGGAGCCTTTCAAATTATTATCTAGTTTCGACCATATGAGGTCCTTGATATCTTAGGAAATGTTTTCCATAGTTAATAGTGTTAAAATTAGGGATTCTAAACTCACTGTTTCTTAGTAAATAACTAGTGTTTTTCTGCTTATTATAAATAGTTGGTCAACATTACTCGGCACGAGGCCATAATTTACTTTGTGCATTAATATAGCGTTATCTTGCAGTCTTCGATTCAGTAGTGAAAGTTACTCTGCGCGAACAAGAAGGTTTTCGTATGATTCCGAATTGGAGTTAAATACTGTTGTAAGTGCGCGTTCTTGAATCTGCTCTATTTTTCTGCTGTCAGAAGATCTGCAGTATGCCATACCAAATGGCAGTGTGTTAAGTGAGGCAGGATGGACGATTTGTAGATTATCGGTTTTGCTTTGCATGCTATCAAATTTCGCAGTCTCAATACTACACCAACTTTTTGACAATGCTTTTATGCAAATGTTACTGATATGGTTGGTAAAGTAAAGGATGTCATTTATTTCAACTCCAAGTGATTTGATTTGCGAAGTGTTGGTAATGATCTAATCTTCAATCTACAGGGCTTCAGTCTCTTTGTCTGAGTCAATGTTTCTTGGATTGATAGTAAGACGTTAAAACTTCTTTGTGTTGGCAAGTAGAGAGTTATATCCCTGTACCATGACATGGCTAACTTTCCTTGATTTTGTAGCCTGGAAGATACGATGTTGTAGTCCGACCATGTTACATATAGCTGATGGTCGTTAGCATACATGAAAAGGTTTGTGTCTTTAACCAACAAGGTCACGTCACTCTGGAATAAGTTCCATAATAATGGACCAAATGCAACTTCGTTCCCAGGGTTCTCTCCTACCCGCCCTACTCCCCTCTCGCTCCGTAGGGCGGGTAGGAGAGAACTCTGGGAACGAGGTTGGACCAAATGAAGATCCATGAGGACAACCACGTGACATTTTAGATCATTCACCAGTAACAAAGCCAAGTTTTACACGGCTGTATCTGTCATTCAGAAACGATCGAATTAGATTCAATAATTGACCAGTGAACCCATATACTTTGAGATTTTGATGACTAAGTTGTGACATAGAGAGTCAAAAGCCTTACTCATGTCTGTAGATAGAATAGTCACTAAATCTTTCCTGTCGATAGCATGTTTCCAGTCCTCTATAAGTCTTACTAGTGTAGTTTCACCATTGTGATTCTTCCTGTATGCTGTCAATCTTGAAGATAGAGTACAGGGTCAAAATAATGGGTTACTTGTTTGCTAAGCAGGTCATGTGGTCAGGTGCGTGGCTGTAAATCGCTGGTCATAACTGCATGGTTGTCATTCTTATTCAATGGTAAACAAGGTGCATTATGGTCTGGGTGAAAATGATGAATTAACGACGACTCTTGATTACAACGCGACGTCGATCGTTAAATAGTGAGACAATTTATTTTATTAGAAAGCAAAATTTGTCCTAGCATAGAGTATAATTGCTTTTTTATCATAGAGTATTACAAGCCCGGGGGGGTACTTTAGGAATTTCTGGGTGGGGATGTGCCGCTGGGACCCTGGAACCCTTAACCTATACCAGACCTAGTTCAGCTGAATTTTGCTACCCTATACCAGAGTAAACTCCCCAAATCCCCCTATCCTAGAGTAGCTGTTTCCCTTGTCCAGATAAAATCTTCAACGAACTGATCAGTTTCCTGAAAAATGATACCCTATTCTAGACCCAAACGCTCTGATTTATATACCCTATCCTAGAGTAAACTGCCTGAAAACCATACCCTTCACAGCGGCACATACCTATATAGCCCATATATGGCAGTACCCCCCCCCCCCCCCCCCGGGATTACAAGCAGTACAAGTAGTAGTAGAAGTATCTTCATCCTGATCCTCGCCAAAAATTATACCCAACAACAAAAACTATTGTTTGGGGCTTGCTCTGTTTGCTGGGAATGGTGTTTGACACTGTGGCTGGCGGCGCTGGCGACATAGCCGCTTTAATAATCATTTCAATCCAACATCGGTTACAGACCAATGAAAAGAGGCCCCACCCAGCAATGGTGAGGGCAAAAATCCGCATCCAAAATTCAATGTTACATATGGCTAGGACAAGGGTGGGGAGGGGCGGGGGGGAGTGTTGGGGGAGAGGGAAAAGAAAAGAAGGCGACGATAACTTGCTTCCTTCGGTTATGTCCGTCGAAAACCACGAGGGGTTGATAGATGACCTTGAGGGTTCCCGAATGTTCAATATGATGCACCCCCCACGGAAATACCCCAGCCAACATATAAAAGGTTGTTTTAAATATTAACCGAGAGACAGCATAAAGTTTTAAATGTCTGGACATTAATTTCTTTATTTAATCACAAATGGCATATGAGGAAAGACTTATGTTAAGTGTAATACAATATAACTATATGATTGAGGATTAATGAATTATAATTTTAACAATAGAAACAAAAACATCCGTAACGCAAAAAGTTAACAAGCTTCAAATGAGAGAAATAAATTATCTAGCACGTGCAAGCTAAATCATAAAAATCCAATAAGTAGAAAAGTATACGTCAAACAAAATGCGACAGTCGACCGAGCTGGGATTCACACAACGTCAGACGAGAATAATATATAGAACTATTAAAAGTACACCACTTTTTTTCCTTTCTACGAACACTAATTACAGAGAAAAACTTGTCAATTAAAAACTTTATTTAATAGAATTTATAGATTTTTTAGACTTGTGTCTCTAATTTTTGCAAACAAGTCATAACAAAAGAGTGATGGCCCCAGGTACCTAACCTATTCAGTCTGTCAGGCTAAAGCATTACAATTATTATATACAAAATTTGCTTGCTCAGTCCGGGTAGAGCGGTAGGTCGCGGGTTCCGGCGAATCCTAGGCCCGGACCAATACTGAGGGTCTTATAATAACTAAGAAATGAAGGTACACATTGCCCTGCAAACAGCTAGACCAACCTTTGGCTAGACCTTCGCTTGGCACGTAGAAATGGCCTTTCCTTCTTCACGAGGAGACTTGAAAAACAGTGTTCTCAATTAGTACTTTATTTCAAGTAAAGTTGAAAGTTGAGTTGAACACATCAGTACTTCCGCGCTAAATACTTCTTGAAACTCCAATAAAGTGCGTTTTTTTATTGTTTTTTTTTTGTGTGTATTGTTTTCTATGAACGGTTTCTCATTTTAGGGCTGGACAAACGACGCATTAAATATTCAGAATCACAAACATCAATCTGATGGAGTTTATTTCCTTGAAGCCTTTTGCCCACTCAGTGAAAATGAAATTATTTTTACTGCGTTGTAATCACTATCATGAGACAAAAGCCAAACAATAGTATACATTTGTTCATTCAATTCTAACCTCTCAATAAAACATTGAAACGCAACGTGACGTATTCCTCGACCTTTTAGTAATTAAAAATATTAAATATTGGAAAAACACCTAATCTAGATCTCCCTGGGTAGTATAGGACTAATGAATTGCTTCAGAAAATTGAATCCCCAATCAAGTAGGCCGATAGCCTTGGAAGCTTTTCTAATCAACAAACGTCTATTTGACATCATAAGAAATATGAAATCTTCTAGCGATCAAGTTCCTCCCATATCAATTAGCTGATTTTGTCGAACTTATGAATATTATTTTTTGTAGTATAATTATTACAGTTGTGATTAAGATTTGGCACTTAGATTAATATTTAAGCACACAACACAAGATTTTTAGCTCTAGTTATTTTTACAATTCACGGCAATTCTGACTTGCAAAACTTGAAACTACATTTGGGACCGTCAATGAGTATCAGTTTTTTGGCTCCGTTCCTCCTATCAATGAAAGTTTCTTATAGACAGATTCTCGCTGAGCAGATCGAGTTAAATACAATATATAGAAAAAAATGTGCTTTCATGTACGCTAAAATTGACTAAGAGCCATTTTTCCACGAATAAGTTTGCTAGTATAGCCACAACTATTATATTTACTGATCATGCAGTACTTTTTTTATTTTTTTCACTATTGTATCGTGAGATCCGAATCAAATATCGCATTACATAACCAAGAAACGTCAGAGCCAAAAAAATCCATTTTCTTCTGACAAAGGAGTCACTCCCAAACTTTAAGCTTAGACTCGCATGGTTAAATAGTTTCTGACAATGACTCTTCTAGTGCCGGTAAATCGTTTAAGCAAGTCAGAAAACGCAAAGAAATTGAATGTATCAGTTATCCGGTCAAATCCGTGCTCATACTTATATTTTCTACGGCTACTGAGGGTTTTGGTCTTGGAAACAAAAATTTCTTGAACTCTGCCTTGAAAGAGCGATTCATGAACCCATAAATAAACGGATTGACACAACTCGTCAAGAAGAGCAGGAGAGTGCAAAGCAGTGTTACCAAACGAGGTAGCCCAGAAAAACCTGCCAATATTGAAACAGTAAATGTAACATGGACCGGTAGCCAAAGGCAAACAAAAGCAATCACGGTGACACCCAGAGTCTTGCTTATCTTTACATCTTGGACGTTCGACGTTTTCCAAGACATGTTGGCGTTGTGCATTTTAATTGTCTTGTGAATTTTCCAGTAACAAAAACCGATAATAATATACGGCGAAAACATTAAAATAGTTATAATTACCAGAAACTGAGGACGAATTTGTGTTGTGCATAGGGCGTAACCGGGGCTCGGTTTGGTGGCTTGATCGAGAGCAAAGGCAAAGACAAGCGCTACAAAAATTGGTATAGCATAAGCTAACACTGCAGTGACAACGATGAACTTTTTCTTGAATAAGGCTTGGTACTTACTAGGCTTCACTATTTTATAATATCTGTTCAGTGCCATAAGAGCCATAGTGTATATGGATGCTTTGGTCAGGACAAATTTGGTGATGGCGGACGAGTAACATAAGCCTTTTCCGAATGGCCATTGACCGGTTGACAGAAAAACAACGGAAAGTGGCATCGTGCAGAGCGCTTGCAAGATGTCGGTCATAGCCAAGGAAATGATGTAATAGTTGCTGGGATATCGTAGTCGAGGATTTCGGTATACAGCGTAACAAACCAACAGATTTCCAAACAGAGATAACACCATGACAAAAATGAATAGGAAGGACTCAAAAACCACGATGGCGACATGTCTTGATTGAAGTTGTTGCCACGCGAGTTCCTCTTCCTCAGGGCTCTGAGGCATGATCGACTGTTTTCTAAAGGTGTATTTTCAGTTTGTTTGTATAAAGATCGTTGCTTAAGTCACGACTCTGTCCAACACCTTCTGTGACTTATTTAGTCAGAAAGACAAGTTCGAATAGGTACGTTAGTGCGGTGGAAACACAACCGTGCGGCTTGTTCCAAACGTAGAGGATTTTAAGTTAGCCGAGATGTTGATTAATTTAAGGGTTGGACCAAAAGTTTTAAAATAAATATTATCTCAGTATGAATACAGAGAAGTCAATTTCTCTGAAGCCTGGGGTCTTAATTAAATGAGTTTAATTGTGCTGCATACACATTATACATACATAGTACCACAGGAAACAAAAAGCACAACAAAATCAATCAAACTCGGCAAACCCGTTGAAACGCGTGTTTCTCACTTAACAGTGTATTTATTTTTAATAAAAAAGTTGAAGTATTGGGAATGTACAAATGTTTGTCGGCTTTCCCTGACGTTAGGCATTTTTGGACTTGAATTGCGCTATGTTCATGACTAGAGTGTCCCAAATCGTTTCATCTTCTCCGTTAATCTTTCTTTGTAAGTTTTTCCTTCTTAAAAAGTTAGAGTTCTCTTCTGACGAAGCTCACCAGATTATGTAATGACAATCGTCAGTCTTAATTAAAATTAGTTTATTTGTTCTATAATGGGGAAACCTTCCATAATGGGGAAACAATATGCCAACTCAAAGACACTCCATTGTTATTATACAAAAAATCTGTCAGGAAAAGAGTGAATAAAAGTGCAAGTATGGCACTTTTGATGAATTGAAAGAAAGCAAAAGCCATAATTGTTAAGCGACTCCTGGGTACTCTTGTAATTAATACCTTTTATCTATCTGAATGATAAGGACTTGCAATATAGTGTATATTAAAAGTGGAATGGTTATGAATCCTATCAGATCTCTTTGTTGTACATTTTTGTTAGCTTGTACAACGTTCAATAATAATAATAATAATTTATTCATTTATAGTGCGCTTTTTAACATACCAGGTGATCAAAAGCGCATTACAACAATAATAACCTAAAAACTAAACAAATATTAGAAATATACAAATATATTTAATATCTAAGAGATATTAAAAGCTAATTTTAAAAGATAAGCTTTAAGATTAGACCTAAAAGTAGAAATACATTTGATGGTGCGGAGGCTAAGAGGAAGAGCGTTTCATAAAGTGGGCGCAGTCACACTGAAGGATCTGTCACCAAATGACTTTTTCATTTTTCCTGACGGATGCTTTAATAAAACACCTTCATTAGAGCGCAGCAAATAGCGCGTATTAGTCTTAGTATGAATTAAATCAATGATGTAACTAGGTTCCATGCCATAGAGGGCTTTGAAAGTCAGTAATAAATTTTAAAATTATTTCTATATCTTACTGGTAACCAGTGTAAATTTATCAAAATGGGTGTAAAATATTATTTTTTAAATTTATTCAGTCACAAATATGGTTAGTAAAACAAAAATTCTGCACCTTCAAGAACCTCAAGAAGCTCTCCAACACAAAATGCAGCCGTTGCTTCAGTCATATCTAGAGGGCCACAAGTTTACTAGTTTCTGTAACTATTCCGTGCTACCCTCTTTTCATAATCACACAGAAACTTGAAATTTAAACGCCCTAACATTAGTCACCTCCGCTTCTCACAAAATCACGACGAAAATGCCTTATTCTACGTCCAAAGACACTACTTTTGACGGAGAAACTACATTACGCCATACATTACTTTGTAGCGACTCGCAATGTTTGCCCCTCGCGATCCCAGAATCCTGTGCGCATAACTTGGGTCTTGGGTTAGTGGAGAATCAATGTCAATGAAAAATTTTAGATTTTTGTGACTTGTGTTTTCAATTCTCACCTAACTTCAAACTTCAACTTCATTTACATGAGTCTAAAGAGTAATATTTGCAAATAAGCCAACAAGAGACTGATGACCCCAGGTAGCATTTCCTAACCTAATCTAGTCAGTCAGTCATACTAAAGCATTACTGACAATTGTTATTTACAAAATTTACAAAAATGATATTTACATTTATCACAATTGCTTACGCCAAGTTTTGCTATCATCAGTTTCATTACATAGATTCGAACCCAGCAGATTTTATTTCTATTTTTTTTAGAGGTTAAGTTATTTTGGAAATGCCCCATGGTCATTATACTTGTTTAGAATAACACAATGAAACACTAGCGTTCGTGGTAACGTTCAGTTGTGGCAAGTTCGCGTGTCCTGGTTTTAATGCTGTATGTGCTTGGTCGGGTAACACAGTAAACATTCCTGAAATAATAAAAGTGTTCACAGTTTTCCCGCTTTGGCTGTAAAGAGGACAATCAGAACAAATTTATTGCTCTTATCGCATAGGGTGTCGTTTAGAGTGCATATATTATTTGGACCGCGGCAGGACTTGCTCAGTCCGAATAGAGGGGAAGGTCGAGGGTTCCGGCGGATCCCTAGGCCTAGACCAATACTCACTCAGGGTATTACTGAGCAACAACTGAGAAATGAAGGTACATACTGTATTGCCCTGCAAACAGCTAAATCAACCTTTGGCTAGACCTAGAAATGGCTTTCCGTCTTCACTATTAGACTTAAAAAACAGTGTTCTCGATTAGTACTTCCGCGCTAAATCCATCTTGAGACTCCAATAAAGTACGTTTTTTATCTTTGTCTTTGAGTGTATTGTTTTTTCTTTTTTTTTCCGGCGGCTTCTCATTTTAGGGCTAGACAAACGACATCATTAAATACTCAGAATCAACATCAATCTGATGGAGTTAATTTCCCTGAGGCCTTTTGCCTACAGAAAATGAAATTATGTACTACATTGTAAACACTATCACGAAACAAGAGCCAAACAAAAGTATACATTAATTTGTTCATTCAATTCTAACCTCTCAATCAAACATTGAAACGCAACGTGACGTATTCCTCGACCCTTTTGATAATTAAAAATATTAAATATTGGAAATCCACCTAATCTATGTCTCCCCGGGTAGTATAGGACTAATGAATTGCTTCAGATAATTGAATCGTCTATCAGGTGGGCCGTTAACCTTGAGAGCTTTTCTAATCAACAAGTTCCTTTTAAACATCATAAGTAATATGAAATCTTCTAGCGATGAAGTTCCTCCCATATCCATTAATTGATTTTGTCGAACTAAGCGCCTTAAACCATAGGTGTATGTGGGCCATATAAATATTATTTTTTGTAGTATAATTATTACAGTTGTGATTAAGATTTGGCACTTATATTAATATTTAAGCACGCAACACACGATTTTTGGCTCTGGTCTTTTTTTATAATTTACGACAATTATGACTTCGAAACAACATTTTGTGACTGTCAATGACAGTCAGTTTTTTGGCTCTGTTCCTATCCATGAAAGTTTCTCATAGACAGATTCCCTCTGAGCAGATCCAGTTAAATACAAATAGAAAAATTGTTCTTCCCTTTGCGCTAAATTGACTTTCATTTTTTGTTTTATAATTTTAGTTTGAGGGCCACTAGTTATTCAGTTGAAGTACTGTCCCGTGTTATCCTCGTTAAATAAAGTTGATTATTATTATTATTATTATTATTAATGGAAAAAATGACACAAAGTACTATCGACCGCTTCTTTGTAAAAGAGTAAACAAATGACTGCTCTAGAGCATTTTAGGGAAAAAAGACATTGCCATTAGAGCTTAAAAACATTTTGCGCTATTTTAACTCTCTACTGTGAGTCAAAAGTCGTTAGACAGGTTTCTGTTATGAGTATACTGGGCAGCACTTCTGCGATAAAAGAGCTGCCAAGAACAAAAAAAACATTATATTTGACAGCAAGTTAACATTTTAGCCATTCACGTTACCGAAGAAGTTTCCGTTTGGTTTTTAAAGGCCTTTCTTATGTATTCCTTGTCATTGCAGGAGCTTGGAAGTGATAATACAGCATACGTATTTAGATCTATTTACAATCTTATTATCTTTAATCTTCTATGGTCCATAGTTAAAAGAAGTGAAGAATTGTCGACACTACAATGCCTCTGGGACTTTAACATATTATTTCAAAAGTTTAAGAGAAAACAATTTCTTTTTCTCTCGTACCCCGCGATTACGGACTCTCGCTATTACGGACACTATATCTCCCCCCCACCGAAGGTGTCTGCAATAACGGGAGTCGGCTGTACTGAGGGTTTTGGTCTTGGAAACAAAAATTTCTTGAACTCAACCTTGAAAGAGCGATTCATGAACCCATAGATAAACGGATTGACACAACTCGTCAAGAAGATCAGGAGAGTGCAAAGCAGTGTCACCAAACGAGGTAGCTCAGAAAAACCCGCCAATATTGAAACAGTCGATGTAACATGGACCGGTAGCCAAAGACAAACAAAAGCAATCACGGTAACACCCAGAGTCTTGCTTATCTTTACATCTTGGACGTTTGACGTCTTCCAAGACATGCTGGCGTTGTGCATTTTGATTGTCTTGTGAATTTTCCAGTAACAAAAACCGATAATAATATACGGCGAAAAGAGTAAAATAGTTATAATTACCAAAAACCGAGGACGAATTTGTGTTGTGCATAGGGCGTAACCGGGGCTCGGTTTGCTGGCTTGATTGAGAGCAAAGGCAAAGACAAGCGCTACAAAAATTGGTATAGCATAAGCTAACACTGCAGTGACAACGATGAACTTTTTCTTGAATAAGGCTTGGTACTTACTAGGCTTCACTATTTTATAATATCTGTTCAGTGCCATAAGAGCCATAGTGTATATGGATGCTTTGGTCAGGACAAATTTGGTGATGGCGGAGGAGTAACATAAGACTTTTCCGAATGGCCATTGTCCGGTTGACAGAAAAACAACGGAAAGTGGCATCGTGCAGAGCGCTTGCAAGATGTCGGTCATAGCCAAGGAAATGATGTAATAGTTGCTGGGATATCGTAGTCGAGGATTTCGGTATACAGCATAACAGACCAACAGATTTCCAAACAGAGATAACACCATGACAAAAATGAATAGGAAGGACTCAAAAACCACGATGGCGACATGTCTTGCTTGAAGTTGTTGCCACAAAGCGAGTTCGTCTTCGTCGGGCCTCTGAGGCATGATGGAGTTTTTTTGTAAAGTTGTATTCTCAGTTTGTTTGTATAAAGATCTTTGCTTAAGTCACAACTCTGCTCAACACATTCTGTGACTTATTTGGGCGGGAAGATTAGTTCGAATAGGTACGTTAGCAGCTGTTAGCGCCGGGAAAACCCGGGCAACTGTACGGCTTGAATCAAACGGAGAGGACTTTGAGTTAGCCGAGATGTGTTGACAACTAATAAAATCAATTAGGAACAGCTGCTAACTAAAGGGCTGGACTAAACGTTTTAAAATAAATATTATCTCAGTATGAATTCAGAGAAGGCAATTTGTCTGAAGCCTGGGACCTTAATTAGAATGAGTTTAATTGTGTTGCATACAAATTATACATACATAGTACCACAGGAAACAAAAGTACAACAAAATCAATCAACTCCGGCGAAGTCCTGTTGAAACGCATGTTTTGTACTGTCTTTACCGTTTATTCATTGTAATAAAAAAATTGAAGTATTAGAGATGCACAAACGTTTGCCGTTTTTTTTTTGTGCTACCTTGGCATCAGTAGGACTTGAATTGCGCTATGTTTGTGACTAGAGCATTGGCCAATCCAGACCTTCAGATAAGTGGGGGAGGGAGGTCATCCAGACCCTGAGATAAGGAGGGGGGGGGGGGGGGGTGTGGCCGGTTTCAAAAAAAAAATTTTTCCGCCCTTCGGGCCTCAGTTTGATCTAAACATAAGGGTGGGGGGCCCTGCCCTGAATCCGCCGCTGCTAGAGTGTCCCAAATCGTTTCATCTTCTCGTTTAATCTTTCTTAAGTTTCTCCTTCTTAAAAAATCAACGTTCTCTTCTGACGAAGCTCACCAGATTAATCCAATGACAATCGTCAGTCTTAATTAAATTTGTTGTATACTGGGGAAACCTTCCATACGGGGAAACAATATGCCTACTCAAAGACACTCCATTCTTAATATACAAAAAAATTTCAGGAAAAGAGTGAATAAAAGTGCAAGTATGGCACCTTTGATAAATTGAAAGAAAGCAAAAGCCATACGTTTTAGCTACTCATTTGCCTGTACGTGCGAAGTTTCATCTCCCTTGGCATTCTTGTAATTAAATCCTTCATCTATCTGTTTGAGTTAGATAAGGACATATTGTATAAAGTTGAATGGTTATGAATTCTGTCAGATCTCTTTGCTATATATTTTTGTTAGTTTGCACAGTCAACGTTCAATAGCATTCTTATCATGATTCATCTTTTAATTTATTCGGTCATAACTTGTGAACGAAAAGCAAAGAATTCTGGGCTGTTAGGAAGCTGTTCTCCAACTTAAAATGCAGCCCTTGCTTCAGTTATCTCTTTGAAGTTTTCTGGCTTTCATAACCAGTCTCCGCTGCTATGATAAAGACTACTAGTCCTTGTTAGTTAGCTTTTGACGTTTTTCGTATCTAATTCAAGCATAAAAAAGCCTAATCCTTAACTTTTTCAATGAATCTGAAAATTGACTGATTTAAGGTGGCCCGAAGAAGTCTTATTTATATGCGTGATGGTTGTTTTTGAATCACCTTTTTCAGCAGGAAAGATTTAACCGATTTCTATGATTTTTAAGATCCTCAATGAAAAACCATGGAACTTTTAGAAAATGTTGTTTATTTTCCTGTATAGGTATAAAAACATTTGAGATATTGGCATATATTTAAAAAAGAATTTTAAAAGAAAAGGTTTTTTTTTTTTGCACTAAATAACCAAATCCTACGACACATTTTCCCGAATTTCAGCAAATACCACAGGGTCCAGAGGAGTTTGGTGTGAATAAATGAATTACTTACCTTGAAAAATGTCTATACCTGTCGCTTAGCACGATTAAATTAGCCCAATGGGATCTTTATAAATCTACTGTAAACGATTTCTTCGCTTCTTATCTGACCCAGATCGACTTTTGAAAATCAATAACCGCAAGCCATATCCTCGTTGGCGCACGGCACGTCGCCCGAGGCACGAAGTGCCGAGTAAAAGAAAGGACAAGGGAGGAAACTTGTACCACGTGACTTCGTTCTATGTGAACCGCAGCACTCGGTGACGGAAGTCGGAATGGGACCGGAAACGCAAAAGCAACAGACCGCCGCTAATTCGAGAATCAAAACATCAGCTGCGGAGAGAGTTTTAAAGATCTCAGAGATCTATGCGAAAACAACAGAGTTTTAATTGCAGTGAAGATCTTTCAAGACCGGACATTTATTGTACGTTTCAACAGTCTTCGATGTCTTAAGCAGGTTTTGCTTGTGCGAAGGCTTCCCAGTAGTCGCAAAACGCACAGCCAAAGACGCAAGAGGTAATATAGTTGGACCACCGAAGAATGGCACAGTCGTGATGATATTACAGTTGCCTTGTGCGCCCGCTCTACTCAGTGTCACTTTTTATTGCAAGAGTACACACGACCCGTAAATAACTATCCGTAATAATTTAACATTCTCCAAACAAAACGAACAAGCTGGGCCCAGCGCGATACAGCATTGAAGAAAAACATTACATTCACGGACTAAAGAAAATCGCTTAGTTATTCAGATCCAGAAGGCACTTTGGAGAAAACTGGAACCCTTGTTCAGCCGTAATAAAAAGCTTTACGCTTCAAAAGAGGTCAAAGAAAATGCGCTTGCATCAGAGGGCAAATCCTGCCGACCAGAAACAATAACCACAGTAAATCGATGCGTGTCATGACCTCTCAGTGTGAAACATGCGACTAAAATCCCCGCTAAAATCACATTTGCTGTAGAACCTTCCAGAGCATAATCTACCCAGCAGAGGAAAAAACTTTATTGGAACGAGCAGCATTTTGGCATGAGGCAAAAGTTGTGTAAGCTTCCCTTTTTTTTCTCCGATCTTGAACACATTTACTTTACTACGTCATTTCCGTCACCATCTGTTGCGGTGCACACCGAACGAAAGCGCTCTCTAGAAGCCGTAAATTTCGGTCGCCGAAAATGAATTTGGATGCTTTCTTATGCCGTTTTCCTACAGTATTTGGCAAATACATAAGAATTCTAGATCAGGTTGGTAAAATCAGGCGATTTCATTCAATTCCATTTGAGTTTCAGGGATTCGAAAATCGGCCCCAAATTTGTTTCCTCCCTTTCCGTATTCTATACTGTTAGGCGATCTTGCGAACCCTCAGTCTCTTGGTTTGAGGTCTATAGAATGTGTAACGAAACCGTAAGATCGTTGAAGGGCCGACGGGCTATCTCCTATCTGAAAACTGGTATTCTTACCCAAAGCTTTAGTGCAAGAAAGTAAGGCCCGGTTCAGACGCCGTACGTGTACTTTCCACGAGCCGAGCCTAATACATTGAATTAATGACCTGAAAAGTTCGGCGTCTGAATCAATTAGGAACGCCGGCTTCAATTTGGAACACAGCCGGCCCAAGCTCAGTGTGTGAGTTAAATCATTAACACATGTGGTTTCATATTGCATAATTTAAAATGGCCGTGAATATAAAGTACTTGTATGGGAAATCAGGTAAAAGATTCAAATCGATAAATTCTCGCTAGAATGTTCAATAAAATACAGCTTACCGTATTTAGTTTGCTTAAATCTCAATGGATCGGAAAAATAACCTCACAGCAAACAAAAACAAACAAAGTAAATACGTTAAGCTGTATTTTATTGAACATTCTAGCGAGTATTTATCGATTTGAATCTTTTACCTGATTTCCCATACAAATCCTTTATATTCACGGCCATTTTAAATTACGCAATATGAAACTACTTGTGTTAATGATTAAACTCACACACTGAGCTTGGGCCGCCTGTGTTTGGAACGGCTCAGCCATTGTTTCCGCCTAGCCCGGCCGGCAATTTCGACTTTGGAACGCCTTTGATTCAGACAACGGACTTTTCACATACCGAACCTAATGCATAAATTCTCGTAACGTATTTTGTAAGCAGTTTGACCGAAATGAGCATTTTTCTCCTTCTGAATCTAGTTCGGCTGGAATTAACATCGGCGTCTGAATCAATTCAGCCGGTCTAAATAATTTGGATTGACCTTAATTCGAATTAGGCTCGGCTCTTGAAAAATTCGGCGTCTGAACCGGGCATGAGTAATCAGAAACCAATACGCAAATAAATAGGTTCGGGCCACCTTAATCCAACATGGCGTTCAACTTGGCTTGGACGATAATCAGAAGTGGCGGCAAAGATAGGCCGCTGGAGAATAAGACTACTAGCACAATATCCTTTGGCTCTTTCCGATAGCTATGTTAAGCGCACATTCGGTAGTGTCCTCTGCCGGCTAGACTTTTCAAAGTCCCCTATTTTCCATAAGATCATAGGCATCGAGCGTTTATCAGCCATCTTGGTGACTCGGTTCATTTGAAACCAAGATGGCCGCAGCCCATAACTCACGATGGGTGACGATCCCGATGACCTTACGGGAAAATAGGGGACTGTGAACAGTCTATCTGTCAGTCGCCGTCAAGATGGTGACCGTTTCCCGAAAGTCCTGGTAATTACCGGACCCAGAAGCTGTTTTATGTTTACCGCGTTCACATTCAAGATCGATGTCTTAATTATTAGTAATAATTATTTTGTAATTAAAACCTTTTATCTATCTGTATAAGTTAGATAAGGACATGCAATATAGTGTATATTAAAAGTGGAATGTTTATAAATCCTATCAGATCTCTTTGTTGTACATTTTTGTTGGCTTGTACAACGTTCAATAATAATAATAATAATAATAATAATAATAATAATAATAATATATTCATTTATAGTGCGCTTTTTAACATGCCAGGTGATCAAAGGCGCATTACAACAATAATAACCTAAAAACTATACAAATATTAGAAATATGCAAATGTATTTAATATCTAAGAGATATTAAAAGCTAATTTAAAGAGATAATTTTAAGATTCGACTTAAAAGTAGAAATACATTTGATGCCGCGGAGGCTAACAGGAAAAGCGTTTTATAAAGTGGGCGCAGCCACACTGAAGGATCTGTCACCAAATGACTTTTTCATTTTCCCTTACGGATGCTTTAATAAAACACCTTCATTAGAGCGCAGCAAATAGCGCGTATTAGTCTTAGTATGAATTAAATCAATGATGTAACTAGGTGCCATGCCATAGAGGGCTTTGAAAGTAAGTAATAAAATTTTAAAATTAATTCTATATCTTACTGGTAACCAGTGTAAATTTATCAAAATGGGCGTAAAATGTTAATTTTTTCATTTATTCAGTCACAAATATGGTTAGTAAAACAAAAAGTCTGCACCGTCAAGAACTTCAAGAAGCTCTCCAACACAAAATGCAGCCGTTGCTTCAGTTATACCTAGAGGGCTACAATTTTACTAGTTTCTGTAACTATTCCGTGCTATCCTCTTTTAATCAAGTGTATATTATTATTATCAGTAATCATTATTATCATTTGAAGTTTTCTGGCTTTCATAACCAGTCTCCGCTACTATGATAAAGACGACTAGGCCTTGCAACGTTTCCTCGTATCTACGTCTGGCATAAAAAAGCCTAATCCCTTAAGTTTTCAAAAAACTTTGAATTTTGATACTTTTAGGAACTTTGATCTGCTTTTAACGGCGAAACAACTCCACGCCATACATTTCTTTGTAGCGACTTGCATTGCAATGTTCGCCTCCTGGCGATCCCATAATCCTCTGCGCATATATAAGTCTCCGATTACTGGAAAATCATTCATTGGTAGTGTGAAGTAAAACATTTGTTTAGTGATAGAAGAAAGGAAAAAGAAGTGACGTACTTTTAAAAGTTCTATTATTCTCGTAGTGTCTTTGGACATAGAATGGGGCATTTTGCCGTGATTTTATGAGAAGCGGAGGTGAAGTGATGGTGGTGTGTTGAAATTGTAAGTTTTTGTGGGATCAATGCGATGAATTCTATCGATTAACACTCCTTCTTGCGAAGGTCGACTGTGAAATTTACTGAATGGTCTCGAAATATAAACTTACAGTACTAACTTACTAGGGGTATTATTATTCAATCAAAATATTTTCCCGATTCTGATTGGCTAAAAGCGCACGTTTAATGCACCATAACCAGTTAACGATGACCAAATTTGGAAGAATTTTGTGTTTAACGAGGAAATGACGTCAAAATGCAGCGTTTTCGCCAGATAAGGCACCGTTAACCGAGAAGACCTCAGGGGACGAGGTTGAGTTGTTTTGGTTGTGAAATTGAAAAATGGCGGACATTTCACTCGTTTCAAGAGTAAGAAAAAATACCTAAAAACATGGCAAGAACAGCAAGAAGTCAACTCGAAGGGCGACATCTGCTATTTGGAAAATATTTGCGGAGCTGTACAACCATAAACGTGCACTATTGAAGATGAACTTAACATCGATGGATCGATGGAGATAAGCATGTTTTAGCCATGTTTTTAAACTAGGAATTATTTTGAATGAATAATAAAACAATTATTGAATTCGGCTTTCGTAGCATATGAAGAATTATAGAGATCTCGGAGGGTGTTATCCGTCGAGGCCGTAACACCCTCCTCGATCTCCATAATTCTTCATAAGATACTCAGCCTCATTCATTAATTGTTCATTAATGAGCGCGGAATGACTCATTTTAGCCTTTCTAGTTGTAGCTACATGTGCTGATATTTACAACGAGCGTAACTACGCTCGGCTTGGCGGCGAGAATAATGCTGTTCCAGTTTGTTACAACGATAGAAGGTATATGTATTGGTGAGTAACTTAAAAAACAAAACAGCTTGCCCTCGTTGGTATATTGATTTCTTCTCGCCAAAAATACACAAGCAAGATGTTTTGTCATGATCCAGAGCACCAGTGAATTCTAATGCCTTTTGCAATCTTTTTGCGGGAGGATATAGACTCTCCGAATGTCGCGCATGGTATTTATTGACACACTCACTGCTTTTGTCAGTTATTTGTGTTGGAAATCTTACTCGTTTTGCGACACTCTCTCGTACGATTTCTGCCTCATCTACTCATGCATAAATATAATGTACTTTCCATGAAATATTTCGTAGATGTTACTTTGCTTATACCAAACTAAAGGAGGATTCTTTTTTTTTTTTGGCCACGTACATACCTTCGATTGTTGTCTTGTCTAATCCGCACAGCGCCACACAGCGCCGCACAGCGCTGATCGCGGCCTAGCGTAGTTACACTCGTTGTAAATATCATCACACGTAATTAAAAATAAAAAGCTTAAATGAGCTTATCCCCCAAAATTAAAACCTAAATTTGCACGATATATTTCGAGACCATTTCTCGCGTAGAGATCATTATGTAAATTCGGTTAACCTAAATTTCACACTCAACCTCACGCGACTTGAGTGTCAGTTATCGATGGAATTTATCGCATTCATAATCACACAGAAACTTGAAATTTCAACGCACTAACATTAGACACCTCCGCTTCTCACAAAATCACGACGAAAATGCGTTATTCTACGTCCAAAGACACTGCTTGTGACGAAGAAACTACATTAAGCCATACATTTCTTTGCAGCGACTCGCAATGTTTGCCCCCTGGCGATCCCAGAATCCGGTGCACATAACATGGGTCTCACGTTAGTGGAAAATCATTGTCAATGAAACATTTTAGATTTTCCTGACTTGTGTCTTCAATTTTCACCTAACTTCAAACTTCAACTTACACTTCAAATTTATTCGAGTCTAAAGAGTAATATTTGCAAATATGACGACAAGAGACTGATGACCCAAGGCAGCATTACAAATGTACCTAATCTAGTCAGTCAGTCATGCTAAAGCATTACAATTGTTATTTACAAAATTTACAAAAATGATATTTACATTTATCACAATTGTTTACGCCAAGTTTTGCTATCATCAGTTTCATTACATAGATTCGAACCCAGAAGATTTTATTTCTATGTTTTAGGAGTGGGGCGTAAGGGTTTGCGGTATTGCGGTATTGGGTCATTTTTGGTGCGGTGTTGCGGTAATTTTTATTTCAAAGTACGGTATTGCGGTTTTCGGAGTCCAAGCGGTTTGCGGTAAGTTTAAATTTTACGCCGCGGTAGTCGGTGAAAAAATCTTTGTGTCGCGGTGATCTGCTTCTTTTTCATGACAAGAGGATACAAATCCTGAAAGGTCTCCCTGGCTAGCCTGCGTGACCTGTGTGCACAATCGGGGATTGTATTGCGCAAACAGCGCAGACAAATCGTATGGCTTCTAATTTCAGTTAATACTTGATATGATTAACGACATTAACTTTTTCATCCAATAATACGTAAACATGTCGCATTATTTATGACTTCATGGACCTTGTAGGAATAGTCAGCTTGGTTAACCTCCTTTAAACCAATCTTACCACCACTTTTGTGCCAGTCGCCAAACAATAGAGACCGATCCAGCGGGGTCAACTAAGTGATCAGTCAGATATTCCAGGAAATAGTGAGGTCAGTGAGATCGTTATAAATTGCGTAGTGTAGAAAGATAATCTATACAGATGGCGTGGTCTAAAAATTACTACTTGTCCTTCTCGTTGTGCATGCAGGAATTACCCTACCCTGCTTACCCTACGTAGCATAGCATCTCGGGCGGTGGTGGTGGTGGTGGGGGGGGGGGGGGGGGGTACTTCCTGATAAGAGGCTAATGAAGATGTGCCGCTGGATGGGGTCGCATTTTCACGACTGGATTGACTATAATGGGGTCGCATTTTCAGAGAGTTTTTTTAGAATGGGGTCGCACATTTTCTGGTTTTTTGGGGTAAGACAGTTCCTCATATTTACGGTTAGCAAAGGTACCAGAATGTTTGTATTGTAGATGAAAAGTAAAGTGTTCTTCATTCAATCTAAAACAAGGTCAATTCATAAAAAATAGAAAGTGACGAAGTTGGGATCGCGAAAATTAAATATTTGTTCAAATGATTAAGATGGGGTCTATAATTGGCCACAGAATAGACTGTAATGGGGTAGGGGCTCTGAGAGGCCAGCGGCACATACCAACCACATATTAACCCAAGTACCCCCCTCCCCCCCCCGGGCATGGCAGTTTTACATGGTTTTGTCGGCAGCACCACCGTGAGCGGCGAAGCAGCTCCCGCCCCAATCTCCTCGCCTGCGCCCGCCTTATTTCGACTTATTATTTAGCGCGCCTAACCAAAACCGCCATGCTACGCAGGCTAGTGTGTACTGTGTGCCCTTCGAATCCAAAAGGCAGCCCGGGTCGTCGTTTTGAAACCCTCAACACAGAACCGAGTTAATTGTGAATCTGAAACAACCAAGAGTCAACTGTTTTCCGTCCGTTTATGATCCAAGTCCAGTAATATATAAAGTGATACTAGAAAACTCCTGTTTTATCATTTACGTAAACGTATACATGTAATAAACAAAGCTAAACGAGTGCGATGATCTTATGTTTATCGTACGCCTGACATCGACGCACCTTGATTTGGAAACACTGACATAAAAGTAGTATTTCTATTTGAAAGGAGGGTTTGTAGTATTGACAACGTCAACTTTTTCCCATTTGTAACTGCGGTTTCGGTATTTGGCTAAATTTTGATGCGGTATTGCGGTATTCTCGCGCTACCACGTGCGGCATTGCGGTATTCGTACCCCCCTTACGCCCCCCTCTTTTAGAGGTTAAGTTATTTTGGAAATGCCCCATGGTCACAGCCTCGTACCCAGGCCTGTTCGCGCTATCCGAGTGACCAGAGGAGGCTTGGAACCGAGCGCGATAGCGCGAGGTCTGGCAAAAAATGGCAAAAAAGTCCCAGATCGACGAGAAAAAGTCCCAGATAATTTCTCGACGAAAATCCTTTGTTTTCTGCGACGATCACGGAATATTTCGGACTCATGAGATTAATACATCTCTTCCGAGCATCTTTGGACCGTTTCAACTGATAGCAACGAAATGTGGCGGGCATGTTTTCCCAAAAACACTGGTAAGTTAAACATATTGTTTACAGTCTTTTTCGCTACACGAAGCTAGAAAAAAGTTTCTTCGTACTTGGGCATGGGACGATCACTGTACACTGTATGTACACTAGTATCAAAGGCTTCATTTTCATTGAACAAAATGGGCGTTGATCATAGGCGTACGGGCAATTTTCGGCTAGGGGGGCGGTAAACCATTTGCCCAAAAAATTCTTGCAAGTTGCCCAAATTTTTACAAAACAGTCGAAAAGAAACGAGGGCCATACGAAGCAACAACATAGGCCGTAGTGGGATATGAAAGTGGCTCGATACAGTTTTTCAGGGTCAATACCTGCCAAGTTTGAGCATAAACTACGTACGTCGCCATAAACGAACACTTGGAAAAATCGCCACCACAGTTGTATTCGATAAAGATGAAAATTTGTCATGATCAGGGTTGCATTGACATCGGAGTTGTCATAGCAACGAAATGACGCTATTACCATTCTACTTGCAGCATTATTTCTCACTGGGAAATCGTTCTCGGGAGCTTTTTGCTCCAATAGTCGCCTCGATGTTCGTGAAGTTAAAATGGAATCTGTATGAGTGTTATCGGGATATTTTGGGATAAAGTTTTTATCGTCAGAAATAAGGTAAACAAAGGAGAATCTTTCTTTTTAGCCATTATCTGTAGAAAACGAAGCCGTTTTGACATGCAACTTCACCTCATAGTAGTTTCAATCTTTTTAAAAACGTGTGTGAAAGATCTTAGAGATAGCTCTGGTCAATTGCTACAAAGAAGGATTTGATTAGTATCATCATGGTTATCTTGTTAGTGGTTTTGTAAACATTTCGGTCTACTTTAACAAATTAGTAAATAATTTAACCAGTTTGATAGATTTTTTTAAAGAAAATTAAGATTCTTCTCGTAATTCAAACTGAAAATTAGTCAGCCACTTCTTCACTTTCAGACCCATCACTGATGCTATCTGCCATACACTGTTCTACGAGCGGAGATGATTCTAGAAAGTTAGGCAGAAGTTTATTCTAAGCAATTCACGATTGGAAATAGCCCATTGCAGTACAGTGCCCAACGATAAATAAAAATCAGCATATGATACCCTTCTCTTATAAACAGAAACTCATCACCTGCTTGGCAACCACTGTCTTGTGTGAATGTAACTGGATTATTACGCCGACTTCAGGTTAAAAAAGAAAATATTTATCTCTTCGAAATAATAATAAAAAATATGGAAACTTCTTTAAAAGCTAGCTTTGAACAAATTTTCTCTTGCTGCCCAAAAATTCTGAGTTACCGAAAATTTGGGGGGGGACTGCAGCCCCCCTCGCCCCCCCCGGCCCGTACGCCTATGGATTTCCTAGTTACAGGGCTATAGTGGGCTTATTTTGCCTTTGTTGTTCGAATCGTTGGTACCAAAATACCGAGAATCATTTACACGGTTTCGCGCGAAAAGCCAAAAAAAAAAACAGTACATGCCATTTTCAGCTGTTTGAATATGCTTTTTGCTCTTTATAATAACCTAGTACCTTGAACTTGTACCTTACAGCTCCCAGTTCATGCAGAACATTCTAATAGTCTATTTTGAAAATACCACCAGTAACTCACGTAATATTCGGGTGTCTTAGTTTCACCTGATTTTTAATGATATGACTGTCATTTAGTTCTTTATATGATTGCGACTTAGAGCGATTTTACTTGACCCATGAAACATTTAATAACAACTAGTGCAAAATATAGCTACAAAAAACAAAAGAAGACAATAAAATTAGTGCATAATAGTGCTTAGTATTCTACTTCCTGTTTCATGCGTTAAGTAAAATCACTCTGAAGGAGGTTGCAATTTTAGAGATGGGAAAATTTTGGATAGTTGACACTTAATCTTAATTTACCTGCCTGACAGGCATAATTTCTGAGCAAGGTATTGTACATCAAATGTTTAGTTTTTTTATTATATATTAGGGCCATTTATACGAGGAAAAATAAGACGCGAACTGTACCATTTATACGAGCATGTCTTATCTAATAAGACGCGTCTTAGCTAAGCCGCGTCTTATTTTAGACGAAATGTGCCGTTTATACGGAAAGTTCGCGTCTTATTTAAGACGCGTCTTATGTAAGACGCGTCTTATTTTTCCTCGTATAAATGGCCCTATTGTCTATTTTTTTACCTTCCTTTACATTAATTTTCAGAAAGTTTTAAAGGGGATGAAAGGAGAGCATGTAATAGACGACACTGGGGATGCGAAGGATACAGGAACAAAAGGAAAATGTAATTCAGCTGAAGAAAACTTGAAATGAAAATAAAAATATGAAACCGTGATGTTTAATATTGAATTTCTTAGATTTCATCAAACAAAACTTTATTGATTTTATAAGGAAATTAGATTGATTTCCAAACAAGCCATAGTTCTGAACACTTGTGAAATTTGTTAAGAGAAATTTTTTAAACCTGATAACAACTACTTCTTGTCTTGTAAAGCTTGTTGTGGGAATGGGTTGGGGAAACAACTTCAAGACCAACTTAAGACCTTTTTCCACCTAATTTGATGCCATAATGGTACCATTGGCTGGGCCAGCTACATGCCATTTTCAGCTGTTTGAATATGCTTTTTGCTCTTTCTAATACCCTAGTGCCTTGAACTTGTATCTTGCAGCTTCCAGTTTATGCAGAATATTCTAATATTGTCTATTTTGAAAATAAACTTATGACTCACTGGAAGACCACTGCTGCGAAAGTGGTTCGAGATAAAAAAGGAAAACAGAAAAAAAAAGGAAAGCACTTAATTTGAGTGTCAATGTATTCAGCACGAAAGTAATAATTGGGGACACTATCACTATTTTTACGTCTACTACCGCCATTTTACATGGTCATGCATCCGAGCCACGCAAAGGTCTAGCCATTTGCAGCAGGGCAAAGGTAATACCTTCATTTCTCAGTCATTTTAAGATCCTGAGTATTGGTCCGACCCCGGGAATTGAACTTCTGACCTCCCACTCTGCAGTCAAGCACTCTACCAACTAAGCTAATCCTACCACGGTTGAGATTAAATTTACATAAGATAGTAGTACAGTGGAACATAGATATGGGATCGTGCAGCAACATCAACAACAATAGAATCAGACATTGATAGAATCTGAAAGAAAGCTTGGCTGAAAGTTTTCAACAGTCCCCAAAGGATCATCTCATTTAAATGGTGGGTAGATACACTGGTTGAAGATAACTTGAATATAGAATTAAATTTTATTCATGCTAAATGCTATAAAAGCATGGACACAAAGTGTGTTACATCTGATGCCGTTTCAGGATATTTGAACGGTCCTGATGTTACTCAGTATGTTGTAAACTGCCCCTATAGCTTGTATCTGCCACATTGAGGCGTATTCAAAAGGCTGACAGCACTTTATGACTTCTGGTTTGTATATTTAATGGACAAAAGCAGCGTCTATGAGTTGATCCACTATCGTTTAGGACGACACCTAGGCTAGTAGTCTCTCTTGAATTGCAATGCGCGCAGTGCTGCGATTCGATTAACAAGTTCTTCATCCGCTAGATAATATCCTGAGTACAGAGCTAATTCGATGACACATCTTTCACGAACTTCAACATGGTTTAACTCATTCCCGACAGGCAATGGAACACACTCCTGAGATGGGACGATTTGTTGGGTTGAATTAAATCCACATTTTTTGATACAATCAAAACTCGAAATTACCGACCTACGATAATAACAGGTGTACACGCGGAACGATTCCTTGAAAGAAATTTCTCCAACATCTCTATGTATTTGATGGCAAACGTTAATTAAAGAATCCCAACCTATTTCCGACGCTTTTTTTCATTTCTTCAAGAATCTTGGCTGAAGTCGCATTGTTGGCTTGACGCCGCCATTTTGGATTTGCCATTAGGCGCCTAGGCGAATTTTCCCGACAAGCTTAACAGGTGACGTCACATCCGAAATCGCCGAGGACGACTGGGAACTAGGCTGCAGCTGTGGCTAGTTCGCGTGTCCTGGTTTTAATGCTGTATGTGCTTGGTCGTAACACAGTAAACATTCCTAAAATAATAAAAGTGTTCACAGTTTTCCCTGTTTGGCTGTAAAGAGGAAAATCAGAACAAATTTATTGCTCTTATCGCATAGGGCGTCGTTTATAGTGCATATATTTATTTGGAACGCGGCGGGACTTGCTCAGTCCGGATAGAGGGGAAGGTCGCGGGTTCCGGCGATCCCTAGGCCTGGACCAATACTCACTCAGGGTATTACTGAACAAAGGTACATACATGTATTGCCCTGCAAACAGCAAGACCAACCTTTGGCTAGACCCAGACCTTGACATGGCTTTCCGTCTTCACGATTAGACTTAAAAAACAGTGTTCTCGATTAGTACTTCCGCGCTAAATCCATCTTGAGACTCCAATAAAGCGCGTTTTTATCTTTGTATTTGAGTGTGTTGTTTTTTTTACAACTGCTTCTCATTTTAGGGCTAGACAAACGACATCATTAAATATTCAGAATCAACATCAATCTGATGGAGTTAATTTCCCTGAGGCCTTTCGCCGACAGGAAATGAAATTATGTATTGCATTGTAAACACTATCATGAAACAAAAGCCAAACAAAAGTATACATTAATTTGTTCATTCAATTCTAACCTCTCAATAAAACATTGAAACGCAACGTGACGTATTCCTCGATCCTTTTAGCAATTAAAAATATTAAATATTGGAAATCCACCTAATCTATATCTCCCTGGGTAGTATTGGACTAATGAATTGCTTCAGAAAATTGAATCCTCAATCAAGTGGGCCGATAGCCTTGAAAGCTTTTCTAATCAGCAAGTTCGTGTTAAACATCATAAGAAATTTGAAATCTTCTAGCGGTGAAGTTCTTCCTATATCAATTAATTGATTTTGTCGAACTAAGCGCCTTAAACCATAGGAGTATGTGGGCCTTATAAATATTATTTTTTGTAGTATAATTATTACAGTTGTGATTAAGATTTGGCACTTATATTAATATTTAAGCACACAACACACGATTTTTGGCTCTGGTCTTTTTTACAGTTCACGACAATTATGACTTCGAAACTACATTTGTGAGTGTCAATGACCATCAGCTTTTTGGCTCTGTTCCTATCCATGGAAGTTCTCATAGACAGATTCCCTCTGAGCAGATCCAGTTAAATACAAATAGAAGAATTGTTCTTCCCTTTGCGCTAAATTGACTAAGAGCCATTTTTCCACGAATAAAATGGCTAGTACAGCCACAACTATTTTATTACTTTTTTATTTTTTTTCATGGCTGTATCCTGAGATCCGAATCAGGCTAATGAGGACAAGAGCCAGCTCCGCGGCGAAACGCATAAAAAAAATGACTGAAACAAACTCCCGCTATTACGGAAATGTGGACACTTTTCTGCCCCCAAGCGCTACATTTCACTTGTTTTTTTCTCTCGTTATAGCGGACACTTGAGTACTTCCTCAAAACTTCTGACCCACATAACATTAAGAATAAAGCGACGTTACAATAATGGAAAAAATGACACAAAGTACTATCGATCGCTTCTTTGTAAACGAGTAAATAAATGAATGCTCTAGAGCATTTTTGGGAAAAAAGACATTGCCATTAGAGCTTACAAACATTTTGCGCTATTTTAACTCTCTACTGTGAGTCAAAAGTCGTTAGACAGGTTTCTGTTATGAGTATACTGGGCAGCACTTCTGCGATAAAAGAGCTGCCAAGAACAATAAAAAACATTATATTTGACAGCAAGTTAACATTTTAGCCATTCACGTTACCGAAGAAGTTTCCGTTTGGTTTTTAAAGGCCTTTCTTATGTATTCCTTGTCACTGCAGGAGCTTGGAAGTGATAATACAGCATACGTATTTAGATCTATTTACAATCCTCTATGGTCCATAGTTAAAAGAAGTAAAGAATTGTGGAAACTACAATGCCTCTGGGACTTTTACATATTATTTCATAAGTTTAAGAGAAAATAATTTTTTTTCTCTCGTACCCCGCTATTACGGACGCTATATCTTCCCCCGGAGGGTGTCCGCAATAACGGGAGTCGGCTGTACTGAGGGTTTTGGTTTTGGAAACAAAAATTTCTTGAACTCAGCCTTGAAAGAGCGATTCATGAACCCATAAATAAATGGATTGACACAACTCGTCAAGAAGATCAGGAGAGTGCAAAGCAGTGTGACCAAATGAGGTACCCCAGAAAAATGCACCAATATTGAAACAGTAAATTTAGTATGGACCGGTAGCCAAAGGCAAACAAAAGCAATCACCGTAACACCCAGAGTCTTGCTTATTTTTATGTCTTGGATGTTTGACGTCTTCCAAGACATGTTGGCGTTGTGCATTTTGGTTGTCTTGTGAATTTTACAGTAACAAAAACCGATAATAATATACGGCGAAAAGGTAAAAATAGTTATAATTACCAAAAACCGGGGACGAATTTGTGTTGTGCATAGGGCGTAACCGGGGCTCGGTTTGGTGGCTTGATTGAGAGCAAAGGCAAAGACAAGCGCTACAAAAATTGGTATAGCATAAGCTAACACTGCAGTGACAACGATGAACTTTTTCTTGAATAAGGCTTGGTACTTACTAGGCTTCACTATTTTATAATATCTGTTCAGTGCCATAAGAGCCATAGTGTATATGGATGCTTTGGTCAGGACAAATATGGTGATGGCGGACGAGTAACATAAGCCTTTTCCGAATGGCCATTGACCGGTTGACAGAAAAACAACGGAAAGTGGCATCGTGCAGAGCGCTTGCAAGATGTCGGTCATAGCCAAGGAAATGATGTAATAGTTGCTGGGATATCGTAGTCGAGGATTTCGGTATACAGCGTAACAGACCAACAGATTTCCAAACAGAGATAACACCATGACAAAAATGAATAGGAAGGACTCAAAAACCACGATGGCGACATGTCTTGATTGAAGTTGTTGCCACAAAGCAAGTTCGTCTTCGTCAGGCCTCTGAGGCATGATCGAGTCTATTTGTAAAGTTGTATTCTCAGTTTGTTCGTATAAAGATCTTTGCTTAAGTCACGACTCTGTTAAACACCTTCTGTGACTTATTTGGGCGGGAAGATTAGTTCGAATAGGTACGTTAGCGCCGGGGAAACCCAACCGTACGGCTTGTATCAAACGGAGAGGACTTTGAGTTAGCCGAGATGTGTTGAGAACTAATAAAATCAATTAGGAACAGCTGCTAACTTAAGGGCTAGACCAAACGTTTTAAAATAAATATTATCTCAGTATGAATTCAGAGAAAGCAATTTGTCTGAAGCCTTGGGCCTTTAATAATTAGAATGAGTTTAATTGTGTTGCATACAAATTATACATACTTAGTACCACAGGAAACAAAAGTACAACAAAATCAACCAACGTCGGCGAAGTCCAGTTGAAACGCATGTTTAGTTCTCTCTTTACCGTTTATTCATTGTAATAAAAAAGCTAAGTATTAGAGATGTACAAACGTTTGCCGGTTTTTTTTTTTTGCTACCTTGGCATCAGTAGGACTTGAATTGCGCTATGTTTGTGACTAGAGCATTGGCCAATCCAGACCTTCAGATAAGGAGGGGGGGCGGTCATCCAGTCCCTGAGATAAGGGGGGAGGGGTAACCGGTCTCAAAAAAAAACTTTTTTCCGCCCTTCGGGCCTCAGTTTGGTCTAAACATAAGGGTGGGGGGCCATGCCCTGAATCCGCCACTGCTAGAGTGTCCCAAATCGTTTCATCTTCTCGTTTAATCTTCCTTAAGTTTCTCCTTCTTAAAAAATTAACCTTCTCTTCTGACGAAGGTCACCAGATTAATCCAATGACAATCCTCAGTCTTAATTAAAATTAGACAAGTTTATTTGTTCTATACTGGAGAAACCTTCCATACGTGGAAACAATATGCCTACTCAAAGACACTCCATTGTTAATATACAAAAACATTTCAGGAAAAGAGTGAATAAAAGTGCAAGTATGGCACGTTTGATGAATTGAAAGAAAGCAAAAGCCATACTGTTTAGCTACTCGTTTGCCTGTACGTGCGAAGTTTCATCACCCTTGGCATTCTTGTAATTAAATCCTTCATCTATCTGTTTGAGTTAGATAAGAACATATTTTATAAAGTTGAATGGTTATGAATTCTGTCAGATCTCTTTGCTATATATTTTTGTTAGTTTGCACAACGTCCAATAGCATTCTTATCATGATTTATCTTTTAATTTATTCAGGCATAATTTGTGAACGAAAAACGAAGAATTCTGGGCTGTTAGGAGAGGGTCTCAATGGGGTGGTGGCTTTTACGGTTATCGGCTAAAATTTTGGCTCTTTTACGGCTATCGGTTAATTTTTTTCAGTTACGGTTAACGAAAAAGTTAAAAATTAACTTCTTTTGTTTCAAAGAGTTAAATATTAATCAACCTGTATTTTTTTGAATAAGGGTCTTCGGATCATCTCGGGATGAAATAAGCTATTCTTTTATAAAGTATTTCACTTCTAATATTATTTTACACATAGTAATGTCAATAGCCAATTGAAAAATTATCTTCGTGAAAAAGCAAAAGCAGACACACGAACGCCAAATCAAAGCCGGGGCGCGACATTCATTAAAACAGAAATGGCCGTTTTCACACTAGAGAAGGATTATTCGTGTGAGACGGGTTATCCGTTTGATGATTCGCGTCAGATAGGTAATATGTCTTAATTTGAAAATGGAATAGTTTTAATTTGGAACGAACAATCTGCCTGACTTTTGAAGACGAGATTATCCGTTCCAGATAGCCTGTGTACAGCCGCCCCCTCCCCTCAGAAAAAATCGGAGAAGGGGTGTCTGTGGAGAGGACGCGACTAGACACAGGCTAGTCTCAGACGGATGATCCATTTCTAGCTATAGTGTCAAAAAGGCCAATAACAAAATTCCCGTGTCCAGTGTTTTTAATGATAGCGAAGGACTACGGAACGATTGTCTGCCGTTGCCTTGTCCGTAGGCTGCATTATTCCGCAGGGCTAATGCGTTTCGGGTCACGTGGTCCGAGCGAGTTCACCACCGAAATGCCTTGACCGAAACTGCGTGGGTAGACGCCGTACAGGGACTAGGCATGGCAATGTCTACCGTAGCGTCAGAGAAAAACAGGGAAATGTTGCTTATCGGCAACGAGTTTTACAAACAGTGACATCTCTGCGTGTTGTTTCACTAGTGTTTCGAGGGCACGACCTCCGGAAAATTGCAAATATTAATCCCCAGCAAGAAGCCACACTTTCGCTAGTTAGTTCCCAGAGAGAGCGCCGGAAATGGAGCCTAGGTCTAGGTTAACTCCTAAAAGGCGCTTCGCCTAACGTGCGTATGGAGTCACACTAGCCGGGAAATAAAAAACGCAACCATAAGTGAGTTTAGTACCTTCCTTAAAAGTAGCAAATCTAGGGAACACTTTCTTTTACGGTTAACTCTTTTTTACCCTAATTACGGCTAACGGTTAAAATTTTTCAATTTTTACGGCTATCGGCTAAATTTTTGGCCGTTTTACGCCTATCGGTTAACCCCATTGAGACCCTCTTAGGAAGCTGTTCTCCAACTTAAAATGCAGCCCTTGCTTTAGTATCTCTTTGAAGTTTTCTGGCTTTCATAACCAGTCTCCGCTGCTATGATAAAGACTACTAGTCCTTGTTACTTAGCTTTTCACGTTTGTCGTATCTAATTCAAGCATAAAAAAGCCTAATCCATACTTTTCAATGAATCTGAATTTTGACTGATTTAAGGTGGCCCGAAGCAGTCCTATTTATATGCGTGATGGTTGTTTTTGAATCGCGTTTTTCAGCAGGAACGATTTAACCGATTTCTATGATTTTTAACATCCTCAATGAAAAACAATGGAACTTTTAGAAAATGTTGTTTATTTGCCTGTATAGGTATAAATCGTTTGAGATATCGGCATATATTTAAAAAAGAATTTTAAAAGAAAATGATTTTTTTTTTGCACTAAATAACCAAATCCTACGACAGATTTTCCCGAATTTCAGCAAATACCACAGGGTCCAGGGTCAATAAAATACAGCTTACCGTATTTAGTTTGCTTAAATCGCAATGGATCGGAAAAATAACCACACAGCAAACAAAAACAAGCAAAGTAAATACGTTAAGCTGTATTTTATTGAACATTCTAGCGAGTATTTATCGATTTGAATCTTTTACCTGATTTCCCATACAAATCCTTTATATTCACGGCCATTTTAAATTATACAATACGAAACTACTTGTGTTAATGATTAAACTCACACACTGAGCTTGGGCCGCCTGTGTTTGGAACGGCTCAGCCATTCTTTCCGCCTAGCCCAGCCGGTAATTTCGACTTTAGAACGCCTTTGATTCAGACACCGGACTTTTCACATACCGAACCTAATGCATAAATTCTCGTAACGTATTTTGTAAGCAGTTTGACCGAAATGAGCATTTTTCTCCTTCTGAATCTAGTTCGGCTAGAATTAACATCGGCGTCTGAATCAATTCAGCCGGTCTAAATAATTTGGGTTGACCTTAATTCCAATTAGGTTCGGCTCTTGAAAAATTCCCCGTCTGAACCGGGCATGAGTAATCAGAAACCAATACGCAAATAAATAGGTTCGGGCCACCTTAATCCAACATGGTGTTCAACTTGGCTTGGACGATAATCAGAAGCGGCGGCAAAGATAGGCCGCTGGAGAATAAGACTACTAGCACAATATCCTTTGGCTCTTTCCGATAGCTATGTTAAGCGCACATTCGGTAGTGTCCTCTGCCGGCTAGACTTTTCACAGTCCCCTATTTTCCATAAGATTATAGGCATCGAGCGTTTATCAGCCATCTTGGTGACTCGGTTCATTTGAAACCAAGATGGCCGCAGCCCATAACTCACGATGGGTGACGATCCCGATGACCTTACGGGAAAATAGAGGACTGTGAACAGTCTATCTGTCAGTCGCCGTCAAGATGGTGACCGTTTCCCGAAAGTCCTGGTAATTACCGGACCCAGAAGCTGTTTTATGTTTACCGCGTTCACATTCAAGATCGAGGTCTTTTAAATTATCGGTAATAATTATTTTGTAATTAAAACCTTTTATCTATCTGTATAAGTTAGATAAGGACATGCAATATAGTGTATATTAAAAGTGGAATGTTTATGAATCCTATCAGATCTCTTTGTTGTACATTTTTGTTAGCTTGTACAACGTTCAATAATAATAAAAATAATAATAATAATAATAATAATAATAATAATTTATTCATTTATAGTGCGCTTTTTAACATGCCAGGTGATCAAAGGCGCATTACAACAATAATAACCTAAAAACTATACTAATATTAGAAATATACAAATATATTTAATATCTAAGAGATATTAAAAGCTAATTTAAAGAGATAATTTTAAGATTAGACTTAAAAGTAGAAATACATTTGATGCTGCGGAGGCTAACAGGAAGAGCGTTTTATTAAGTGGGCGCAGCCACACTGAAGGATCTGTCACCAAATGACTTTTTCATTTTCCCTGACGGATGCTTTAATAAAACACCTTCATTAGAGCGCAGCAAATAGCGCGTATTAGTCTTAGTATGAATTAAATCAATGATGTAACTAGGTGCCATGCCATAGAGGGCTTTGAAAGTAAGTAATAAAATTTTAAAATTAATTCTATATCTTACTGGTAACCAGTGTAAATTTATCAAAATGGGCGTAAAATGTTAATTTTTTCATTTATTCAGTCACAAATATGGTTAGTAAAACAAAAAGTCTGCACCGTCAAGAACTTCAAGAAGCTCTCCAACACAAAATGCAGCCGTTGCTTCAGTTATACCTAGAGGGCTACAATTTTACTAGTTTCTGTAACTATTCCGTGCTATCCTCTTTTAATCAAGTGTATATTATTATTATTATCAGTAATCATTATTATCATTTGAAGTTTTCTGGCTTTCATAACCAGTCTCCGCTACTATGATAAAGACGACTAGGCCTTGCAACGTTTCCTCGTATCTACGTCTGGCATAAAAAAGTCTAATCCCTTAAGTTTTCAAAAAACTTTGAATTTTGATACTTTTAGGAACTTTGATCTGCTTTTAACGGCGAAACAACTCCACGCCATACATTTCTTTGTAGCAACTTGCATTGCAATGTTCGCCTCCTGGCGATCCAATAATCCTCTGCGCATATATAAGTCTCCGATTACTGGAAAATCATTCATTGGTAGTGTGAAGTAAAACATTTGTTTAGTGTTAGAAGAAAGGAAAAAGAAGTGACGTACTTTTAAAAGTTCTATTATTCTCGTAGTGTCTTTGGACATAGAATGGCGCATTTTGTCGTGATTTTATGAGAAGCGGAGGTGAAGTGATGGTGGTGTGTTGAAATTGTAAGTTTTTGTGGGATCAATGCGATGAATTCTATCGATTAACACTCCTTCTTGCGAAAGTCGACTGTGAAATTTACTAACTTACTAGGGGTATTATTATTCAATCAAAATATTTTCCCGATTCTGATTGGCTAAAAGCGCACGTTTAATTCACCATAACCAGTTAACGATGACCAAATTTGGAAGAATTTTGTGTTTAACGAGGAAATGACGTCAAAATGCAGCGTTTTCGCCAGTTAAGGCACCGTTAACCGAGAAGACCTCAGGGGACGAGGTGGAGTTGTTCTGGTTGTGAAATTGAAAAATGGCGGACATTTCACTCGTTTCAAGAGTAAGAAAAAATACCTAAAAACATGGCAAGAACAGCAAGAAGACGACTCGAAGGGCGACATCTGCTATTTGGAAAATATTTGCGGAGCTGTACAACCATAAACGTGCACTATTGAAGATGAACTTAACATCGATGGATCGATGGAGGTAAGCATGTTCTAGCCATGTTTTTAAACTAGGAATTATTTTAAATGAATAATAAAACAATTATTGAATTCGGCTTTCGTATCACATGAAGAATTATAGAGATGTCGGAGGGTGTTATCCGTCGAGGCCGTAGGCCGTATAATTCTTCATAAGATACTCAGCCTCATTCATTAATTGTTAATTAATGAGCGGGGAATGACTCATTTAAACCTTTCTAGTTGTAGCTACATGTGCTGATATTTACAACGAGCGTAACTACGCTCGGCTTGGCGGCGAGCACAATGCTGTTCCAGTTTGTTACAACGATAGAAGGTATATGTATTGGTGAGTAACTTAAAAAACAAAACAGCTTGCCCTCGTTGGTATATTGATTTCTTCTCGCCAAAAATACACAAGCAAGATGTTTTGTCATGATCCATAGCACCAGTGAATTCTAATGCCTTTTGCAATCTTTTTGCGGGAGGATATAGACTCTCCGAATGTCGCGCATGGTATTTATTGACACACTCACTGCTTTTGTCAGTTTTTTGTGTTGGAAATCTTACTTGTTTTGCGGCACTCTCTCGTACGATTTCTGCCTCATCTACTCATGCATAAATATCATGTACTTTCCATGAAATATTTCGTAGATGTTACTTTGCTTATACCAAACTAAAGGAGGATTCTTTTTTTTTTTTTGGCCACGTACATACCTTCGATTGTTGTCTTGTCTAATCCGCACAGCGCCACACAGCGCCGCACAGCGCTGATCGCGGCCTAGCGTAGTTACACTCGTTCTAAATATCATCACACGTAATTAAAAATAAAAAGCTTAAATGAGCTTATCCCCCAAAATTAAAACCTAAATTTGCACGATATATTTCGAGACCATTTCTCGCGTAGAGATCACTATGTAAATTCGGTTAACCTAAATTTCACACTCAACCTCACGCGACTTGAGTGTCAGTTATCGATGGAATTTATCGCATTCATAATCACACAGAAACTTGAAATTTCAACGCACTAACATTAGACACCTCCGCTTCTCACAAAATCACGACGAAAATGCGTTATTCTACGTCCAAAGACACTGCTTGTGACGAAGAAACTACATTAAGCCATACATTTCTTTGCAGCGACTCGCAATGTTTGCCCCCTGGCGATCCCAGAATCCTGTGCGCATAACATGGGTCTCACGTTAGTGGAAAATCATTGTCAATGAAACATTTTAGATTTTCCTGACTTGTGTCTTCAATTTTCACCTAACTTCAAACGTCAACTTTAACTTCAAATTTATTCGAGTCTAAAGAGTAATATTTGCAAATATGACGACAAGAGACTGATGACCCCAGGCAGCATTACCTAATCTAGTCAGTCAGTCATGCAATTGTTAGTTACAAAATTTACAAAAATGATATTTAAATTTATCACAATTGTTTACACCAAGTTTTGCTATCATCAGTTTCATTACATAGATTCGAACCCAGCAGATTTTATTTCTATGTTTTAGAGGTTAAGTTAATTTGGAAATGCCCCATGGTCATTATACTTATTTAGAATAACATAATAAAACAGTAGCGTTTGTGGTAACGTTCAGTTGTGGCTAGTTCGCGTGTCCTGGTTTTAATGCTGCATGTGCTTGGTCCTGAAATAATAAAAGTGTTCACGGTTTTCCCGGTTTGGCTGTAAAGAGGACAATCAGAACAAATTTATTGCTGTTATCGCATAGGGTGTCGTTTAGAGTGCATATATTATTTGGACCGCGGCAGGACTTGCTCAGTCCGGGTAGAGCGGAAGGTCGCGGGTTAATCCGGCGATCCCTAGGCCTGGACCAATACTCACTCAGGGTATTACTGAACCATAACTGAGAAATGAAGGTACATACATGTATTGCCCTGCAAACAACTAGACCACACTTTGGCTAGACCCAGACCTATAGATGGCTTTCCGTCTTCACGATTAGACTTAAAAAACAGCGTTCTCGATTAGTACTTCCGCGCTAAATCCATCTTGAGACTCCAATAAAGCGCGTTTTTATCTTTGTATTTGAGTGCATTGTTTTTTTTACAACGGCTTCTCATTTTAGGGCTGGACAAACGACATCATTAAATATTGAGAATCAACATCAATCTGATGGAGTTAATTTCCCTGAGGCCTTTTGCCGACAGAAAATGAAATTATGTACTGCATTGTAAACACTATCATGAAACAAAAGCCAAACAAAAGTATACATTAATTTGTTCATTCAATTCTAACCTCTAACTAAAACATTGAAACGCAACGTGACGTATTCCTCGATCCTTTTGGTAATTAAAAATATTAAATATTGGAAATCTACCTAATCTATGTCTCCCTGGGTAGTATAGGACTAATGAATTGCTTCAGATAACTCAATCGTCAATCAAGTGGGCCGTTAGTCTTGAGAGCTTTTCTAATCAGAAAGTTCCTATTAAACATCATAAGAAATATGAAATCTTCTAGCGGTGAAATTCCTCCCATATCAATTGATGGATTTTGTCGAACTAAGCGCCTTAAACCATAGGTGTATGTGGGCCATATGAATATTTTGTAGTATAATTATTACAGTTGTGATTAAGATTTGGCACTTATATTAATATTTAAGCACATAACACACGATTTTTGGCTCTAGTCTTTTCTACAATTCACGACAATTATGACTTCGAAACTAAATCTGTGACTGCCAATGACAATCAGTTTTTTGGCTCTGTTCCTATCCATGGAAGTTTCTCATAGACAGATTCCCTCTGAGCAGATCCAGTTAAATACAAATAGAAAAAATGTTCTTCCCTGTGCGCTACTAAGAGCCATTTTTCCACGAATAAAATGGCTAGTATAGCCACAACTATTATATTTACTGGTTATGCAGTACTTTTTATTTTTTTTCATGGCTGTATCGTGAGATCCGAATCAGGCTAATGAGGACAAGAGCCAGCTCCGCGGCGAAAAGCATAAAGAAATGACAAACAAACTCCCGCTATTACGGAAATGTGGACACTTTCCTGCCCCCAAGCGCGACATTTCACTTGTTTTTCTCTATCGCTATAGCGGACACTTGAGTACTTCGTCAAAAATCCTGACCCACATAACATAAAGAATAAAGCGACGTTACAATAATGGAAAAAATGACACAAAGTACTATCCACCGCTTCTTTGTAAAAGAGTAAACAAATGACTGCTCTAGAGCATTTTAGGGGAAAAAGACATTGCCATTAGAGCTTACAAACATTTTGCGCTATTTTAACTCTGTACCGTGAGTCAAAAGTCGTTAGACAGGTTTCTGTTATGAGTATACTGGGCAGCAGTTCTGCGGTAAAAGAGCTGCCAAGAACACTAAAAAACATATTTTACAGCAAGTTAACATTTTAGTCATTCACGTTACCGAAGAAGTTTCCGTTTGGTTTTTAAACGCCTTTCTTATACATTCCTTGTCATCAGGAGCTTGGAAGTGATAATACAGCATACCTATTTAGATCTATTTTCAATCTTCTTATCATTAATCTTCTATGGTCCATCGTTAAAAGAAGTAAAGAATTGTCGAAACTACAATGCCTCCGGAACTTTTATACATTATTTCATAGGTTTAAGAGAAACAGTTTTTTTTTTCTCTCGTACCCCGCTATTACGGACTCTCGCTATTACGGACACTATATATTTCCCCCGGGGGTGTCCGCAATGACGGGAGTCGGCTGTACTGAGGGTTTTGGTCTCAGAAACAAAAATTTCTTGAACTCAACCTTGAAGGAGCGATTCATGAACCCATAGATAAACGGATTGACACAACTCGTCAAGAAGATCAGGAGAGTGCAAAACAGTGTCACCAAACGAGGTAGCTCAGAAAAACCCGCCAATATTGAAACAGTAAATGTGACATGGACCGGTAGCCAAATACAAACAAAAGCAATCACGGTAACACCCAGAGTCTTGCTTATTTTTACATCTTGGACGTTTGACGTTTTCCAAGACATGTTGCCGTTGTGCATTTTAATTGTCTTGTGAATTTTCCAGTAACAAAAACCGATAATAATATACGGCGAAAAGAGTAAAATAGTTATAATTACCAAAAACCGAGGACGAATTTGTGTTGTGCATAGGGCGTAACCGGGGCTCGGTTTGGTGGCTTGATTGAGAGCAAAGGCAGAGACAAGCGCTACAAAAATTGGTATAGCATAAGCTAACACTGCAGTGACAACGATGAACTTTTTCTTGAATAAGGCTTGGTACTTATTAGGCTTCACTATTTTATAATATCTGTTCAGTGCCATAAGAGCCATAGTATATATGGATGCTTTGGTCAGGACAAATATGGTGATGGCGGAGGAGTAACATAAGACTTTTCCGAATGGCCATTGTCCGGTTGACAGAAAAACAACGGAAAGTGGCATCGTGCAGAGCGCTTGCAAGATGTCGGTCATAGCCAAGGAAATGATGTAATAGTTGCTGGAACATCGTAGTCGAGGATTTCGGTATACAGCGTAACAAACCAACAGATTTCCAAACAGAGATAACACCATGACAAAAATGAATAGGAAGGACTCAAAAACCACGATGGCGACATGTCTTGATTGAAGTTGTTGCCACAAAGCAAGTTCGTCTTCGTCAGGCCTCTGAGGCATGATCGAGTCTATTTGTAAAGTTGTATTCTCAGTTTGTTCGTATAAAGATCTTTGCTTAAGTCACGACTCTGTTAAACACCTTCTGTGACTTATTTGGGCGGGAAGATTAGTTCGAATAGGTACGTTAGCGCCGGGGAAACCCAACCGTACGGCTTGTATCAAACGGAGAGGACTTTGAGTTAGCCGAGATGTGTTGAGAACTAATAAAATCAATTAGGAACAGCTGCTAACTTAAGGGCTAGACCAAACGTTTTAAAATAAATATTATCTCAGTATGAATTCAGAGAAAGCAATTTGTCTGAAGCCTTGGTCCTTTAATAATTAGAATGAGTTTAATTGTGTTGCATACAAATTATACATACTTAGTACCACAGGAAACAAAAGTACAACAAAATCAACCAACGCCGGCGAAGTCCAGTTGAAACGCATGTTTAGTTCTCTCTTTACCGTTTATTCATTGTAATAAAAAAGCTAAGTATTAGAGATGTACAAACGTTTGCCGGTTTTTTTTTTGCTACCTTGGCATCAGTAGGACTTGAATTGCGCTATGTTTGTGACTAGAGCATTGGCCAATCCAGACCTTCAGATAAGGAGGGGGGGCGGTCATCCAGTCCCTGAGATAAGGGGGGAGGGGTAACCGGTCTCAAAAAAAAACTTTTTTCCGCCCTTCGGGCCTCAGTTTGGTCTAAACATAAGGGTGGGGGGCCATGCCCTGAATCCGCCACTGCTAGAGTGTCCCAAATCGTTTCATCTTCTCGTTTAATCTTCCTTAAGTTTCTCCTTCTTAAAAAATTAACCTTCTCTTCTGACGAAGGTCACCAGATTAATCCAATGACAATCCTCAGTCTTAATTAAAATTAGACAAGTTTATTTGTTCTATACTGGAGAAACCTTCCATACGTGGAAACAATATGCCTACTCAAAGACACTCCATTGTTAATATACAAAAACATTTCAGGAAAAGAGTGAATAAAAGTGCAAGTATGGCACGTTTGATGAATTGAAAGAAAGCAAAAGCCATACTGTTTAGCTACTCGTTTGCCTGTACGTGCGAAGTTTCATCACCCTTGGCATTCTTGTAATTAAATCCTTCATCTATCTGTTTGAGTTAGATAAGAACATATTTTATAAAGTTGAATGGTTATGAATTCTGTCAGATCTCTTTGCTATATATTTTTGTTAGTTTGCACAACGTCCAATAGCATTCTTATCATGATTTATCTTTTAATTTATTCAGGCATAATTTGTGAACGAAAAACAAAGAATTCTGGGCTGTTAGGAAGCTGTTCTCCAACTTAAAATGCAGCCCTTGCTTTAGTATCTCTTTGAAGTTTTCTGGCTTTCATAACCAGTCTCCGCTGCTATGATAAAGACTACTAGTCCTTGTTAGTTAGCTTTTCACGTTTGTCGTATCTAATTCAAGCATAAAAAAGCCTAATCCATACTTTTCAATGAATCTGAATTTTGACTGATTTAAGGTGGCCCGAAGCAGTCCTATTTATATGCGTGATGGTTGTTTTTGAATCGCGTTTTTCAGCAGGAACGATTTAACCGATTTCTATGATTTTTAACATCCTCAATGAAAAACAATGGAACTGAAAATGTTGTTTATTTGCCTGTATAGGTATAAATCGTTTGAGATATCGGCATATATTTAAAAAAGAATTTTAAAAGAAAATGATTTTTTTTTTGCACTAAATAACCAAATCCTACGACAGATTTTCCCGAATTTCAGCAAATACCACAGGGTCCAGGGTCAATAAAATACAGCTTACCGTATTTAGTTTGCTTAAATCGCAATGGATCGGAAAAATAACCACACAGCAAACAAAAACAAGCAAAGTAAATACGTTAAGCTGTATTTTATTGAACATTCTAGCGAGTATTTATCGATTTGAATCTTTTACCTGATTTCCCATACAAATCCTTTATATTCACGGCCATTTTAAATTATACAATACGAAACTACTTGTGTTAATGATTAAACTCACACACTGAGCTTGGGCCGCCTGTGTTTGGAACGGCTCAGCCATTCTTTCCGCCTAGCCCAGCCGGTAATTTCGACTTTAGAACGCCTTTGATTCAGACACCGGACTTTTCACATACCGAACCTAATGCATAAATTCTCGTAACGTATTTTGTAAGCAGTTTGACCGAAATGAGCAGTTTTCTCCTTCTGAATCTAGTTCGGCTAGAATTAACATCGGCGTCTGAATCAATTCAGCCGGTCTAAATAATTTGGGTTGACCTTAATTCCAATTAGGTTCGGCTCTTGAAAAATTCCCCGTCTGAACCGGGCATGAGTAATCAGAAACCAATACGCAAATAAATAGGTTCGGGCCACCTTAATCCAACATGGTGTTCAACTTGGCTTGGACGATAATCAGAAGCGGCGGCAAAGATAGGCCGCTGGAGAATAAGACTACTAGCACAATATCCTTTGGCTCTTTGCGATAGCTATTTTAAGCGTACATTCGGTAGTGTCCTCTGCCGGCTAGACTTTTCACAGTCCCCTATTTTCCATAAGATCATAGGCATCGAGCGTTTATCAGCCATCTTGGTGACTCGGTTCATTTGAAACCAAGATGGCCGCAGCCCATAACTCACGATGGGTGACGATCCCGATGACCTTACGGGAAAATAGAGGACTGTGAACAGTCTATCTGTCAGTCGCCGTCAAGATGGTGACCGTTTCCCGAAAGTCCTGGTAATTACCGGACCCAGAAGCTGTTTTATGTTTACCGCGTTCACATTCAAGATCGAGGTCTTAATTATCAGTTTTAAAAATGCTACGATAAAAGTATTAAATGGACAGGTTCATCGGAGGGCCATGACCCATACAGCCTCCTACGCAGATGTCCTTAGGGTGGGGGAGGTAAGCGTGACGAAGCTCTGTGAACATGTGGGTTGGAGGCAGGCTAGAACCCACAGTAATATTCATTAGGTTCATGGTAGAAATACTTTTCTGAGCTAAAACAACATTTTCCAGTACATATTTCGTTCAGTACAGAAATAATTTGTCACTTCTGGCAGTGGATAAAATTTACAATTTTATTTACCATTGTATGAAACCTTTCTTGCTACAAAAATTTGTTCATATCGTTCTTTTCCGTTACTCATATTTCTTTTCCTATATTTATTTCCTTGAAGTGATCGCTCAAAAAATTACTACTGAATAAGTGAAAAAAGTTTTTTTAATTACAAAATTATAGCTAATTACGATCTACAAAAATTAACTGATGGACCTAAATTTTCACTGGCATATGTGAAGAACACTGCATCTCATAGAGGTTTAAAATGTCAAATTTATATTTCTAACGCACTATAGTAAGTACCATAGCGTTAATTAAGCCAGCCCCCACCCCACCTCCCTCCCCACCTCTATACTGTTTCCGGATCACTGCATGAAAGCGAGCGAACACATTCTGAAACCAGTGAACAATGATAAACAGTTATCGTCGTTTCAATTTGTCCAGCAATACTAAATGCTTACTTTTTTACAGTCACCTCTCTCGTAGAGCCACTTTTTGGCAAATTTCATGAGATTGTATGACCAATCCCAATGGTTGCCTTGGAGTTGTGCAGGTCCGTTAAGTAAAAATGAGCCCAGTGTTCAAACGCACAACTCCATCTTCAGTTGTCAAGAAATCGTGAAAAAGGTGAAAAATAAAATAAATAAAAATAAAAAAAAGAGTAGAAGTCAAGAACCTTGTCGAGTGGCAACGAAAGGAGTTAGTCCCATTGCAACGGACTCCACAGTAAGACGGACAGCTACACCCTAAAACGGCCATTCAGAGTGGGTCCATACTGCTCTCGACATTTAATAATGTAGGTACCTTGCAGTGGTGTCCTTTCTAGAGAGCATGGAGTGTATAGCAGTAATAGAACACTAGGCCTGACTACAGTCGTGTACTATTGATCTGCGTGTTCGCATCAAGCCAGAACACAAACAAACGAGTAAAATTACACATATTCCTTTCACACTTAAATTATTTCCTCGCTGCCCTGGAATGATTATGCCAGGTTTGCGACTTTCTTCGAATCGCCAATAATGTCAAGCATAGCCGCGCTCTCTGATAATCATGTTGCGTGCTTATGCTAACCAACACTCGCTTTAGTGTTATTACAGTAGTTAACACTGAACAGTTATTTAGAACCGCTTAACTACGAAAGGGTTCTGCAGCTGTGGGTTGTGCTGAATTTATTCTGTCACTGGTTTTCGCAAATCAGGTCAGTTATTTACCTTGTGCTAAACATTGCTTAGTCGCTGTACATTTGAACGGCTTCCAATAAAGCGCCACGTTCTCAAAAAAATCGTAAGTGACTACAAATTTTAAGCAATTTTGACATGTGCAAGATGCACTTGATTCGAGCGGCTTTGATGTGTTGATTAGAATGTCAGCCTTATCACCGCCACCGTCACAGGCGACAACTAAAACAGCTTCATGGAAACCGCTCAAAGTATACTGCTTAACGCTCGCGTGAAAGGTAGGAATGGCTGAATAAGCCGCATTGGGCCTCAATGTCATTAGTATATATAAAAGACGAAACTTTGAGCAACAATCTTCTTGTCCTTGCCGCCCCTTTAAGCCACCGTAGAGTCCATGCCTTGCACATTTAACTTTAACTTCAAAAATCCCAACCTCCATGCAGGGAATTAGTAGTGGCGATTAAGCCCTTGAGAAACTAGCTGAAATCCACTTCGCTAGTTCCTTGTGCAACACATTAAAAACAACGACCCACGATTGTACGCCGCTATGGACTATGTTCCATAACTTACAAGACTTAGCGTTTGTTGTCTATGATCGAGTCCTTATGCAGGGCCTTTCAGTCATCGGGCTCACAACGTCCAACACCCGGCATATTTCTCTTTGGGACACTCTTAAGTGCTTACTTCAAATTCCACTTTCCAGGGAAGGAACAGATCAACAGGAAGCAGGTCTGTGATCTCCTAACTTCTACATCAAGTCTTGATTGTGTGGAGAAGAACAGTTACTGTTCGTAGTTGGGAAAAAGGAGTTTTGAACAAAAACAAATCCGAAACATTTCCTTTTGGCACGTTTAAGACGCAGTCATCGTTTGCGGTAACAAAATTGACGAACACAGACTTTTCCGTGTGACTCCGTGCTGTGACTTGGTTTACACCAAAAGTGATGACATGCTACTCGAGGAGTTTACCATGGTGAGCCCCTGGGAACAAATTACGAAAAAAGAGCTTACTAGAGTTTTTTAATCTTAATACAGTGAAACCCCGCCTTACGGTCACCTCGGTAACACGGTCACCTCGTTATAACTGTTCAATCAAGGATAAATAATATTTAAAAACACACCTCATCGCCAATGTACTTGGCAAGCTGTGCCTTGAGCTGTGTGTAATTTTTCTTCATTTCTTCCTGGTAAATCCTTTGATCCTCTTTTATTAACTGATCATTGATTTCTAAAGCTTTTCCGCAACAAGCAATGAATTCTCTGAAATTTCAAAAAGGAATTTGTGAATGAGTAGCTCTCTATGAAGAGCACAAAACATTCAATAACTCAAGTATTCATTGACTACCCCAGCAGGTATTATAGGCGTTATTTACCCCAGGGAAAACCTTTTCAAATAAAAATTGACACAGGAAATTTGCTGTTGTGGTCGAGTCAGAGAATTAACTTTACATGATCATCAGAACTATTGAATGAGCATTGTTTACCTCCTCTTCGTGCTTAGGATTATGTTACAAACTGATGATCCGGCATCACTTCCCCAGAAGGGGGACACATTGAGTATTGATATATGGTTGCTACAACCAGTTGCAAAAATGTTGAGACACTCCCTACGAAAAAACGACCTTTCTTGCCTCAAATCGCTCCTGGTCACAGGTCTGTGAGATATCATACTGACCTCCCTCCTCCCTCCCACTCAAAGTTGTTCCTCCAAGTTTTGAGTATGGTCTTGTATTGCTAGCAACTTTGATAAGGGGTGGAGGGGGGATCACAAGCACAAGATCATAGACAGACCATTCATGCTAAAATACGGTACACTGTCTCAAGTACTTTTGCAACTGGTTGTAGCTCTCGGTTCAACCTCCTTCCCAGGGGTACTCTGGGGAAGGGAATTATGAAGACCTTGAGTGGTTGTTTGTTCTCGCTTGGCGCCTTACTCTTTCTTGTCTTCTCCAATGTTGTTCATTCTTAGTGATTTGGGAGTGACTTGGTAGTTAAGTACAACTTTATACGGAAGTAACAAATCAGCATCGTTTTAATTACACACCTGTAAACCTGCTGAAGCTTTTCGATGTGTTTATGTGGATGAGAGGCCATCACAGACTTGTCGAGGAAAGCCTGCGCGTACGCTAACGGTCCAGCGTTTACCTGTGAAATGATATCAAGACAGATAAATATGCGTTATACACCAAGCGTGAGGCCAAAATGGATGGATATTGACCAAGTACGTTTTTTGCGAACATATGGACCGATAAAACACAGGCAAATATGCAACCATCTTGACTGAACATGCGTGGTTGATAAAAGATTTATTACACATGGCCAAAAACAGAATTTTTTCTTGCGGGAGCAACGCGGGAAATCCCGAGCGGGGATGATGGGCCCGTTTAGTGCCAGCTTAGTTTTAAGACTGCCGGTTAGATGTAATTCTATATGACCACTCCAATAAAAGCTCTATGACACTGTTTTACTTTGACAGGGTGGTTCCAGCTTTTGAGTCTGGATTAAACCGACTGATCCGATAGAGTGACCAGCCAAATGATAATGATATGACTGAAAAAGTATCAGCAGTACTTTGTAGTCCGCTCAAATGTCTGTTATGCTCCTGTACACGGAGGCTGTATTCACGGAGCCTGTCAAACGCTGGCTTTTTATTTAACCCACTAATACACGCCGGCATTCTCGCTATCTCGACCAGCCTGATTCATACCTGGACACTGACGCTGCCTTGTAAAACAAGCTGCAGTTTCTTCATGTCAGGGGGATTTTGGGCGATCACATTGTTCAGTTCTTTAACCTTATTTTGCATCTCGTCGAAAGCGACCTGAAGAAGTATCAAACAACAGACTAAGTATAAATTCTCATCGTTCAAGTATGAAATTGTTTTTTATTTCCACAAGGTTTTTTCGACCTCTATTGAAGCCCACCGAAGGACGGAGACGAGAGGGGGGGGGGGGGGGGGGGGGGAGGGGCGGGCGGTGGCCGGGCATAAAAAGAAAAAAAAGAAAAAAAAGGAAAAAGAAAGATTCAGCGAAACGCAGCACCGGTAGCGACGAAAAAGATAGAAACAGACCCGGCTTGCACTCTTCTGTCTATTGTGCACCGGTTTGGATCAGCATGCATGGGGTAAAGAAAGGAAGATTAATACCTCGACTGGCGTCAATTCGTACTGCTCCTCTTGAACGACAAGGATTCTCTTCTTCAAGTATGGAAACGTATTAGAGGCTATAATAGCACATAGAGAATATCAATTACACAAATAAAAATATTCAGTACAATAAAGATGTCGAAGTACTTTTAGTTATGAAAAAATGAATATATGAAAATCATATATAGGAGCGGCAGGGAGAGGAATTAAATAAAAGAAGATAGATGAGTTATAGAGGCAACTGCTGCAGTTGAGAAAAGAAAGCCAGAAAAAAAAAGGCTTGTACCTGATACGCTGCGCCGCAGTATCGCAGAGGTCAAGGGTTCGAATTTTTGGGTATGTGCATGAAATCCTGTAGTGTGACCATTCAAATGAGAGCCACTGTGGTACTGTTTATTATGCTGTACAAGTCTGAATTTTTCAGGCTTTCTTTTCGCATATGCAAATGTTGTTTCTAACTGAAATTGCGATGATCTTCTTTCACGTAAAGTACATTATGTTTAAGTGATTAGTAATAAATTAGTGATTCGCACAGGTGATCAGCCTACTTCGTTTTAAATTTCATCTACCGCGAAGAGTTCTCAACAAGAACACATAAAAGGCCAATGTCTGCTCTACTCAATGAACGATTATCACAATGCTGGTAAAATTCTACGAGGGGTGTGTATGAAATAGATGTACAAGGGGACTAAACTTAAAATAAATGCGTAATTCTGGAACAATTCAACAATAGAAAGTTTCTGGTATCCTTATTCTTGATCAAAAGAATTTACGACATAACCCACAAATAAAATACCGTATGACATATGACCTTACTTGTTAAGATGGTTTTCCTCTTGCATTGCTCTGTTAAGCTCCCATGTGCTTTCCCGCTGACAGTAAATGGTGTCTCGTATATAAACCGTCTAATATTGTTATTTCTTTCAAATGAAGTTGGTCTGGCCTCCAGCTCCTCGTCATCAAAATAAGGCTGCACGTACGTTATCTACGACAAATTCACGGTAAACTGAGGTTAGTCAAATCCACTCAGTCGAACTCCACTGCTTTGCGAAATTTTCGTCAAATGTCATTTGCAAAATGCAAATACCTGAATGTAACCAATCTTTGACTCCAGTGTTTCGGCATGTACCTGAAAGAAACAAACTGTAAAATCAGTTTGCACCAACATAGAACCGTTTTATTTGAATAGGATGGAAGCGGACATGAAGTCCAAATGTACGATTTATAGAGTTTTAGCGGACAAAATAACTGTTACAATAGTTCTTGTAGTTAAAAATTGTGCTCTTTCGTGTAGCTGGATAGCATTTCGGCACTGAGACATTCGGAATGTTGCAATAGGAATTTTGTAGTTTCACTGACATGTGAACTTATAAATCAACTCTCAAATTTTGCGCCATACTTTAGGAGTAATTTGTCTCCCGTGATAAAAAAAGTGAATAAACAAAGAAATTCATTGATTAAATAATAAGTTAATTAATTAATAAGAGTAACAACCTTTGAAGATTCCAAAATGAGTTTGACATTTTCTTTGCCGTGTTTAGTGGCGTAGATGTTTTCAAGTCTCTGGGAAATTTCTGCTAAGCCTGTGATCTTTGGTTCTTTGTATATGAATTCTTTCCCATCATCGTCGCTAAACATCTTCGGAAGTAAAAGAAATACACCGCGTCAAAAGTGAACAGACTTGCAAAGTCTCACTAATTTGTCGTGAGTCTCACGATTTCACGACCTATCTCACGCTCTCACGAGTTGGCAACTGATTTCTCACGCTTTCTCGAAAAGTCAAACTCCAAAAAAATTTTGGAGCCGTAGGGCTCGTTTCCAATTTAGATATCAATAGATAACCAGCTCAATCCAAGGAAAAAGCTTAGCGGCTGCATTTGATTTCATTCCTTTAGCCTACAGCAACTTGCCGCTACCACCAAATGCGCAGACTTCTAAATGTTTTTCTTGTTTCAAGATGGCCGCCAACAAAACAGAGAAATTACACAACCCAAATCGTAAAACCGTGATGTCTACTGCTCCAGCTTGTGACTTCCAAATACCTATAATCCCCACTAGGAAATTTCGGTCCTCTCACGACGTCTTACCCATTTCTCATTACTTTTTCCAACTCTTGGTTCAGAGTCTCACATTTTTTGTCTCTTGGAGTTTGGCAAGTCTGGGTTAAGTTAAATGCTATATATACTACCGTATATCATTGTGCTTGCAAAACGCACGAACTTATTGCATAGCAAAGTCTACAAAACCTGAACCATCTAGCTGCTAGATCAACTTCTAAGTTAAGAAATTAACTAGTCACGAAATTAATCAAAGGTCAAATCGTGGGAACCGCCACCAAACTGACTGAAACATAAAAATAGCTTCTCAAAACATGAAAAGAAGGTGTCAATAACACAACAAGTACAAAAGGAGAAACGGATGGGCAAACTTGAAGAAGATTGCAACGGATTACAATAGACCTTTATAGGTTCTGTTTCAAGGGCACATTTCCCATTTTTCAAGGATTCCATTCAGTGCATGCAAAAAGAGCCTCGAGTCTTCTTTAGCAATTCTTCATGAGCAATTTTATACTGAAGGAATTTCTGTGGTTGCTCCTTTTCCTTTGGGTTGGAGAAAGTTAGCACCGAAATTCAAGGGATTTCTAGCACCGACTGCAATTTTCAAGGACTTTTAAGGTCTGTTAAAAAGTTCAAAAAAATTAAAATTCATGGACTTTCAAGGTGCGTGCGAACCCTGATGTTTTTAAACTCAAGTCGGTTTAAAATATAATTATTTCGTTAATGGTACGACTACAAACTATTTACCTGTCCAAAGAAAGCAACCCTGAAGTACTTGCCAAGAAGTCTTTTACCACTTCCCATCACATCAACAACCTTGTGGTACGCTTTAGCCAGACTGTTGTACGCCAATGACAGGCGCTGAGGGTGGAATATGTTCACAGGCATTAGCTAGAGAGCTTTCAAATGAGGCAGTTTACTTGCCAAACGCGATAATGACGGGTTTGATATGCTATAGGGCTAAAATCGGTCATAAAATTAGTTGAAACACTGTTCTCCACTACCAGTCTCGTGTTTACCGACACTTCAAAAGGGAAAATGCAAGCTTTCCCCAGCCCACTCCCCTTAAACAATGCTGTGCTGTTTCCCAGTAGCCCGTGGTAAACAAGCAAATAATGCTTGGGGTAGGGTGGGAGGAAGTTAAAGGTGTACAGATTGTGTTATGATTTCCGAAATGAAGAGTTCGCTAGTGACCACTATCAAAATAGGGGCCTTTACTGAGATTCTAAGACGAAAACGACTACGAGTAGGAGATTTCTCAATTCTTAAGTAGTACTCCCGCGTGAACCAGCGTTATTTTGGCGGGAAAACGTTGTAACCGCCGTTATTCTACTTCGGGTTTCAGCGAGAATGCCGTGGTGGAGAGAGAGAGAGAGAGAGAGAGGGTTTAACCTCCTTCAATAAAGATAACAGTGCTATTTTTTCTGGGGAATCAAAAGTACAACGAAGCTTTCCGGGATGTTTATTTTTTTATTTTTTGAGCATACGCGAAAAAAATTTCATTCAAACTCGTAGTAGTTCTCGTACTCGATTCCAAAGGTCTCTGATAACATTACGACAGCGTTTCTAGGAAATTATCGCCAACTGAAAGGGTTTTAAAATTCATATCTTCAAGCCGCCGTGTAATGTTGTTTTTATTATATAGACCAAAAGATATTGATAAAATAATAGAGGAAAATTACCGAAATTACGTCATCGATAAACTCACGTGTGAGATTATGGAAAATAAACCACTCGGGTCCCGGATGTAGTTTTTATGAATTTTACGAGTGGTATATTTCCCAGTAAAACACTCGTGTCTATATAATAAAAACTATTAAACAAGTTCTTCTTATCGGTGGAGGACATTGCGGGTTAACAGGCACGTGGATATCATCATTGAAACAGTTAATTACAATTTGCTTAACGTACAAAGCTCTTCGCGCTGTTGCCTATGTGTCTACTCACCAGGAAGTCCCTTTCTTGTTCGTAGATAGGAATTGCCAGTTTGTACACTTCACCCATGACCTCGTACCGTTCTGCACGTTCAAGAAACTTGGCACTCTGCTCCAACAGATCCACTAGATGCCGCTAGACACAGAATAAAAGAAACATCAGTTGACTTCGTTTTTCACACGATAAATCACCCTTTTAATTGCTTAACTAGCGGAAGGATGCGAAGGGTCTGGAGCACCGAACTTTCATCAATAAACACAAGAGAAAAATATCTCCAAGGCCACGCGGTTGCCTTTTCGATTTGCATTTCAATAAAGACTGAACGCTGCCTCTGTCATGACATAAAAAAGACCCTAGCCACTTAATCATTACCAAAAAAATGCGTTACGCCAAGGAATGGTGGCATCATTTATTACCTAAAAGTTTCGTCATGTACACTAAACCCATATAAAAAATCGTTGGATCCCCTCGTTTCTACAGTCCTCGGCCAAAACTTAGTAATCGGGTTCAAGTTAGGCTAACCTATAACCAAAATAAAATAGTCGATTGAAGCAGAAAACTAACCACAGTATAGCGCTGTTCCATTCTCATTCCCTCGTCAGTTTTCATAACACTTTCGTCAGCGACCACATTTGGTGAAACGCCGGCAAACGCCGCGCAACCGGGTGGATAAGCGCCTAAAATAACCCCAAGAAAACACGGATTAATGACTAACCGACCGGCTAAAGTGGAGCGTATATATAATTCAGGGCAAAATTCAATACATAAACAAAATCAAAACAATATTTTATAATGACTGAGCGATTTCTCTGGCGTGCGATTTTCCAAGGAACTTCGCCAAAAATGGACGACAAAACATGTCATGAAAAACTTTCCACGGTTTTTACTCTTATCGACCATAAGAAATGAAACTTTGCAGTGAAACCACTCGCCTGCGGCTTGGGTTCCACTTGAGTTTTAAACATTTCGACATCATTTTAATGATGGAAAACTGTTGTAGATTTGTTACTGGGTACTCCTAGCTTTTCTTGGGATGTAAAGTAGAGCCAAATCTGAAGGCATCGCTTCCAGAGTTACTCAACTCCGAGGAAGACGTTGATTCTAACTTTTACGCCATAGAATGAATAAACAACCATGTTCGGTTGACAGATCATAGCGCTAAAAAGTAAGTTGCGTCGCATTAATATACATATTTTGGTGCTTTTTTGTTCGCAATAGGTTAATGTTGTTTTAAATTCTGGTTATAGCAACTATGTCTGATGAACAGACACGTTTGCTTTTGTTCGCTTCACAAACCTCTTTTAATTAGCAGTGCTGTCAAAAAAACTTTATTCAGTATGGTAAAGTATGTTGTGGTGCAAGATTTGGTGTTTCTATTGGTTTGGATGCTTGCATTGGCGACTACCATGAGTAGATTCCTCTATCCTGATGGTAGACGTCATAGTGAGGCGAGGTCGCCCGAAAAGGTGTTTTCTCGGTAAATTTGGCAAAATGGCACGTTGTAATTTTTGCTTGATGTGATATTCCTACCTTGTCGTTTTAAATATTCAGCGACAAGAGCTGCAGCATGGATATAGCAGTGCGCCGTCTGAAGGAGAAGGAAAAATATGTTTTAAGGGGCTATGCCACGCTATTTGTTATCTTTTAATAAGCTACACGTGTCTACATAGTGTTACTCATCAGTAAACATGACGAGAACAGTTCAGTGAAGGGCCTGTTTACTTGGAGGTGGGGGACCCCAAGCAGGTGAGCTAACCCGCTTAGGTGGGGTAAAAAAATAACCCTACTTTACATGCAATCTTAAAACTAAGCCATTCGGGGGTTTACTTTCTCAAGATTATTGAATGGTACCTAAGCACGGCGTAAACAAAAAAATGCTGGCAAGCCACGTTTTTTGGAGACTAATGCTCTTCTTCACTCACTTGCTGCTCTTGCTGCAACCTTCAGTGCTGTGGCTTCTATTGTTACCTTTAATAATGACGTAAGGCCACAGCCAAAGTGAATTTTGCGCGAATTTGAAGTATCACGGTTCCGACCCTGGCTAGGCGGTTATCCCACCTCGAACCGTTTACATGGCAAAATTTGACCCCGGCTGAGATGGTTACCCGGTCCGGCAAACCGGGCTACCCGCCGCGGCGTGATCAAATTAAAATGAGAGATTATATGGACAGGGCGGTTACCTCACCTATATAAGCTGGTTACCTCACCTAACCGGGTTCCCCCACCTCCATGTAAACAGGCCCTTAGAAAATAAACAAACCAACCAACCAACACAAGTAAATAAACAACATAACCAACCAAACAAAAAGCAGTGGTTGCATAAACTGTACTGAGTCATGCGGCGGCAGACTCACCTCGGAAAAATTTCCCTGACTCTCATGTACAGCGGCCATGTGTTCTAACCAGGTTTCTCTCAGTTCAGGTGTGCTTGAGTACGATTTGGCCAAACTGTATTGCAGGTCCACTAGAACCTCTGGAACATCATCATGCTCCTATAAACGACAACGTTTAACTGAGCCGCAGAGGACAACGATAAATCATCGTGAATGACAGCAGGGCTGTCACTAAAATTTCACGTTACCGGGTAGATGCAACAAGTGGCCGGGGTATAAAACAGGTAGGGATTTTTTTTTTTTTTGGGGGGGGGGGGGGGGTTTCTTTTCTCTTCTATTTTTCCGTAAAAGTAGCCAGGGGAAATCCACAGCCCCCGGTCCTTAATGACAACCCTGCGTGAGTATTTTCAATCGCGGGCATCAGTGCTTCAGACCCGTTTCTTCTCTAAGTACAAGATATTCCCTGTAGATTTATATAGAAGCTGATATAGACAGTTTCTTTTATTTTTTCTTTCAGTTTTAATGCAGCTGTTATTAGGGAACTTAAGATAGAGACGTTAGGGAACTTAAGATGGAGACGTTTTCGGGGCGACGGCGACCGGACTGGCAGAGAAAGCCTGGAACTAAGGCAGCCGTCGCTCCCCGTCAAAAATAGAACATTAAGATCGCAGTGAACTCAGAAGGACGGCGCCTTTAATTAGAAGAATACCGAAGAGGAAAATATGGCTTCACATAAAGAATTAAGAGAATAAATATTTGCTATGCAGACAACATGTATCGGATGAAGAGTTTCTCGTTTTGTGGAAAAATTATGGGTCCAAAAATCCCGATTTTCCTCGGGACAGTTACGATCCGTTCACGCTAAAAAACATGCGGGATGCAGCTGAGTTCAAGGCAGAATTTCGTGTTGAAAAAAAATGATCTCCACAGGCTTGCCGAAGCCTTGCAAATTACAGGAACATTAAAATGCTACCAAGGAACCGTATTCTTAGTTTGGCATTGAAATAATTCCCGGGAAATACTTGCATGCAACAACAACAACAACGGCAACAACTTTATTTCAGTATTCCCACGCCGAGTTAGTACATGGTATTACCTACTATTCTATATAATTTTCAATGCGTTTCATTTATACGATGTTCTAACGAAAAGAGCGAACTAAAAACACACAATTGAAATATCGGAGTTCATATTTTTTGTCTGGATACCTTTATTTGGCTCGTGGGAAAATTTTGTCCCATGTCAAGCTCACTTTAATACGGTTGGCTGTTTGCCAAGTTGGATCTTGACCCTGTGAAATGAAAACATAGAAACATTCAAAGATGTAAGTTTAGCGAACATAGCTTGGAAATCGAGCTTGAAATGTGCCTCAAAGAAAACAAGGACAATTTACGAACGATAATCTGCAAAATGTTGGTTGCTAAACACAACAAACCTGATTGAAATGACAGTTAAATACTCACGTTTTCGCCACAACGCCAAACAGACCAGTTTCACGTCGCCGACGGGACCAGGACGGCAAGGTGGTGAGCAGGAGCATGCGCAATATCCAACAAATGATGATGTCACGTCCGGTTGAAGTTGCCGTTGCCCCGAAAACGTCTCTATCTTAAGTTCCCTGTTTTCGTGGCGACGGCAACTTCAACCGGACGTGACATCATCATTTGTTGAATATTGCGCATGCTCGTGCTCACCACCTTGCCGTCGTGGTCCCGTCGGCGACGTGAAACTGGTCTGTTTGGCGTTGTGGCGAAAACGTGAGTATTTAACTTTCATTTCAATCAGGTTTGTTGCGTTTAGCAACCAACATTTTGCAGATTATCGTTCTTAAATTGTCCCTGTTTTCTTTGAGGCACATTTCAAGCACGATTTCCAAGCTCTGTTATCTAAACTTACATCTTTGAATGTTTCTATGTTTTCATGTCACAGGGTCAAGATCCAACTTGGCAAACAGCCAACCGTAAGTGAGCTTGCCATGAGACAAAATTTTCCCACGAGCCAAAAAAAAGTATCCAGACAAAAAATATGAACTCCGATCTTTCAATTGTGTGTTTTTTTAGTTCGCTCTTTTCGTTAGAATATCGTATAAATGAAACGCATTGAAAATTATATAGAATAGTAGGTAATCCCATGTACTAACTCGGCGTGGGAATACTGAAATAAAGTTGTTGCCCTTGTTTGTTGTTGTTACATGCAAGTATTTCCCGGGAATTATTTCAATACCAAACTAAGAATACGGTTCCTTGGTAGTATTTTAATGTTCCTGTAATTTGCAAGGCTTCGGCAAGCCTGTGGAGATCATTTTTTTTCAACACGAAATTCTGCCTTGAACTAAGGTGCATCCCGCATGTTTTTTAGCGTGAAGGGATCGTAACTGTCCCAAAGAAAATCGGGATTTTTGGACTCGTAATTTTCCCACAAAACGAGAAAATCTTCATCCGATACATGTTGTCTGCATAGCAAATATTTATTCTCTTAATTCTTTATGTGAAGCCATATTTTCCCCTTCGGTATTCTTCTAATTAAAGGCGCCGTCCTTCTGAGTTCACTGCGATCTTAATGTTCTATTTTTGACGGGGAGCGACGGCTGCCTTAGTTCCAGGCTTTCTCTGCCAGTCCGGTCGCCGTCGTCCCGAAAACGTCTCCATCTTAAGTTCCCTATTGGTTCGCGCGACGGCAGCGGCAGCAAAAACGACACTTGAATCGCGCTGTTTCAAACTTCCTTATCCCATTTCATTCAATTTGTCAAATGTTGGGAAATTTTTCTGGAGTTGATTCTAAAGGACTATATCTAAGATCAGAAACAGAAAAAGAAAATTGTTGCCTTGTGTTTACGTCCTCCATAAAACGTGAAACTAAGAAGTTTCTCGTTGTAGGCGAGCAGTAATGGTGAAAGAAATGTACAAAAAAGCGTAATGCACGTGCAGAGTTGTTGTTTTGCTGATCTGACATATTGGTTTTATGACGTTCTCGTTGCCCTCGCTGTCATCGGATCTTAAGGTCCCTAATACCAAGTATGGGAGCCACAAATCAAGAAAATAACGTACTAATACAACATCATCATCCTTTGATTCATTCCGCGTTGCATGTGGAATAGTTATATGCAGAACCATTAGCTGCTGCTGGATTGCACAGTTTTCAATCGCGTGCACTCCGACATTTTTCTTCCCTCGCAACGTTCTGCCGTTTTTTGAAATTGCTTCTCGAGTTTAATCCTCGTAAGAAAGTGTTTGTAAACTAAAAGCCATTTCCTATACAATGGATTTTTTGGTCTGCGAAAAGGTCTTGAGGAAATGATCAATTCCAAATGATTCCGCCTATTCTATCCGCTTAGTGTTCCACTATTGCTCCCATGAACAGGCAGGAAATCGAGATGAGGCGAATCGAAGCATCGAGATGATTATGTTACATTTCCTTTTTCCTCATTGAGAGCACTTGCTCTGACTTGTCTAGTCTGCTTAACACAGCCGTTTTTAGTGTCGTCACGCAACGACACTAAAAATTGCTGTGTAGCAGACTATAACTTGTCCAGCAGAGATCTGTTTTAAACGCTGTTCTGTCACGAAACAAAAACTTCACTTCCTGTTATCAATTTGTAACTCTCAAGAAAATGAATGAAAAGAGATGTCGTACTTTCGACGAAAAGATTTCCGTGCCAAGAGAACTGATGTAGGCTGACCTGCTAAAATGTGATAGTTGAGCAAGCTTGGGAAAATGAACAGGAGACCTTGCGTTAATTCCATTGCCCCCCCTCCCCCCTTCCCAACTCCCCCCCTCAAGTACCGCCAGTATAGTTGATATATTCTTACTCATTTCTTCGCCTGTAACTTGTTCAAAGTTATTGTCTTCTTTTTCCAATGATATTTACCCACTTCAATTCGGTTAATCTTTTTGGTGCGACAATTCATTCACTTGTCGCTGACGTTAAGTAGACCTTTATCTCGCCAAACCCTTCAGTAACCGCCCCATCAACGTCTTCCAAACAACCCGTGGCAGGGAATTTTTCATTGGTATTATAGCCTGTGTACGGCCACCCCTTCTGAGAGGAGGGGGGGGGGGGGGGAACTGTAAACATGCTAGATTATTATAGTGCGGACACTCAAACCGAGACAATTGGAAGATTGTCCAATGACAACGTTTTCTGAAAACAAATGGACCAATAAAATTCAAAGTTCAACTACGCCACCGTTGAAAACTTTAAAACCGTTTGAGTTTAGCTGACCTCTCAAGAGACAGCCCGCAAATCTACGAATGTTACAGGTCCTTTTGCAAAAAATGACATATAATCAGACGAGAATCTTTTGTCTTCAGAAAACGTTGTGATTGGACAATCTAATTCCACGTGTCCCGGTTCGAGGTTCCGCACTGTAAAGGATTAATACACTAAAAAGGGAGACTAAGAAACTGAAAATAGTGACCCCTACATGCTACCAACGGCACGTACCTTCATTTGAGCAGTCGCTTGCAAGACAGTATGAATCTTCTTCGTCAGGTCTTTTACTTCGGATGGAAACGACGTGTTCTACAAGAGAAGACAGCAAAAGGACAAGACAGTATAAAATGATGCACCCTACAAGCCGAGTCTCCTCTTGTCTTCTTCTTAATCGAGGAGGAGAAAAGGAGAGCTGTGCCTGAATCACGTCAAGCCTTTTAAGTCACCGTAACCCGGAATTCTGGACTAGTCAAACTTGTTTTCTCTCGTCAAACTGGTATTTTCAAATGCGAGCGCATACGTTTATTGATAAACCGATAAACCGATAGCCCGCGGTACCAAGCGCATAGCTATTAGGACTGGGTTCGAAACTTTATCCAATATCTTAACGTGGATTTCCACTGTCCCGTAATTTTTCCGCGCGCAAACGCACGTAAAATTTACGAATAGAGGCAATGTATGAAAGGTCACGCGTAAACGTGGAAGTTGAGCGAGGTTCATCGTTTAAAACAAAATAACAACAACTGACCCCAGCATTAAGATTAAGCTAACCTTCATTCCTCTGTCTTCTACGGCGTAATTCTTGAGCGCCAACAGAGAGTTGTTAACAGCGGTACGGTTAAGGCCCTCCGCCATTAGTTTGGAGACTGCTACGATGACCTGACAGGGACAATAACACAGAAAAACACGTTGACTGTGGACATTTCCCTTAAATAGGATCAAAATAATCTTTTAAAGTAGCGATAAATTAGTGAATGAATGTACAAACACACGAACCAACGAAAGACAGATCGAATGAATGAATGGATTAAGGAATGAATGATGAATGATTCAAAATATATAGATTTAGCCAAGGCCAAAAGCGAAGCTCTCGTGAGAACTTTAAAGGAATCTTTCTGAAGTTAACTTCTCTGAGCGAGTGGTCATTTGAATACCATATTTGGTCAGCGGAAAACTTTAAAAAAACATGTCACCTCAATGAGTTGAACACCTGAGCCCTCTATGAATGAATGGACTAAGAAATGAATGATAATGATCTATAATCATATATCCAGTGATCGTGCTGACAACTTGTCTTTTTAATCTGAGACAACTGTCGAAACTTGCGATACGCATAACCATCGCGGTGAGCAGTTAATTGGGGAATGCATAAAATACTAAGTTGATTTTATTTCGGACAAATGCTTCATTGTATTTGGCTTACGATACCAAGAAGATTGAAAGAGATTCAAACTTTGAACACTGAAAATGAAACCTTACCTTTGAAGGGTTATAGGTAAGGGGGGTCGCTTTGCATTTCTGTCATTTGACTGTGCATGTGTAGACTCGAGCAAAGTCTTGGGAATGAACTTGACATGCGCGGAATGGCAAGTCACCCATATTTCAAAATACATGCACAAGGTCATCGATGATATTGTAGGACTCTAGGGTGTGGTTTTATTATTAGCACAAGAGGTTCTTCAACATTTTTTACGCCAAGCCGTTTTTCTCTCCCTTGTTTGCATGGGAGCGTTTTCGGTGTTAGTGTTAATTACAATACTTTGAGAGCGAGCGGGTTGAGAAGATTAGATTTACTTTGTACACGTTGAAAACAACGGCAACAACAGAAAAAACAGACAACACAACACCTGCGGCTTACTGTGAAGTTAAAACAAAATCCGACGGTCAAAATTTTCCATCAATAGTCTGATGCTTTTTTTCTCTCGCAATTTTTGCCGGGTTTTCCTTCACGCAGACTGATTTTCAGGTTTTTCGTGTAGAGAGAAACGTAAAATGAGATGGAAAGTGACAACAGCAGAGCAGCCATTGTGTGTCAACTTTAATTCCGTCGAACCATCATTTAAAGTACGATTCGCAATCAATGTGATTATTAAATTTCTTATTTGCATTTTTCATTAATAAAGGTACACCAGTACAAATAATTTTTAACACATCCTATGGTATATAACTATTTTGTTCAACCTTCGACATAATTTTTATACTAAGATGCATATCTTCACTTCTAAGTAGGGACTCAAAATTGAAACTGAGCTGGGCTGTATTTTTGAAACTACAAATATTTGCCATGAAAGCCATAATTATGTTAGGCTCAGACAACGCGCAAATAGCAAAAAGTCATATGCTAAAGAGAACGACTTTCGTGTAATAAAAGATTTGCTTCCAGTTTTTAAAAGTGAACTTAAATGAACTTTTTTAATAGCCATTTCTCATTGAGACAAAAAAAGCAAGCAACCAAGAGAGGGTTTAAAACATGAATATAAATCGTAAGAGAATCACAGTAAATATTTCAGTTAAAAGCTACGTACTTGCCAGTGAACTCTATCACAGCCTTGTGCACCCGAGAACTCAAAATTACTTCTCATCAGCAGATATAAAAAGGAGCAAGCCTGTGGAGATAATAAACATGACCGCGATAAAAATTAGACGATCCTGAGATGGCTACACTATCTTTCTAACAGACTCTTATCAAGCCTTCTAACTAAAATAATTTTCAGCCAGATGGGAGGCAGTTAGAAAAAATGGCAAGCAAAGTCTTTAAAAGCGATTGCATTCCAGCAAAAAATTAGTTTGAGTAGTAGATAGGTAAAAAAGGGCTTACAACGACGTATGCAACTGAGCCGGCCGCGATAATAATCAAAATTGTACGACGACTAAGTATCTATATCGATAAAACATAGCGACAACTCAGTGCCCATTTTACTCTTAAACTATCAAATCGTGAAAAAGCCCATTTAAAGCAATCTTTCGGGATTTTCTACAGCTCCAAGTCGCTCTTTACCGGGCGGAGAATTAAATGGTCGTTATCAACTCAGGGAAAGGTTAAACTAAACGAGCTGAAACTGAGGTGCAAAAAATCTCCATGATCCTGTGAAACAGAGCGCCGGAGACAGACATGCGAAAACCTCATAATAGTTTTTAGTGTCTTCACGCCTCCCTTTCTTAAAATGGTTAGGCACGATCAAGAGTGTAACAAAAATTCATATAGCGCTAATGACTGTCGATAAATTCCTATTGTACGAGTGATTTTAATGGACAGTCACAATCACGTCTCGGCGCCTTCCATTTTCAACACATAACAATTGCGAAGCGCTGCGACTTACCACAAAACACCGGTTTAGTTGGCAATAACATAATACCGATAAGGAGGCGATATACAGAAACAGGGCCCAGCTCACAAGGTCTGTGGTTTTTGTGAATAGATGTCATGAAAAGATCTCAACAATTAGCAAAATCAAAATTCTTTGCGCAGTCGTGTTGAGTTTAAAGCCTAAGAGGTGACAAGTCGTCTCTTTGAAGACGCACCTGGTTTCGAAGACTTCCCAATCTTGAGTTGCAACAGCTGAGAATCTGCGAAGCAAAAAGAAAGAAAGCGTAGTTGGAGTACTCAGTAGCCTAGGATGTTTCTGTTGTTTCGAAAGCTTAATACACTAAATATCAATAGAGCACGCCGTTTACCCATACCACCCATTTTAAAACTGATTCAAAAACGTTACCGAGACTGACGAGGAAAGAGTGATCAAAGTTATTTTTCTCTTTTTGACGTTACAACGCCATCAAGCAGACAAATTAAGAAGCAATTCACATCCGCCGAGGAAAGTGACGCGACATCAGGGGGATTACCGATTTTATAACTATACCGGTCCTTACATTGAAGGAAAAATCTTCTACCGTCGATATCGCGACAAATACTGCGTACAATGGAGTTCACCATAACATTCAAACAGATAATTGCCTTTTAAGTGTTAATAGAAATAATAAAATATATCAAATAAGACAGGAAAGTACGGGATGTAAATATACTTTATGACGCCTCTATAGTGACAGAAGCTAATGGATCAAATAAAAGCGGCAAACCTCGGTGTTTTTTTAATGGAAAATCGCACGATGTTACTGACATAAAATATTAGACAGACTGAGTTCATTTAGTATTCAAAACGTTCGATACGGGCATGACCTTTCCCCATCTGCATTAATAATTACGGTACAGAATAAATAAACGAAGATAAGTTTTACAGAATTTCATAATTCATTATTATTTTTCCCGAGTTTATCATCAAATTTATCCATTGCAATACTGGAAAAAGAAATCCTGTCTACTTTACCCTGAAGTTTTCCTTGTTCGAAGAACAGTTAAACCGGCAATAATAGGAACGAACTATTACACACACTTCCATCACACGTGATAACTCAAGCTGACTCCAAATGATACGATTTAGAGGCTACAGACTTTTAAATTACTATCCTTATTATAACAGCAACTTTATTAAGGGAAACATTATATTTATACCCGAAAAAATTATACAGAAAGTACTTCCAGCACATTATCCATCTTACCTCCTTACAAAGATCACCACAGTAACTTGCACTACCCCTGTACAGAGCAGCTGGGAACTGGCAAATGTCAAAAATGATAATAAGAAGAAAAAAGACGAAAAACAAACTCTCTAAATACTAAATCACGCAATAAAACTACTTGGTTACTGAGTAAGGTGACCAAAAGTTTTGCAAGTTACAAAAATCTACAGAAAAGCGCTGTCCAGTCGAAGTGACTGGACATTTTCTATTTTACAAGAACACAGTATGAGAAAAACCGCGCGAGAAGGGAACTGGGCCCAGTCAACGTTTGCAAAGACATCTGGGAATGTTACTAGGGACAGGGAAAAAAAATTCACCAACAGCTGACCGGCAAGTTCCTCAGTAACAATCCCAGAAACACTTGCGGGACGCATTTCGGTTTAAGTTCCCTTCTAGTCGTTTCTCAAGTGGCGCAGGCCGTAGCGTGTTTTACATAGTTACTACCTTTTGGGCAATATTCATCATGCACTTTTTCTTTCTTTCTATATCAGTAAAACCGAAGCTTATAAGTGATCAGTATTGATCGGGCAGTTTACCTTGTTGATGTACGATCTGAGGCTTGCAAACACGTGTTTCATCATAAACTCTGATTGAGGAATCTGAAGGAAGCTTATCAGTACACTGAACACCTGAACATAGAAAACACATGGGTTGTAACAGTGTGAAGATGTTACTCCCTCTTTCATTCCCTGGAGTATTAACTCAAATAGACACAAATGACATTTGCTTTAACTTTTAAGTCAGTGGAAAAAATAATTATTGACTGAAAACTACAGAGCAGAACATTCCTGAAGTTCTGTTTATTATGCTGTACAAGACGAATCAAATTTCTGAATCATGGCAAATACAGTAGTTAGACAAACCTTTTTCATCAGGAGATTGTCACCTTCCTCTTGTTCCAAGTGAAACTTGAAAACAAATAAATAATTTCAAAATTATACATTAAGATTTGAATTGCCAAAGAACTCTGAGGTTGAATAAGCCTAAAATAAAAAAGCGATGAGTGCACTCACCTTAAAGTGACCACAGAATAGTTCAATGGTGTCCAAAACAATGAGACCGACTTCATTTGCGAGATTTCCCTCCATCAGAATTCGAGTACAAACATCCATGTTTATACCTTTCAGAGAAAAATAAAGAATGGAGCTGTCATGGTCGCTCCTTTCATCTCTTTGACGTTCCCATGGTTACGTTTTACGATAAATTACACACACAATTTCATTTTCATTTAGTTTTCCGCCGCAAAAACCGTTAATCCTGCGTAATAGGGAGCTTAAGCAACAACGTTTTTGAGCGACGCACGTCAACCGGAAGTGACCTTTTTTTCATTTTTTGACGGTGGTTTCGCGCAAATTTTCATTCAAATCGCCTCTATAGTAGTAAAGAAGCTAAGGAATACAAATTTTATATCATCAAGGCATGTTAAGAGGGAAAATACCTCACTTCCGGTTGACGTGCGTCGCTCAAAAACGTCGCTGCTTAAGCTCCCTAATAAGGCTGTGTATGACCGCAACAAATGTCTCCTTTAAGACGCTGTGTCACGCAATTTAGCCCGATTCAGATATAAGGACCTGGTCACCAATTTAGGGAAAACACTCCTCTCCACTGCGAAGGCCTCTTTGTGTCACAGAGAAGCTGGGTGGAGGGGAAAGGAAAGTGCAAGGGGGCAACCTGCGCGCTACAGTGCTGCGCTCTTACTTTTCAGTTTTATACAATTTCTACTTTAGAATGATGACGTGAACTGCGGAAATACAAATTTCAATGAAGATCTGATCATCGCAGTGGCAATTGAAATTTAAGCACTTGCATATTAACGAAAAAAAAATTTCGCATAATTTAAGCAATTGCAAATTAACACCCCCCCCCCCCCCCAAATTTTTAATTTGCAATTGCTTAAATTGCAATTACCACTGCGACGTATCATATCTTCATTTAAATTTAACGTCTACTTATTAGAATACCCAGCAGAAGCCTGTACGGAGGAGAGAGTTAAGTCTTAGACACACTAACCTGAATTTCAGCCGCCTCCTTCCCTCGCTAAGTCCTTCGGGGAGTCACCTCCCGAGTGACTTAGCGAGATGAGTAGGTGGCTGAAATTCAGGCAAGGATCAAAGGTCGAATTGTACTTGTCATAAAACTTCAAATTTGTCTTGCAGAAGAAATTCATCCGCTAAACTGCTATGACGAAGTCCCAGAGATTAACTTTGCAAGGGCCCGGGACAAGAGGAAGCGATCATCATGAAGTAAGAAAAGATCATTACCTCCGCTACTGGATACTCTGGAATGATGGACCTTACTCTGACTGGCAGCTCCTCCCTGGTATTTTTGCTCAAAAAACTGCTTGGCTGTTTCACTGTTTGTGCTGAGAATAGGATGAATAACAACGTTTACCTTATTTACGCGAATAAGCACCAAGGCCCGGTGCAGTCAATTATAGTCACTGAAGTCAGTGCAGTCAGTTATAGTTACTGAAAATTATAATACCGGTAACTTAAAAGAAACAACTCTCCGTCGCGTTCAGCTTTCAAATAAGCACCGCACTTGAAGCGTGGAAATTTATTCGAGTAAATACAGTAATTATTTCCCCCCCAAATTACGGTAAATCAAAGAAATTCAAGAGGACGTCGCTGGATAACTACTTTAAGGAGTGTCAATGGATGAGATGAAACGAGTAAAGCAAACAATAGGCAAAGTACGAAAACGATAATTAAACGCTTTCACGGGTCACTTGTTAACTTAAACAGGACCTATGTAAGATTACTGGTTATTTCAGTTTATTCTTACTTATTGTAAAGAGTAAAATTCAGTAAACAGTACGCGACGTTTAGATCTGAAGATCCTTTAAGAGCTTTTATTCTTTACAATTGCTGAATAATATCAACGATTTGTTAAGATCATGAGTTGTTATTTGAAGTCATTAAAGTAATTTCCAAGAAATGATTTTTAAATTAAATTAATGTTATTTTCCTGAAAGTACATGTACGATACACATTCATACTTTGCGGTGGGTAATGGACGCCATTGAGCTTTGAGATATTCAACCCATCTGTTAAAGTACAAAACGTACGAGGTTAATATTTATTAGACGTAATGTGTGTAGTTTACGTTTATGCACGGTTAAATTCATGCAAGTTTAATAGACAAGTTTTAAATTGAATATTGTTTGATGCGATTGAAATGACTGCATGTTTTAAGTATGGGCAGAGAAAACCCAGACTGAGTTCACGTAATGTCAAAATACTTGTCCTTTCTTACCATGGCAACTTAAAATTCTAGAAAGTGCAATTTAGCTTTCTTGCGTATCTCAGTAATGATCGCGCGATCAGTGTTGGTGCGGGAGGAACCAGACTGCGCGCGAATCTTTCACACTTTTTCCATACTTGTTCCCAGGGTTTTTCGCCTCTTCGTACCCTGGGAACGAGGTCAGACTTACTCCGGTGCTGATACTTTGTCCCCATCGCGTGACTAGCCGTGACTCGTGCATCAGCTTGTACAGGACAGGAATGCAGATATCACACTAGGCTGCAAAACAATTCGACCTTCCTGTTCTTCACTCCTCTCCGCCATTTTCTCCATCGTATAGCGCTT
>OZ037783.1:3822243-3917243 GCA_964035525.1 Porites cylindrica | reverse complement strand
ACAGGGTACAAATGCGGGCTTGTTTTTGCTGGCGACAAAAATAAGAGGCCGTTAATTCAGCAGCATATAAAGATTTCATAAACAAATCAGAAGCCCAAGAAAGGAATAAATACCAAATAACAATAATAATAGATTTATATTGCGCCATGAAGTTATCAATCAAGGCTGTGCTTTAGTAGAGCCCGGTGGTCCCTTGTGTCTAACTTTTGCTCCTGGGCGACTAGAAAATCTTACTTTCTTCATAAAATATTATAATTCATATACTGTGTACCCTGGATTTCACAGGTTCAAAAGTCTGGGCTCTTTTCAATTTTTCTTAGAGCACAGCCTTGCCAATGTAAAAATTTTCAGTTGCACATTACAGTGATTAAAACCTAAAAATAAAAATTTCAATAGACTAGCTTTAACTAACGCATTACAGTTATAAAAAGTTAACCGTCGAGTTAAGGAAATTAAAGTTGCATGATTCAACAACAGACTGGGAACGTCAGTTGACGATGGCCCCCGAAAATCGAACAACTATTGTATCTTGACCAGTGGCAGAGCGGCAAATTGGACACCGGAAGTCGTGTTTAGTCCCTTCTGCGTGCTTTCCCGTCGTCAACTGACGTTCCAGTTCTGTTGCTAAATTAGCCATTAATCACCAGTCAACTGCAAGTCTTGAGAAGCACTGTTTGTATTGTTGCAAGACTGAAATTCACCAGAGACTGACCACAATTGAGATAGTTGTTCTTCACATGACTGCGAAAATAAATCGCACGTTTTGTTCGCTGGCTAGCAATGCGTGTTAGTTGTAGTTGGAACTTACCTCGCCCTCATAGCGGTCATCGAGTTCATGTTTCACTAGCATGTTCCTCAAAACTCTGATAGCTAGCTTTCTTATGTGACGACCCTGTGTAAGGGCTGAGGAGATCTGGGATATAACGAATAAAAAGAGATACTCACGAAAATACACAAAATAATATACAAATACATAATAAATGAATAAATAAATCATAAAACGTAGATGAACTGCATGTAACTGAAACTACGCTACACCCCTGAAAGTGATCAACAGCATTCCAAATTGAGCCAAACTTTTCGTTTTCTTGCCTTTGTAGATAACTACCGCGAGACCGTCAATGTTAATTAAAAATTCGATCATCCACAGTCTAGAGTTCCCCGACAAATTTCAGCCAATCCCATCAACGCTTGTAATGGGTCTGGTTTACAATTTGAGTCTTCGCGGACAAGAAGGAGAGAAAGTTGCTAAAAATCTTGCAAATATACGACAACTAGATAAAATCCGTCAAAAACATTTGAAATATAGCTTTCTTGAGCAAAACAGTTTCAGTGGCTTCAAAAAAGAGTATCAATGATTAACGAACAAATTGATGTTCGCCTCCTATGACTGCTTAAATTTTTCCAACTTTGAGCTCTTAAACATGCCGTTTAAATTCCTTTGGGAAAGTTACCTCCAAGGGATTTTGTCTACCGATTTTGGACATTAAACATTTATCGACAGCCTGCTGTAAAATTACTAGTCTACTGCCACAGCATCTGTATATTGTTACCTCTCTTAATAGCAGTCCCACCAGGAAATATCTCTTGCAGTAATCATCCGTCAACTCGGAGTCGTGCACACCGCCAAGAGCTATAGGAAGGCAAAAATTAACAAATAAAGGTAAATCATCATTCACGGTGGCGAGTAGAAGGGACAATTTAAAAACGCCAGTTAAGTATTATTGTAGAGCTTCTTTGATGAACCAGCTTTGCGTGAACTGGTCGCTAACGAAGCCACTACTGGGAAGACCCTTCCTTATATTCAGCCAATCAAGTTTGCAAAAGGAGTGGAGAGCACTTAGCCGAGTGCTCCGGCTTCGGCTGAGCAGTAGTATTGGACACATTCGACCAAATTTTACTCCTTTATTACGAGTCCTGGGAAATATATTACAGATGTTCAGTAAGCACCACCAATAAAGAGATAAAAGAGTGACGCAAGTTAGCTTACCTCTGACGTCCAAAGGTAGATTGAGTGGAATGTAATGCTCGTGATTACAGACAACTTGCAGAAACTCGAATTTAAATTCTAACATCTAAAAGGAAACGAAATAAAATCACATAAATGCTTTGCCTTTCAAACTAGCACATAACAGGAGCTGGGGCAAGGGTGGGGTGGCGCAGTGGTGACCGCACTCGCCTCCCACCAACGTGTGGCCCGGGTTCGAATCCCAATGTCGACAGCATATGTGGGTCGAGTTTGTTGTTAGTTATCTTTCTTGCTACCAGAGGTTTTTCTCCAGGCACTCCGTTTTTTTTCCTCTACTAAAAAACAAACACCAGCCTCGTTCCCAGTCGTCCTCGGCGATTTCGGATGCGACGTCACCTGTCAAGCTTGTCGGGAAAATTCGCCTAGGACGCTATCGCGCTCGGTTCCAAGCCTCCTCTGGTCACTCGGATAGCGCGAACAGGCCTGGGTACGGGGCTGAACAAACACTTCTAAATTCCAATTCGACCGTACAGAATGTCGCGTCGAAATCACGGTTCTTATGCCTGAACAGAAGCCTTGTCTGGAATGATTTTCGTCCCGGCGTCAAAGCTGTCTGGTACAGTGTGAACATACCCTGAGTAGGTTATAGTATAAGTACAATAAGGGACGGACCATTAGAAACGTTATGGGGGGGGGGGGGGGGGGGGAGGGGAATTTTCGAGCCGCAGGAATTTTTTTTCGTTAACAAATTCCTAGTATGAATTTTTTTTAGGCCATAGCATGAATATTTTTTAGGGTTAATTGGCGTGCAAGAATTTTTTTTATTTAATTTTCCCTTACGCGATTTTTTTTTTTTTGTCGCTACAGCGAAACCATAATCATTTTAATAGATATAGTTAATGTACAACAGAGCATTACCTGTGTATCAGAATCCTTGAACTGCTCAGAATAATAGCTGATCATTTGAAAGACAAATCCACGGTCCAGATAAGTAAAACAGTCCTGAAATCGATAGATTGAAAATCAGTGTGACTGACTTAGATATTGTATTCTACTACCAAAATGAAAAGTTAAATCCCGTGCTCCAATGGACCCTTCCACCCCAATTCAGTCAGCAAATATCTTTAAAACTGTTGGAAAGAGCACCTTCAGTAAAATAAGGCAACTTACCCAATTTAAAGGTGATACCTTAAAAGCGAGAGAAGGTATTGCTCCACAAAGTCGAGAAATGTTTGTATGGGCACGAACTTGCCCCACCATACAAACGTCTGTACAATTCGGTGACTTTATGGAGCTCTATCTCCGTTAGTTTTCAACCAATCACCACATTTAATCTTGGAATCTTGACTAATTTTAACGCTTTCCTTTTAGCCGTGTTGACAAATTTTCGATTTCTGGTCCTGGTCACAAGTTAAACAAAAAAAACACAGGTGGAAGGGTCTTTAGGATGATTATAGGATATCATGCATGGTTTTGTTAGCAGGATCTGTAGGGTATAGTCCAAAATGGCTGATCACAACAGAACATGATTGTCTCCGTTAAACAACGACAAAAACACTGAAACGGAGCCAAGGATTTGCTTCGCAAGAGTTAATCTTGAAACACTTGCCAAAGACTTTTGACCAATGCTGGTTACGCTATCTGGATTTCTGCACGGGAAGGAGAAGAGAGCTAAACGTTGTCCAACAGAGGAAAAAAACATACCTTTGTAAAGCAGGCTAAATGGAAATTTGCTTCCTGAGAAGATACAACAAGAAGAAGGGTCAAAACTATTCTCCTCAAAAGGCTTCTACGATAATTATCTCGTTTAGGCATCAACCTCTAAGGATGCACAAACCTTGGCTATCTGAGGCTGATCCTTCAATCGGCTGATTATCTGAGGAACGAAGGCTTGGAGGAAATTCTCTAAACAGCGGTTGTAGCTTTCAGGAAACCAGCTAAACCGGTTCATCCTCTATAGAAAAAAGAGTTTATAATTAAAGTAAGATATAATGGATTACATACAAGCAACCTGTCCCCTAATGAGGCGGGGTGTAAGAAAGGTAGAGTCAAACCCTGTTAATACGGAAATTGAGGGGGCCATAGAAAGTTTCCACATTAAGTAGGTTGAATTTAGAGAAAATGTAAGGGCTTTCTTTCCCCAGGGACAAAGCAAACTGTCTGTAATAATGAGGTGTCCGCTAGCGTATTGAGCGGGTGTCCGTACAAACGGGGTTTGACTGTAGTTTGCCTATCATTGGATGGTGTTGGATGGTAATTTATTAAAGAAGTTTTCTTACCGTTAGCTTGTCAGATTGAACAAGGGTCTGTGCCATGCTCTTCACGATAATCTCAAAGAAAAACCACGAAAGCTTAAAAACAAAAGAGTGAATAAAATATTTATTACGCGAAGACCCATAATCAAACGTTACAAAACAACAAAAATGAACTTTGAAAAACTGTAAGGCTAACAAGTTTTAAAAAACCGTAATTGCAATCTGTTTTCAGTCCTTTTCAAGTTTGTCCACCTGCTCCTCCTATTCGGTATTTGCTCTGTTATTTGTACATTTTTTTAACGTTTTGAGCAGTTCTTTTTAGCTTCAATTCAGTTTAAAGGGGCTTGTGTCAAAAGCAGTCTATTCTGCTTAATTTTGCCAATTACTTGCCCTCAATCGCTATGGAACTTAAAGTAAGCAAAGAAACTACATGTAAATGACAAAGTCAGAGATTCGAGACAACAAATATGTCTCCTGAGCATTATTTTTGAAGTTGCAAACAGCAGAGATAACCTTTGAAAAACTGTTAGGCTGAACAGTTTTCAAAAACTTTAATTTCAATCCGTTTTAATCTTCTTCAGTTTTTGCCCATCCGCGGCATCTTTTGTTTATGCTGTGTTATATTAACCTTCCTTTAATGTTTTAAGCGGTTATTTGTATATTTCTCTTGGATTTAACGGCCATTTTGCATTACCTAACTTGGCTGAATTTCGTAACACAACTCCTTTAATGGCAGTGACACAGCTCCTTTTCAGCAATGGATCAACTACTGCCTTACCTTCATGAAATCATTGACCCACAGCTGGGTCAGCCCCAGGTTTCAGATTAGCCATCAGGTATTTAGACAACTGTTCGTGGATCGTCCTTGAGTTGTTTGGCGTCGTTTCAGTAACAAACACATACTGCAACAACCAGAGTTAAAAATTATGCAGAGTGCAGCGGATAAGTACATAAAAGCAATTTTTGTCCTGAAATTGACTTTTTCCGGAGGGGGAGTGGTGGGAATACGAAAATGTATTCTACAACGGACAAAAAAGACCCAGGACCAACTGAATACTTTATACACATTAATGCTGACTATAAAAAAAACTTGCGGATATTACAGAGTAATTACGACCGAACAAACGGTTTTCAGACAAAGCCGCCAAGAGAACACTCCTCAAGGAAAGGAAAATGTATGAAAACTCATGAGATTATGTTTTCGTCATCTTTTTTCCAATTGCCTTGTACAACGATAGACAAGCTCATGCGGAACTCGTGAAAAAGGGCCTAAAACAAATTTAAAATAAATAAAAAATATTACCAAAAATAAGCCAAACCTTGACATAAGATTTTAGGGCTTCCAGTCGGCTTGCACCATGCAGCTGTGCCGTCAGTCTGATCAGTACTCTGTAAAGCACGAACAAAGGCAAGTAAACACCAAAAGCAGTGCTCGAAACTAACGGTCGTTTACTCGTCTAAAACGAGTAAAATTAGCCAAAAAACGAGTAAAATTTTGAGTTAGTCGTTCTCATGGACGAGTGGAAGTTTTAGCTTGTGGATCTTGGTTTCACATTTGTTAAATCAGCACGTAATATTTTTGAAATTGTCTCTTTCAATTACGTTGTTTACGCTCATAACGTCCGCATTACAATCGCCATTTTGTAAACAGTGAGGGAATGGGCCACGTTTGGTTCTCAGTCCACTCCGCTGCAAATTGTGTAAACGTCATGCAACTCCGAAAAACATCGTGAAAAAATGCGGCCTCTCGCGCTGTGACTTTGTTATGCTATTTCAAAAGGGGCAGGGAAGATGAAGAAAGGAAAGATGAAGAAAATGCTAATGCAGGTGATTCCCAGCCAACAGGAGTGAAAAAGGCAAAGAAGGATAGAGACTTCAAACCAGCTTGGAAAAAGGATTTTGTGTGGTTAGTTTACAATGAAACCGAAGGGAAAAATGTTTTGCCAGTATTGTGTAAATTTGCCAAACAGTAAAAACAAAAATTCGTCTTTCCGCAAAGGAAGCAATAAATATTTTCTTTTAGCCATAGAAACTCAAGATAAAAGACACATTACAATGTATACTTTTCATTAGTGTTTATCATTATAATTAAAAAAGTGAGTCATGCTTTACTATGGTTTTAATGTGTCGGAATTACATGTTTGTGGCCAGATGATGGATGGCAGACAGGACTAGTAGAATTGCCTTCAGGACTAGTAGATGCCACCTACTACTAGTCCCGGGACAACTGACTAAAAAAGTTAGTTTCGAACACTGAAAAGATATTAGAAAGTGAACTTGAAGTCGGAAGACGACTCACGGTATTTCGACTAAATCAGTCTTTCGGGTACAAAGACTCACACAGGCATGAAGGGCTTTGAGTTTAATCCAGTGTCCCATTTCAACCACGTTTCTTTTGTTTTTATTGTTTGCATTTCAACCTGATGTTGTGTTAGCAATTAAACAAATTCTCTGATAGGTTACACCAACTACGTGCTTGAACCAACTAACTAGAAAGGAGCTTTAGCTATAGAGGTGCAACTCTCTGGAACAGTCTACCCTGCAATCTAAGGTAAGTGAAATCTCTAAATCGTTTTAAGCAATTGTTAAACCTTCATTTTAGTTAATTACGTTAGATACACGGCATTTATGGAAAACAGGTCTAGTTTAGTGAAAGTATGGTGGTACATCTCTTTTTTTTTTATAAGAATGTTGTTTTTCCGGCCCAGGCTGAATATTCTTATTTTTCTGCCGATTTTAGGCTGAAAATATTCTCTCGTATTATTCTTAAATTATAGCTTATGACATTTCCGTTTTAGAATTTATTGGGGTATATGTATATGTATTACATGTACCGTTCATCGAACTGTCATTAGCGTTGAACATTTTGCCATAGCTAGTGCAGGTTTTTTCGTTTTGTTTGCTAGTTTCGCCGTTCAGAGAAAGGAATAATTTTATACGGTTAAGTTGAAAACATAAAATTGTATTGTATTTACAGATGTTTCAACACAAAATTATATCTATCCTTTTCAAAATCTCAGCCTCGGCTTTATTCTTAAAATATTCTTAAAATTTCTCAAATTTCAGCCTCGATATTCTTATAAAATATATTCTTATAAAAAAAAAGAGTGTATTTTAACTGAAGAGACTTTTTAGATACGTATTTAGTATTATTAGAAATGATTATGTAGTTGTACTTTATATTGTACCAACCTGATGAATTTTTACCGTGTTAAAATAAAGATTTGACATTTGAGATGTGAAAATATCCGATGCTACTGAAGCGGAAATGACTACTGACGTCACGACGTCACAACTAAATCCCAGGCCCCTACCTGACAGTGTTTAGCGAGACTTCCTCATTCCCAGTGACAACAAGGATGTGAAACAGCTGATTGAAAATAACAGGTAAGAATCTCGCTACCGTTATAACGTTAACTGCATTCAGGACCTGTGAATAAAAATAAGAGTCAAATTACAAGTAGAATATGGTGCATTGTTCGAAATATGGTTCTCTTACCAACAGGAAAAGGCTGTTTGAACCAAGCAAATCTCAGCACCGTCATCCATTCAACAGCACTTACCACCATAAACTTACCATAAATTGCCATTTATAACCCCCCCCCCCCCCCCCAACCACACCCCAGCTATAGGCCCATTTACCGCTTAACAAAACATTCACCCAATTATAAGCCCCTCCCCCTCCCCCTCCCCCTCCCCCTCCCCCTGGGATATAAGACCCCCTCGTCCTTGTATTGAAATGAATTCGATTTATCATGATGTTCATGAAGCTTAGTTGAAATACAGTAGACTACAAATGTCAAAAGGTATTTTGTAAGGAGGTTGAGTATGATCGTCCGAGTGACCTGGACGATCATACTCAACCTACTTATGAAATGACTCTGGGTTCAAACTTTCACAAAACGTATTTTGATAGCTTGTTTCGAAACACTTTTTCTGTTCCGTTTATAAGCCCCCTAGGGTATAAGCCCCTCCGTTTATAAGGCCCCTCGGATATAAGCCTCTTAAAACCACATACGAAGGATGTATAAGCCCAGGGCTTATAAGCGGCAGTTTACAGTACTCCCCCCTCCCCCCTCCCCCCTCCCCCGTCAGATAACGCAACCAAAAGCTTCTTAGCGCTTTCACTAAGCACCGCAAATGTAACATCGCTGACACTGAAGCTACATTATCACGACCTTGATTGAAATACCATTGCCTTTGTATTTGTTACAAGATTGATTCTGCTCAGTACCTTTAATAGCTTCACCATTTCAATATCTGCAGCAGGAGATCCGTCAAACTTCTGACAGTGACGGAAAAAGTTGTCTACTTCAGGGTCCTAAAGAAATAAGGAAATATTTACAAAGCTACTAGTCAGACGAAGTACACCATGTATATCGATTCAGAACACGTTTCAAAGAATTTTTTTCACGTGATTTCACCACTAACCTCTGAGTTGACGGTGGAAACAAGTTTGCTGCTCACTTTAAACAGCGGCTTTTCTTTATCCACCCATTTTAAATCAGGACCAGTCGTCTGTTAAGGCAAGAAAAAAGGAATAATACGTTGAATTAAGCAATGTTCATGGCTTAGCAAACTTGTAGAAGGATGCTGCGTAAAGACTATTCTACAGATCGGACTTCCTAATATGAAGCATAAAGACAGGGCTTGAAACAAATCACATGTGTGTAACACAAAAGGATTTATCCTCACTGAGTAGTTTGATGGGCTACAAGTACTACTTTTACCTACAACAACCCTTCCACTTAAATTTTTCAATAAAACTTAAGTTTCTCGGAAGGAGTGAGTTTTTTAGCCGTGCTATTGTCAATAAAAAGCCGTCTGATGCTTTGCTTATTTGCAGTTAAGAGGTCGCTATTAACAAACATGAACAAAATGACAAGGCGGAACCTAAAGCAACACTTCCAGAGCAGGCTTCCTCCTCGAGTTAAGGAGTTATAACCTGGTTGGTTAGAAGCCTAATTGATAAGGTCGATAGCCAAAAAATGTTTCCATGTGAGAAAAAAAAAGGGGGGGGGGGGGGGGGTTGGACACTCATCGACGCCTAACTCGTGGATTCTAAATTGGCAAAAACCCTGCGGCGAATGAAGATCATAATATGGGCTCTCTCTTTCACCTTACATCAATTTACAATGCCTACCTTCTTCATTCCACCGTAGTAAGCAGACAGATAGCCACTGGGTGCTGTTTGACCAACAAGGAGGTTACATTCGTCCGTGCTTATGCTAAGAAAAGGAGAAGTGTACAAGTTAACTATTTCGGTACTCTTTGTAGAACTATGCTCTAAAGAAGGGAACAAATGTCATATTTATCTGACATAACAGAATCTGGCGCTTTCAAGCGACTTGGAATCGGTTACACTTACTTTTAATATCACTTTAATTACAATGGGGGTTTTGAAATATTTTAGATCAGTTTTTTTTTTCTACAAAAAAGTAACAATTAATACATAAATAAATAATCGGAAAATAAAAGCAAGAGTTAACCTAATCTGGTATTGGTTCGACAACTTACAGCGTTCCTTGTAAGACTGGCATCCAGGCATATCCCACTAGAATGAAAGAACGAAGAAAATCAGTATCATGTTTTGACGGTCACATTCCAGACATTCCTTAACGAAAACTGTTTAGGGAACACCATGTCCCCTTGGCGTCCGTATTAACCGGGTTCCACCGCAATTAGTTAACTTGACAAAGCTATCAGTGAAGACCTGGTTTCTCCATTGAAAAAGGTTTCGCCTTCTGTTATCCGGTACCAGTGCTATTACTGGTCTGTTCACACGCAATATTAATTAGTTTAGTTTGCAAAGCTATCAGTATAGACCTGGTTTCTCCATTGAAAAAGGTTTTACCTTCAGTGACCCGGTATCAATGCTTTTACTCGTCAGTTCAAACGCGATACTAATTAGTTTACTTTGCAAAGCTATCAGGTTTTGCCTTCAGTGACCCGGTACCAATGCTATTTCTGGTCTGTTCACACGCAATATCAATTAGTTTACTTTGCAAAGCTATCAGTATAGACCTGGGGTATCTATATACAACAGGTTTTGCCTTCAGTGACCAGGTACCAATGCTATTTCTAGTCTGTTCACACGCGATATCAATTAGTTTACTTTGCAAAACTATCAGTATAGACCTGGTGTCTCTATTGAAAGAGGTTTTCCTTTCATAGATCCGGTACCAATGCTAGTTTTCGTCTGTTCACACGCGATGTGTTGAAACGTGAAAAACACGTGATGTTTCTCAGTAAGTCGAGTAGGCAGTCGGATTTTGACCTGAAACCAAACAACGAAACCAGTCACAGAAAGATAACATACATTGTAGAGGCAATTCAAGTGGAATTTTTTTTTCTTTCCTGGCTTTGTCCTCTCCTTTCAAGTGTGAATTACGTTTTTCTTTAGTAACTGTAATTAAAAGTTGAAACTAAAGCAGAGTGGTTTTGGACGAAAACAGAAGGAAGAAGAAAAACCAACAGTTTGTATTGACAGGTAAAGAGGAAGGTCTTCTTAAACGAGCTATCTTTCATATGGCATTGAAAACAGTTCGAAAGGATTGATCGTCCGCAGTAGCCCAATCAACAAATCAAAATGCTAAGCGAAACCAAGTGACTTCACATAGGCGGCCATCTTTGTTTTATCTCATCCAGCTCCCAGAAAGCTCTTTCTACCTTCCCGAGAGAGGTGAGCGACGGACGTCAACCGGAAGTGGACTTTTTGCGTCATTGGGCAGTGGTTTGGTTCAAACTCTCTGGTAAATCGTCTTTATAAGAGAAAAAAAACTTAGCGTTACAAATTTGTTAAAGTCCAAGAGAAAAAAAGAGAAAAAAAACTTAGCGTTACAAATTTGTTAAAGTCCAAGAGAAAAAAAGAGAAAAAAAACTTAGCGTTACAAATTTGTTAAAGTCCAAGAGAAAAAAAGAGAAAAAAAACTTAGCGTTACAAATTTGTTAAAGTCCAAGAGAAAAAAAGAGAAAAAAAACTTAGCGTTACAAATTTGTTAAAGTCCAGGCATATATATAGTGAGAAGGCCTCACTTCCGGTTGACGTGTGTCGCTCATAAACGCCTTTGCTTAAGTTCCCTATCATCTTGTTTGACTGACCTCTTCGTAATAAGTGGGATTGGTACAGTGGTGGACCACAGCGGCAACCACGTGTGTGGTGAATCCAGGGTTGCCTTTTTTCTTGTATATACACTAGAAGGTAAAATACAACAAGACCTTGATGTTAGCTTCAGTTTGAAGCCAATCTAAGCCTTCAACTGAGCTATTTACAGGTCGTAAACTAAGAATTTCATAACAAACAGTCTCTTCATTCTCCAGGGAATAATGACTAAACAAGGAATTTTTTTTGTCCCTGCTTTTCAAAGAGTTTGGGCATTGTCGCTTTAGTTTTAATACCTTCAGCGGTTGTGCATTTTCATCATCGGAATCCCTGAACTCAATCTTTACAGCAATGTTTCTTGCCTGGAAGGAAGCAATTAAAAGAAGTAGAAGTGAACTTTGTTTTTGTTTTAATTAACAAAAAAATTCACCAACAGATGCCTATCCCTAACTCTGAGAGTTGTTACGTTGGTCGCGGGTATGGGGTTGTTCGCTTCCATACTTCAATTAAAAGGCACAAAACGCGCCCTTTTCATTAACATTCAAATAAAAGCATTTGAAAAAAACCCTAGATTGTTGGGAAGAAGTTCACCTTCATCTAAATAAACACACGGACAACAGCAAGTCTTACGCTCGAATAAGTTATCAAGATTGAGATTAGATTCGCTGGTATTGGATCAAATACTTATGAACAAAATCTATTGTTGTAGCTCATTGGCATTAGATTTAGACGTGAAATTCGAGGTCTCCAACGGGCTTGACATTCATTCGCGATTCGCTTCGTAAATTTGGAGCTGTAATAATATAAGTAAAGAAGCCCAAAAGGCAGCAACTAAAAACGCTCTTTCTATAGCCAGTAAATTACTTACCTTGGAGAAAACTTTTTGATTGCTATAGTTGAGTAACAGAGGGTAGATATAGAGGTTGTTGACGTATGAGGTGTATGGATGAGCAGCCTCAGGGAATGCTTGTGAAAACTCCTCTACTTCAACTGTGGGCCGAATGACGCCAGATGAATCATCCCAAGGCTTTAGGGAAATAAGTGATGACGTGAGAGAATCTAGGTACAAAAGCAGATAATGTAAATCCTTCGTCAAATTGAAGTAACAGCGTTTAATATTACTGCTTGCCAACGTGTCAAATAATGTTTTAGCCTGAGAAAACATCCGACAATTTCGCGACACCACCAGGGCTGTCACCAAGATTTCGAGTTGCCGGGTAAATACAACCGGCAGGCGGGGAATCAAACAGCTACGGATTTTTTTTAGGTACTATTTTCCTTCTATTTTCCTATGAAAGTAGCCCCGCCTCTTGGTGACAGCTCTACGCCGCAACTGTTTTCCCCGCGAAATGACGTCTGAGAAACGAGCGCAGAAATTTTTTACTGATAACTCGTCACTACCCAGAACTCGACCAATCAGAAGCGCTCCACAGATTTGGGTAGTGACGCGTCATCAGCATGGAATTTCTGCGCTCGTTTCTCAGACAACATTTCGTGGGGAACCTTATAGTTGCGTCGCCCAATGTCAGCTCTTTTCTCAGGATAATAATGTGGGTGCAAATTTAGTGTCACAGTAATAAATTTTACATTACTCGAGTGCTCATTCACCTTTTTGTTTTCAAAAGTAAACAAAATTAACAAAATTTAATATCACAAATGCTGAAAAAACAATGGTACTTTATGAAAATTCTACTGAAGAGGTTTCATTTCAAAGGTCACAACGCAAGATTAGGGCCACAGTCGCAAAGGTTAGACTCACCTTACAAGACTGTACACATCATCACGCACTATTGGAGTGTGAATGAGTCAGCGCAAGTCACTTGCTCCGAGGCGAGTGCTCCGGGATTTAAGTTCCCGACCTCCGGTTTCTAGCTACCCTCCAGCTCTTAAAATCTAATGTTTTTCTTTTTCTTTCTCCCCCCTTGGCCACTCACCACCAAAACTATAAACGATAGCACTGGATGTGTGTATGAATCCAAAAATCGTAGCGGCTCTAAAGCAATATGTTACACCTTTTTTCAAGAATAATTTTGAGAACAAAGTGTTCAGTTCTTATATAGTGACTTACTCGTGATTCCTTCGTTGTATGTCTTGAGGGAAATTTGCAAGGTTCCAGGTATGATGTGTTGCTTGAATTTCTCCCTTCTGTTAATAAATAGAAAAAAAAGGAAAAATAAGGAAGACAAGCGCACAAATCAACTCGCTGAAGTGCCCAAAACGATTCAGTAATCAAATGACTTACGTGACGCTGTAGTTTGATAAGAGTTTAATCACTTCATCGTCACTTAGCTTTTCTCTGTCCTGCAAAAGCACAAACGTCAGTGTAAGTTTGAAGGAAATGGGGAAAAACACGACACTTTGTAAGTTTCTAGAAGAACGATCAACGCAAGAGAACAAGATAGCTGGGAGAGTGATACGTTAACTGATAGCCGGTGAACTTCGCCAACTACAAGAGCACAAAGCAAAAAAATGACGTGGTCGCATTCCAAGAAAAAAAAAATGAGGGAAAAATAACTAAAACACCTTCAAACCTGTTTGTAAATGGCCGTTGCTTCACTGTTGTCGAGTTCATTGTCACTGTTGAATAATGGTCTAAACAAAAACGAGGAAGAATAAATGACACCGCTTGTAGCCTCTGCATCAGAGCCTGCGTAGCAGACGTAATTTAACCCCGGTTAGTAACTTCTGCAAAGCAGCAGCGCCGAGATCCTTGTTCTGGGCCGCCGACGGACTCCATGAATTACCGGAAATGCGTTTTGAATTTCCTTTCAACCTGATTGGCAAATCGACCATGCCTTTCTTAACAGACCAATCATGGTGCGTACTCAAATCCTGGTACACAGGTGGGGCCCAGAACAAAGATTTCGGCGCTGTTTGGCAGACGGACAGACTTAACCAGAGTTTAGTTTCGTCTATTGCGCAGATTACTGCATCAAAACTAGACACAACATATTCCACAGATTTTCAACTAAGTGCCGTCATACCAAATCGAACTTGATCTCTGGCCGATCAAAAATCGAGCAGAGAGTATGATAAACCAATCAGATCTCGAGGCAAGTACAGTAGGCTAGCGCCAATCGTGGAATTTCGCGCGAGACCAATTGGCGCGTGTTTTATGACCATACACCGACCTTGTTCTGGCCAATGATTTCGCGCAATTTGCTACTTAAAAAACGAGAAAGAAACTAATCCGAGAAATTTCTCGCAAAGACTTCTGGGATCGTTACTAGGGACGCATTATTCAGCTGTCAGGGAGCATAAGCAACGACGACGGTGACGGCAACGAGAACGGCCAGAAAGCAAAAGGTTTAAATTCTGGCAAAACAACAACTTTGCACGTGCATCACGCTTGCTTGTACATTTCTTTGCCGTCGCTGCACGACTACAGCGAGAAAGTGCCTAATTTCACGTTTTGTCCAGGACGTGGACACAAGACAACAACTTTCTTTTCTTTTCCTGAGCTTTGATACAGTCTTTTAGAATTCAAATACAAAAATTATTGGCCAACATTTGATGAATAAAACGAGATGGAATAAGCGCGATAAAGTTTGAGGCCACGCGAATTCACTTTTTAAGTGACGTTTTGGTAGCCGTCGCCGTCGCCGTCGCCGTCTTTGTTGCTTAAGCTCCTTATTGGCCAATTTGTTTCCCTGTTCCCAGTTACAGTCCCAGGAGTCTTTGGGAAAGTTAACTCGGCTCACTTTCCTTGAATTCACCAAAAATTCAAAACCGCGACGAAACTTACTTGGCCGCCCAACCAAAGGGCATGGCGTATTGTCCCAAGCTCTTGCAGCAGATCTCGGCGAGTTTGTGTGCTTTTAGAGCTGCTTTTTTCGTGTCGCCAGACTTGAGGTACGGTTCAACACACGAACCAATGCTTCCCTGCAAGACTTTCTCTATTCTGATTACTAAGTAAACTTCCGGATTAGGATCAGTTATAGAGAAGACTGCCTGAGGAAAGAATTTGGACGGATATGTAGAAAAACGTAGGGTAAGGCTGAAAATAAATCTGAATAATGCAGAACTTTACGGATATAACGTTATTTACTTTTTAATTTTCTGGCCTCAGTTGTTCAAACGTTGAATAGCACTATCCACCGGATAAATCACCATCCAGCGGATAAGTAGTTGGGAAACTAAATGCGCTATCCAGTGAATAGCGATTTATCCAGTTGATAGCGTTATAATGCATCTTTTGAACAACTGGGGCCTGTTTTCCAATCGATATCTGGCCGTAAAGTAAAGTTAGTACAGTACAACACCATACGTAGTCGGAGCATTGCGTGACGACCCTAAAAACGGCTGTGTACCAGACTACACCATACGTAACAAATTTTGATTTCTCTTGTACGACCAGAAGAGTATTTTTGGACCAACAATCAATAGCAGTTTCCAGAAGCTACATCGACAAAATTCACGCAAGCATGGCCTTGGTCCTTCAACTTGTTTCTTCTGCATTTAAGCCATAAGCCAGCCGGTTTCTTAGCCTGCCACACAGCCAAAGAGGATTTTACCAGATAGTAATATATAGAGGATATTACATGGCCGCGCGAAAATACGAAATTTCTCTTCAAGTGTTGAAAAATATTTCAACACGAGAAGAGAAATTTCGTATCTCCAAGCGGCCATGTAATGTTCTGTTTATTATATAAACACCAATGAAATACCAAATCATTTCACTGAAACAGTTTCTTCCTGCGAAAGGCGCGATTTATTATGTAGCCATAGCAACGGTGATATTTTCACGTGTGAAGATACCATGTTTTCGCGCGAAAGCTCACCTGGTATTTCATTGGCGTTTATATAATAAAATGAGGAATCAAATGTTTCTTAAGTACAAAACGCTATTCTCGTGGCGCGAGAAGAGAGCACAGGCATCTTAAATCCATCTGCAAAAGTACCAGCAGTAACTTTTCGTGGAGGATGCCGTATATATGTTTCAAAATCATAACGTAAAGAATATTGGCGAGGGCTTCAGCTAAAAAAACAAGTCCATTTCTTTCGCGGTTGACCGATAGTTACAATTGTGTCTGTTTGAAAAATATTAAAATCTCGATCTTGAATGCATATATGGCAAGCACAGAACAGGTTTCTGGGCCCGGTAATTAATGGAACTTTCAGGAAACGGAAAGAGAGAGTGCAACTCGAATTTAACGAAAAGCTACGACAGTACGAGGAAACACAAGCAAACGTCCGTAAAACTGAAATTAAAAGCATGCGACAACAAGGGAATGGCACGAGCGCGAGCGTGTTTGGATAACTAAACTACCGCTGGTTGCCTTCCCCGGAACTATTCAGCACGGCCTACCTTCCTGGGACATGCGTATTCCACTTCCTGGCTATCCAGTCCAGTGTGATGAACGTCGTTTCCATTTGCGAAGTGACCATTCTCGATCAACTCCGATCCCCGGAGCATATCAATTGAGGACGGGTCATTAAGATCACAATGAAAATCTTCCGAGATTTTCGCTCCCTTTTTGGCGTCAAACAACGCGATAGAAAGAAAAAAAGGTTCAATGTTTGTTTCACTTCCATCAGGTAAAATCCTCAAAAGACGAAATTTCAGTTCTTCACACTCCAACACAATACGCAATCCAAAATGCTCTTTGAAAACATCAGCGTCTATTCTCGCATCATCATAATTCACACAAGTACCATTATTGTCCAAGTCGTGGACAAGCGAAAACAGTTTCTTTCGTCCATCTTTCCTTCTCTTCGCGTTTAACACCTCGGTTTCTTTGGCGTATTCAAGAAGTTCTGGATGCTTGCTGCTCTTAAGGCTTTCACGAAGCGACTGATGAACCTTGGGTATTTTAACTTTGCTGATGATACTGAATGGGCCACTTTTGCTTCCCCCTTCCATATCTATTCCAGTAACCTTGCACAGAGCAGATATCCAAGAGTCCATATCCGACTGACTGTCAGCCACCAAGCTGTATAATTTGTCTTGTATGTGAAGCTCGAAGCCGTACATGCGTCCCTTGACTCCCTGCAGTGAGAATGGAAAGAAAGGATACCATGTTTATAAAGTAACACAGCATCATCATCATCATCATCATCATCATCATCATCATCATCATCATCATCAAAATGGTTATGAACAAAAGGTAAGGAAAGCCGAACCTAACCGGTCTTCAAACAACCGGGCCCAGGGGTATAACCACCGCTTGTATAGCTCTTGGCGGAAAATCACATGTACGACACTTAAGCTTCACCAGTATGGAAAGGCAGATTTACAACAACATAAATAAAAAAAAGTGAAGAATGATCATCGCAGTAAATTTTCCAATTTAAGCAATTGGAAAGAAGAAGCCTGAGGTCACGGCTTCGAATGCCGTTGAAGCCCTGAATTTTTTTTTTTTTTTTTTTTTTTTTTTTCAGGCTTCTTCTTTCCAATTGCTTAAATAAACTGCGATGATCATTCTTCACTTTCATCTACAAGCGCAGTTCTAAATGAATTATTTCATATATACTTCACATCAACATAAATAAAGAAAAAATCATCATGTGACTGGTCAAATGTGCTGCGGATTTAATTTACGACTACTTCTCTGTTTATAACAAAAAGTTCATCTTTAAGTACTTAATGTACCTTTGAGATGTGTGTACACGCATCTAAGTAAAGCACTCCTCTCGCCATGCTTGTGTTAACATCATCCTGCATACATGTATAACCAACACTCAGCGACAAATCTATATTTACTACTCGAGACATTAAAGCCAAAAAAACGCATTTACAATGTACGGCAGTCTTTTCCCACTATGTACGTAAAGAAAAATTGCTCTCTAGAGTAAGCATGTCATAACTTTAAGTACAGTCAAAGCCCGCTCTACGGACAGCCGCTTAATAAGGACACTTCATTATTACAGACAGTTTGCTTTGTCCCTGGGGAAAGAAAGCCCTTACATTTTCTTTAAATTCAATCCGTTAATACGGACACTTTCTGTGGCCCCCTCAGTGTCCGTATTAATGAGTTTGACTGTACTGCTGACTACTTGCTTGACGCGCTTCTCGGTAGACTAGAGTTTAACTCGTAAGCTATATTTGTAAATAGCCCCAATTTTTGCTTCCTGCTCATCATTTTATTTGTTTGGGGTTGTTTGAGTAGAATGCTTGTAAACTGACTTAGCACCCAAGTCCACATCCACAATACTGAGGAGCAATACACATGTAATAATATTAACATTATTTCTCAAATAATAATTCATAAAGAAAATATAAAGGACCTTAATGTTTAATGAGTGTTTGGAAATCAGATGAAAAACTGCTCATTTTTTGCATCCTTAATTTCTCCCTCCCTCCCTCCCTCCCTAAAATCATTCTGTTTGAGAAGAAATGTCACGCATTCGACACACACCGTTTCATCAACAGATGAAACGCCTCGAACTTCGTCAAAAATACTCCGCGCAATTTCAACTCCTTTCTCAGTGTTTTATCTGGTGATGAAACACTGCGTCTCATACTTGATATAATACGTCTCAACCAGCAATTCAGGGTAGGAAGGTCCATACCTTCTTGTATTCCAGGACATATGATCCATCACTTGATATCTGTTTTAAATGAAACCACCTCCGTTTGAAGTTCTGTAGAGAAAAGGGTGGAGAAAAGGAGTACAGTAAATGCTAGATTTTAGAGGTAAGGAAGAAGTAATAGCTAAAGGGACTAAAAAGGACTTTGTATTATAGGGTGTCTCAAAAAAATATAGGTTTACTCTTTAACTAAGAAGAGGTATAATAGTAAAAGTTAGATTTAACAGATAAGTAAAAACGATTTTATTATTCCAAAATACTAGGAATTAGCAAAGGGGTGCAAAATCATTCAATTCATTCAGTTTCTTGCTTGATTAACAAGGGTTTGCGCATTTCATCTTGTTCAATTTCAAGTTTGACGTAAAGATAGACTAACGATGGCAACACAATAACAATAACCAAGGTTCCTGACAATGATACTGGGATTTAAAAGGACGATATGGATCTCTGAGCAGCCTAGACATATCAATATATTATTGGACTGGATATTCGGCTTCTTTAAACTCTCTTAACATTTTCGCAGAAAGGATGTTAAGTATTGTTGAGCTAATTACAGTTATGAAAATAAACGCCTGTCTCTTCTAAACGCCTCCTATCTATTAAATGCGTCCGATTGGATCCTTAGAATTAAATAGACGCTCCGGGTGTTTATTAGATAATTTACGGTAAACGGCCTTTTAGAGGTTATAAATGTAGTTCAGATTTATGTTCATCAACCTTAGAACACCTCAGCTCAGGTTCCCAAGTGGGTTCTTATTTTCTGAAGTCTAAAAGCGGCACCTCCCTTTGTATGTAACACATGTAATTTTTGCTTAAAAAACTAAGACCACAAAACACGAATATTCTAACAAAATACACAACCTGCATCACCTCCCCTGATTTTTTTTTTTTTAACAAGGTTTCTTATCATTAATACACTGCAGCAAAACTAAACTGCTTAAAAAAACCAAATCTGAGATTCTTTCTAGTAAGAGCATTTTTCAAAATTTAGAATCAAGAAGTTTTTATAGTGCTAGGTAGGTTTGGGGGAGGGGAGGTACTGTCATAATATTGGTTAAAATGCTATGTGGAGGTTGTATGAAGGTTACGGGGAATTTTACTTAGGGCGGGGAGTCCATCAACTTTATTTTTTTCTGGCAGTCATCACTAGACACGTAGTATCTAAAATGTTAAAATGATAAATTTACGTTGAGCCTCTCTAAGGGTTTTCGTTGCATGTTTCCTATCAAATCGCCAGTTTTCAACAAAATTAATGTATATCAAGAATTAATTTGCATGGTCACACTACAAGCCCAGCTGGTAAGCTTGGAGGAGCAACAGATGACAACTTGATCGGGAATTGTTGCTTTAATTTCTAAGGTTGTCATTTCATAAAAAGCAATTGTCACAAATTCAATTTTGTCAGAAATACCCATACACAGACTTGAAGTTGTTTGCAAATGTCTAAATAAAAGAACTGACCTTTGCTCCTGGAGTTCCATTACTTTCACCATGAAAGGGTGCCTTTGTTAGGTAGCCCTGTTTAGTGATGCCTTTCTCTCTGCAAGGGCTCATCATCAAATCCTGACAATCAATGAAAACAGTCAAAATGGTTACATTGGGAATTACATGACTTCTTGTCCATTATCGACGGGCGGGGATGGGTTCTCTAACTACTTCCGAATGGGTCTCCTTGAGAAAATCTTTACAAAAGTCATTAGAAGGTAAAGAAACATGGGTGCTGAGGTTTTTTTCTTAACTAATTGCTGATAGTTTACAGCGAAACCTTGAGCACGGTTCACTTCATCCTGTACATATATCAAGAATGGAAAGCCCCCCCCCCCCCCCCCCCCCCGCACGAGCCAGGGTAAGAAATACCATTTCATGAAAAAAGACTATTCCTAATTTCCTTCATCAATTTCACAAACAGTTAAAAGCATATATGTCTGAAAAAAGTCTACAAGTTCCAAGAAAAGTTACCCAGTATACAAGTGTAGTTGATGCAGCACATTTGGAAAACTTAAATTATAGGTGAGCAGCGGCCACTTCCTAAGACACAGGTAGGTTTTTATTACAGAGACCTTGATATTAGGTTTCTCCCTACTTCTAGGAGGTTTAACTGTGAATTAATCTAAATAATAAAAAATACAATGAGGAACCTGATTTCCACAGTCCACTTCATCCGTAGCATCCATCTCAAATACTTGTTCTTGCAGTCCCTCACCTGGTCTTGGTCTGTCCATTTAAAATAAATAAATAGATACATACATACTTTATAAATCATAAGTAATAAATAAATGCGTAATAAATTATAACGTATGTGAATATCAAAAAAATGCATCTTTTTAATGATGATGATCAAGCCTGCTTTAACATTTCATTGGATGCTGGCAAGGACTGCAAGCTAAGTACTCCATTTCAAGATACCACCACTTCATCTGAACTTAAACCAACTAATAACTTTTACTTATTCATAATACGATCATCTAAATAATGTCCTAACCTAGGGAGTTTGAGATAGCTGCCCCCATATCTTGTATACTTGTTCTCAATACAACTCCAGTTGGCAGTGTAGCATCTGATGCACTACAAAAGGCACATAACAGCCAGCATTAGTGCAACTCATAAAATAGTAAATGTTGTACAGTAAGAATCGAGGAAGACACCCTCAAAAATAGACCGGGACAACATAATCCTTTCTAAAAAGCATTGACTGTTTATGGGCAAACAAAATCACCAAAGGTGGGAGACTGGTATGAACAATTTTTTTCCAAAGTGACCTGGTACGAGCAACATGGCGGTTAGTTTTACGTGTAAGTGCCTGGAAAGACACTGTCTCGTTATAATGTTCAGTCTTTAAACTAATACGGCTATCTATTTAAGGAAATGTCCTTTCAACTTAGACACCTACACTATACGATCATTTAATGCCTTTTAGTACATCAAAAAACATGGCAGTCTGACTTTTATGTTCGTTCACAAGTATTAAAGATCATGTTTTACATGTAAGCTTGCGAAAAAAAAAACGTCTTAAAATCGTTGTTGTTTTTTTGTTTCGCTGTTGAGCAAAAATTTCACAGGCACTTGCTGGCGACCAGCAAAATTCAAAAATTCAAAACTCGACCTACAGTACACTTTACATTACTATTAATTCATCGTCTCATTTCAAGAGAATAAACAACTTCAACTGCGATTTCTTACATAGGCAAATTTTATCACTTGTTTGCCCCCTCAAAAACCATGTGACATTGCTTTTATCCATTTCAATCCTAAAGCACATGTAAAAGATGGCAGGTATCGTGAATAAGGTCAATTCAAAGTAAGTGCAAGTCAAAATAAAGTAAGGTCAGTTTGCACTTTCAATTTGCCAGTGGATATCTCCTTTTACCAATGATAACATAACATAACATAACCTTTATTTAACGTGGGAGAAACACTTAGCTAAAGCTATTTTGCAGGTTTCCACAAATCAATATTAAGAAAGAAGGAAAGAAATATGTACATAGAAATGTAAAAATATAAAATATCTAGCATCTAAAATTACAAAATTAGATAACTAAAATTGAATGTTCCTCACTTGTTTGTTAAATTCTAGACCTCCAGCTCTGAAACGCAATTCATTGATCATTGATTTTATCCCTGTCATGTGACTCTATGCTCAATGACAGCCACACTAAGTTAATAAATAAAACATACCTCACGCGTGAATAAGTTTGAAACTTTGGACAGAGCATCATGAGGAACTGTAGACTGAATAGTTCTTAGCTCACGAGGAAAAGTAAAGGCCTAAAAAAATAACAAAACAATCACTCTTCAATACCACAGTACGAGGTAAACTTTACTCACTTGCATATAAGATCTAACATTTTATTTGCATGTTCCATAGGAAAAAAAATGTTGGGATCAGATAGGCAATGCAATGACAAATCAAATATGGACCTACATAAACATATTACAAAGTTTAAGTTCTCTACTTGTCAGATTTTTCAATGAAAATATTCTGTCCCTGAAAGATTTTTGTTTGCCTATGGCTTTGAAACAACAGAAGAAATATTATTTTAAACAGTATCCAATAAAAAATACAGGTTTGTGATAAAAAAAGTAAAAAAATAAACATCCTTAAGAACATTTATACATTAATTACTGCTTTTGGGGAGCAAGCGATGGTGCAGTAGTGAGAGCACTCTCCTCCCACTAATGTGGCCTGGGTTCAAATCCCGGCTTCGACTCCATATGTGGGTTGACTTTGTTGTTGGTTCTCTCCCTGCTTCGAGAGGTTGTTCTCCGCATACTCCGGTTTTCCCCTCTCCTCAAAAACCAACATTTCCAATTCCAGTTTGACCAGGAATCAGGTAGACGAAGAACCACTTTGTGGAAGTGCTACTTCCAAATCTTTATTTATCTATATATAATTTATTTATTTATATATTTAGTCATTTATTTATATACATGTCAACGGCAGAATGTAATAACAATTGCAGATAAATGGCCTTAAAAACATTTTCTACGAGATGAATTTATCTCCTTCAGCTAGGGTAAGTTTTTTCTAAGGTTTATATTTTGTTTACTAAAAGCATTACCTTAGCCTGACTTCCTGAATTATTCACCAGCATTTAGCAAGGGAAATGTACAATTTAATTACCGGTATACGTGTAGTTTTTACAACACTCAAGATTAAAAGTTTTAAAAATAATTTAAGGATGCCCCATCAAAGCAAAAGTATACATTTTCTTGCACTGAAATGTATTACTGATAAGATCCCTTAACAACTTCATTTTTCCTTAAAGAATGAAACTGAACAAAAAAAACCATCAAGCACTTCATCCTTTTAGTGCTTAAATATATTACACCCATAACTAAAAATTGAGAAACAGGAACTACAGTAATTAAATTTGTATGCTAATGTATAGAAATGCAATTTATTTACTACAGAAAATGAACACAGGTTAGTGGTGGCAGATTAACCTCTTGCTATCTGAACAATGAGTGGCATTTTTGAGGTAACACTCTGAACACCAGTGATCCATACAGTATTAGAACAACTAAATTTTACCACGTTTGTAGAATCAGTGCTATTTCGCTTGCACCTGTAAATTATAAAATTACTAGCTGACATGACCAGGTCAAAAATGTTTTAAAAACAATAATTAGGATCTTTCGACAAAAAATGAAAACTTTTTACTTTTTTGTGTTAAGGTGTGAGATAGAGATGAACTAAAAACATAGAAAACTCTAAAATAAATTTTATTTGTTTCAATCCTCACTAAAGGCGTCTCATTCTTAAAAACACCTGTGTAATTATATAATTTGCAGTGCCCATTAATTTTCATGTGCGAAACAGAATACGGAATCGAAATTTTTGTTTACAAGCTTTTCCAATATTCAATGTCACGTCTCGCCTAAGTTTTCGTCGAATGAAAATCTATATGAATAAATACTTTAGAGGCAGAGAAACACTAAAATTCCTTTGACTAAAAATACAAGTCACAAACAAAATGTTTTGAACATGTCACACAATATTGGAGTAGGTTTAAATGCCCTATACACTCCTATACACTATACACTCAAAATGATCGTGATTTTTGACTTGAGGAAAAGTCAAGGACAATTCTTAGAACATAAAATCAAAACATAAGTTTAACTAAGCGACTATATGCACCTTCAAGTCAAAAACAAACCCATTCAAAATCAACTTTCATATGACCTTATCTCTGAATCCTTAAACGCAGCTTCGGCTTCGCCCGGTTTGTTACTGTGAACGGTAAAATCTTTCTCAAACACATTAAAAAAGCAAATCCTCCAAACAGGGTTTCTCCTCTTAAAATTTTAGCAGACTTACTCTTATTTGAAAAGGCTCATCTGGATCGCAAAATTCCATCGACGTGAGATCAACTTGTTGGGAATCTACAACGGCGGCAAAACACGAGTTCTATTCACACTGCAAACGCCGACGACCAGACCGAACAGTCGTCATGAAATTTTAATATCTATCATTTGCCTGTTTTGAAAACAAAATACTTCTGAGGAGACAAAAACCTGGACTTACGTATAATTAATTGTTAATCTAGAATCAACAAAACTCGGTCATGTTTCGAGATAGAGAATTCAAATATACCCTAAAGAAGATGAAAAACTCACTTTAATTGGGTCCATAACAATGTGGATTTTTTTAAATACCGGAATCGAAATATTGACATGTTTGCTTGAAAGGAAAATTATTCAGACGACGATTAGAAAGTAAAAACAAAGAAAAAAACCCTCCATACGTTGCAACATTAAAATATAAAAATTAACACGGTGTAAGGGATGAAATTAGAGAAAAATTGCCTTAAAGGCAGATGTGCATTACATTGCTCTCAAGCTTTGTTTTGAGCTCAAAGAATACAAAGCCAGTAAAGTACATGATAAAAATCGATGCGCTTGACACTAACACTAGTTTTTTTCTATCTGCAATTAAGCTTACTTGTTTTTAGAAAATCACCACTTCGCACGTGGTTGGCAAGAGGCAGAAATGGTGCTCGCATTGTTCCGAGTACAATGTAAATTCACCCATGCATGATCACTGATAAATGTTACTACAAAGGCGAAGACATCGAAGGTCGTAGATTTATACTGTTAGGGTTAAAATGCAAAACGCCTCATGCATTTAGTCATTTTGCGGTGCGACACGAAAATGTTTAAAAGTCAGATCACTTACTACAACATCGTCCTCCGGGAAAACCAGCAGAATCTGCAGAGGGTCTCTCAAAATTTGCGTCCGTTTCTGCACAATTTCATCTTCATAGCTGATGGGAAGAATTCCGGTGACAACCTCCTGCAGGCAAAAACAAACTTTGCGGTATTATTTTAATAAGAGCTTTTCGCATAAATCCAGAGCGGAAGGATGGCAGTAATTTATCTAACATCTAAACAATTTGCGCACAAAACCGCTTGATACATAGCCAACACTGTTTCATAATTTAAGCCTAAATTGAAAGAAAGACACCGCGGGATGAACACATAACACCAAGTGCTCGAATTTACAATACCTATAATTTGAAGATACCTTTTACTGAAACACGCACTCTCGACATATCCAGAAATAAATAAATGTTCATTTTCGCCCCTCAAAATTCTATCTTTAAGGCAAATAATAGATAAGTTGGTCAAACAACGAAACTCAATTTCGGATATAAACAAGAAATCAAATATTTTGGTTTGCAAAAATGTCGGGTTGAGATGAGCCGTACTCAGCTGTGAAAGTGTCTTCAACAGGGCCAAGGCTTAGGCTTAGCAAATGCTCCGTAGTGTAATGCTCACTTGTAAAAGTCCTTAAGTTCATAAACTCGATAGCGTGACCAACAATACAGAGCCATGAAAAGACTAAGAAGTAATTATAAAATCATTTACGGTGTATCAGCTGAATACTTTCCCACCTTCAACGGCCTCAAAGAAAAGGTACTTTCACTCGATGTAAGAGACTTGATGTCTACGGCAAAGACAGTTGATTCCCGGTCTTTCTTATGAGCCTTGCTGGTCTTTCGCTCTGACATGGCCCCGATTTAAAAGTGAAAACATTTGCACACGTCGTACGCTTGGGCGGCCATGTTTTTGCGGGTCAATGCCTCGCTTGTGTGTGATTGTGACCGGCAGGAAGATCAAATAGCAACACCACCCTCTCCTCCCACGTGATGTTTATATAATGGGTGTTTACGATGAGAGCGAGCGTTGTTTCCTCTGTTCGAATAAAAGTTGGCATAGCTGTTCACGTTTTTTCCGCTTACGAGCAACATTTGAATAAAAAAATATACAGCAATTTCCGGCTTTCTAAAAGAGATTACCGAATTGTCCATCTATTTTATCCCTCGCTTATCTTCATCTCACTTACTTAGCCTGCCCTTGCCAAAGTTTGCATACCTGCCAGAAACCCCTGCCTGCAGCATAGTCCATAGATCACGCCATGGATAATATCCACTAGCATCCTCAATCGTCTTATCTCCAGATCTTTTAATTTACTACAAGTGGAACTTGCCCCTTGAACTAATGCCAAGATTTCAGCGGTGGTCGTTTAACCTAATAGCCTGCGAGCAAGCTCTCCTATTTGGGCGAGTGAAACGAGTCTCGCGAGAACGCGCGTTCTCGCGAGGCTCGCTTCGCTCGCCCAAATAGGAGAGCTTGCTCGCAGGCTACCTACTGTATAACCTAAAAACATTTTCTCTCTGTACAGCTCTGGTCCTGAGGAAGGCTAATTTTGTTAGCCGAAATATATAATAAATCAGCCCTTTGCCGTAGTGCCAGCCCTGCATTCAGTTTTGTTTCATTTTACACATCAAGTGACGTCTGGCTACAGCAGCTCTTTAATTAGAGATCCCAGGAGCAGATCCGGGGATAAATACTGACCGATTTTCCAAACGAGCGCCAAAGGGGTAAGTTTCTAGGGGGGTCCGGGGGCACGCTTCCCCGGGAATTTTTTTTGGATTTCAACCCCCTGTGTTTCTGAGTCATTCAGACAGAATATTGGCCAGTTCCATTCTCCTCGGATGAAGCCTTTCAACTGATCGGCCATTTTCCAGAAAAAAATATTTTTTTTATAAAAAATCTAACCGATTTCCGTAAAACATCGATATTACTTTTCGCCTGGTTCTGAAGCCGTATTTCACATAGACCGAATCAAATTCAGTTCAAATTAATTTCATGTGGATCAATCGGCGTCGACGTTTCAATCAACATTCAAAATTGGATCGGCTCAGCCGGGAAAACGACTGCGGACAGACTGGCGGCCGGACTCAAACGCTGAACTTCACATGAGCCGAACCAAATGCATAAATTTTTATAACGTATTTAGCCGACATTTCGAGATGCCACTGTAGCTTTTTCCCGCGAAATTAAGAGGAACAAGCGCACAAATTCCGAAGTGATAACCGTGTAGGTACTTTTGATTGTTAGATTGTTTTGAATTTCCCTCGACACACGACCAATCAGAAGCACGAATTGAAATAAAAGAGGAATTGAGCCGCTCGCACGCCAAATACTCTAGATATTCTCCTGGAAGAAAGTGAACTTTTCAACTTCCCTTTCTGTTTCAGATGAGAAATATAGGCAAAATTTCAATTTCAAAATGACTCACAGGACCTTCAAAACTGACATCCACCCACGGCATTTCTTAACTAACCTGACAAGGGCAGTGACGTGAATGTGCTCACCTTAAGCGCAGGTTCCAATCCATCTTGAATATTTTCCACAAGGAAAACCTGTCAAATAAATAAAATAAGTTAAATATTGAAAGATAAGTTGGTTATCAGGGCAGAATAATGCCTGATTATGTCACGTTTATATTGAACAATTTCCAGTGTTATATTTAGGTGTTTATCATTTACTTAGTACAATGGTATTGAGTTTTTCTTTAAAACATATTGTTGAAAATTTATAAAATAATTTAGTCATATACAAAAATTGCCATTAACTGTCGCCATGATGCGAGCGTATCCGACAAGTAGTTGGATGCTTGAAAACATCTCTTCATTTCCTCGTTCCAGTCCCGTTTAGTCATTAGTGTCTGACTCGTGTCTGGTTCGTCACTTTATTTGACTGAAGCATCTCATGTCATCTCGTCAACTGAACATGACATTTTAAAATCTGCAAATGGTTCGTTTCACATATACTAAGCTTTACGTCGCCATTTATTTGAAGTAAATCAATTCAGAATTGCTCGGAATGCAAACAACTCTGAGGAATGAGGAACTGAAAGGTCTCAAGACTCTTTGCACCCAGAATGTCACTGTATGCAATGAAATATATGAGCAAGAAACTTGAGGGAGCTTTTGAAAATTCTTAAGGACAAACTTAAAGATAAAGTTGAAGTTCCTACCGATTCTGATTATTTCGTGTTAAAATGCGTCGCAAGCGCCATTTGCCTTACCGTTGCGATTTGTCCGTCTCGGCCTGACTTACAACCATAACCAGTGTCGGTAACATGCAGTCACGAATTACTGCCAAAAAGGCAGGTGTTATTAATAAAGCAGCTAGGAAAGTACAGACGCAATGCAACGACATCGTTACGACCGGGCCAATTTCAGTGCCGCATCTAGACCTTGAAATAAGGGGGGGGGGGGGGCATCCAGACTCTGAGATATGTAGGGGGGCAGTCTCCAAAACATTTTTTTCGGCCCTTTGGGCCTCACTTTGGTCTGACAGAAAGGGGGTCCTGGGCCCCTGGGCCCCTCCCCTGGATCCGCCGCTGAATTTGATTGACTGAAGAGATTAAAACGTTGGCTATGTTCACACTTAGTGTCCAGGCACAGTACTCGAGTACGATGCTCGCGGAAAGTACAAGTTAAGGGGATATCTGAGTGTGAACACACCGGTTCTTTGTATCCAATCCAGATCAGAATTCAGGTGCGGTACAAGGTCGAGACCATGTACAACCACAACAGCACGATTTTCAGTTGGCACTGATGTCAACTCAACTGCATGCATGCGTACATCGTTAGTTTGGAAGTACCTATCTGTTTACTGACAGTCCATTTTTTTTTCTTAGCGCAAAATGGAGCAATTGCGTCCACTATATAAGAACAATATCAGATATAAGGTTCTGGAAGAAGCGCAATTTTGTGACTTTTGTGCCGGTTCTCTGGCAATTGTGTTTGGCAATTGTGTTCGGACATTGCACCAAGTGTAAAACAAGCCTCTCAGTGTGCTATTACTGAAACATGAAGTATTATTTATATAGTAAGGCTGATAACATGAAATATTTTATTCGCGGTTGGTTAATGAGTTGCTGATACTTGCCCTTGAAACAAGAAGCAAGGAGTTTTAGTAAATTATATGTTAGTAAGTCAATCAGAGAGACACATTTTTAATAACTAAGATCGTGGTACAGTGACGTCAGCGAAATGACGTCAGTCTTAGCGAAAATCAAGTGAGCAATCTTCCTTTTTGTCTGTGGTCGGAGGCGAGACCGACTTTTTTTGCAAAGAAAAAGTCTCAAAAGTGATATCATAACAACTTTACGTCAAATAAATTTAAATTGGTTCTACTACAATTTAGTTTTTATGGACGTTCGTTTGGCCGAAATAGTATAGTAACTTCAACGAACAAGTATTTTGAAAGGCAAACTGGCCTAATTTACGAACACTGAATGTAAACTTTTTCTATAACCTTTCAACCGCAGAGGCACTCGGGAACTGAAAGTAAGTATAACTAATTATTCAACCGAAACTGATTATTCATTTGTCTTTGAACATAGTTCACTAGGCAATAGATAGTGTGCCGTGTCAACAAACAAAGCTATCAGTTTGTAAAAACATTGCCGTTATATTACACCCAGAAAGTTAAAACAATAGAGGCAAGGTTGCAAATGAACTCCTTTATCCCGCCTGAGGTCCAATCTTAGTGTTCCTAATAAAACATAGCGGGTGTTCTAATCAATCCGACTAATCGGAGCTTCTCATAAAAGTCATGCAATTCTGTGAATATTTGTATCACTTGGATCAATCACGAGGGAAAAAAATACAAAATGTACTATCAATGTGGTAAAACGGCGCAAAAATTTTGTAAGATCTGAATAAAAACTCAAATTTGAACTAACCGTCTCTCGGCATTCACTGTCTTTGGTCTTCGACCTCGTGCGCCTTGCTAGTAACTTGGGGCTGCTTGCTGTTACTTTAGCCACAATGTCATTCTTTGTAAACTTGGAAAAAATGTCGAAAGCCTTTTCGCTATTAAATGGTGATCTTTGGCGTGAAATCTTGCGCTTTGTTTTTAATGTCGACGTCTCACGATCGATTGACCCTTCGATACTACCTGCTGTCGTAATCTTCGAAGGAGGCGAGAGTCGGCAATTGTCATCTTCACTATGAGAATAGCTACGATTTTTTTCGGGAATATTTTTGAAGATCGAGGTGTCCGAGTATGAACGCGCCTTTATTCCGACACCAGGGCACGGAATAGCCAAAAACGAGGGATCATGGAAACTCTCGCTTAAGCATTCCTCCATCATAGTTCCTCCAGGTGTCACCAGTATGCAAAATTAAACTTCAAACGCTTGTCTACCTTTTCTTGACGATAACGTAAAGCGTCCAGTGTTATGATTTATGGCAGTATTCAAACACTTCAGACTTTGTCAATAGATATCAAAGTAGGGGATTAGATATCTCTGTGACCAATAAGCGGAACTGATCATGATTTCTCTCAAAAGCAAACATCGCGATAAGAAATTCGACAAGAATTTCCATGTTACTGCATTTGCCTGTTGGATATCTTATCAGTTAGCGGACCACATTTTCCTCCGCGAAATAACTTTTTTTCACGCGAGTACATAAACAGTTCTTGTGATATTGTAAAAGTCAATTAAGAAAACACTGGCTTGTTTTGGCCCGCAAGACGAAAAGCCACAAAATCAGCATAATAATAATTTTTTTTTTGCTATGGCACTGAACCAAATAAAACAGGAAGCATTTTATGATCCTTGGCAGTAAGTAATGGCCAGATGATAAAATGGCAACAAAATTAAAATTTAAACGGTTTGGACTCACACAAAAAATTCCTGACCTTATATCTGTTCTACAATGTTAACTTTCTACTTGAAATTGCAGATTCATTACAGATCACTTTGAAATTTATTTGTTGTCAATGTTACTTTGTGAAATTATCATAAAGGTTTTCGGTATTTTAATTTCCTCGGCTTGGTAACCGAAAAAAAAAAAACTCACTTAGACAAAAAGGCGTCTAGTAAATAGATTGTTACATTGTGCTTTCGGATTGGGTAGGTAATTTAAAACTATGTATTGTTTCAACAACGATGCTATAATTTACATTTTGTCATCAAAGTGAGTTTTTATCTCCGTTGAATTTTTCACACGCCTCACAAAAATGTTCGCAAAAACGTTGTCGTTATAAAAAGAAACATAGCAAGAAGTGACCCTCTTTCCTGATCCCTGCCGCCGCCATATTGGAAAACGAGAAGACCCTGGGGACGAGGCTTGCGATGTTTTGCTAAGCTAGCGGTAGGGAACAATCCCGCTGGACTGAAAAAGGTTACAAGGAAACTTGAGATAAGCTTGCGCATGTACATTCCCTTTCACTTGTATAAAAAGCCATTAGGAGAAAACTGAGTTTTGGCCCCGTGGTGCTGGCGAGAAAAATCACAGGTCTGGGGTCGAGAATGCATTTGGCTAGCGCATGTCCAAAATGTCCAAGTGAACAACTCCGCATACTCTGTATAAATAGAACTTGTTATGATCTTTTGGGTATGAATGCGCCGGAGACTAGAATAGGACTTTCAGAAAGACTTTCAGTGCATCCAAACTCAGTAAGATAAACAAGGAGTTCATTAAAAATAATTCTAAATATCGCGTATTGTACTGGCACTGAGTGCTCGATGTCGGCATCTCACGTCTTACCGTTGTTCGAGTTGAATCTGCTGATTTCTGCTGCTTGTATTGTTTCTTTTTGTCTGTTTTGGGAGTGTCTTGTTGCTTATCAGATAAGCCCTCAGAGTCCGCCTAGGGGATTAAAAAAACAACAATGAAAAGTATTTCTTTTTAAACTTCTTTATGAGACTGTATCATAACATTGCATAACATTGTAAAAAAAATATCCGGTAAAATGTGCCGGAAGATCCCCAACAGAATCGAATTCGTGATCGATCTTCGGGGGACGAAGTAGTCTTCGCAGCAGTCGTTTCCTGGGAATGCGAACATTGGAAAGAAATGACTGCTGCTTGGTGTACTAGGAATAGTCAACAATTGAGCAGCTATTATTTGCCTCGTCTCAAAGGACCCTCTGGGGTGGAGAGTTGCCCGACAAGACCAAATAACCACTGCGCGGGTGAATAAGCTAGGGGCGCGCAAATCCGACGCAGCAGCCGCTACTGCGTCGGATTTGCCCCTAGCAAACCGAGTGAACCATCTTGGACTCAGTATTTTTTTTATTCCAATCTTAGTTAGTTCATGTAAAACATATCAAACACGAGGATTTAACTGGAAGTAAAGGCACCGATAAGTCAATTACAAAACAATAGAAATAAAATTCGGCGCAAGACGCTCTATTTATTAACAATTACTTTATTCCAGCTTAAACGTTTACTGGACAATCGCCCCATGTAAGGGAAGGTTTCCGGATTGCGGAATCCGGAAAATTTTTTGGTTGTGGAATCCAGAATACAGCTCAAGGAGTCTGGAATCCCACTAACGATTGGAATTCGCAATCCAAGGTCCACTAACAAAGAATGCGGAATCCAAAACTGTCTTGGATTCCATTATTTACAGGGGGCGAGGTCATGGACGGGAGGATGATCTTTTTTGAAACAGCCAGACATGTGACAGTATATGCGGAGAGTAATTCAGCAATGTATGTGGCCACACGCCATTGGGAATGATAGCGATGCATTGTACGTACAGTAACGCTTAAGTCGGAGAAACGAAAGAGATAACAAGGGGATAGCATCAATGCCTCGTCGAATTTTAGAGATGTTCTTTACCGCTTGTTTGAGGGTGGCACAGGCAGGTTAGAGCGTATGGAAATAAAGGAGAGTGGTCAGAGCTGGGCTTGTAATCCGGGGGCCCTGGCTGGATCTATTCGAGATAGTCCCGATTTCAAATCCTCGACCGCGCTTGTAAATAGCCAATTCAGGTTTGCCTCTGTTTAGTTGGGATTCCAAACCTTTTCTTGTCTTATTTCTTTCAATCATTTGCTCGGTCCCACCGCACAGTTTTGGTGTTATAATTACTGCATGTTAATAGTTTTATCGCTGCTCATCCTAGGCCCCAGCTCTAGCTGGTTTCTGTGTCTGAATGTGAGCAAAGACGCCAGTTTTCAGGTGAAGAAAGTGCACGAATGAATGGCTCGAATGAATAAGAATGGTACGATTTGCCTTAGAAAGGCGCATTGCATCGGTGTTTAGACTGAAACTTACTGTTTTATTGCCACCACCGAATTTAGGGAGTGAAAATGGACTTCTTTTGTCTTGCCGCGGACTGAGAGAACTTTCATTATCTACATCCAGTTGTTCCTATGACAGCAACACAAATCAAAGCTTATAACATAGATCCGTACTAGGCTATATGTTATAGCCCACTGGTAGCGAAAAGTGCCGGCTTTGAAAACCAATAAAATGGCGGCTGAGTCGCGTTTTGCTAGCTAAAGTTGTTTTGTTTCGATATTTTTGACCAACTAGTTGGATTTTACTAAAACAATTATTCTTCTCGCCCTCATGGCCTCTCAGTCAATAGCCCATTCGGCCTTCGGCCTCATGGGCCATTGACTTGGAGCCCATTCGGGCTCGAGGAATAATTGTTAAATAGTCCGAGATAGCTAACCAATCAGATTGCTTGAATTGCCAAGATCACTGAGTGTATATATACTAATGCACAATAAGAGTTTTAGTAGAACATCACAGTATTACACTTGACTGTACCTTGCTCTTTTGCCTTCCAATCAGGATCTTCTTTTCCAGTCTTGGACTGAGGTCTAAATCTTTATGGTGGACAGATTCCTGGTGTATGAAAATTGAGATAAGAAACACCATTTTAAGCTACTTTCGTACTAATTATTTTAAGTATATATTTTTTTAATCGTTACGTCAGTGATCGGAATTCTCTCCCGTCTAATGTTATCTGTGAATCCAGCCTTAAAAATTTCAAAGTCTCTCTTTTGAGATATTTGCTATCCAAGTTGTATTAATCATAGTCATACCCTCTACTTATTACATTTTTATCAATTCTGTTTTATGTTAATAGTATTATCATTATCATTTTATTTCTTATGTTATTTTGTAAAGAGATTTCTCCTGTTATCTTTGTATTATATTACCCCAAAGATTTTTTAAATGTGTTCATGTTTATGAATGAGGAGTAGCCCTAGAATGGGAATTCAGTTTCCCCTGCCGCTATTTCGATATCTTTTCCTGCACCTTTTTATTTTTTTATTGTATCGATGCTAAAGCATTATTAAACTTAAACTTAAACTATGCAAATAAACGCCTCATATGGACGACCCCATTTTTAATTTACAACTAACGCGCTTAAAAGTTAAATGAAACTAAATCAATAGTAAATAATTCCTCGCGGAGAGAGGGCCAAAGGTCCTTTGCGTATGCGAGGTGTATAATTTGGAGGTTAAACTTGAATCTTTGCGAGGTTTTTAACTTTGCCAGATAATTATTTTTCACTTCCTGTTGCTGATTCGCCAGAGTGTAAAGCAACCCACATTTTTTTGACGTGAAATCTCACACCAGCGCTTCAAGCGACTGTTTTGCAAGGTACTGATTCGCATACATGGAAGGCCGGGTTAACACCCATGTTTTAGAGGTTTTACACGAGTTGTTAGTAAAAGCTACTATAGTGGCTTTTAAACGCGTCAAACAGTCAAACCTAATCTATTTTTTTTATCATTTAGTTGTAGAGAATTAACGCTTAATGTGCATTAGAACAGAACGATATCCTTCGTCTAAATATTTGTCAAACATTTAAGTGCCATTATACGGAAAAGGACACGTGATATATCACGTGACTCCACAAGGGCTCTCAAGGAAGACTGTGTGCCCAATGAACCATTTCTTCTCAATAAAACCGCTTATCCAGTGAACCTGGTTTGTTTCAGTATAATGTCTGTATCATTGTCCGCTAGAAAAACTGCGGGCGATGGATCAAGCCGGAAGTTGTACAACGGACAAAGTTGCGTTTATCTTGTCAACACTTTAATGTATTTGTTATTTAAATGAATACCTTGTGTTTATGATTTTTCTTGCCGACTTTAGGGCTTGGGGACACCTCCGGTACCTCACTCCGTTCCATAATGACGTCCTCCTAGTCGATGGAAAACAAAATCGCTTTTAACTGAATCTTTCATTGCTATACAACCAGAAACTCAAGAAAAGGTACTGCCAGTGTAAACAGCTTTATGGTTTTTTATTACCCATACTTAGTATACAGGATTTGCCCTTTCAGCAGGGTTGATATCAATTACAACTGACTGGGGTCTTGATAAACTAAAATTAAATATGATGATATAACCAAATATGAAAAGGCAGATACTTAAAAATGAACTACGTAATAAATTTACAAAATAACAGTCCTCAGCATCTCTTTGAATTGAGGCAAAGATTTGCAGGGCCTTGCATCAACAGTTTTAAATAACCGATCATTAAATGAAAACGAAAGTTGAATTCGTGCAGGGGTGCCGGCTATATTTCACGAAACACAACTGTGCTGTGAGTGGCATAACCACAAGAGTAAAAACAAGACAAAACTGGAAAAAGTTGGCGACAATTTGGAAGACGAAAATAATATATTAATCGATTCCAGAAGCATATAACCCTGTCGATTCTCACTGATAAACAACACACAGTGTGACTGGGATACAGCATGCAGGTGCAAGGAAATCGGTTCTATCAATCCCCGTAGCAGGTTCCCCCAATGGCAGGTACTCGATTTGTTCCGATCAGCCCCGTTCTAACATGTTTTCGTTTCTGCTCAAACTATTTATCGTCGTCGTTGATGCGCGCGAACGCTTTGCTGAATTTTCATCCGATCGCAAGGATCGCGAAATAAGATATTACCAGCTTTCACTTAAAGATTTTGTAGATCGTTGTTTCTATAATGTTCTTTCAACATTATTTCATTTTCAGTCTGTAAAGTCTTGACAAAATCCTGATCGACTTTCATAGGATCACCAATGCTTTCATATCTAGAATCGGTTCTAGAACTTCCAAATCGAGACAATGAACCGCAATTACGGGAGAGCCATCGCTCATTGATGCCTGACCTAGACCGTAGGAGCATAAAGCCCACTGAATACAAATCAAGTTCAAACCCTTTCAGCACTCATGATGCCAGAGTTAAATTATAAAGTAAAAGCCTTATTATTTTTTTAGGATGTGCAATGCTATCTAAGAGCATGAAATTTAAATTATGATGTGAAGCTCAACATTCTTATAAAACTCCAATGGTAGTAATTCTTTGAATCGGAAGTTTCATTTCTCAGTAATTCTACAAAGTGAAATTTGGGATTTTTCTCATGAAAGTTGTCTTTGAGCGCTATGTAGACAGGCTGTTCCTGGCGTTCAGATTGCTAGGACGGCACAAAGAGATGCGACTTCGCGGCGCCGCGGTACTCTACCAGCTGGCGCTATGAAGTGAAACCGAAGGTCATGAAAGCTGCATGTTTCACAGGGCCCAACGACGGTTTCCTCCTAAATGCATTGAAAACACTTTTTAGGCTATCCAAAGTACTTTTAGGTCTTTAGAAATACATTCTTATCGGGCTATAAAATTTACATCTGTTCGGTCATCCTAGGGCAACTTGAGTCTTTTTCGAAATTACCAGGGCTTCAGTATTATTTTCCCGAAAATTTTAGATGCAGTTTAAAGTTTTACGAAAGTGAGAATTTTTCTGATTCCTCTTTCCATCGCATTTTCAAATCCGAAAATTTTAGGTTTCCTTTTTCTGTGAAAAATAGCTCAATCCGGGGAGTGGAATACAAAAACTTAAACTTCAGAAAAACATCGTAGGGAATGAATGATTGAATGAATGAATGAATGGAACGGTCATCTAGAAATTCTTCCTTCCAGGATAGAAAATTCCAGGCAATTTTTGCTTCTCCGAACAGATGTTTTACAGAAAACAGCCGTTTGGTGCCCCTGATTTCACCTTCGCTTGTATGTAAAACCCTTTGTAATCGCCTCCTATGCATTTTAAGAACTCTTAGGCAGATTAAGAGAGCGCTAAACATAAAGGCCTTCTACATACCAGTCAATTAACCCCAGGAGTATTAAAGGAGACAAACAAAAGACAGTTATGGATTTTGGTAGAAGTAATAACTGTTTTTGGTAAAGCAATAACTGCCCGTCGACCTCCAAACACCCCGGCTATTTCTGCTCATGTGACTCTATTGTCCTAGTTTTATCCCGCTTTCAAAAAAAAAACAAAGGGATTTTCCACTCTTATTAAAAGACATGATTATGCTAATTAATAAAAATGATGGGTTATCGAAATGGGCGAAATCACCAAGAGCTGGATAGACTTTTACAACTAAAAATACTTGCATCGAAGTGACGCAATCGTGTGTAAACTCCTGATCATTTGGTAGACTGTCCGATTTGCTTTTGCAAAAACCTACTGTGTTATCGGTGATAGTTTATACCTAATTGAACTTAAAACTACAATATTGATACTATAAATTCCCTGTTATCGCAATAGAATGATAATTTCACCGAATACTGCAGAAGCATGCACAGACAAGCGATTACAAATGGCCTTTCATATGAAATATAACACAAAGAAAACACGTTCTTGGCAAGCTCAGATGTAAAACACACATGTAAAAAATCTTAACCCGTATTTTGTTACCATATTTTTGGAAGCACGTAGGTACGAATTCTCGGAACACCTTTATGCAATAAAATTGAAATGACTGTAGTTCAATGTAGAACTACGCATTAACCGATATCTTAGAGAAAGTGCATTATCAACTATTTGGAGGAAAGTGTTAACATAAAGCATACTTAAAAATCCTGTTAACCCAGCCAAACTGCATGACAAAACCACCAACTCTATATATGATTACCGTTGGCAAAGCGTCGCAACTCGGTAGGTCCTCTTGAAAATTTGGTTTTTTAGTGTAGTTAAAGAACACTTACTACAATCAACTAGGCCGTGTCTGGACGCAATCGGCCCTAAGTAAGATTCCTGAGGAAGCCATTTCATTTCCCTTTGAACAAGCCAGTGAATATCGGTGCCAAGTCTTACGATCAGAGTCCAGGCTCCGCGGTTGATATGTTTTTTGCTCTCATGGGCAATTCAATGGCGGGCACCAGACCTATGTATTTTCAGGTATTGTTCTCCGTTTAACTGAGTCTAATTTGTGGATAGAGGTTAGTTAAATTTCGTTCTCTGGAGACCGGTTTTATGTTCCCCAACTTCCCAAGTGTCTCTGCTTCGTCATTAAAACCAGGTCGTACGAAATAAAAATCGGAAAGAATTATGACGTACCCTACGGGGGGCAGAGACGGTCACTCAAGCTCATGACAGAGGTTAAAATGTCTAAATGGGAATTGTTGATTTTACGAAGGATTAGCGACGAAATATCAGGTTTGTCTGAAACTTCTTACACATTACATATAACCAGCTTCTTGTTTGCTCAGTAGCAATGAGCCTTTTAAATAATATATATCATTTACACGCATGGATAAATACACTCGTTTATTTGCTTTTACACCAAGGCGCCGTAGTGTGTATTTGATTGAACTAAAATGACCGTGTTAATTTTCTAGTCCTTGCGAGTCACGAAAACGAGGAAGCTGGGACGAATTACCCCGTCGATTTTAAAGGTTTGCTTTCTAGAGTACCACGAAGAAACGACAGATTCAGTTTTGTACTCATAGACGAATGTTTAAAATTTAAAGTTCAGATTTGCATTAAGTAGTTATGGTGTACATTTAGTGAGTGGCCTTAGCCCTGACAGTTACAAAACACAGGAACTTATTATCTTCGCTAAGCTACCTGGAAGTATTGATAAGCGTTCAGTCAAGAATCCTTCGTCAGTCTTGTGGTAAGGTATTTATAGTCTGTATCGTAAATGTCGACTGAGGTTGTCATTTGATCGTAGCGCGGGGTTAAACATTCAAGCGATTGACTCAATGTTAATCGACCAATTAATTAAAATCGAACAATCTGTCTAAAGTTACACTGAGTTTCAGAAAGAGCTCTTTTCCGCACAGAAAAGGGCTGTACTGGAAAGTTCAAAAACTTCCGTTAACCATTTCTTCGTTTCGGCGTGGGGGTTTATGGAAAGACATTTCCCGTGAGTGAAAAGACACATTACTAATAAATATTGGCTTACCCACTCATATGTGTATGAAGTTAGCTTGTTATGCTAATTAATAAATCTTAATTCTAACTAAGTCACTGCTGCACTGTTTTAAATGCGGCTCTGTAACTCCGTCATTTCAAAGACATTGATGGTAGTTCTATTGTAGAACGTATCCAACAGCAGCACAAGTTGACTGATTAATAAGTCATCTTAAAACCCAGATGTAGTGACAATTTTATAAAACTGCCGGTCTCGTCCGCCAACTAACCTTTGGAACCTTGAGTAAATCGAAGCCAGCAGATTCATCCCCTTCGCTGCTCTCTTCAGTGGGTGGATCTGATGAATTTCTTCGCCAGGATGGTAGAATTTTTAGGCGAGGCTTTGTCCGACTTTTTTCCGACATTTGTAACCGCCTTTCGATCTTGAGAAGGCAAATTTAGTTGATTGTAATAATGTTTGTTATAAATTTTGCATTATGATGACTTCCACTGAGGATACCTTTGGCTTGAACGGAAACGAATGAAGCAATCACATGTTAAAAGATGAACAGATTCTATTCCTCGCGAGTTGGAAGGTTTAAACAGTGTTACATTCTTATCGTCGTAACACGGCTGATATCTCTGCCCGCTTTTTGATCGATGTGCTCTTTAGGAGAAGAGGTGATATTTTGTCAACCGGAAATATAGTGATATTATACATATTCCATTTCTATTGAATTCCTGAATCTCATTTATTAAACATGAATAGTTACCAATAAAAGAGATTTGAGCGTCTTCGCTTCAGCACCTTGCGCCACTCTTAACTTTGTTTTTGTCCAGGCTTAGGAAGTGTCGAAAATAGCATTAAAAACATAGTATATTGCTGGGTGCAGGAGAGTAAGTGGATTCAGCTGAGGCTTTGGTAAGTGAGCTTACATTCCAACACAGCAAAACGTACAATTAGCGGCGTTGCAAAATGTGACGCACAGAGCTTATTTGTAACGGGTGAAAGGCGAGTAAAAGTTTTTATGACAAAGAATACCATTGAATTACTTCTAAGGCACAACTCTTTTAGGCGGAAACATAAGATATTTGTACCGTAGTTTTTTAACGCGACAACCTTTAAACACATCTCGTTAACAGTGTGTACGTCTGGAGTGCGGAATTATTATTCCGCAGATGAAAGACCGAAGAAAGCAGTGAAGGAAAAATGACTGAAGCGCGATAGAGACCAACTCACTTAGTTTCGATGTCTAGGAGGTGGCCACTAAAATGCTCAGATATACCGCTGCGACAACTGTACACTTTGTTTCGAGCATAGATAACTTCAATCAACCTCGGGCCCCTGTTGTCTAAATGGTGAACAGCGCTCTTTACTGGGTACAGAAGTCTTGCATCATTCAGTTGATAACACAGTTGGTTTCCCTAATACTGATCACTGAGCTGTATAGTCACTGGATAGTGATTTATCTGGTGGATAGCAAACGTTTGAACAACCGGCGCCAGAAGTGTAACGTATAACGCTCCGAGTTTCAGGGGCACCCAACGTATACTTTCGGAAAATATCTGTTCGGAAGACGATTTGAGATCTAGAATTTTCGGAACATTAATTTGTTGTAAAATTTCTTGCTTGCTTGCCTCTCCTGGGATTTTCGAACATCTACAAACGGATTTTTACCCCAAAAAGGTCACCGAGAATTTTCGGGAGCCTTTTTTCTGGCCGAAATTTTCGAAAAGGTAAGTTTTGATCCTTATAATTTTCGGATCACCAGACTTTCAGCTAGGAACTCCGAACAGATGAAAAATTTTTAGGGGATAAGAATATGCCTATATCTACCGTTAAAATACTAAAATACGTTTAACAATGCTACGTTTGAACTATATTCTCGTTGGTTGCCCCTGGAGTTTAATATGCCATTGATCGTTGGACTACTGTCTCATTAGTTAAGCAGCTAATAAACTATCTAGGTAGGCTAGTCGAACATCAAGTGACAGGAAGAACTCAAGTATTTTAAAATTGAATTTAAGAGCAGAAGCGTGCTACAATTATACCGAGAGATAATATTCACCATAAAAGATACTGACTGCAATTCAAGTTAAAGAAGCAACGAATCTCAAATAGACTTTTTATCAAATGAGTTTTGTCATAATTGAGGATATTAAAACCTACCCCTAAAATAATATCTGGAACTTCACCGTTTATGCAATCGTCCTTATTTCCTTAAGAATATTTAAACTACCAAAACGTTCTCTGCGTGGAAGCTTTATCGACGCTCTCTTAGGAATGAAAACCGCATAGCACGTCCTCTGATACAAATCTGGGGAGGGGTGGGGGTTTTTAAATTATCACGTCCGTTATGAACTTTAGGGATAGGTGCAAATTTATTTTAATATTTAGCTGAAGCTGGGGGTTAAATCAGACATTCATAGCTCAGAGGTTGATTGAAGTCCAATTTAGCGACATGACGAATAACCAAGAACCGTGACCAGTTTTCACCAAGGTACGCGACACCCACGCAACACCCCACAGAGTCAAGTTTTGTTCGCAAACTTGGGTACAAAAAACGAATTTAGCTCTAAAGTAAATGCTAAAACGGAATTGTTGTTCCACGTTTCTGTCACTGTTTACATCAGAACTTCCTGTTTGTAATATTACTGACGTCCTCTAAAAGCGCGTTTTCCATCACATGTCTGCAGGTAGTGAATCATTCTGCTTCGTTCATGAGCAGGGTCTGAAAACAGAATCAAGTTCTCCAACGAGTTTTGAAAATGCCCTGACGCTCGACCCACCCATCTCTGTGTCGTTTAAGAGGTGCATGCGCGAGGACAACTTCGTTCCCAGGGTCCTATCCTACTCTTCCCCCGATCGGACTCTAGCCGACGAAGTAGGTACGAGGAATAATGGGAAAATGGACCCTTAAAAGAGAGGTTCAACAAGACTGAAGCCATGTTCATACAATACCAGAAGGCTCAGTCATGCCGACACGAACACCTATCTGATGTGACTCTCCGCTTTAGAGATCGGCGCGGCGTAGCTTCGCTTAGCATGCGTCGCAGACACTCTAGATAACGCGTGGGCCGGCTGCAACGCAGGTTAAGCCTCGCTCTGTTACAGAAATTGTGTCGAAATCACCGTTTTTTATATATGTGAACAGAAGCCTCATCAGGTATGGTTTTGGTGCCGGCGCAAAAGCTATCCGTTACAGTATGAACATAGTCTGAATCTGTGTCTCATTTACAATGCCGAAATAGGTTTAGCTCAGCCTCGTACCCAGGCCAGTTCGCGCTATCCCAGTTACTGGAGGAGGCTTGAAACCTGGCGCGAATTTTTCCGACAAGCTTCAACATGTCAGTGGTCAAACAAAACACAGTACTGAACAGTGCTGTCAACAAAAACTTCATTCCCCAAAGTGCACATCAGGTATTTATTTGAGATAACAAAAAGGCAAGTGGTTATATACACTGTATAAATATAAATAGATATATGAGTAAAAACAGTCGCCATGGTTTCCAGAGTTCAGATTTCGTTTACATACTCGTGTACATGTCATCATCTGGGACATAGGAGGCTGAACGATCAGATGCCGCCGAAGACACTGGCACAGAAGACGGCAGGGAAAGATCCTTAGCTTGAGTAGTAGCAGCTGTACTGTTAACAGGATTTGATCTCGATGACGACTTGAAAGAAATAAGCGCTTTTAGGCTTTCGCGGACATTTAGGTACATGGTGAAGTAAATCGATGGATAAATCAGACAACGCAGAAAGTGCAGCAACTCAAAAACCAGCCACAGGTTAAAATAACTAGGAGTTGTCTCAGTTCCAAAAATGTGAGCCAAGTTAGCTATAATGGAGGGACTCCAACAAATATAGTGCAAAGTAACCATCAATAAAAGCATCAACGTCATTCGTTTTCTCTTTTTGTGAAGAATAGCGTTGCCTCCGGAAGCTGTACTTCTTGGTTCGTATAATTTTTGGAATACTTTGAAGAAAACAAAGACAAACAATGCGATGGGTGACAGAAACAACAGGGAGAACATAACTAAAGTAAAGTATATTTGCTCGCTGTCAGAAGACCAAGTTTGCATACAGAGTTCTTTTGTGTTCTCTTTGGGAAGTTTGAATTCTTTAACATCGTAAGCGTAAATATATGGTGCAAACAGTACACAGGATAAAATCCATATCAAACAGATGGAAATCACTTGTTTCTTGAGGAGAAAAACTTGCCTGCGCTTGGTTGGAAGGCAAATTCCAAAAAAACGATCCACGCTTGCGAAGCAAAGCGTTAAAATGACAACTGCATAAGACACGAACAGAAGATAATAGCACATTTTACAAGTTCCCGCTCCGCTGCTCCACTGTAACTTAGCATTGTTCAGAGTAAATGTCGCAGAAAATGACGAAATAATGTCCGACACAGCTATGTTAGTGATGAAAACGTCCATGCTGTTTCGTAGGTTTGCCTGCTGGGCGTATAAGGCCGTCAGGACGACAATATTACCCACCAACAAGAGAAAAACTATGAGAAGTAGCAAAGCAACGTATGCGTCAACAAGATGAGTGTTAATGTTTTGTGTGGGTACCTCTAATTTTGTCGATACCATCGTATCTATAAATCAATATCTCCTGGTAGTCTGAGCAGTTTGTCAAAGACTTTATGAAGGAAAGCAATGCGTCAGAGGTCTGTGCCCTTCAAAGTTGATATCTGTCCTCTACCGCTTTTTCCACGTTCAGATGATGAAAAATTCTCCAGCTAATGAATATTTATCGTGGTCCAAAACGCACGCAAATGTTTCAACAGCCGAGACTCCTAAAGTAGTTCACTGACTTTTTAAAGACGTGTGATTCGCGGCATTTACACGGAAACTGTAAAATGCAGGCCCAAAGTTTACTTTTGTTTAAGCTCCAAACTGTCCTCAGTTTGAACAAAAGAGCTTTCGTTGAATTGTTTGACCAAGCACTCTATTTCGATTACATCGTTTACAGTACGCGAAACACTGTTTCATCCACGGTTTAAAGCCAAACCCTGTTCAAAGCCGCAAGAGAGAAAGGGAACTTTTCATGCCCGGTAGGTGTCACAAGAATGCAACTAAAGTGTCGGAAGAAGCTTGCATTTGAGATTTAAGATGCTCAACGGCGACAAGCTGTCCTTCAAAGCGTACAAATACGTCGGCTTAGCAAAGGCTAATGCATGACTTATGCTTTGTAAATTGTGTGACTTGGTTAATAAAGGAATTCATTAGAAACGAATAGATCCATTATTTAAAGTAATTGTCGTTGACCCAGGGGGAACAACAAGACTGGCCTATCAGCTCTAAGCGTGTTCCTTTACTGACAACGAAAGCTAATAAAGTTGTAAAAACTCTTACGCACTTTTCTATTCACGTTAATTACGGAGAAAGCGGCGAAAACCACTAATTTTTAGGCAACAAGAAAGGATAGAGTGATTTTACTTGTTCCGTGAAACGGATAATAACAACTAAAAAGTGCAAAATAGCAACAGGGAAACAAAAGAGCACAATGAAATTAGTGATAGTGCTTAGTATTCTACTACAGATATATTTCATCGGTTAAGCAAAATCGCTCTATTTTTCAGTGGCTTATCCGATTTACTTTTAGTAAATTACATGACAACAAACTCTAGGTTTTCAGTTGAAATTGGCCTTGAACAAGTAAACTTCACGTTAAAAACTGAAGGCATACTTAGACTTGGCGGAGCCTGTTATAAAGATAAATTACGCCTAAAACGAAAGTAAGTTTGAGAGATCTAAAACCATTGAAATTGTTCTCACCAGATACTATATCAGGGGCGTCCTGAAAACAACCACCGCGGTGCATGAGAGTGTTACATATAAAGATCAAGGTTATTAAAACTTTTGTCCGAAGGAATTTATTACAAAATGTTTATAAAGTGAGTGAAAAGAGCAAAACAGCAGAATGCCGGATTTTAATAAAAAAACTTTGAGATTGAGCGCGGCAGGACGTTTAAATTCAAGAATAAATAAATACGCTACCCAGTTGTATACCTTTATTTGAATCATGAATGAATTTCTTATTTATGACCGGACACGAAATGATTTGCTATTATCTGTTACACAGACGTTTTTTTTTTTCAGACTGTATCTGTTGACCGTACTAAACGAAAAGAAATTCGCCGTTAGCGATAAAAAAGCCAAAAATGTAACCAATCCAAGGAGGGTCCGTAAATAGACTCATAGTTTCATGTTTTGCGATAATAGAGAGTTTCAGTACAAAAGAGTTGTCAACGGGGAGCTCGCGTCCAAAGATCTGGTCTAAATCAGCGCGTGAATAGCCCACGCTTGATATATAAAAAATTCTAACATGACTCCGAGGCTTTCTGGTCATATTTCTATACTTGGTTTGGTTTTCTTTGTGCTCAAGTCTCTTCTGGGAATTTTAAGACAATGGAGTCGTGAAAAATTTGCACTTTTGCCCCTAAGGCTGCCTGCAAACGGACGCAACAACTCCCAACATTGTTGCGCCAACAATGTTGGGAGTTGTTGCGTGCGTGTTGGCAGTGGTCTGCAAACGGATACAACAACTCCCAACAATGTTGGGACCTGCAGTGCATCTTGGGAAGGATACAACCCATAAGCTCTTTGTAAACCATGCGTAATGAGCGTGCGTGACCCCAACAATGTTGGCAGAGCTGTGAAAACGGATCCAACATTGTTGCGTTACGCTTCGGCGATCACGGAACAAAAGAAATGTTGGGAGTTGTTGGCTGAAAAGTTTGACCGGTTTCAAACTTTGCGCAACAATACGCAACAACATCCAACAACATGCAACAGGGTGTGCAAACGGACGCAACATGTAACATCCAACAATGTTGAGAGTTGTTGGTCAACAATGTTGCGTCCGTTTGCACGCAGCCTAAAGCCTCGGAATCGTGTTAGAATTTTTGATATATGAAACGCGGGCTATTCTGAGCGCTAATTTTTGAAGCTCCATGCAAACGGACGCAACATTGTTGGCCAACAACCCTCAGCATTGTTGGATGTTACATGTCGCGTCCGTTTGCACACCCTGTGGCATGTTGTTGCGTGTTTTTGGGAGTTGTTCCATCCGTTTGCACACCACTACCAACACGGACGCAACAACTCCAACCAAGGTTGGGAGTTGTTGCGTTCGTTTGCACGTATCTAAATGATACACGCAAACGGATATAATATTGTTCGCCTACGACTCCCAGCACTGTTGGATGTTACATGTCGCGTCCGTTTGCACACCCTGTTGCATGTCGTTGCCTGTTGTTGGAAGTTGTTGCGCAAAGTTTGAAACCGGTCACACTTTTATCTACGTACAAACGGACGCAACAACTCCCAACAAAGTTGCGTCTGTTTGCACGTGGCTTGATTATAAACCAGTGCCGGAATTCTGAACGCTAATGAATCTTAAAGCCCCATGCAAACGGACGCAACATTGTTGGCCACTTGAAAATATCTAAATGACACTGTTGGATGTTACATGTTGCCTCCGTTTGTACATTCTGCAGCATGTTGTTAAGCCCCATGCAAAAGGAGGCAAACATTGTTGACCAACAACTCCCAACATTGTAGGATGTTACAAGTTGCGTCCGTTTGCACACCCTGTTTCATGTTGTTGGATGTTGTTGCGTGTTGTTGCGCAAAGTTCGAAACCTGTCAAACTTTTCAGCCAACAACTCTCAACATTTCTTTGTTCCGTGATCGCCGAAGCGTAACGCAACAATGTTGGATCTGTTTGCACAGCTCTTCCAACATTGTTGGGGCCACGCACGCTCATTACACACGGTTTACAAAGACTTATGGGTTGTGTCCTTCCCACGATGCACTGCAGGTCCCAACATTGTTGGGAGTTGTTGCATCCATTTGCACACCACTGCCAACATGGATGCAACAACTCCCAACATTGTTGGCGCAACAATGTTGGGAGTTGTTGCGTCCGCCGTTTGCACGCACCCTTACGTGTCGTTAGGAGTTGTTGCATCTGTTCGCACACCACTGCCAACACGGACGCAACAACTCCTAACCATGTTGGGAGTTGTGGAGTCCTTTGCACGCCGGCGCCGTTTTAGATATTTTCTAGTGCATGATTGACCCTCCGGCATTGTCATCCTAGGGTACCTTGCCCAGGTATCAACTATTTTCTCATAGCTGTGCAGGGATGATAAATATAAATTGAAATGAGCAATAAGGACCAATGAGCCCATTATTCTGGATTATGACCGTTATAAGAAGTAATTATGTATTTGCTATGCCTCTTTCTTGACTTTGCACATTTTCAAATATTATAATTATGGTCACTCAACTAGTTAAGCTTTCTTGACTAGTTATTTTACATGGGTGTCCGGCTACTGTATGTATTGTTCCAGGAGCCTATCTGTATACTTTAGAAATAAACTTGTGGTCGATGTAATTACATTCTAGAAGGAAACATTTAGAACTGAGCAAAGTTTGTAGCTGGTTGTTACGAGAGGATAAAATTTGCATCTTGAAAACTGTCAGTGATTCAGTCTTTTACGTAGAAAACGTTTGATAAAACGAATTTATCTATTTTCCTTTTCTTTTAGACGAAAGTTTCAAATATCTTCAAGGCATAAAATATAGTCAAAGATGCAGGAATTCCGCACCTTTGACTCGGACTTCCGAGGCTGCTGCAACTTTTCTCGAAAAGACACGCTCAAACTCTTCCCTTCGTCTCCTCTCATCTGCCTCTCCTACAAACTTTCTTCGCTTTTTCTTGCGTTTGGCTCCCTCGCAGTAGTTTTGGCCTAATGATTCGCGAGCTCTACGTACGAATAACTTATAATAATAATAATAATAATAATAATAATAATAATAATAATAATAATAATACAAAACTTTATTCATAGATTTAAAAAAAATAGACTATTTATACAGATTCAAAAATATGAAATATTAAAATATATACCCTATGTACATTCTTCTTGTGTACGAAAGTAATAATAATAATAATAATAATAAAAAGTGAGTGTATAAAATATAGTTCAATAAGTAGTCAGCAAGAAAGACAGAAGTATAGTCTGACAGCCCGCCACTTTAAGTTCAAAAGATCTTTCTATGGAACGTATTTCTCGATAGTTATCTTTTTAGAAGAGAACTGGATATCAGCTGAGGAGACAAAGTAACAAAGTAACTTCCACTCTCATAAGTCAGAAAAAAATGCAGGCTACTTTGCGTATAGGACATGTGGTCCATATAGCACCAACGAGGCTCTTTTAGATATAAATACTCTGCTCAGAAGCACTGGGAGAAGCCAAACATCAGACATGGTAGTTGAAGAACGCGGTGGTTAGAGACTTTCAGAGAGTAGTAACGGATTGTAAAGTGATGTAGAAACACTAGCATTTTGCAAAGAGAAGCAAGAGAAATCAAATCGGCAGCAGTGGATCTTATGCAGCGTTAACACTGTAGTTGTGCCCGGGCATGTTGCTCGAGTAAGCTACTTGTTGAACACAACCTTTTTTCAAGTACCACGCTATAGAATTCAGGCGTAATGCCGGCCGGTGCCCAAATGAAAAGTCGAGACCTTGTACTCGGGCACAAAAGTGGGCATGAGGTCCCTGTGTGCACACCGTTTTTTTTTAGATCTGGGGCAGTTCAATGCTTTGTACTCGTTGCTAAGCTCATGTTTCAAAATGGAGTCTGACAGGGCGAACAGGAGTATCTCGATCCAGGCTCTCAGATAGTGGGGATGACGCGACAGTGAAAGGCACGCGAAAATATGAGCGCGTGATCTGGGAAAAGAGATCGAGCGGTGGCGGGAAAAAGGAAGGGAGAGAGAGAGATCTTCGCCGCCCTTCCTCTCCCCAGTTTCCTTCCGTTTTATTTTCGTGTTCGCGCTTTCTCAATTTCGCGGACCCGACTATTTTGGAGCCTGGAACAGGCTAGAGCTGGAATAACTATGTACAAGCATCGGGTACTCAAGGAGTGAACACAACACTATTTTGTGCCGTTACGCAGGGCCGAGTACCTAGCGTAGATCTTAAGGGGCTGTCCACACTTGGTACCTGAGCAGTGGTCTCTTATATTGCCAAAATTGGGAACGCTTTAATCAGAAAGTTAGACAGTTGCAACTTTCATTCAGCACTGACCGGGTATACATACATACATACATACTTTATTGGCTCGTCCCCACGGGGCTTTTCAGAGTCAATTTTACATTACAAAATTATAAACCAAGTACATGACAATAAGAATATAACAATGATAAAAGAAGACAAAGGTCAATAAAATTAATTAAATTAATTAAATAAAGCAGTCATTAAGAAGCTTTTGCCTGAGTGAACACTTGAATTCCGTCACGGATGGGCTAAGTTTGAGCGCAGGCTGCAACTCATTCCAGAGAGAGGTTGCTCTATATTGAAAGGTCCTTTGGCCGCTGGCAGTGCGGAAGAGTGGTATGTAATTAAAACCCATAGGTAATGAATATATAGGAAAGAAAATTCGATCAGTTACTGCAGGTCACATACCAGGCAACATAAACGAGCCAAAAAAAAGGAAAGAAAAAAAAACCACAAAGGACAAAATTAAAAATGTAAGAAAAGGTAGAGGACATGGATAATTCTTTCCTCTAGGGATATCGGACATTAATTTATAAAGGAAAATTTGTGTAAAGAAACACGTATGACATAGCTCGGATCGACTTTTTACTATCATTAGCTTCAAACTGGAAAAACAAACAATATAAACAAGAACAATTGAATAAAGAGGACGATAATCATCTCCTTTATTGAATGTTAGGTGAGTGAGTCGTAAGTTAGCGGCACAGCAACACATGAAGGTTAAAAGATAAGTTGTACGAGTTTATTAAACTCTCCGAGAGAAGATTGAGATTTTCTTTCGAGTCTACATTCCTTTTCAAAGGCACGCAGGCAATTTTGCAACGCTTATGAAGGCGGTGACTACTTTCTTCAAACGTTTTGTTAAAATGCCAAGAGAGGATAAAGGGGACAGAGAAGGCATTCCCCATACACACCCTATTCCATAGGTAATTCGTCTCGAGTTATTTTTAGAATCGGGATAAAGTTACCTCGCGCGCTGCGTGGATGTTTCGCATGACTAAACGCCGTGCAAAACATGTCGGGCGAAAGGCAATGAGAGCGTAAAGAGATCGAGAGCATGTCTGAATATTGAAGCGAAATGAGTCGGCGCTCACAAGGGAATCGCTGGACTCTTTGACAACCCGTGAAATCAGTTTAACTCGAAGCTGTCGTAACCTCAGTGCTTTAATAAAATGAGAAATTTCGCCGGCCTATTGAAACCGGTCCTTTGTACAATAAAGCAAGTAGGGCGCCAAGTGTTATTTTTGTTGAATAATAAACGAGTAATAAAAAAAAAATATCAAACCAGAAATTGCTCTCTTCAAACTGTAAATTATAAACGATCCTGAGAGAATATTCAGTGTGTTAAGGATTTTCCTGATGTACTGTTAGCTCTCTACAAGAGAGGAAGGGCGATTCTTTTTTAATTTCCATTTCGCTGACACCGCTTTAGTAGAAATCTCTCTTTAGTCGTTTTCGTCGACAAAACGCATAGCAATATCGCTCTCCGCGTCTTCCGCCATTTTTTTCAGGGTCAATTCGTGAAGGACGCGTGGCTCTGAGCGTGGGTCCTCCACGCGGAACACATTCGCGCTAGGTAATTGGCTGTTGTCTAATCCCCCTTGGGATCTGTGGTCTTAAAAATAACTCGAGACGAATTACCTACGGAATAGGGTGTGTATGGGGGATGCCTTTTCTGTCCCTTTTATCCTCTCTTGTAAAATGCGAAATGTGGGCGGACCAATTTTAAATATCGAAAGTTTTAATTTCGACTGAATAGGAGCAACATCTGCATCGATGCCGTTCGATGTGAACCCACTTTGAAAATCGATGAGTATCTCAACAATATTAATAGTTATTTATAGTTATAACATGAAACTGGTGTATGAGAGGTCGCATGAGGACATCCAGCTAAAAGAAATCAATAGTCCTTTTGAATTCCTTCCGTACTAATATTTTTCTCAACCTAACGGTCCAAAAAGAGTATAATCATGATAGAAGATATTGCAAAATATGGATCTGAAAGAAATAAAAATCTTCTATAAACATTTTTTGAAAACATTTTAAAAAAAGTGGCATTCGTTAATATGGCTTAAGTTGTTTCAATAAGCTACTGGGTTGAGTTTTCTCGAGTTAGTGTATATTTCGAAATTCAGTGGTAACTTCAGAAAAAAAGTCATTTAAAAAACGTCAATAAATCGTCAATTAAAAACACCTAGTCAAGAAGACAATATCCAAGTTAGATCGTAAGGGTACTTCAAGACAAGAAAGAAAACTGCAAATTTTGAAACTGTCGTGTGAGTAATTCGAAAAAGAGAGTAGAAAAATGTCAAAAAATTATCATATAAAAATTGTCATTTCAGTTGAAAAACTGAAGACAGAAGACAGTTTTCCGCAGAGGCTGAAGAAGGCATGAAATGGAGTTTGTCCAGTTGCATTTTAAACTCAGTCTTGTCCGTGAAACGCTAATCGTGATCTGAGGGTGCAAGAAGTAAATTAAACCTATCCGTTCTATGAACAACCCTCTTGCAGTTGTATTTCATTTTATCCAAATTTTTATCCAATTTTTCGCACAGCTACTCTTTCTCGTTCAGAGTCATATTATACCTGACAATGTAAACAGCCTACAAAACTAACAAAACAGCTTCTAATTGTACCGACAAGGACATAAAAATAGTCTCAGTTGTACTATCCAGACGAGAATTTTCCCCGAAAAAGATATCCTCAGAAGTCCAATCAAACCTTTAACAGGATTGTAGCTTACATAAATCGTCTTTTGCTAAATCCACAAGAAATCCCAAATTCTCTCGGATAAGTCCAAATATTTCAATAAAAGTTGGTTTTTCCGGCATATTTCAATATTTGCATTGTTGGCAATTATTTAAGTTAAAAATCGAAAAAATTTCATCAACACCGCTTTATTCTTTGCCGAACCAAACGTTTTTATCCTCCGAAGTTTAATAAAATAAAGTTGTTGTGTGCCTTTCTGGCATGTTCTAAAACTAACCATGTGTTAAGTATATTTTTTTCTTTTTATTTTGTGATGAACGTGTGTGAAATATATTACCGAACAAAAAAGAAGAATTGTTAAAGTAAAAACAAAATAATCACTTTTTTATAATGTGATCCGAATCAGAAAATCTGTTGAGACTTATATACTAGACAAAAGACTAGCTAATTAAAAAAAGAAAAGAAAAAAAAGTGAGCCAAGCAAGTTACACCATCTGTTTGGCCAAATGATAAGCCGGTTGTTATAGGGTCCGTGAAATTTCAGCTGTAGTCGAGTGAAGTGCTCGCAGCCTTTTTCTCACAAAAATTGGGGTTGTTATTAAGGAACTAGGATAAGTGCATTGATCCTCCAAAATAAAGCTTGAATCTCGCTTGTACCTTAACTTCGACGAGACAATTGGAGTACGAGAACCAAACTGAGCACGTCCGAGTACTCCAAACTGAGTATTTTGCGGACAAAATAACCAATGATCACGTGCACCCTTGTCTTGTCATCTGTAAGTCTCTTTCTATCAAAAGCCGCGGTTAGCAACAAGACTGAGATAGTCATCGATGTTGGGACATACCAGGCTTGAAATGTAAGCTGTTCTCGTGCTCGACATATCGTACTCGTAGTAAAATCTTAAAGGTCATGCAGTATAAAAAGAAATCTTTCGCAACTTTATTTTCATCACAAATTTAGGGGCCAAATAAGCTTACGGGTGCTGAGTGTTGCTGGTATTCATCCGTTTGGATCGATGATCCAAGCATTTGGAAAATATAAAATTACTGTCATCTTTGATAAAAATGAAGATATTCTTGGGTATAACTTTCGATCACGCCTAATAATTGTCTTGTTTCAGCGAAAACCACCGCCTGATTGAATATATATAGTTCGATACTTCCTGGTTCTATTTTTCTGGAATTAAACTTGCTTTGTAATGAACTGTGTCTTAATTCAATTTGACTCGTTTTGTTATTTTTATTGAAAAAATATCTGCCTTAACACGTGCCTGAGAGACATTGATATTACGATTTTAATTTTATCCTTTGAGATTAAAAATCAGTTGTTAATTGCCGGTTTTGTGTTCGCAAACGAGATGAAAATACAGTGATAAATCAGTTTGACTTGCTATAGATGTTGTTCCCACACTTATTAAAAGTTTCTTTTCAGTACAATAACTTTGCGAATTAAAATTTATAATCATAGTGCAGCAAAAACAGATTAATTTATTAGCGGCTTGTTTTATTCCAATTCATGTGGCCAAAATTTCGTTTGAAATGATTTAAGTGTTGGTTAAGTTAAAAACCACATCAAAGTTACAGATGTCAATTGGCCTTCTTCTTCAAAATCGAACCCGGCATAAACTCGATATTTCTAATATATGTTATCACCCCACGTTGTGTTTGAGCCATGGACTGGTCGGTCTCCTATATTTTAAAGTTTCATTACAAATCGGAGCCCATAAACCGTATTTATAATAGATTTATTCATCAAAAGAAGGCGGCGAAATAAGAAAGTGAGCGGAAGCAACAAAATGACAATTCAGACCCTTTCTTGGTGTGGACACGGACTTAAAATGATGAAATTTCGTTTTTAGTCTGGTACTTTCATTCAACCTGGAGTTTCTATGGTTATTTAGCTTTTAAATCGACACAGGGGAATTCTACTGAATATCCATGGAATGTGCTAAAATAATTAATGGGTCGCTTAATATAAAAGACTCGATCGGGACAATTTTGCTTATTATTTTTTGCGGTGGTCGTCGGATGTATGGGTTTAGAGTAAGAGCCGGTTTGTGCTCCACAAGATGTTACAAACTTTTACACTTAGAAACCGTGGCATCATCAACAAGGCCAATATCGTCCCCAGGGCTTCTGCCTGAGCTGTCATTTTGTAAGGGGAAGCCCTGGGGACGAGATTGCAATAAGCCCAATAGGTGCAACATTTTTTATTTTAATGAAAATTCAACTTTCTCCAAATATTTGGCAAAAACTAGAACATTTTCCATGCTAGACTTTAAAATGTAATACAATAAGAGATTTTCCTGTGTTTGGTTGCATGCCATATATTTTTTGTACAAACATTCCGGGCTCTAGCTACTTTGAACATCAGTCGTATCTTGTAACGAAATAAACGACTAACTTGCCACAATTTGTCTCAGGAATATATATTTTGATACTGATGGCAACTACTTATTATGACTAAACAAATTGAACAAGTTCATTTTTTTTCATCGTTGTTTGAAGTTATTTCGGCAGGCTAGTGTGATGAGATGGCTTGGATCGAGTGCTGGTCTATATCGAAATTAGGTGACTTTGAAAAACCTCTGTCAAAAGGCAACATGCGTTGTACGGAAGGCCAAAAATGTGACTGACCCTCCTCAATTCCCCTAAATATCAGTTGATTTGATAGTGAATCAGTGGTAATGGTAAATGGTAAATATGCCCCAATAAGAAATTTGAGGAAAATGTATTTTCTTTTTTAAATGAATCAAGAACTTCTTAATTCAAGCATTTTAAGGTGAGAATGAGACAGTGCGAAACAGCCGATAGAAGCCCTATTGAATAATTGTCGTATAATTCCTAGTGCGTAGGGTATCAATATTATATTTAATGGTGGTATCCTTGAGTCGATTAATGTATCGAAAGAGAAAAGAACATACCCTGATACAGTCTTTGAAATCACCCACAAAAGCAAAATTTCAAATTCTACAGTAGGGACGGCCCTACGGCAGGAATCCTAACTTTCTTGAGAGGTTACAACTTTTTTTCCCAGGTGATACTTTTCACCATTCCTTAAGGTTTCCATGTTTCTAGCCATCTTCGTTAGAGGCGGATTAGAACAAGCGAGGGATAAAACATCGTCAAGAGATGATAATATTCTCTCTTGGTATGGTATTTTATATGGTCAAGCGTTATTAAAGTGATCATGATACTCAAGTTTCATTTTCAAACTAGTAGACGATCTGATCTTGAATGCACTATGCGTTCTTCTGTCGTAAATGTTTCACTCGCAAGAGGTCAATTGCGACTCAAAGATCCCTCTCTCACCCTCCCCCCCCTCTTTTTTTTGGGACGGGGGAGGGGAGGGGAGCGGACCCGCCCTTTGGATCCCCTAATGTTCAGTGTACCCTAATTTTAAAGTTATAGCTTGTTCTACTCGGAAACGGTTTTTCGTTCTTCTTCAGGTCACCTCTTCTTACCAATTCGTAAAAATGGAAAAAGCATGGATGCGAAATACTAAAAAAATATTCGAGTTTGGCGATATATTATGTAGATTTGTATTTGTTATACTTGGAACAAATATTTCATAGCTGATTAAAGTATTGCATATCCTAAAATGGAGAGCACTGAAACAGTAACATGGCTCCTGGTTTCAACTTGATCCTCTGATACCCATTTTCTGAAATAATCTGATGCTGAAATGTTAGGCCGAAGGGTAAAGCAGATGAAATATTTCATTTCGCACTGAAAAATGATTCTGCTTATCATCCCAAGTACTTTATGGAGTAAATTGCATAGACTTGCTACGGAGGTTTGCTAATGGACTTCAAAGGCTACGCCAGAGACTTTTCAGGCCCGGTTTCCAGTTTCGGTCAGAACTGAAAAAAATGTCGTGGTACCGGCAGGGTAAAACAGAAGCCCTTAAAGACTGAGATCCAAAGATGCATGTCGATTAGTGAATGCAGTCAGACATAAAAAGGCAAACACTCCTGTAATGGTGTGTTATTTCACTAATGAATCAACAAATTTGTGAATATAAGCATCTATGAATTTACCCGCTGAGAACTCTGTATTTATTACAATTTGATGAGAATTACTCAGCCCACAGCGCGACAAGAGCACTGGCAAAAGAAAACTCCGAAGCACTGTTCAGTATAATGTATTCTATATACAGCTTCAGGTTGCCCTTCAACGGTGAGCTCCGCAGGATTTAGATATTTTCACTATGCTTTTTCTTTAGAATTTAAATGAACACTGAAACTGGGGTTAAAAGTGTTTTCTTTTATTCTAAGTATCAATCACAATCTATATGATTTTTCTATGACATGATCAAACGCATTATATACTTCTGGCTAGAGGCAATGAAATAATCGCTGTCGTGTTCCGAAAAGGCTTTGTTTCGTTTCTATCTTTTCTTTAATCGTTCCCGTAAATCTCTAATTTCATTTTTTTTAGTTTGCCATCTGCCTCACAAACGACCTTTAAAGACACAAAAGCTCCTCGTTTCAATACATTTCTTATCAAGACCCTGGGGTTATTTTTGAAAGCGACAGCCCGGCACGATTTTCATTTAATGTGGACATCTTTAGACCAAATTGTTTTAGGTTACGATAAAAATGAAAACAAATTCTCTTCAAGCCGTGATTTGTAGTTACAAAGGGCCATTCGTAACAGAAAAAAAAAACAACAAACAAACAAAGAAGAAACAAAACTTTTCCCAAAGCGCGATAGATCACAAAATAGAATGCATTAGCAATAATTTAAATTCCGATTTTGTCCATTAGTACACTGTTTCAGCTTAATCTCTTGTATTACCATTTCTATCCATCGTGTGAGTCGTTAACTTTGTGCTTATCAAGGCGAAACTTTAAGTTAATATTTTCAAAATCTTGGTTTTTAGGGCATATAGGGTTTAATCATTTAAATTGCCGAAAATATTTATGTTTTACTTCTCTGATAGTTTCTCGCAGCTAGACCATGCAACTGGTAACGCCCACTAGTTTAAGAGGTTCGAAAAACCTCTTTACAGCTTTTTCCTTTTATTCTTTTTTATTCACAAGTCACTTCCAAGCAATTACAAAAGGGATTTAACATATAAAACACTAAAAGCATTGTTAGAATTGAAAAAGGGAACACGACACAAAAACTCGTTGAAAATGACGCTCGAAATGTAACGAACCGACTCCAGCAGTTCAAATTTTACAAAAACCGAATTAAAAAATGGCTTGCTGAGAGAAATCTTTGTGTTTTTTTATAGCAGCAAAGAAAAAAAGCAATTTCCCAGTGGCATAGAGGCCTTTTCAAGTATTCTCTTCACCCCCCGTTGATATTTACATAAACTGCAAATTTTCAAATGTTATTTCATCCGCGACAAACAAAGACTCGTGTCTTTGGGTCTAATGAAAAATCGGTCTCGTTGAATAGTACAAATTACTTGGAACGTTTGCTTTTAGCAGCTGAAACAATCAACAGCATTGTCTCACGAATCCAAGAAAAGGTTTGAACAAAAGAGGCGGCTTGACAAAAACAACCCACTCTAAGAGAACATTCTGAATAAACGAAAAATGCTTTAGCAAAACTTCTGTTGCTGTAGAAATTCTTCGAGTGGTTCCGGGAGAAATCAGCTTTAACACAGATAGCTATGCGATCCGACCCCCATAAATTAGAGAGAAAAAAGTGCAGAAAATTGCTTTGAGCGGCGCAATTATCAACATTTATTTAAAAATCTATCTTCTTTCTTCACACACGCCCAGAAGAATCATCAAAAAGTGGTAACGTGGGATTACTGTTCACCCATCTTCGCTTCTTTTCTATCTTTCGTAAATCATTTAGTGTCGGATTACTCTGTTGATCAAAGATCAAAGTGTGAATATTTACCGTCGAAGTCAGAATTACCGTTATGCAAATTCAACCGTTTCTGTTGCTATGCTTTCAAAACTGCCCCTTCAACTACGCAAAGGAACGGTAGTCCATTTTATTTTAAGTTTCTATTCTTAAGCGAAGTGTTCTAACACTTTGATTTCAATGGCGACAATTACAAATTCATACGATTATTCAGCTTTTAAGGAAAATAATCGCCTGTATTTACATTGCACCTCGTTTTGTTGAGTCTAGCTGTTGTTTTGACAATATTATCTACTAGATAAATTACACTTGCCCAAGGCCTAGAAATCAAGTCCATTAAAAATTCCATCTCACTTTGAAGTGCGATTTATGTTAAATTGAAACATCTCCCTATCACGTTTTACCCTTACATAAGGTAAAAACAAAAATAATACGTGATACCGAAAATTGCCCTTCCTGTTACTATGATAAAAATCGACGCTCACCGTCGTTGCAATCTTCGGTCAACGTAATTTTTAGCTGATTGACGGTTTCCTCTGTTACTTCCATTTCCGAGGACAGGCTAATTCTTATTCGGAATTGTCCTAGGTAACCGCTGAGTCTCTCCAGTTGAGATTTGAAGCAAGTTTCATCCCACAGTTTGAGTTTAAAACTTTAAAGAGTTGCAAACGCAAGCGTGTATATATAATTGAATGCCTATTTATTCATTTATTTACTTCATCTTTTATGACACGCGTTAATTTTCTTTGCGCCATGTTCAAAGCTGTATATTCGCCTCTTGTTAAAACGCTGGAGAGGAAAGTTTACAGCTGGCTGGCGAAAGCTTTTAGCTTTACGACGAAATTGGGGGATCCGAGATCACAAATGTAAAATGAAATTCGAACGAAGGAACATTTTTCGCGAGTTGCATTTCAGTGGTGCCTTTGTACAAAACAGAAATGTTTGCCGCGGTGATTCTACTAAAATTAGGCTTTTATGCTGAGATAGCGTAGTAGATGTCTTAAATGAATACAGTAAATACACCACATAAAGAAATCTGAGGAAAAACCGTATTTAAAGGTAAGCGTAAAATTGCTTGAGACTGTGAGATTAATTGACTTAGTACAAGAAAAGTCGCTCTCTATTTCTGTTCGAATTTTGGTTTCAATGTGGATTGCTTTAATTTTTTAACTCTCAAATTAACTTACTGGAAATAGTTGATGTTCAACTGAGAAACAACAGCTGACTTTGAAATGCATATAATTTTCAGCGCTAATAACGAAATTAGAGTAAGATAAATCTACTCCTGGAGTAGTTTTTTTGGTTTGTTCCGGGCATCAAACAAAATCAATTCCATGACTGACAAGTAAATTCAATCCTTCAACATTCGAACGTGAGACTTGTCTTTAGTCCCACAGGTAAACAGAATGATCTTCAAGCTTTTGGCTTTTCCAGGCGTTCCCATAGTAGAGCCCGGCGTTCAAATGGTGAAAAGCCTGTTAATAAATCGTACGTGGGGAAAAAGAGGCACGAGGGAACATGCTAGATCTTATGGCTCAGCTCGTGATCAACTTGTGCTTTTTCACTCCTCTAAATCACCTTATTCTCGTTCTCAAACTTTTCTTCAGGAAAAATACTGCTCCCAGTATTACCATTGAGGCCTGAGGAGGCATCTAGACCTTATAATTTGATTGCAATTACTGCTAGCAGTGGTGAAAGTATCGAACAAGCCATGCCAATAAACAGTACTCCAGAAGATGATGGATTACAGAACATGCAAGACGTGCTAATGAAGAGGCGACTAGCTACGGACAAAGTTTGCTCAGGTGCCTTCGCAAACCAGCGAACAACGTGTTAATCTTCGCATCAAATTTCCGAAAATTTGCTTTAAAAAAGCAACCTTTTTGTTCGAATTCCACGATTCAGTTTCTAAATGACTATTGATAATAATATCATATATCGAGCGTGTATCTTTGGAACAACCTATATCACAAGCACATTTAATAAAGAATAAAAGTGAACAGTACTTGTATTTGTATTTGAATTCGGCCTCTTGTTTTGCTCTGTTATAAACCTCCACTAATAATTTTATTTTCATTTCGCTATTTTTTTTTTAATGCCGAATTTTAGTTAAAAGGGCAGTGTGTATATGCCCCAATGGAATGAAATGTTCATTGAGCATCGCTTAATTTAAATACCTGACAAAAAAGACTCCATTATTTTGACTCTTACACAGAAAACAGACTGTTAAGGGCACAAAAAAGGCTCTTATATCATTCGAGTGTGGGTGCGAGGTACTCTGGTACTAAGGCTTAGTCAATATAGCGGACGAGACCACACCTATGGTTGACTTAACCAACTCAAACACTGTTTGTTTAGTTGTTTTTCAAGGGTTCTTAAACAAACCGAGTTTAATTTCACATTGCGTTTATCCTAGGCTTAAAACCATGATTCTTAGATCGCTATTGTCAACGGCTGAAATAAGGAACCGCGGCTAATTCAGAATTTCTTTTAATCACGTATAGAAACACAGATGCGAGACTTGCAATTTACGTAAAGCTCATTTTTGTTGAATGTGGCTCTCTTCCTAGTTATACCTTTTGTGTTTCATTTGAATGGCCATTTGTTAGCTTGATAAGTTCGTTTGTGAAGTGCACGAAACAAACACGCACCAAAGTCTCAATTTCCTTTCCTCTCTTTCGAGACAGGAAATGAGGGGTTGAACTTCAACAAAAACTTTCACATCCTAAGGCGAAGTTTGTAGAAAATTTAAATATGGATGTGCGCGGCAATGTTACATTCATGCGTCTTAATCTAACCCTAAAACAAAGAAAAGGAAAAGTTTAACAAAGGACAAGATTAAAAGCAAGAATGACGAATCTACGCCCTGACCGAAAACAATCTTCCAGAAACAAAAGAAACTCTATGAAGACCAAATATTCTCTTTGAATGCGATGAATGGTCTTTCTGCTTCCCTCTTTAAGGCATTTATTTTTATTTACACTCAGAAATAGCGCTCTCCTTTCAATAAATTTTTAAAGAATAGCTAGTCCTATTATTAAAATTGGACTCGAATTATTATTTTTTCGCATCCGCCTGGAATATTTCACTTTTTCTAAAAGAAAATACACACATAAAATTGTAAAGGCTTAATTAGTTAGTCCGTTATCAATGGTTTGTACTGTTAAACGGACCAAAGTTACACAGTGATAACAAACCAATTCATTTACGAGCAAACAAACATAAGTAAATATCAGCGAAAAAAAAGTCTTGCGGTGTAATGAGATTTTCTTTTTAGTCTCCGACAATTCTATACTCACTGACGCTCATTTTGAGAATTGTTTTGCGACATAACAACGAAGGATATTTTGCCCGGGTTTTGGCTGCGGGTCCTGTTGAGATCATTGTCCTTTCATGTTCCCGGCTAGTTTGCAGATCTCATTTTCGATAAGATTGCCCCAAATTGAAAATAATTCTAAGCCTCTCAAGATTGATAGCAAGGACAGATAGAAAAGTCATTAAAATGATAACTACCAAAACAACTCTCTTAAACATGTCACATTTGCGACTCTTTCCAATAGTGCGGCTTGTCGAACTGTTTGGTTTTATTAGGGGCCGTTTCAACAGCTCACTTGCTACAAAATGAAACTAGGGAGCTCTGTTTTTCTGGTAGAGTTTTATAACCCGAAGGTATAATTTTAATTTGGATTCTGTTTCACACAAATATCCTATTAGGTGAGTCATCGAAGCTTTTTTATGGTAATACTTAAACGGAACCCCTATAACAACAAGCTTTCAAGACTTTTCATTCAGGAATTACCATGATAACGAGCAAGCTATTGTCCGCAAACAAAAGATTATTAAAGCGAAGGAAGTGAGGCTTTTCATAAAGGGCACTTTATTCTTTGGTCTCATTCATTGCCCCCAGCGATTAATCAGCTCAGAAATAAGCAAGGAATTGAAAATGCAAACGACTTTTCATCTAGCGATAAGTAATGAAAAAATAAAACCAAACCTCTCCGACCAAAACCATAATTGAATAAATTGTGAAAAAAACTTCAATAAACTCACCACTTAAAATAATGAAAAAATCTGTCTAGAGAAAAGGGAATCGCGCCTTGATTTCCAACAAATTCGCGCGAGCGAGGCGATAACCATAAAGCGAGGAATTGGTGTCAGGGGTTAAATGTGGAAAAAAAAAGATTTTTTTGTTGAGTATTTACAGTAAGATCTCGTCGACATTGTCGTTAGCAATTTCACGTCGAGACAAAAGCTTTCATAAGCGAAATGTATTCTTATGCTAAACGGGCGAATAAAAGGTTCGATAATTGATCATTTGTAAGGCAATTCGTCGTAAGAAAATGACAGACCCACAGAAAGAATCGGATATTTACTTTGCTTTAGTTTCAATATAAATTAATAATTTCCCAGTGCAAGTTGAATATTAACGCGCTGTTTGCCCAAACTTCTCGCCAGGAGCTTTGGAAGTGCGGAATTGAAGTTTGAAAAGAAAAACATACTCTCTTTTGTTCCTGGCGGCTGGCCTCACAAGGGCCGCAGAAAGCATAAAGATATCTGAATTTTGAGTGCATTGTCTGTGAACAATAGCTCAGCAATTGATGGCTGGAAAACAAAAGTTTACCTATTGTACTTTCGCTAAACCAAAATAGAAAATTATTTACAAAATCCAAATATCTCTTTGAGACGGCAATCAAGGTAATATTGCTAAACATTTCCAAGGGAGCACTTGAAGAAAAATTTCAAATCTAACTTCCTCTATTTTAATTGGATAGCCTTTTCGTAAAATGGCGTGGTCCGAATACTTTGTGAAAGCGAGAATGAAACTCAATTATTTCACACGCATGCTCTGAGGTGCGATCTTTGATCTTACCGCGTGAAGCAATCAGCGTATAATTCAGTTTCAACGAGGCACCAAGAACGACGGAGCTTATTTAATTTCGACCACCTAGAAGTACCTAGGAGCTGGAATATTTTCAACATTGTAAGCAAGGCTTCGACACGTCAACATGTCTACGAAACCAGCAGAGCACGTCAAGCGGCCCATGAATGCGTTCATGGTTTGGTCCCGAGAGGAGAGGCGAAAAATTGCTCAAGACAACCCAAAGATGCACAACTCGGAGATCAGCAAAAAACTTGGCGCAGAATGGAAGAAGTTGACAGACGTGGAGAAAAAGCCGTTTGTAGAGGAAGCTAAACACCTCCGAGCCCAGCATATGAAGGATCATCCTGATTACAAGTATAGGCCCAGACGCAAGCCTAAATCACTCCTCAAGAAAGTCGACCGCTATCCCTTCCCACTACCACCGTGTTTACCGACATCCGAGGAATTGCTCAAGTGCACTCCGCCTGGCATCCCAACGACGTCTTTCGTGACTGATCCGTACTCTTCAAGCGTGAATGGCAAAGCGCGATCGTTTCTGCCGGTGTCATCGGCGTACACTTTCGACTCGAGTGCGAACCACTCCATTACCCCATCCAGATTTGACCGCGGACTTGAGATCCCAAACGCCGTCCGATCCGACATGCTGACGGGAGGGCAAATTTACCCTCATTCACTCTACCCAAGCGCCGCTTCAACGACAAGCTCAGCTCTACTGAGCTCCTCTGGAATGCCTGTTCTCCCTGGCGGACAGTTAAATCCCCATTCCCATCTTCACGCGATTCAGGGCGCGAATGGACAGTACACCGTACCTTGTAACTGTTCATCGTGGCCGCAAGGACAAGATGTACGGAGGCCGGTCGCCTATCTACTCCTTTAGCTCAAGTGACTGACTTCTAAATCTATTTATCACGATGAACTATTTATGTATAATACAGCAAATAACTGGTGTAAATTATTTCTTATCGAACAAGCAAGAATCTTATTATCCGCGTTTAAACATGCCAAGCTTTCCTTTTGGTTTCAACTCTGCTGATGACAAGCATTTCAGTTTATAGTGATGTTGAAGATTTTTAACGACCAAATTTCTTACCGCATTAATCGTTGCCCGATTGCAACGTGGTATAGAGTTTGTATATTATAAAGGCTAAGTGTGTGAATATTGAAATATTGAAGCAATTCTTATTCGACTTTATTTGTAGGGTTAGTGGCTAAAGTAGTTCGATATTTTTTAACAGTTTCGCCACAAGAGCGATTCCAAACGGTTTAGTCGTTCTTTATTTACAAGAGCGACTTTCACTTGTAATTTAAATTTGACAAAACTAACCCAAAGTTTTCACCGATCTGTCACATTAAAATTAGCATTCAATGTAATTTGTTGTCAAGTTTTGTTGTCTCAGTTGGCCTGTTTGACACTGGCCTTCATCGTGAAGTATGAAAAAATTCCGTTAGCTCTAAAACGTTTTCCCTCGTAAAGTGACAAGCGTTTTTCCAGTCTATCTTGAAAACAAAGGCAGCGACGTTCGTTTACATCTTTTGTGTTTAGGTGTAAACTATATATGTGTGGTTTAAAACAGCAAATAGTTTTGGTACTTTGTCAGTATAAGACAATCTATCGATCACAAGTATTCAAGCAAGGTAACTAAGCTAAACACACATAATATTGGGGCTAATAGCATGGTCGTCAGGAACTGTCTTTTACTTTGGGTTTGCGTTGAGTTGAGGGAAGGTGCGTTTGTATAATGATTACAGAAAACCCTAAACAGATGGTATCCCGCAAGGAAAATTATTTCCTTCAAATGCATCTTTGAACGGAAGCATCTGTAATCTCATTGCTGCCTAGAACGCTTTACAAAACATCTCCCCCTTCAATAGATTTAGCTCGATATCCCGTGGCTTCGGTGAAAAACACAGCTGTAGTGAGCTCTTCACAGAAACTCAGCAGTGACTCATTGTAAATCTTGCTTTCGCATATTGATAATTATATAAAAGAAACAGAGAGACAAGAGCCGGGAATAACAACATAATAAAAAATACATGAGGTGTTGAATGGAAAAGATGACATAAATAAATAAATGGACGATCAAGAAGAGATAAAATGAATCACAAAGGTGAATGAATTACAATTGCTCTAATACTAATATCTCCATAACAAAAGATTACATCCACGGAACACAATAACTGAATAGCGGCACAATAGCCTGATCGGTAAATATGGGAGAGACTGGAATGAAAGGCATGGCTTTCCGAATAAACCAGGCAGTGATGAAATGATTCGAATAGGTTTTACATGTTTGTAGATGCTCAAAGAACGCGGTAGGGACACAATCGGTTCAAAGGAAGGGCCGCTTTAGAGTGTGTCTTAAGCAAACATGCAGAGAAATAAAAGCGACTAACTCATAATCGAGAGTATTCTAATCGTTTTTACGCCGTTCGTAACAAGGATAACGATGGATATTTCGCGTAGATGCGCTAAAAATGCCAGCAAAAAGGTCTTCAGTAGGAAAACGTGCGGATTACATTAACAACTCGAGCAGATGGCAAAACGCGACGGGCCTTTGTAAACTCTGCGCGACATTTATTGGGCTTAAAGAGGCCATGCAAGTGCCAAAAATCAAAGCTTTCAATTATAGCCATTGTCTATTTTATATATAACACAGGGTTTGTTTGTAAAATGTGTTCAAGATGATCTGTTTGCCGATTTTGAGAGAGTTTGATTTCGCCAAGTTTCGCTTCCTTTGCGCGCGAATTTTTTTTTCGGTTTCGGCGGGAAAATTTGTGCGAAACTTGTGCCTTAAGTAAACGTTTTAAATGCGGATCACAAGGCATTTTTTGCGGCAAATTTTTCATTTTTTATAGTAATAGCTAAGTCATTAGCTGTCAATGTGTCCTTTCGGCACTTGATTCTATGAAAACATAATCTTTAATCCCACGCTTCTAGGTGTAAGTGAGAGAAAACGATATCCATAATCGATCAATAGTGTTTGCCGATCGCAGCTTGTTGGTTAAAACCACTCCAGATCAGATTCTTTGACTTGATAAAAAAGACACGTTCCCTGACTTTCGTGAGGGTTCGGAAATGTCAAATACAAGTATACAAAAACCCAATATTTGTCAAATTTCGCATTTTTTTTTAAATGTTAATTTTTTTCCTTTTGTTCGACGCCTACAAGCCTTACAATCATCAACACCTTATCTACGGGATTTTCAGACTTGTCCTAAATCATGCCATTATACTCTGTGACCTGTTTATTTGTGTTTAATTCTCTCTCCTGCTGAATGTATAAAAAGTGAGGAGTGCTTATTGAAAACAACGGCAAATAGCTCTGATTGCTTTTCAATAGCCCGGCGAGCTCTCATTGCAAGAGTAAAAGAGTAAGAGAACGTATGTGATCTTTCCACGGTAATTAGAATGCCTCATTCTCACTGGTTCACAGTCTTAAAAGGCTCTTCTTCTAAATGGAATGAAAAAAATAATAATAAATAAAAAAATTGAAGCGATCTTTAAATTTAAGAGTTGGAAAGTGCCTTAAAGGGAAGATATTTTAAGAGCAATTTACGCGAGTTTGACCGTGCTAGTGATACTGCAATGTTGATTGAACGTGTTAAAGTGAATTGAGCCTTGTCTGATAAGCTCAGTACTGTACCACTGTCTACCCATCGCCTGGAGCGTTACGACTTAATTACCAATGAAACAGAGACGCGAAACACAAGCCTAAGTTTTCCCAAAACTATTACAATTACTCAATTGCATTGAACGACAGAACAAAAGAGGGTGAAAGCTTGAGGTCTTGATTCATTACTTGTATGCGAAAGTGAGACGCAAAAATACTCTGGGCAAATAGGCCTTTATAGGAAAATAATGGGTTGATCATCAAGTGCCTTACCTAAATATATTTCGCATTATTTATTAATGCAAATGTTTAAACTAAAATGAAAACTTTCATTATGTACGATGTTTCTAGAGTAATAAACGCCGTTAAGTGGGATTTTACCGGGAGGCCTTCCGTAGCTAGGTGAATATTCTTGCCAGTAAATTACGGATTTTCAGTCAGCTCCGCGACTTGCGATCGATTTCGAGGGGGACTTTTTTACTTACGCGGCAGTCGTAAAATTTTCATTTATCCGTACCATGCTTTTAACATCGAGTCCCAAAATCGATAAAAATTACCAATAGGGGGTAAACGTCGAAACATATTAATTTCACAAATGAGTTCAGTTTCTATTTTCATAAACTAGAAAAAAGTTAATGGAAACAAAAAGAAATTGGATGGAAATCAAAGAAACGTTATTCTTTTTTTCCCCACTACATTCCACTTCCTGGAACTAGAAGATCAGTTTAAACTGTAACATTTTCGTTTAGTTATTAGCTTTCATCGAACGCTGCGTTTATCAACGTTTCATTAACAAGGGATTACAATCAAAATTACTTGCTATCAACTGTCTCGTATGCAAATATCGGTGATAAAATTCCCCGGTAAAATCCCCATTTCGTAGGTCGATAACATCAGTGGGCAGACGTTAACACGGGCCTGTCATATCGTCAAGCATGAAAAACTGACAATGTATAATAATATATCGCTAAGTTCTTGTTAGCGTTGCCGGCTTTTTCCGCGTAGATCGCTGAAACCTCTGGGATATGTGGAGCCCACGATCCAAGGCCGGCGGTTTTTGACATTATGTCATGCATATTATTAGCTCAAAATCAAAATGGCGGACCAAATAGAGGCCAAATACTTCTGATGTTTTCTTTTCATTTTCGTGCATTTTTGGGAGTATGAGTTGGTTTTTTGGATCACAAAAGACATCGAAATCCCAGCTACCGCCAACAACAGCTTTGCAGCAACAAAGGATCAAACAGATTGAATCGTTACGAACTTTTCACAAGTAAGCTAAGCCAAAAATAATGCAAGGTTCCGCCTGTTCTGGGATTTTTGACGTTAAAGTACTATAATTTAATTTAGCTTAATAGTTTTACAATACAGAAAAACTACACATTGTAGGAAAACCGCTCAACAGGAAAAACCTACAATAGCTCCCTCCATAACTTATGAGGTTTACTTAGAATTTTTCTTTCAAGATCTAGATCATTCGTGAGCGACAATAGACCATTTTACATTTGTTTACTTCGCTCCCTAGCCTTCGAGTGAATGTGAGGCTGACGGTGACCTTGTTTTGATACAAACCTCCTTTGCTTTGTCATGGATATTGTCCTTGAAAAATACTAGTTAGCATAAGAATAACTTGATTTACATAATAAAGCAGGAAGGTTTGTATCAAAACAAGGTCAACTCCAGCCTCGCTTCCATCCATAACTGTAAAATGGCCTCGATCACCCAAAATATTTACCCAGTTTTGCACAGCCCAAAACAAAGAAGTGAAATTTCAGGATTAGAAAAAGAGTAAAAAGTGGTTACCTATAAATTAAGCAAAATTTCATGTCGTCCATGATAACAATAGAATAATTTTTGTTACAATTCTTTATAATCCTGCATGCATGACGTCCTGAAAATGGCTTCGAAGGAGACCAACTTGTAAACTATGCAAAATTACCTCAGTATTAGCTCAAGGACCATTGTTGAAAGACAGTGAACATTGGTTATCTTCTTAAACTGTCAGTAAGGCCTGTCTGAAATACAGTTGGGCATCCATGTGTGACCACCTTGTCAGCAACCACATATCTAAAAACCAAAATAAGTTTACCCAGTCAAAACACTATGTTCAGAACCAGATCTTGTATTTTGTTTGGTGGCTTACAAGAGGTTTGACAGCATTGAAAATATTGTTGAAGACTCACTCTGAGAAGAGGCATTTCATGTATGTATAATTATGTTAAAGGTCAAATTTGATTTCAGGTTAATTTTCATTTAACCCAGGTTGATTCTCAATTTCCTTTGTTTCCTAGTCCTAATTCATGAATAATTAGGGCTAGGAGACAAAAGAAATTGAGAATCAACTTGTAGGTTGAAAAATTTTAGCCTGAAATCAAATTTGACCTGTAAGATATACATGACAGTGTCCCTGTGGGTGTTGATCAATATTTTTGTGGTTGCATTTGCAGTATCACAGAAGTACAAAGAGATGTGGAATACAGAGTTACTTTCAAGTCAGGGACCTCAACAATTTTTCTAAACATGTATGAAATAATGTATTGTTTTCTGCAGTTTTAGTAAAGCGGGGTTTTCAATCTTGGGACCCTGTTACCATAATATAAATCAGGTAACACCATCTGCTTACAGCCTGCTAAATCCATTGTATCTTGTAAATATTACATTCTGTATTGTCTTCTATAAGGCCTGTTTCAAACGTTGTGCTACTGCTGTGCTAAGCTAGCTCGACTGTAGCTCGACTGCAGCACGACACTAGCACAACTTGGTTTCAGACGTCGAATTTGATTCACGCAATGACAGTTGAGTGGAACGGCTGTTGCCAAAAACAAAACACAAAAATAAAGAAATGGTTTAGCAAACTTTTAAATATATTCTAATGTATTTAGAACTTATGAATTGAGTTTGGCACGGCGGTAGCACGACATTTGAAACCAAGTTGAGCTATTGCCGTTTAGCACGGCAAGGCTTGCCGTGCTACACGGCAGTAGCAAGTCGAATTTAATTTGATCAATTGAGTTTGGCACGGCAGTAGCACAACGTTTGAAACGGGCCTAAGCCTCTCTTCCTAGAAAAGAGAGAGTTAGACCCAATTTCCTTGACTTCAAGACTCGCAATTCAACCATGCCAGTTAATTCTTTTAAAAGGATTAGACCTATGCATGGTGTCTCCTATGACAGGCTAATGATAACTTATTAACTTCACCATTTAAACTGTCTAGTATAGTGTCATTTTATAAAAGAATGGACTGAGATGCCTACCTTGAAATTACAAGTGCTGTACCAAAGTAAAAGACAGTCAAGTTTACAGCAGTTTGTTGAACTTCATACATGTAGAACATTCACTGTATTATTTGAACTGTCATAACAAAAGCAGACAATAAAAATATTAACACATTTTTTGCTAAGATTGAAAAACATGGTGCAATATTATTGAGTGCTTAACTATTGCTATAATTTAGCCTTCTTTTTGTTCTTGTTATGTCCTCTCTTATAAAAACTTGCGTGGATCATAATGTTTTGAATTATAGATGTAAAAAGTCTGGCCATTTTGACTTCTTGTACCATGTATGTCCTAACATTACAGCCGTGTTTTGTGTTTATCTTTTCAGAACCTTACCACCACAGTTCCCAAATGAAAGACCCCTTGTCAAGGTTGCTCCACCCTTGGTACACCCATGGGTCAATGACCAGGTAGGATTCATCATTCACTGACTTTATACTGACTCAAACTAATTTAAATAAATGAAAAATATGTTGACACCACATACCTGTAGTTATGTATACTACACCCAGGGTGGGGTGATTGGGTTTTCACTGCCAAATATGGAGTATATAGGAATTTGCCACGGTGAAGGTTTTGATTTTCGAGCAGTTTACTCTGGGTTAGGGTATCAAAATCAGGCAGTGTGGGGCTGGAATAGGGCTTCATTTTCCAGGAAACTGATCAATTGGCTGAAGATTTTAGTCTAGACTACACTAAAAAAATTTAATTGGCAAATTTAATAGCAAAGAAAATGTCAACCTGAGTAATTTCTGGAAAATTATAGCAATTTTAAGATAATGAGGGATTTTAGGAGTTTATTCTAGTATAGGGTAGCAAAATTCAGCCAAACTACTGTAAGTCTGGTATAGGCTAAGGGTTTGGGGGTCACAGTGGCACGTCCCTATCCAAACATTCCTAAAGTACCCTCACCGGTATGTACAGTCAATATTCGACACATTTTTTACCAGTTAAAACTTAAAGAACTTAGCAACTTGGTACTTAATTCCTATTATTTAGTGTACCAAAGCCTCCTTATCAGTCCTCTAAAACTTGTATTGTGACCCAACTATAATTTGAGAGTTTTTTTGGAGAGCTTTAATCATGGTTGTGAAAGATTAACTTCTGCACAGGTAAATACAGTAATCTTCAACTGATTAGTTATCACACCCCTTGAAATAATTAAGAAATAATTTGGTAGCTTTCCATAGCATTTGTATCAAGTATTTTGCACTTACCTGTAGATGTAAATTTAACTTTTCTCTTTGTGTTTTTTATTTTTGTTCATTTATAGATGGTTGTTGTGGGCTGTCCTGCTATTAACAATGTAAGGAAGTGTTCATTATATAAATATGTCAAGTCTTCGCTTGCATCAATTTGCATAAAAGTATATTGGCCATTTTGTCAGTACAGATCTTGTCTATTAAGTTGAATCAATTAATATTGTTTATTTTACCTTTTCCCAAAGTTCATGTTAGTATCTTTTCTACTTTTTCATTTTTTTGTGACTAATTCAATCCATTTGTTGAAAAATCAAGGTAGCTGATATTGGCTAACCACTTCATCAATGTACTATTTTCAAAGTTTAAATCACCATTTTATTATGCGTATTTACAAGAAAACTAAGTTACACGTCACTTGTTAAAGGTTTAACTTAAGTCCTACATGGATGGGATATAGAAACATGCAGTTGTATGATATATTGTTTCAATTTTATATTCTAGTTCTACATGCATTCTAACTTGGGTAAAGCCATCACTGATGTAGCCAAAGAATTTACTGATCACCCTCCTCAGTTTCTAGGAGCCCCAGCATCATCACCACTGTAAGTTTAAAGGCTTATGCATAAACGTTGGTTCTCATATGGGGCTGATCTACATGCAAAATAGCTTGCAGCACCCGCCTGGAATACTGTTCCAATATGAGAACAGAAGGTGCCAACAACTTTGGCTTTCCAAGTTTTTAAAAACTTAGGCATGCATGTAAAGTTGACTTCAGTGCTCCAACATAATGACTGCTGCTGGCCCCTAACATGTGTATTAATTTTTAACAAATACTCTTAGAAGAAAGGAATAATACATTTATAGAACTTTGATTGCCCCTAATTACTTGAAGATTCATAGTTTTTGGACAAAAGAATTTAGATGCAGGGCGTCTTGGTTTAGGAGTCAGGACTGTTGACTGCTTACAGTTTCCAAGATCAATACCTTGGAACTGGGAGGAACTGATGTAATGAAATTTTGCTCTGTTTCTGCAAATGACTTCTCATAGATTCCCAGCAAGTACCAGTGGATATCAAGCCTTAAATCAATTTAACTTTCCTGGTTATCAGCCAATGTACACTCCCCAGTCATCAGTGCCTTCAAGTACCCCCTCTCTGTCATCACTTAGTCCACCACGTAGTCAGTATTCACCACTTGCTGCTACCAGTAACATGGGGCCTATGCCACACTTGGTAGGAAACTCACAGGTACAGTTGAACCTCTATTAAGCGGCCACGTATTCAGGGCTCGAAATTAGTTTTTTGGATAACTAACCCTTTGGGTAAGTGGGCATAAATTAATTTACTACCCAAATGATAAAGTTTATTATCCAAGAATCTGTTCTTGAACTTACAATAATATTAACTACTTAAAATTGTGCTCATAAATGGGGCAAACTTAAGTATGGATGGATTGGATGAGTTCAAAACATTGTTTGTTTAGACTCATCGAACAAGTGAATGCCTTTTTTCACTTTTCCTGGAAAATCCTCTTTCTTGTGGTCACCTGCAAATTAAGCTGTCATTAATAGAAGTACGAAGATAATTCCTGAAATGATTAATATTGTAAATGAAACCTCTATCAAGTGATGGCAACCACCATTTGGCTATCCCAGTGAGAGAGTTCTCTTGTTGTTGTCACCTCTTTAAGGTGGCTGAACAAAGTTTTGGCAGTTTGTGAGTATCTAGCTGTCATTTGCCAAATCATGGCAAGAGAACGGTTGCAGCTCACAAGCTGAAACTTGGCAAGTGAAAAATATACTGACGAAAGATTTTGATTGACAGGTAAAATTTGACATTTTTGTAGTTTCCATGGCAACATGAACGATTGAATACAACCTTGAAATTTCACTTTTGCTCAGTTTACATAAACTTTGCTCATTAGATTTTCCTATAACCTTGCACACAGCTTACTATAATTCATCATTACCATTTGAAACTTTAACAGGCAAGTTTTTAGATAATCATTAATATACTTTATACTACTACATGAGAAATTTCTGCAATTTGATTGGCTTAGAGCAGTGGTATTTCAGCTTAATTTGAAATACCTACATGTGAAAATTACAAACCTTTTGTGGGTAGTAGTATAAACAAATAATAGCATGATTTGTTCGTGATATTTGGCATAAATACCATTCGTGATATTTCAAAATTGTCTCAAATTTCACTCGCCTAACGGCTCGTGAAATTACGTATAACAATTTTGAAATATCACTCATGGTATTTATGCCAAATATCACTACTAATCATGCTATTACCTATACAAATATTGTATTCATCTGTTTCACTTCCATTTTAAAGTACTCGTTATTTAAAATATGATAAAAGTGGAAATTCTGCCAGATATCACAAAATTTTATGAGTAGATTTTGAGACATTGTCTTTTGTGTACCATTGCTTTTTTCGCCACCATGTTTGATTGTCTAATTGAAAACACATGCCTTCACACGTTATCGCTGACTGCCTGTGAAGCTGTGTTCAGCCACCTTAAGTGACTATCAAGTGCTTGATACACTTAGTTTGGTTTCACCATAAACACATTAACCCTTTAAATCCCAAGACTGACCAACATCAATTTTCTCCTAACAACACCAGTATGTCATAATAGACCTCTTTAGCTTGTATGTTTTGTTTTCCCATTAGAGGTCCCAGGGGAACCTGACTCTTTGTCTTTTCATAATTTATGCATAGATATGCACGTGAATAAGACAAAATTTGAAAGAAACAGTTTTCTAAGGTATCATCACATGACCTGTATTGGAAAAACAAAATATACAAGCTAAAGAGGTGTATTATTACAGTCAAACCCTGTTAATACGGACACTGAGGGGGCCATGGAAAGTGTCCGTATTAAGCGGGTTGAATTTAGAGAAAATGTAAGGGCTTTCTTTCCCCAGGGACAAAGCAAACTGTCTGTAATAATGAGGTGTCGGTATAAAGCGGGTGTTAATAAAGTGGGTTTTGACTGTAATAAAAATAATTTGATCATTAAAGAGAAAAAACTAATGCTTTGATCTTTTATCAAAGTCTCTTAACTAATTCTGTAATGAAATGTATGGAGATCAGATTTAAAGTGTGAAATAATACAAATATTTTATTCCCTAGATCACTCAGACCTCACCGTCAAGACCACCGATACCACCCAGGCCCACTCTTCCAGTCAAAAAAGTCAGCTCATTCCCCGAGCTGGAGAATTTAAGGTTTTTTTTTTATTATTTTATTACACATTTATTTCAAAATATTGTTCACTACCAGTAATGTGATCCTCAGAAAATCGGTACAAATGTTGTTTAACCCATTCGCTCCTGGAGATTTTGCCGAAAAACGCGTTTTGAAGCTAGTCGAGTGGTTTTCTGGTCACTGTTGTGCTATAAAGAGCTAAAACTTACCACAAACCGGTTTACAGGTCGTACACTTGGCGGCCTTCTGATCCAGATGCAAAATATCAGCTTGCGAAGTTCGGGCATGGGCAGAAAGCAAAATTTCGACATAGTTTTTGGGTTTAAAAGTGACACAGCAGTCTTGACTTTTACTTTTTGCTTTCTCTCCTCCCTTCTTTTTTCGCTTTTCTTGCCTCATTTTTTTTTCTCTTGCTGGGCATTTAGTAGGCTTCATTTTGGTGGGAAGAGTTTTTAGGAAAGCTTTTAGGATCTTAGGATTAGGTGAAAGGAAAGGTAGGTGGGTAATGGAACAAGATTTTCATGGAGATTTTCAGGTCCTTGTCACGTGGTTTTTTGCTTCTTTCTCCGGTGTCCTCGACTGAATTGTGCTCATTCTGGTATGGCTTGAAAGATCTCTTCACTCTGCACACGTGTGCGAAGAAAGTTGTCCTTGACCGTTAAAACTGATGACATCACAAAGGATAGAAAGGACCTGGATCCACACGGGCGGTTACGGGCGGTCCAGGGGCGAATGGGTTAAGCTGGTCAATTTTGGGTTGTCTTTAACTGTTTTAGTAATACAGTGTTTCTCACTTTATTTATGTATTGTTATCTTGTTGGTTTTGTCAGCCTATTGTTTGACCTTTTGGTAAGGGAAATACCCAACAAATTCTCATACATATAGCCATTGCAGCGAGCAGTTTTGTTGCAGGCTGCCCAGTGAAGAAAACTTCTTTTGCAACAAAGCTGTGAGAGAAGACGCTATTTCTTGCAGCCTGTTCCAGGCTCCAAGATAGTAATGTGCAGATATTGTAAAAACTGATTGTGCAAAAAATGCATAGGAGCTGGGGAGAGAAAGGACACGCATCCAATTTCCCATGACCTTGTTTTTGCGACATCTCTACTATCTGATAGCCTGGCATGGGCTATATTTTTCGCTACTCACTAAATCCTTTACATGACTGTAATCCAACAAACTACTAGTTACGCTCAGAGTTGTCATTAAGGGCCGTAACCCGTAACACCTGTTATGGCTGAACTCACTTGATGTTACAGGTGATCAAAGTGGAAAGCTAAAGGTGGCACTACAAATATTTGTGAGATGTTATGGGTGAATCTTCTTTTGCAACGGCTGCTTCAAAACTTAATTACAGCCCCGATGCTGACTGTCTTATTTTCAGTCATGTCAACAAATCTATATCCAATATTGATTTGGATTTTTATTCCTAGCCTAGAAGAGCTCAAGGATCTTAATGACAAACCTGAACTTATGCAAAGTTTTGTATCAAAAGACGAATCAGTAAGTTATTAATCTTTACAGTCAAGGCAGGTCAAGCATACCCCTCAAGATTCTATTAATGATTCATTGATTATTGAAAAATGAATCCAGTATTCATTCCCATAACTAGTGTCAAATTCAAATCTGCATTCCTGCATGCAAAATGAGCAGAGAATATTTTAAAAGAAATTCTCTGTATCTGTCAGATTGAAAATCTTTTAATGGTTAAAATTGCTTTGAGGACATTTACATCAAATTCTGGGAAAATGAGCTGGTAGAAATTTAATAACTGCCTCGCGTGTGAATTCACTGCTTGTTACGCATGCAAGAATACAGAGATGAATCTGACATCTACAACTACCATGACTACCAAGGGATTCATACTTTTGAATAATAAATTCATTAATGGCATCTTGCGGGGTATGCTTGACCTGGCTTGACTGTAATTGCAACAATGATTTATTCTTCAAGTGTCAGTCTTGGTGAAGACTGGTGAAGACCCTGGCCATGCTCTTCAGCAACTTTTTCCCATACATATCCTATAAATACTTATAAGACAAAAGAACTTTTATGGGTACTTAAAGGGACATTGCTGTACTTAAAGGGACATTGCTGTGTTATGTCAATTTTGTGCGTAAGTCGTTACTTAGTGACTTTACCATGCAGAGTTTATCACGTCAACACGAATGTATGAAACTTCCATCATAATTCCATCAGGGAGCACTAACCATGACATTTTTGGCCAACTTTTTCAAGTTTTAATCCACGTCTATCCTTGCCATCCATAGTAACAGACCACAAGAAATAGTTTTAATGCCTGAATATAGTCTTTGAAAAATAACAATTGATACGAAGACACATTTACCTCTTCAAAAAGAAAGCAAAAAGCGTGACATACCGTAAACCATCTGCTTATAAGCACCCCCCTCCCACCCCCTCGCCCCCAGCTATAAGGCCCAACTACCTGTAACTAAAAAACTACATCCGATATTCTACGGTTGTAACACCCCCAGATATAAGCCCTTCCGTTTATAAGCCTTTCTCAGGGTTCGTACAGGTCATGGAAAACCTGGAAAGTCATGGAATCTAAGAATTCCATTTTCCAGGCCTGGAAAGTCATGGAATTTAATTGTCGGTCCTTAAAAGTCATGGAAAAAAATTTTGTTTGGTAGTTTAGTTACTGCAGATGATAAAGCAAGGACAATGTAAGATAGAGAAGAGTAATTAAACAGCGCTAATGACACGCAATTTGGTGGACACCAGAGTTTGTGTCTGTTGAACTGTTTAAGGTCAAAAACTACCCCAAAACGGGGGGAATTTTACAAATTTTTGAAAGTGACAACTTAACCTAAAGTCTTGGAAAACCGTTGAAAAGGTCATGGAAAAATTCGTCGAAAGTAACAGAATTTAAAGAGCTTAAAAGAGCAGGAACCCTGCCTTCTAAAACCCCCCATACGAAGATGTATAAGCCTAGGGCTTCACTTATAAGCTGCAATTTACGATAGCCCTTTTAACAAATACATCGTTTAAAAAATAATAATCATAGCTTTGAAAAAAAAGTAGTAACAAATGTACATGTATTTTATATCGACAGGTGATGAAGCTAGAAGCTGAAAAAGAAGAAACAATGAAGAAAAATGAAGAAATAGCAAGTAATTACTTCAAATTCATCACGTTTGCCCTCATAAGTTTATAATTATTTTCACGTACATGTAATCAGAGACACCTGACTTTTCCGTAGTGGACATCTTGATATTGCAGACACCACGTTATCAAAGCAATCAAAGGGTTATTCTCAGTTTGTGTGGTGGAACAAAGCTTCTCTAAGCTTCTTGTTTTCGGCTTTTTGAACTAATAAAAATTAATGAAACAAGACGCTCAGAAATATGAGGCCATGTTTGACTTTGTATTTGTCCTTGTTTTTTCTTTACATTTCTTCAAATGCGGTTCTAAAGGTGCTTGATATTTTCCATGTAAATCACACTTCAATTTACTAAAACGAGAAGTCATTACCTTGTTTCTCTTTGCTATTTTTCTGTGATGAATGTTACTTTCTCCCCTTTCTCCTCCAGGATATAATTTGTCCCTTAAACCAAAATTAGAAAACAGCAAAGATGAACTTTTAAAAAAGGTATGAATATTTACTTTACATGTTCTCTTAATTAGAAAAGAAAACAGAACAATGTGCAACGAAAAAAATCACCGTGACGTTTATATCACTGCAAATATGCCACCTATCGAAGATATAGTCATATGAACCGCCAATCCTCGCCAAAAATCCCTGAAACACCTATGCACGTCCCTTTTCCTCTGCAAATGTTGAGATGTGATTGCAAAGTTATTTGGCTACAACAGCATGGAGGGGGAAAACGAAAGGGAGTAGTTTTCCAAAGTGTTTCAAGGTTTTTGTCTGAGATTGTAGTTTAATTCCTGTTACTTCTACGAGTCTCCTGTGGCTCATGATCAGTGGTAGTGCTCCTGGACTAGTGACCGAAAGTTCATAGGATTTGCAAGGGTTTCTTTCTACGACCTACCTGGAGCCTGCGAAGCTGTGTAGCAAGCATTTTCGCGCGACTAGTTCCCAGGCTATCTGCGACAGTGATCTCTGTTAACCGTATAGCTTACGAGAGTGTGGTCGTGGAAAAAAAGAGAAAACCTTAAACTGTGTAATTCTGATTGTTGTTTTGCAGTGTGAACGTCGATCTGAACTAAAACGGGACTTCGATAACAATACCAAAAAACAAAGGGAATTGATACAGGTGATGCTTATATTGTTTTTAAGTATCAGTCTATTTTGTTGCCGGGAATTTGCACTGGTTAGTGGTTATATGTGCAGAGAGAAGAGGCACGTTCCTAGCAGTGTGTTCGTGCTTCGATTAAGAGTTTATTCTCATATGCTATCATAATAATATTGTTTTGTTGTCCACAGTTATTATCCATTGCCTCGATACGACAACATTTAGAAATAGCAGCATCTGTGGCTGAAGAGGAATCCGAGGTAGGTTAGATTTAGCGAAAGCGATTCGAATGATGTACTGATAATGTGGGCTACGAGCAGTCTCTTTTTCCTTGGTCTGTCGAGCAAAACGCGCGAGACAGGCAAATGACCACGCGCGTACCTGAGGGCGCGAGGGCGCGAAGGCGCGAGACGGGAGAGGCACGCCCTCGTTTCTCGCGTCTCGCACGCGCGTGCACTCCCCTCACTAAATCTGAAGAAAACTGAGAGAGACTGCTCGCATCACGATACGATACAAATCGCGATACAAGGGCCACGACAAAATACGCGATATGATACATTGTGGAAGCACAAGACTGTACAGCTGACATTTGAAAAATAAATGCGCATGCGTATTTTTGCCGATCTTGTCCCCCAATCTCGAATAAGATGCTTGTTAATTTGTTTCCTTCTTAAATTGCCTTACAAGGGCTAAAATAAATATTCGCTAAGGAGTATTGAAGATCGCGATTTTCGCAAACTTGTCATTGTGGCATATTTTATTGTATCGCAATATCGCGATATCTTGACAGTTGTTCTTATAGCGATATTCATATGAGAAGAGGTATCGCGGTTTACCGATTCCTCGGTGTACATTTGCAGCCCTAGGAAACATTATGAGTTAAAGAACCCTTTACAAGTTTCGGTGACACCCAACAAGTGTTTTCAGTAAAATATCTGATCCTAAGGCCGTGATCGCTTTATAGGAAATTGTAATTACTTAAATAAAAAACTGGGGGTTCTCTTATGTACAGCTTCATCTTCTAGACCCGCAGTTTTAACGAGAAAAACAGTGATTCATTTTTAGGTGTAGCAAGTTTGAAAGTTATTTCGAGGTTAAAATCGTTCGTGTACTAAATACCATTGTCTCTTTTATCATTTTCAAAGGCCATTGCAGATGAATTTCTCTCAAGTGAGTATAAATAACTCGTTAACACAACTATAGATCTGTCGTAATGTCTATTAGCCGCTCGATCTGTTCTCATTTTCTGCTCTTAAACATCCCTGATTTTAGGAGTTGCTTTCACTCCGAGGAGAGCCGTAGTAAATTTTCAAGAATAATCCTAATTTTCCTTTTGTGCGAACAGCAGATGGCATTTAAAAAACTACTAAATTTTCTGTTTGGCCTGAATGCCTACACCATGGCATTTTGTCCACAGACTCCATAGTTAAAGCGACCTTATAAATATCTTTGCAAATCAGTAGTTTTATATTTATATTTACATTTACCAACTTCCTTCGTGGTTTATATTATTTTTGCGTGGTATTTTCTTCTCTCAAACATCGATTTTATTATGTTTGACATTAGCAGAATTTTTCTGTATTTCCATTGTCAATTTATTCATCTTTTTTTATCATGTATAGAACAAATAACGCCGGAAGAATTTATACGGAGATTTTTAGAGAAAAGAAAGGTAACTAAGCGTGGTTACGGTCATCTCGCCACCAACGACAACCGGTATTTAGTGCGATGGAACCATGAAACCCATCATTTTGGTCTTGGTTTAGCAACTTTTGACTATTTAAAATCGTAAAAATCCTAGGAAAGTAATCCTACGTGAGTTATTACAGAGTCATTACTTGGTGGCGAGTTGGTTGACGGCGAGTCGACTTTTTGGTGGCGAGATGACAGATTACCCTAACCAATAGCACTTGTACGGGTAAGGGACAGACGCAAGGGTCACAAGGGTTCGTACAGAGTTGTGATGCAAATCCAAAGCAATAATTGGACTCAAGGTTATGAAACAGGCGCCGGATCGATAGAAACCTAGACATACGCGGGAAACAAACTTTTCCAAAGAACAGTAACCACAATGCAATGCGCGCATAACAGAGTTCTGAAAATTCTCTTTTTACGTCACTGAATCCTTTGGCTACAGAAGACACTTAACTTTAAAAATTTGACTACCGCTATTTGAAAAAGAAAAACAGATCACCTTTTTTCCAGCCTTTCATTTTCCAGCTTTTTTCCAGGTCTGGAATCTCAAAACTTTTTGTAAGAATTGAAGTCTCTGAACGAACCCTGGGAGAAATTACGCTACGAGTGAAGGAATAACTGCTCATTCATATCCGGCCTAGCCTGCGTAGCATGGCGGTTTTGTCGAGCCGGGCGCACGAGCGGCGAAGCCGCGAGAAAAATACAAACCAGATGCTCCCGCCCCAATCCCCTCGCGTTTTTTCTGCCCTCGCCCGCCTTTATTACTTAGCAACCAAAACCGCCATGCTACGCAGGCTATATCCGGCCCTGACAGAAATTGTGCTGCCGTGGGGGTTTTCCCTGTACAACCTAATAACTGATATTGATTTGAGATAATCTAATATCCCATATCTATTGTTTTCGCTTATTAACACTGATTTCTCGATAATGGTCCGTAGCCGTTACTCCATAATCTTCAAATTTACAGCAAGGAGCCCAAAAGTCTGACCGCTTTTGATTTATTCTCATTCTTTCGTACAATGTAGACTGTTTGAGAGATTCTTTGTCCCTTCTTGTGACAAGAAAAAGGTTTGGGAAAATAGAAAGAAAAGCGTGCAGTTATCAAAGGACGGTGCGCAGTTCCAGTAACAACTATTTTTTTTTTCAGTTGTGCCACAGCAGAAGAGCAAAGGAAGAGAAAATGCGAAATCTTCACACAAGATATTAGACAAGGAACGCACCGAAAGTAATTAACTGCTATCTGAAAGAAAAGAACCTCGGGATGCTCATGTCAGAGTTTCAATCCCTTAGTGACTGTTGTAAGGTTTCTAAATATCAAATTTTTATGTACCAGTGGCTAACATCTTATTGCGAGTCCACAGAAATTGTTTGGGAGTGTCTCTGAAAACAGTGACTGAACAGCGCTTTAATAGTTTTCCCTATAATAGATGAATAAATCATAAAATGATAGTAGATAAGACTCAGATTTTAGTTTAGAGATGATCGTGGTTCGGACCAATATGAATAAATTGCCCTTAAACTGGCAAAATTCTTAGGGTGAACATGTATGTTGTAGTTAATTTGTTATCTCTGGTAACTTTTATTTTTCTTTTGTTTCAACTTAATTTGCATATATTACCATACCCAAAAACAAAAGGAAAACAAAACTTACCTTAAATAAAAAATTAACTACAACATGTACACTGATTTTATCGGTTACACAAACAGATTGCCTAAGGACACTCTGGCAAATTGTAGCCTGCGTTGCAGAAATAATTTAACCTAAGTTTGTAACATCTGCGAAACAGTGCCAATATCCCAGTTCTGGGCCTCTAATAGACTTGACGATTTCCCGGAAGTGCGTTTCAAATTTCCTTTCATCCTGATTGACAAATTGACAATGGCTTTTTAATAGGCCAACCATGGTGCGTACTCAAATCCTGGTACACACAAGTTGGGGCCCACAACAAGGATTTCAGCACTGTTTTGCAGATGGACTTAACCAAGGTTTAGTTTTGTTTGTGGCCAGGCTACCAAATTGTTTCTTCCACAAGATATCTGTAACATCACAATGTGTCATTCTTACAAAGAAAGAGTTTGAATACTGATTAATTTAGAATAAAAAAATCAGTAATATGATTAAGGAGAATCAATACAAACAGTAAATTTGTCCTTAACAACTCTGTGCTTAATAATTCTGGGGAAAATGCTTTACAAAACAACTGTTTATCATATTAAAAAATGACAGCAACAACAAGCCTTATTGGGATTTGTCTCTAACACTCACAATCTAAAATAACTTGAATGATTTTCATAAATTTTGCCCTTGTTTCTGAACCAACACAAACACAGTTTTTTAAAGCACAGCAATGAACTTTGCTTAAAGCTGCTTAAATGGCCGCTGCTTCATGGGAATTTGCTTTGAAAACGAAACAATTTTTCATCATCTTGAGCTTGCATTGTAAGTAACCAAAGTATTACTACAACAGTTAAGGCATGTTGATGAATGCTGATCTAAAATAACTTTCTTTGTCATTAATTTTATCTGACCCTTTAACCCCCAGACTTCATCTGGGGCTTATGATTGGCTGGGTAAAATATTATGAACTGTGACCAGCTAACTTGCAATGGTACTTCTGACATCTAAAGGAAAACTGGAATATATGTCCATACCATTCTTTAGAGCTTTCGTCTGACTCACTGTACGATAGACACTTCTCTAATTTCCACTCAAGTCACTAGTAAATCAATAATTTGTCTGGAAACTCTCCCCATATAGGCTACTCTAAGATGCACCCTCCCAGTGGTTTTCATCTTGGACAGAGAAGACTGTAGTTTAAATTTTATCTTGAATCTGGAATTTCAAGCTTGGGACACTAAGTAAACTGTCAATACATCATGTGTGTTTACACTTTCCAAGAGACACCTCAAAGCTTATTTGATTGAAGCCTTCCAGATGCTCTGAGGCAAAGCAAAATATGAGGTGACAATCCCATAAATTTAGAAATGCATAAAAACTCTTATACTATCCTTTGGTTACCTACAACAATAATATTTCAGAAGCTATGTAATAACATAATAAGTGCAAAAGGTGTTTTGACAAAACCTAATGAAGAACTGGGAAAGAGAAAAACTGGTTCTCCATGCTGGGGAGAAGGGGGTGGGCTTCCCAGTTCCTTTCCATTAAAGACACAACATTCAAAATGCCTTTATCCTGTAAGTCATGGAAAGAATAACAAATGGTACGTTACTAAAACAAATTCAGTCAATGCCCAGGAATTATCATCAAGAATCACCAAGCTGACTTCAGCATGTTGGTAGCCTTTTTTTCCAGGGACTGTAACAGTCCTCTCTGTTTACGAAGAAGGTCACTAATCTTGCTCTCTCGCAACTCCATATTTCTTTGTAAACTTTCATCCTCGTACACTTTTGGGGTGTTGAACTCACAACCAGGTTTGACTAACAAGTTGACATCACTGCAGTCTACAATAATTTCATCTCTCTCCTTAGTTTCTCCAATCTCAGGTGAAAGACTTTCCTGGTTGTATCTGAATTCTAAATTAAAAAAGTTGGTGTTAATGACATGAAACAAATGCCATCAGAAATTTTTTGGTTATTAAAACTCACCTCTCCTCATTCCTTGCAGTCAGCCTCTATTTTTGCTTGGTGAAGTGAGCAAGTAAGTCGAGAACAATAAGGAAATATGCTGCTAAAATTAATTTGGGTAGCAAGGTACACAATCTGCTTCCCAGTGGACACAAAGAATAAGAACTGCACAGTGTTGCTCGTTAGAGTGAAGCAGTAGCTTTCTCCCAGGTTCTTTCATTGTGAATGACAACATTGATTGCAATCACCACATCTATTTTAATACACTGAGAAAAATCCACCTTGAACATAGAGCCTATCAAATCTTTTGAATAGAAATTAGCAGCTCGCAGTAACATGACCTTCCTTAAGCAAAATTTATGGGATGCAGCTCGAAGAACACCCAGAGATGGAAATATTAGCTTAAAAAATTACAATCTAAAATTTATGGGTTGCAACTTGAAGAACACCCAGAGATGGAAGGATAAGCCAAAAAAAAGAATTTTGAGGTGACCGACATTTTGCAGCCACGTGACAAAGCGGCCATGTTGGGGGTGAATACAATAGCACTTTTTCTCGAAGAATTTACATGAAAATAGCATTTAGTTCCCAGAGGGGAGAAATGCTTTTTTTCTTGACCACGAACGTGGCCACCGCACGTCACGTGCAAACGACTATCGTTTAGGAACGTGTAGAAAATTGTAACGATTTGTATGGAAAAAAATACCATGAAACCACCAAAAAACCTCGGTACTAAGGATTAAAAAAACGATGCTTTTTAAATCTCTGGTATTTTGAGCGTCGTATCCTATAATTTTGCTGGCAGCAACATATTGTTGCATAATTTCTTTGGCGCGTTTATACAAAATGACGGGAAAACGAAGTGATTTTGTTGACATTTTTATAAGCAATCACAAAGCAATTTTTCCACTGCTTACCTTTTCTTTCCCTTTCCGACATCGGCAGGTCATCCAGTCTTGTTACGTCGAAATTCATCTTTAGAGCATCTATCCTGACAACTTTTCGCGGCAAAGTTCTACAACGTCGTTTGAGAGACTCGACGTTTAACGCATGGATGTCACCCTGTTTTCTTTTCAGCTCTCCGCGGCTTGCTTTAATTTTATTCCCGATCTGGCTCTCGGAGATGTAGGCTGATGACCAACTGTTAGGCAGTTCGGGATAAAATGCATTAAACTTAACTTCATCTGAACTTGAATGCTCAAACGTTTCCCCAGTAATGCTATCAGAGCAGTCGCCTGAAGAATTATCCAAAGTTTGCCTATGTTTTGACTGTTGGGTATCTCCAGAGTACACCACGCTAAATACAGAGGCATTACATTCAGCGATACCCTTAGAGGGTCCTTCGGAAACACTTCCATATTTTGTGTGCGACGTTCGAGATTTTCGCAGTTCGCCGACTGGGGAGTTGGTAAGTTCACTTGCTAGGCCAGTTGGGGGTGAGGTTCGACTTTTTCCATTCAAAAGCTCCATTTTTTCAAATAAGTTCATACGATAGCCATCCATCGATAATTTTTCATCTGCCTGCTTGGAAATGATAGACTTTTTCAAGCTATTTCTTGCGTTCATCGCTACCACTTCACTTGTTTGGTGAGAGAATTTTGCGTCCGTCTTTCTTGCTTCGCGAGTCAACTCCTTATTTGGTAGTAGCGATGACATTTTGACGGGCGTCGTTTTCTGAGGGCTTCCTTCTCGAATGAAGTTTTCACTACCATCGATATCCGTTGCGCCGTTAGAAAGATGCTTGATTTCTTTCTCAAGTGTCGCAGTTTTCTTAACAAGAAGTGTCTGCTGTTTTCTATCCTCGCTAATCAAACGTTTTTGAATATTACTGCTTTTCGGAATGCGATTTTGAATCATAGTTTTCTTCTGTAGCATCACTAACTGTTCGCGGTTTTGTGTCCAGGAATTTTTTTCCCTGCATTCCCTCGAGGCAGTTGACTTGAGTTCACTCTCTCGCGATCCATGGATAAATTTTAATGGTCTGGGAGTACCGAATGGGATCTAAAAACAAATTAAATTACTACAAATACGTGTATCGCAGAACCTCGCAGGGCTTTGAGGAGAGTGGCCCATCAAGAAAAACTAAAGTAAAGCCCCGTGCAAACGGACGCAATATTGTTGGATCAAGATGTTACATGTTGCGTCCGTTTGCACACCCTGTTGCATGTTGTTGCATGCTGTTGGGAGTTGCTGCGCAATGTTTGAAACCAGTCAAACTTTGAGCTACGTACAAAAGGACGCAACTGCCAACATAGGTAGTCTTTACACTAGAACCTAAATCAGCTAAGAAATATTTCAAGACAAGTAAATTTAAATTCTTCCAGTAAAAGAACGCTTCAAACAAAACCTATCTTTTTTACTTCGGTTTTACTTAAGCCTATATAGCTGGGTTTGTTGCGTCCGTTTTCACTTAGCCTAAATGGTGATCTCTTTCCGGTTGGAGCAAAATCAAACCCAGTCCCCCAGCTTTAAGAAGAAAAAGAGAAGGCGAGCTTTGCCAGGGGGGGAGTTGCCGAGGTGTACAATGCTAGTTTATAGAGCGGAATTTCTAGAAAGAGATTCAGTGCACAGTTCGTTTTTTTTTTCCCTTGTGTGAAAAATATAAGGGACTTTAAGATGCCACGACGAAGACGACAACAAGAACGTCAAAACGCAATTGGTTGCATAGGTAAATCAAGAACTCTCCAGGTGCCTCTCGCTTCTTTTGTACATTTCTTTGCCGTAACTGCAAGACTACGACGGGGAAATGCCTAATTTCACGTTTTATGGTGGACGTAAACAAGCGACGGCTAAATTTTCTTTCTCTTTCTGAACTAGAATATCGTTCTAAATCTTAGGAATTCGGCTCAAAAAGAGTTCGCTTGCATTTGACAAAGTAAATGAGTTGGAGTTTTAAATCGCGATAGAGATTGAAAGAACGCAAATTCACTTTTTAAGCGACGTTTTCGTGGACGTCGCCGTCGTGGTATCTTAAACTCCCTTTAGCGCTTTGAAAAAAAATGAAAGGCAGTACTTTTCAGTTATCTCAGAACAATCAAGAGGAAATCTAGGGTGTGAGGTCGAGGAGTACTGAAAACTCGTACACATTCTCGACTAGGTCGAGATTGACTTGTACACAGACTTTCAGGAACGGCACAATTTCGTACATAAAGAGTATCACGTCATAATAATGGAAAAGGAAGGTGCGGCCGGGGAAAATGGTGTCGGACACTAGCGCTATATAAGGGATCCTATTGAACCACCGTGGTTAAATGTCAGCCATAGACGTCTAAAGCCCTTTACATGTTTTCATTTCTTCTTAAATTTACTCAGTTCCCTTGAATTGAAATGCTTCACCCCCGAACAAAATTATCAATGAACAATTACAAAACTATTTTTTCTTAAACCAAAAAACTGCCATAGACGAAAAGCATATTGGTAAAGTATCAAAATTAAGGTAGTGAAAATAAAACTATTAATACTCTTACCTTGAGGCTTTCGGCACCTAGACTGTCGCAATTATTTGTGTTGATCGCAGATAGCTCCCTGTTTTCTTTATTGTAGTCACTAGCACGGTTAAATGCTGTATTTGGAACAATATCGCAAGCACTTTGAGATGCGCTGGATTGAGAGTCATCCTTGAGAATCGTGGTCATTAAGTGATGGCTGGACGCATGTTCCGTGGTTGAGAATTGAACAATTTTCGATTCACTCCTAATGTTGCATAAAGAATCCGGCGTCAGCTTGTTAAGAACATCATTTTCATGGCATTCTACATTGACGCATGTCTTGGGGCCTAGTTGTTTTGTACATTCATTGTTTACTGTTGTCGAGTTTTCAGAACATGTAGACATCCATCTCTTAGAAGCTTGGTTAGCAAAGGAACTTGACACGTCGAGTCCTGTTTTAGCGAAATTGGACCGAATGTCATTACTAGGATTAAAAATATGGGCATTTTCTTGCATGATGGGCTGGGTCTCAGGCATAGAGTGTACCGAAATTATCTTGGGAAATTCACCGTGATCGTAGGCAATCCATCAACTCTTTGAGCTTTTCCACTTTCTGAATCTGAAGCGTGAAATCTAGTTGCGTGACCATTGTTACCCCGATAGTCCGTTGCGTGACATTCCTTGTCTTGATATCCAGGTTTATGATATTCTGACATTGCCTTACATTCAGTGGAGAGATATTTAGTTACGCGTCTTTCTGTACATCCATGTCTGGTTGAGGGACATCCCCCCTTACACTCGATTTGGTAATCGGACACTTGACACCTTTGACATCCGGTAGTTTGACAATCAAATCCCTTACATGCCATGCACTGATATTGCGTTGCGTGACATGTGGCGCTCTTTAACGCTGCATTGTGGCATGCAGGAACCTCACATTCCGCAGTTGCGAGGTAACGCTCCGGTTGAAAATCCACAGATGACGCATATTTTAACTGGAGAAATGACGACTGGTGAGCAATATGTGTTGCTGAAGAAGAGAATAGAAAGTTTCATAACTACCTATGGTCTTAGTAACTGCTTTTCTTTTTCACCTCAAAGAGGAGGAAAGCTGCATTAAAAGCGGGTGGCTTGCACCTTCTCTAGACCGATCAATCTCTACATAAACTACGGTTTCTATTACGGTTACGGGGAATTGTTTGGGAAAACAGGCTCTACTTTCGCTTCGCTTTACAAATAAAATTTTCTTTCCCGGAGACAGTAAATTAAGCTGCGAAAACACCTGATAAACAAATAAGGTATATGCAATTACGAGTTTTGAAAGAATGAATCCCGTTTAATTTAGCTCTATCGTATTTTTAACCTGAAAATGTATAGCTGTCTGTTACTATTCATATCATTGCTGTAAGTGGTAACTAGACAGTGCTCATTCAGAAGCCAAATCAACAGACCCAGTTGAATCTATATCTTCACTGGGTTCTCGGAGAAAACGTCATCGATCGGGTTGGCTTATTTTCCACTGAGATTTTTTTCTTAGTTGTGTATTTCCCATAAAATCTAGAATGGGTGAGGGGCCTTACATCTTTAGCAGTATGAAACCTTTGAAAACCTTTTACATATTGCTTTAGAGAGAAGAACTATGACAAGATCTTCGAAGATCTATACACTTTTTTGCGAGATACTGGACGACTTTTACTTGCCGGAATATTCAAGAAGAAAAACGATTGTTTTATCCAACGTCATTCAATCAAAAATAAACATTGTCTCTGATGGTTTCAAAGTTGATGAAAAGCCAAATGTTCATTGTCACGAGACGAATTATCACCAGGTACGTAAGACTCACCCTTGGTGACGTACTGCCATCCAAAGTAACTTGGGGAATACCAGTAAGGTTGTTCGTGTCCAGTCCGCGGAGCCAGAAAAGTGTCCGTTTGATTGTTCACTTGAGAGAATGGTGACGACAAATATGAAGGCTTTGTTAAGTCAGGATCGATAGTTTTCACATCACAAGAACATGACCTTCCGCTGCAAATACGTAACAAATACATTCATCTTGATACAACAGATATATAACAGCAGAATAGGTACTTCTAGTTTTTGTTGCTTTTACATGTGCACAAGCGTTACACTACAATGAAGACGTTTTATTTAGCCGAGCGCGTTGGAAAAGGGACAGTCTCCAGCTCCGAGATCATCTATCGTAGCCAGCTCTATGGAAATTCATAGGGTCAAAAGAAAACAATTACATAAAGCTTCGGTGAAACGGACAACAAAAACCTTCAACTTTGTTTTTGCAACATTGCTGCAAAGCGAGTTGTAAAGCGATGTAGCGCGCAGGCACGGATCCACACCGGTTTCCACCGTTTTACGGAAATCGGTCAGATTTTTCATAATAAATATATTTTTTATAATAAAAAGCACTTTCTAAGTTTTAATCTGGCCAATATCCTGTCTGAGTGACTCGGAAACCCAGGAAAGGGGACTTTTTAAGGAGTTAAAATCCAAAACATTTCTTGGGGATTCTGCCCCCGAACCCCACTAGAAGCTTGCGCCTTCGACGCCTTCCTAGATCCGCGTCTGGCGCGTTTTACAACGTAACCCTAGTTCAAACCTCTTAACAGACTGATTTGTTGTAAGACAGGTTTGATGTGGGTGGTAATTAAAACGCACAACTGAACATCGCTATTCAGCAGGGGCACCCAACGAGAATATATTTCAAAACCACTTAAACATAGCATTGTTAAACGTATTTTAGTATTTCAATGATAGATATAGGCATATTTTTATCCCCCAAAAATTTTTCATCTGTTCGGATTTCCTAGATGAAAGATTAGTGATCCGAAAATTATAGGGATCAAAACTTACCTTTTCGAAACTTTCAGCCAGAAAAAAGGCTCCCGAGAATTCTAGGTGACCTTTTTAGGGTCAGATCCGTTAAAAATGGACAATTATACCATTTCTTAGATGTTCGAAACCGGAAGGAATGGATGAAGCTAGTTAATGGAGTTCGAGTTCGCTCGAAATAAGCAAGGAAGTAAGCAAGTAGATGTTCGAAAATTCTAGGAGAGGCAGGCAAGAAATTTTACAAAAAATGTTCCGAAAATTCTAGATCTCAAACCGTCTTCCGAACAGATATTTTCCGAGAACACCAACCAGGGGCACTCATCGAGAATATAATTCAAAACAACTTAATCATAACGTTGTTGAACGTATTTTAGCATTTAAACGGTAGATATAGGCACATTTTTATCCCCTAAAAATTTTTCATCTGTTTGGATTTCCTAGCTGAAAGTCCAGTGATCCGAAAATTATAGGGATCAAAGTGACCGTTTCAAAATTTTAGCCAGACAAAAGGCTCCCGAAAATTCTAGGTGACCTTTTTAGGGTCAAAGTCCGTTAAAAATGGGCAATTATACCATTTTTAGGTATTCGAAAATGCTAGGAGAGGCAGGCAAACAAGAAATTTTACCTATACAACAAATGTTCCGAAAATTCTAGATCTCAAATCGTCTTCCGAACAGATATTATCCGAAAATTGACGTTGGGTGCCCCTGACCAAAGGCCGGCCGCCGTTTCATTATTTTCGGAACAACAATATGTCCGCCTTGGTCGGCAAGACAAATTATTGCGCAACAAAGGATAATGAATAATTTTCGTAATAATCAAATTTATCCTCTGTATAAAGACAGTTTCAAAGAGACATTTTTCGATTGCTGATTTGGACGCTACGGGTCAAGTACGTTTTAATGCTTCCTGAAGAAAACTGGGCGTAGTCACATCAACATAACCCTCCTAGAATAGCACCATTTTCTGTCGATTTTTATGAACAGAGAAGTGGCATCCCCATCCTTATTCATTCACTTTTCACTTTGCGAAAGTCAATCAAACAAGGTAAGACGCAATGCGATAATGGCACATTTTTCCCAAAACAAATAATGTGGCTTTATTTGCAGCGTACTCGCACAGCGATCGCATTTGCCCGTAGGAGTTTTTCAATATGCTTTTTACGAAAACAAATCTAACAAACTGTGTACAGCCGCCCTCATTCCGCTAACATTTCGGGGACGGCTGTACGCGGGTTACCGCCCACGCAACAGTTACGTGAAACCCTACTGTATATAACAGGACGCCACAGTCAGTCGAGTAGACAGAGTAGAGAATCAAGTAGAACAGTCAATCAGCTAATAATATAATTGGAGCACAATTTAGCACACTCCTACTCCTCAATCAGCGCTAAAAGTGGTATATAACTGGCCGTGTTTTCTAAGATTTACGAAATGTAAAACTTTGAAATTTTGCACTCAGTGCTACAAAGAATCGGAATAGCCTATGCGCTAATGTCATGATTTTTGTACTTTCGAACTTGTATGTAGGTAAAAATATAGCCAGCATCCAATGCACTCGTTTCCTCTAAATAGCGCTTAGTAGGCCAGGAAGAGCGGGATAAGAGAAAAAGACGGAGATCTGTTTTCCTCGTACCACAAGTTTTCTCGCACCTTCTAATTGCAGTTCTCTAAAAAGCTAGCCTGTGAGCAAAGTATACAAGCATGCAGAGTGTTTTTTTTGGTGCGCAGCGAGATACTTTGGCCTTTTGCCTGCGACTAAAAGCCTACACAGCGGTGCGTAGCTGACGGTTTGTTTGTTGAGAGGGCAGAAGATCGAGCGGCGAAGCTACAAAAACAAGTGCAAAAACGCGCGCAAACCAGAGGCGAGAAAAAAAGCCGAGAGAAAAAACCTCCTGCGGTTTCGCCGCTCATATCGTATGCGCACTCGGCAAATAAAACCGCCAAAAGGGGTTCGTCACGCGTTCCTGCCCCACAACCACTAAGAACGTCTGCGTGAGAGGCTATGTAAGTGTGCGGTTTGCAGACTCCCGAGTCCTCAGGCTCTTTGGTCAGTGTTTTGTAACACGATCGTCCGACACTTCCGTGGTTCACAGGTCACTTTCCGCTCAAATTTACATAATTTCGCGCCGAGAATTGTTAAAACCAGAAGTAAGATCAAACAATGTAGCTCCTCTGCGCCCTCGTGATGCTGATATGGGCCGAAGGTCTAGCCTTTGGGCTTGTTAATTCAATGGTTGCATACTGCGGAATGGGACCGTATGTTTTGTGCTAGCCACAAAGCACTTACTTTTTTATCTTTATACGTCGGAAACAGCTTGAGTAGCTTGCACCACTATACAGCGTAACAAATAAAATTTCTTCCAGGCCCTTCCAGGTGACCGTTTGGAAGTACATGTATGTTGTCTCCACTGCTTTCAGGTTATTCACAATAACGAATTTATCAAGGGAAAATTTTGCAATCCCACCTCAGAGAATCTGTCGCTTGATAGTTTTTTTGTGTTGAATTTCAAGGATTTCAGCGCAGCCGAACAGTGTTGAACATGATCCCTGTAACTATAAAGTGCTCACTTCTGTTTTTGTGTACATTAGACAGTTTTGTCCATGAGCTTGATTTAGCTCTGAGCTAGTACAACTTAAAGAAATACATACCTTGAGAATGCAAGTTGCTCGCCACAAGAACCACTCTCGAAAGTATAATTTCCTGTGCTCTCAGTTGCGTCGCGGAGGACAGAAGAAACATTGAACGGCATCATTTATCTCCGTCTACAACTGACCTTCCAAATTCAGCAGTTTAAAAAAATCCCTCGGTGGTCTGAACACAGTTGCGACATTGCGTTATAAAATTGCAGAAGATTTGGAAGGGCTAAAGGTGTGACAGAGCTGAGTCTTTCCAGTTCACTTCACAATCTTCCCCACGTGCAAAAAGGGCTGGGCGATTGTTCTATTTCACAACAGAGTAGTTGTCAAAACCTGCCGCGGCTTCTTTGCGCAACGCATTCCTTTGATGTTTCGAAATCCAGTCGGTCTATAAAAAGACAGAAGTTTTGATTCTTGACTACTCAGTATTGACTGACGTACGGACAGCTGAAGAAGACCTGGATTTAAGGAACTCGTTCTGAGAAAGACACAAAACAAAAATACATCTGAAGTTGGACACGCGCCGGATAGCCTCATCAGGTTTGTGATCATAAAGCCACTGTGTCTTTATTTGTTGTATATGTGCGAAGCTGTTGTCGTTATTGAATCTGGGCATAGCCATACAGATGAACATACCGCGGTTTATCCTGCGAGCAAAGGTTGCTTTCTAGCATGGCTTTTAGCATTTGCAAAGCCGTATCGCCTGGCTTGTCAATCGCGTAAACAAAGCAACTATGCGACTGACAAGCCACGCGAACGACTTCGCAAATGCTAAAAGCCATGCCAGAAAGAAACCTCGAATGCTCGTGGGAACAGCGTACAATATGGCGATTTGAGATTGCTCCAGAATACAGATTGGAATTTAGGTGTCATTTTCGAATTTCTTTATTCACTCGTCGGGTTGTTTCTAGCCTGTGAACAGCTAGGTTCCAGAGTTTTCACGCTTTCTTTAGTCCTCTCAGTGATATTTATCTGTATTTTTATACAATGCTGGGATTGGAATTCATATGCGACCCTGAGTGAACTTTTGTTCGCGTTTAAATACTAAAAAGGCTAAATCGTAGAAACACTGTGATCTTGTAGGTAGAGAAAACTAACTTGATAAGCCTAAATGGGATAGTACTCAAACTATAAAAACCACACTCTGAACTAAAATCTCCTAGTTCCTGTCCCCCCATGTTTCTGATGTTTGATTACGTATTTAGAAGGCAAGTGCCATCTATAAACAACGACAACTTGAAAGGTAGTCTGCTTGTGATCATATATAGTCGACACTCTCTTAAAGGACACCTCTGTAAAACTACCGGGTGGTACGAAATTTTTGCGGGTTCTATTTTTTGCATTTTTGCGGTTTTTCATGCGATCCGTAAAAATAATCCCGTTCCCGCAAATGAAAATTACCGCAAACATTTTTCACGCAAAAATTTACTCCAGAGTAAATATTCTCAAACTTAAAAATACAGTACTAAGAAATCGTGTCTGTTCAGTCACAACTTGTCTCTTTCATTCAGAAACAACGAAATACTGGTGTGTTGCTTGAAAATATGTATTTCTATTGGACGTACTCAATAAAAACGAAAATATTATCAATGCTGGGTACTGGGTACTTTCTAAAAATCTCAAAAATTACAGTAATTTCCAGCGAGAAAAACCAGTCTGTCCTAATCGCAAAAATTAGTTCCTGCAAAACACCAAAAATCGCCAATCCGCAAAAATAAACTCCCGCAAAAAATTTCGTGCCACACGGTATCCGGTTCCAGGCGTTCAGATAGAACGCGGCTGGTGGGGAGCGAGTTTTAAAAATGTAAGCAGGGAAAACGAGGGATATTTCGCCTGCTCTCTACTATCTGAACGCCTAAAGCGCCTGTTACGCAGGCTAACTCTATATCCTGGGGGGGGCACTTGGGTATTTTTTGGGTGGGTATGCGCCGCCAGGGACTCCCAATTGGCCGGCCTGGCCCCCTTCTAAAAAAAATTTCCCCTAAAATTGATACCCCGTTCAAGAAATGGGCCAATTTTTTATACCCCGTTCTAGAATTCGCCCTAAAACTGATACCCCGTTCTAGAAAAATGGGCCAATTTTTTATACTCTGTTCTAGAAAGTTTGTTAATTGAAATAGCCCTGTTTTTTTTTTTTTAAAAAAAGATATTTCTTTATTTGTTCGACTTAAACATC